>OX451735.1:537220378-537886085 GCA_948472305.1 Vicia faba | reverse complement strand
GATTTTGAAATTATTCATGGAGTGTAGTACCATCCCGTAAGGATAATCGGACGCACCCTTTAATCTTCCATGACTTCTATGATCATGGTATGAGCGAAAAGGCCTTACAGAAGCCACATAATTCTACACTATTAATATGAGTTACATTGGAAACATATGAAATGATAAATGAAAAGGATACACACACACACACACACACACACACACACATATATATATATATATATATATATATATATATATATATATATATATATATATATATATATGTTTGTGTGCATATATTTTATGTTATGATCCCTATGTCAATTATATGATTATGTACGAATGATAAATGACACATATTCATAATACATGTTATGACCCCTTATGTCACTTGTGTGATTATTCGTGCTTAAGAAATGCATTATGTAGGGTGCTATGTTATGATCATTCAATTACATGCTTTATGAAAATGAATGATAATACATGTATATGATGAAAATATATTATTTCATAAATGATATTGTGTGATTATTTATTAGTTCCAATTTTTTCCGGTTGAACATTCATAAGTAATTGCTATGTGGCTTGATATATCGTGTTTATTATAATGTGTTGTATGATCTCGATAATCTATCGTGATGTGTGATCTCAGTAGATGTATGCTTGAATTGAAGTAGGCCGACTACCAAGACGTAAATAACTTATGACCTCGACTAATATTGTGTGGTATTTATTTTGTGCCTTGCTATGTGGTCTGGGATACCTTGTTATGTGGTCTGGGTATGTCATACACACCTGAGCTATTATTGTGATGCACGCTTGTGTGAGTCCATGAAAGGCGTTTCCACCAGTAGTTAATAACATTGTGTGCTTGGTATGGTAAGGTTGTGATGCCATGTAGGAAATATGACTTTGTGGATTTCTAAATCACCTATAATGGTGCCACGTAGGCAAAACTATTAGCCTTTCAATAGCTGGGCTCGTGTTCTCAAGATGGCGTTTTTGTACCAGAGGATTTTAATCACATATATTTTGATGATTGACTGGGTTGTGACGCCACATAGGAAATGTCACCGTGTTAACTTGTCATGGATGGAATTCCATTTAGAAATAATCTGATTCATTGTGTTGTGAGTGTGACAAGTCTCCTAACATGATGCACGAGTGTAACTCACCGAGGGTGTGATAATGTAACCTAGTTAGAGGCACTAACATACTTCTAAATTCCTCGTATACGAGTATGTGTCTGCATACTTGATTGTATTTGGATATGTGTTTGCTTAATCTCATTGGGATGTCAAGGGACTACCAATGGAGATTTTCCCCTTTTGGGTACTTGCACCTAGCCAGGAGGCAACCCCTAATTCGCAATGAAATCCATTTTGATGCATGCATCTTTTAGAAATGAGTGAACCCTTAATGTGATACGGTGGGAGAAATGACTTGGATTTTGTGTTTGTGTTTTCAAATGTTTCGGTTTAGCAAGATTCGCCACCAACTTTTTATTTTATCCTAAGGAAAGGCCAAAAAGCACAGGAAAGACCTTTGAGATGTTTTCTTGGGTTCGGGGAGTAGATTATAGAAAGGGAAGGTATTAGCACCCTTTCTATGCATGGTTATCCATGGGCTCTTAGTTACTTGCTTAGATCACTTGCTTTGCTTTTCAATTGTTTGAAATGGTGCTTTTCAATTGTTTGAAATGGTGCTTTGTGTGTGGTTTTGAAAGGTGTTTTGAAAAGGGGCCATCGTTGTGGCAACCTTTGTAATGATTCTAGTTTGAATGTATACAAAGGTGTTTTTGTCTTTTGAAAAGTTTTCAATGTTTGAAAGTAGGGTTTTGAAATTGTGTGATGAAGTGTGTTTTGAAGATAACAAGGATGTTTTGCAAGCTTTGATCAAGTAACTAAGAGTTGTCTACCCTATTTTACTCAAAGATATTTCTTATGTTTTTAACCCTTTTAACAGTGTTGTTTCACCATTTTATTTGGTGAACAACGTTTTGTTAGAATGTTAAACGGGACAGGCGCAGGTCATCGTATAGACCATGATAGCAATAGTGTCAAGTATTTTTGGCAATTTTCTTGAGGGACTTGATCACTTTGTTTAGGCAACTCAGATAGCGTCATCGAGGGACTATGATCTTTTGTTTTGTTTTTGTTTTGCCAAAGTACTTGACATGCATACCATGGCCCATTTTTGAAGGCAACAAGTGGATTGAAACCCTAGGGGTGCAAGTGTGCATTGTGTTTGTTTTTTCATGCATTTTTGTCTTTGATTAGGTCAAGCTATTTGTTGGTTTTGATTTTGCATACAACCCCTAATTCTCTAATCATGGCATAATTGAAAGCTTAAAGGTGCGAGAATTTAAATTCTACACTATTACAACATGATATAGGGAGGGGGGTACAAATTTGAATAGGGGATTATTTTGCAAGAAATTAAACCCTAAATTATTACAACCAAATTGAACTTGAAAGGCATAATATTTAAATGTTCATTATTTAAATAAAATACAACAAACAAATATTAGATAAAATGTATTATGCAAAAAAAGTTTTTATTTGTTCATGTATGCAAAAAGTATTTTCGATATGAAGAAATGTGAAGAAATAAATAAAAAGGTAATTTTATTTGTTTTTAGGGCAAAAACCCTAATTTCTTAAGAAAGTAAATATAATGTATTATTTATGTACAAAAATATATTAACATGTATAAAAATGAAATATATCAGAAAAAGTATTTTTTAGTATAAATAATAATAAAAATAAAATGTATTATTTTTGTGTTTTTTATGCTATGCTTTTAGTAAGTGTAAAAAATGTATATAGTAAGTGTAAAAAATAAAATAAATTATTTACAAAAATGTATATATTTCAAGAAAATATTTTCAAATGTGAATAAAAATAATAAATGAAAATAAAAGTATTTTTTACATTATTTTTAAGTTTTAACAAAATAATATAAAGTATTTAATCATTTAAATGGTGGAAATAATTAAAATAAATACCAAATAAATGTAAAAATTTATGAAAATATTTTTTAGGCATTTTTTATATTTGGAAATAAAATAATAAAGTCAGAAAGGAAATAAAAATTCAAAAATAATGAAAATACAAAGAAATGGGCCAGGGGGTGCTGAAAGTGAACTGGAAGGTGTCAAAAGCAAAGAAATCCAGGCCCAGCCCAAACTTCATCTTCAACCTCCAGAAGTTTGAAAAACGCGCGTTTTCCCCACAAACTTGTATCTTTTGTATTTGTGATCCTTTGACAAAACTCAAAACATGAAACTTGTAGAGCATCAAACAACGAATCTAACCATATAAAAAACTTAAGCTAACTCTCAAAGACTAGAGAGAATTTCTCTGGCCCTAATTTCTAACCTAGTTTTTTCAGAAAGTTCATGGATGAAATTCTCCTAGCACGATTAATATAAATGAAAACTAAGCACATGTATGGTTTCAGGGCTATGAATACAACATCTTTCATTCACAAACCTAAGTCTAACTATTCCTAAATAGAGAGATAGAAGTTCATGAAATACCTGTTTCAGTTGAGTTCGAGCTGGACAATGCAGCAACTTCTAATGGTGCCTGAGGTTCTTTTGAGCTTGCCTGATGTCCACTGAACCCTTCCCAATGCTTAGTTTGTTTTTAAGTGGCCTGAATCGTGCTACAGAACTCAACCTACAAAGCTTCCAAACAAAAATGGAAATGTGTGTTAATGGAGTTACAACAACTTGTGAATGGTCTGGATAGCTCAGGTATATTGATTGGAATGTGTTTGAAGTAGTTTTGGATAAAACGCACGAGGGGATTTGATTATGGCTGGTGATTTGTAGAACTGACCCTGTTTTGCAAGAAAATGAGGTTTTTGAGTATGAGGGTGCTTTAGGGGTGAAAGGCTCATGCTTCTGACTTGTGAGGATATGCAAAACTTGTTTGACAACTTTGTTTTAGTTGGTTTTATTAGATATGTGAGATACAAGCTTGTGGCCCTTTGACTTGTTTTGAAAGCAAAGTTGGAAGTGAAGTGAGATAGTCCTGTACAGGCTATCTCCAAGCATGCACCAACTTCTTGTACCATGCCTGAGATTGTGGAGCTTGTTTGCTGCAAAGGAAGAAAGTCCAAGGCTCAAGAAAAAGCAATTTTACATAAAGTGCTCTTTATGAAAATGGAAGTATGACCTTTATGCTCAAAATGGCAATGTTCATTGTACAAAGCTCTCTTGATCAGAACAATGCCAATATCCAATGTATTTGCATTGAATTTTGGAGTGTAAATTGGTTTAGAGGCCTTTAATCATGTACTAAGCTAGTTAGGTCAGATTTGCAACTTGGTATGAACATGTTTTGGCCATGGTTACAAAGTGAGTTTTTGCCAACTTTAAGCATTCGATTCTCCCTAACCACAAGGGTGTTTGAGGAGTTCTTGGACAATTTAGAAAGCTTGAAACATGTACTATAATCCATATTTGAAATGAAACTTGATACTCCAAGTGGAACTATGTGAAAAATGGCCAAAAAGATGGGTCAAAATCCTGCCTAAACTAGGGCAAAATTTCTCTAAGTTAAAAGTTTTAGGTACCCTTGTTCCAAAAATCATAACTTGAGATCCAAGCTTCTTTTGAGAAAACTTTGTGCATCAAAGTTGTATATTTTGTGATGGAATACAACTTTCATGTTGCAAGTTTTGTTTGAATCCATTTGCATCTTGGTGAAAAAATGGGACAAAGTTAGGAAAAAATAAGAAACTTTTATAACTTAGAAAATTTCTAAGTTATGAAAATTTTCCATTTTAAACCCTAATTTGCAATTTTGGGTTTCTTGATGAACAAGTTTCATAATTTGACATTTCTTGATGAAAAATGACCCTTGGCACTTGATTTTGACCAAAAAGTCAAAGTTTGACTTTTCAGTGTACAGTCAAATTTTGATCAGTTGACTGAAAAATTCATCTGTCAATCCTATGCATTTGAGATCTTTTGAACCTGAAGAGTTAGATTGGCAAGTTTGCCTTTTGAGACTCGAAGGTAAAGGAAGATTGGACACTAGAGTGCCCGTAAATTTGCACTCGTCAAGATATTGTTGAGGGAATGAGCTTAAAGATGCCATTTGGAGAAGGTAGAATCTTGCTGGAGATGGGCTTAAAGATGCCATCCAAGAATATTTGTTGAATTGCAATGTTGTAGGTCAGAAGAATGAGCATCAAAATGGTATCCGTGTCTGGAATGTATTTGAACTGTATCTGGAGACTGAGTCTGTATGAGCAAAAGAATGGCGTCCGTGTTTGGAGCGTATCCGAGCTGTAACTGTATTTGATTCTTTGAATGAATATCAGAATGACCGCCATGTCTGGAGTGTATCTGAATGGGCGACAAAGAAGCATCTGTGTGCTGAAGGTGAGTTCTGAATGAGTGACAGAATGGCAACCGTGTCTAGAGCGTATCTGGACTGTATCTGAAGTTGAGATCTGTATGAGTAACAGAATGACTTCCGTGTCTAGAGTGTATATGAGACTGTAACTGGGATCTGAATAAGTGATAGAATGACTTCCATGGCGACTGCACTGGGGAGGATCAAACTGCTGGTGTAAGAGCCAGAATGGAATCCGTGGTTGGAGCGTATCAGAACTTGAAGTTGATAGTTGAATCTGAATGAGAGATAAAATGGCTGCCGTGTCTGGAGCGTATCTAGTCTGTATCTGATTGCTGAAGTCTGAATGAGTAGTAGAATGACCGTCGTGTCTGGGGTGTATCCATACTGTATTTTGACTTGAAATTCTGAATGAGTAATAGAATGACCGCCGTGTCTGGGGTGTATCCATACTGTATCTAAAAAATTGTTAATGATAGTCTTTTAATCTTATCCTGAAAAGGGTAAAATGTTAGCTAAAACACAAAGTTATGTTGCATGATATATATGATGCAATGAACTGTGTTTCATCAATGTTTATGATATATGAATGTGATGGATGTGCATGTAAGCTGATTAGCTAAGGAAAATAAATCCTTGATAACTGGAGATAATGAAATCTTTGACTGCTGCCGGGGAAAGTAAATCCTTGACCGATGCTGAGGATTCAAAAATCTTTGATTGCTGAAGATGAGAAATCCTTGCTGACTGCTTGGGGATTAAAGATCTCGGATTGTTCCTGGGGACCAATGCTGGGGATTGAAAATCCTTTATGACTCGTGGGGATTCATAAGGGTTATGACAACTTCTCCGGGGAATGAGAATCCTTCATGTCTTTCCTGGGAAATAAGGAAAACTCTGAAAATCTCTATTGGGGAGTTAAAACCTGAGAGGCTTCTGCTGGAGAAACGAGACCGAGAATCTTCGATCTGCTGGGAGATAACTCTGTGGGGAGGATGTTTACTCAGCCGGTGAAATCAAGAGCTTTGAATTGTATGCCAAACTACTGGGGAAGCATCCTAGTTGGGGATAAGCCAAGAAGTTAACTGTTATCTGCTTGGTTTTAAGATTTTTAAGATAACCTGCTGGGGAAATTGGGGGAAGTTGAACAGTTCCCACTGGGGGTTGCTAGTTGGAAACTTTACTTTGCTGGGGAAGAAGATTTGGAATATTCTGGCTCCACTAGGGATATGTTTTTCAGGGTTTTCGGGCTCCGCTGGGGATCGGGAGTTTGAACTCTGATGGGAACTTTGAAACTTAACTCAGCCGGGGAATCAAGTTTAGAATGTACTGGCTCCGCTAGGGATCTTGAAGCTTAACTCCGCTGGGGGCATGTACTCCGAGGTTTTAGCTTTGTTGAGGATCTGAATAATGTATTGCAGGGGATTTCTTCTGGAATAGCACAAAGATATCTTCCTACACCTTCAACCTACCAGTAATTATCCTTTCTTCAATTCCGTTTTATTTGTAAGCAGTGATTATATTCAAATGCATATGCCTATTTAACAAAACATTGGACGTTTTCAAATGAAACATAAGTGTAAAAAGAAAAGAAAGGTAAACAAATTTCTGCACTTTGAAGTATTTTTGCATTAACTTTAGTAAGTATCTACAAAGGAGACAGACATCCTAGTAAGAGAATGTTGTCGTAAAATTGAGAACAAATTTATACAAAAAAGAAAGATGGATATGTGTAACAATTCCATGGGGTTCCCATTCTGCTATAGCCTTCACAACTCTGAATATCTTGTCCATTCGCTGCTTCGTCCTCCGATGATTGGATTGATCAGAAGCTTAGAGCTTGTTGGTGAAGAGATTGTTCTTAAAGTGATCCGACAAGACATAGTCATACGCTTTAATTCCCTAACTTTTTCCTGGACCGCCCTTTCGGGTTTTCGATCCACCGGGAAACCCTTTATTGCCCAAGTCGCCCTTTCGGGTTTTCAACTTGCCGGGTGTACAGATTTTTTTTGTTTTATCCCTAGTTTTTGCCTGAACTGCCCTTTCGGGTTTTCGATTCACCGGGATGCCCATTTTTGCCCAAGTCGCCCTTTCGGGTTTTCAACTTGTCGGATCGTTTTATGCGTAGTATCTTTTGACAATGTCTGTGTTCGCAGGGTGCGGCAAGTCGTCACCGTCCATGGTGGTCAAAATCATTGCCCCACCAGAAAAGATGCTCTTGATCACAAATGGTCCTTCGTAGGTAGGAGTCCACCTGCCCCTGGGGTCACTTTGCGGAAAGATGATCCTCTTGATTACAAGATCTCCGACTTGATATACATGGCATCTGACTTTCTTGTTGAAAGCCTTGATCATCCGTTTTTGATACATCTGACCATGACAAACAACTGTTAGTCGCTTCTCGTCGATCAAGTTAAGTTGATCAAGCCGGGTCTGAATCCAATCGTCTACACTCAAACCGGCGTCCTTCATAATCCTCAAGGAAGGAATCTGAACTTCCATAGGTAGAATAACTTCCATGCCATATACCAAAGAAAAGGGAGTTTCCCCTATTGAAGTACGTGCCGTGGTACGATAATCATGCAGAGAAAACGGTAACATCTCATGCCAGTCCTTGTAGGTGACTGTCATCTTTTGAATGATCTTCTTGATGTTTTTGTTCGCGGCTTCAACAGCACCGTTCATCTTCAGACGGTAGGGAGATGAATTGTGATGATAAATCTTGAACTGCTCGCACAGAGCGGTCATCATAGTGTTGTTCAAATTTGTACCGTTGTCCGTGATAATCCTGTCGGGGATACCATACCGGCAAATGAGGTTCTGCTTGATGAAGCGGGCAACCACATTTTTTTTAACAGAGGCATAGGAAGCTGCTTCGACCCACTTGGTGAAGGAGACAATGGCGACCAAGATGAAGCGATGTCCATTGGATGCCGTAGGCTTGATCTCTCCAATCATGTCAATGCCCCACATTGCGTAGGGCCAAGGAGCTGTCAGGACGTTGAGAGGAACAGGAGGAATATGTACCTTGTCGGTGTAGACTTGGCATTTGTGGCAGGTACGGGAATGGTGATGACAATCAGCTTCCATGGTAGACCAATAGTAGCCTGCCCTTAGAATCTTCTTAGCCATCGTATGTCCGCTCAAGTGGGTGCCAAATGTGCCACTATGTATTTCGGTCATGATCAACTCTGCTTCAACCTTGTCCACAACACGAAGTAGAACACAATCATGGCTGCGCTTATAAAGGATACCATTGCTTAAGAAGAACTTGGCAGCAAATCTCCTTAAGAACTTTTTATCATTGACTGAAGCTCCTTCAAGATATTCTCTAGTCTGGAGATACCTTTTGATTTCATGAAACCAGGGTTGTTCCACTACTTCTTCGGTGTTAATCTCATGACAGTGTGCAGGTTCGTCCATTCGTTCAATGTTGATTTGGGGAGCCTCGTTATCCCATTTGAGTTTAAACATGTAAGACATTGTAGCCAGAGCATCTGCTAGCTTATTTTCTTCTCGCGGGAAATACTCGAAGGTAATTTGCTCGAAATGAGGCAACAATGTCAAGACATGTTCTTTGTATGGGATAAGATTAGGATGTTTGGTGTCCCACTCTCCTTTTACTTGACTGATAACCAAAGCCGAGTCCCCAAATACGACCAAAGATTTGATTCCCATGTTTATAGCAGCCTTGAGACCAAAGATGCAAGCTTCATATTCAGCCATGTTATTGGTACAGCTGAAGCAAAGTCGGGCAGTGAAGGGTGTATGGCAACCTTCCGGAGAAATGAGTACCGCATCGATACTGTTGCCAAGTGCATTTGAAGCACCATCAAAATACAGGGTCCATCGGGATCCTTGTTCAGGTCCGTCATACGGTCCGTTACCTTTAATGTTGTCCAATGTCATGATGTCCTCGTCAGGGAAGTCGAATCTCATAGATTGGTAATCTTCGACGGCTTGATGAGCTAGATGGTCAGCTAGTACACTCCCCTTTATAGCTTTTTGGGTAGTATACTGGATATCATACTCAGTCAGAATCATCTGCCATCTAGCGATCCTTCCAAATAAAGCAGGCTTCTCGAAGATATACTTGATCGGATCCATCTTGGAAATCAACAAAGTGGTATAAGTCAACATATACTGTCTTAACCGGCGAGCAGCCCATACCAAAGCGCAACAAGTTTTCTCGAGCAGTGAGTAGCGAGTCTCACAGTCGGTAAACTTTTTTCTAAGGTAATAAATGGCATGCTCTTTTCAGCCAGACTCGTCATGTTGGCCCAGTACGCACCCCATTGAGTTATCCAAAATAGTCAGATACATGATTAACGGCCTTCCTTCGACGGGCGGCATCAAGATAGGAGGTTCCAGTAAATACTCCTTGATCTTATCAAAAGAAACTTGACAATCATTGTTCCATTCAACTAACTGATCTTTCTTCAGCATCTTGAAGATTGGCTCACAGGTAGATGTCAGGTGAGATATGAACCTCGCAATATAGTTTAAGCGTCCCAAGAAACCTCTAACCTCCTTTTCAGTGCGGGGGGCAGGCATTTCTTGTATAGCCTTTACTTTAGCTGGATCAACCTCAATACCTTTGTTGCTGACAATAAATCCCAAAAGTTTACAAGACCTAACTCCAAAAGTGCACTTGTTTGGGTTCAGTCTGAGCTTATACTCCTTCAACCTGGCAAACAGCTTTTGCAAATGATCAAGGTGTTCTTCTTCTGTCTGTGATCGAGCTATCATGTCGTCTACGTAAACTTCAATCTCATGATGTATCATATCATGAAATAAAGCTACCATGGCGCGTTGATAAGTTTCCCCTACATTCTTCAGCCTGAATGGCATCACTTTGTAGCAGAAGGTACCCCATTGCGTGACAAAAGTAGTTTTCTCCATGTCCTCAGGGGCCATTTTTATCTGGTTGTATCCCGAGAATCCATCCATGAAGGAAAATACCTTGTGTTGAGCTTTGTTGTTAACCAAGATGTCAATATGTGGCAGTGGAAAATCGTCTTTAGGGCTAGCCCTGTTCAAGTCCCGATAGTCCACACACATTCTGACTTTGCCGTCCTTTTTAGGCACAGGCACAATGTTAGCAACCCATTGTGGGTAGGAAGTAACAGCCAGAAAGCCAGCGTTGAATTGCTTCATTACCTCAGCTTTGATCTTCTCAGACATGTCAGGCCTCATTTGGCGGACTTTTTGCTTGATCGATGGACAATCTTCTCTTGTAGGGAGACGGTGAACCAAGATATATGTGTCTAGTCCCGGCATGTCTTCATAAGACCAGGCGAAGATTTCAATATATTCGTTCAACAACTGCACTAAGCGCTCTTTGACACTTGGTTCCAGGTTGGCACCCACTTTTACCTCTTTTTTGTCTTCCTCTGTTCCCAAGTTGATGGTTTCTAGCAACTCTTCATGAGGCAAAATAGCCCTCTCTTCTTGTTGCAAAAGTATGGCTAACTCTCCCGGCACTTCACAGTCTTCGTCAACTTCGTACTAAGCATGATTAACCAAATCTTCAGAGTTATCGAAGGCTAAAGCAGAATAGTCACCCATGGAATCCGGAGTGGATGGGTACCTGCATTTGCGAGTGTGGGTGTGTGTAAGGGATAGCCATCCTTAAACAAAACAAAATGCAAAAGGAAAGAAAATGAACACACAGTTTATAAATGAAGAACGTCAAATGATTAATTAAAACATGATATATGATAATGAAGAAAATCAAGCCCTTACAAATGGACCTACATGCCCCGGGCAAGGCATGAGGTGAAAATAGTGTACGAATTGTTTAGTTATTACAGACCAAAATAAGAAATTGTTCAAAGATAAAATTACTGGTTGATGAAGGTGATGGGAATAAAATCCTTTGCTTCCCAGTTGCTTAAACCCCCTTCGACGGTTGGAAAGATCCAATCTTCAAAGTGGCCCTCTTCATCTTCATCTTCTACAACATTAATTCCATGGTGTGAGATTTTGACGGGTGGTCCTCCAGCCTTAGAGCGATGCATAGCCTTTTGTCCTGCAGCAGTGAACCCTAATCCAAACTTGTCCGTCTTATGGGAAAATCCGGCAGTTGCCCCCACACTGTGCTCTTCCCTTATTTAATTACAACCTCTGCGTCCTTGAGAGATGCCATCCTAGATACATGCTTGGGAATGATAGGCACCTCAACCATTGTCTTCGCAATCGCGACCTCAGGAGAAACTTCCTCAAAATGTTGGAAAGGCATTTCGATGAACTCGCCGTCCAACTCCACATAGCGGAAGGAATTGAGATGACTTATCATGTACTCTTCCTCATCGTGCACCGTTATAATCTTACCCTTAATAGGATATTTCAACATTTGGTGCAAAGAGGAGGTAACTGCCCCAGCATAATGGATCCACGATCTTCCTAACAAACATGAATATGACGGACGGATATCCATCACATAAAAGGTGGAGTTGAAAACTTCTGTGCCTACTTTGATAGGAATGTCAACCTCTCCGTGAACCATTCTTTTGGACCCATCAAAGGCCCTAACAACGATGTTACTAGGTTTGAGGGTCAATCCTTCACAGTCCAAACGGTTTAAAGCTTTCTTCGACAACACATTCAAAGAAGAACCGGTATCAACTAAGACATGGGCGAGGGTGGTTCCCCTGCATTCAACTGAGACATGTAGCGCGTCATTGTGTTTCCTTCCCCTGGGAGTCAGATCAGCATTGGAGAAATCCAACCCATTATCAGCAGTAAGACTGGCCACGCAATCCTGAAACTGGTCAGCCGTAGTTTCTTGGGGCACGTGTGCCGTGTTCAAAAATTTGATTAAGGCCTTAGCATGGGCCTCAGAGCAGAGTAGAAGAGCCAACATTGAAATTTTAGAAGGGGTCTGCCCTAGCTGTTCCACGACGTCGTAGTCACTCTTTCTGATTATTTTCAAGATTTCATCCATTTCTTTCTGGGTGGTTTCGGGGATAACCACAACATGAGCCTTCGTCCTAACATGCACTTCTAGTATCCCCTTACCCTTATCGGTAGTATCAACAAATGGTCTTACTTCAGGAGTATCCAATTCTTCAATTATCGGGTCTTGCACAGATGGCCTAACAGGTACAAAAGCTTTCGAGGGTTCGAAAACTGCTCGAGGGGGAGCAACCTCAGAAGAAAAAATCTGTCCGCTGCGTGTTATCTTGCTTGTTCTCGTAATGTTCCCTATATCAAGGGTCTTTTCTTCAGAATTCTCTTGGAATGATTCAATCTGTTTGATGCCATGATAGAAGATTTCTCCTCCGTAGTTCCATGGTACCGTCTTGTCAGATTGATACGGGACAGGCCCCGACATGGTGATTTTTAATGGTACAAGTTTAAGGTCGGGCGTAATCCTGACATGCCTTTTGCAAGCCTTGGGAGGATTGTAGAAAATGGTTATTATTGCAATATCATCGGTTGAAGTAGCAAAAGTAGCAAGAGTAACAGGAGTGAAGGTATCAATATGGGTTTTTTGGAAGAGTATCTCTTGGGTATCCATCAGGCGTTGGATACCTGACTTCAACATTGGGCAATCAACTCGTATGTTTAAACAAAAGTAACAGTCCTTTCCGCAGCCTGGGAATATCCCGACTCTCATCAAATTCACTTTAATCACTGATAAGGGAGTCAAAAGGTCAGCAACATTGGTAACATGAAGGTCTTCCATAACGGCATGAACATTATGACCGTGCTTGGGCATCGGAGCAGAAATCACATTGGGATTCTCAGGAGCATCAAATTCTACTTCCTTGGCATCAATCAGGTCTTGGATTTTGTTCTTAAGCGCCCAATAATTATTAGTATCATGCCCAACACTGTCAAAGTGGTAAGTACACTTGGCATTGGAGTGGTAGTACGGAGAGGAGGTATTAGGGTTCTTTGGCGCTTCCTTCAAACTGGTAAGATTCAACTTTAGAAAATGAGGGAGTACTTGAGCTGGCGTCATGTTGATTCGGGTGAACTGCCGTTATGGCCTTTCTACCCGTTGTTGATTAGGTCTCGACTGATTTCCGCGAGGTTGATCATTTGAAGAGTTTTGAATCATCACAACCCCTACAGTTGGCCGGCGCTCGGTTCTTCCTTGACTTTTCTAAGAATAAACAGCAGGGGCTTCCTTCTTAGCTGGGAAGGTTTTCTTAACAGCAGTGGATGCTGAGGTATCTTTCTGAATCTTACCACTTTTAATACCGGCCTCGACCCTTTCGCCGGTCAAAATTAGTTCGGTGAATCCTGCGGAGGAACTCCCAATTAAATGATTTAAGAAAGGGCCAAACAGGGTCCCCAGAAACATGTCAACTAGCTCTCTATCCGATAATAGTGGCTACACCCTTCCAGCCAGATCACGCCACTTTTGGGCATACTCTTTAAATCCCTCATTGGAAGTCATTCCCATACTTTGTAGCTGAGTACGAGTGGGCGCCAAATCAGCATTGTATTGGTATTGACGGTAAAAAGCAGCAGCTAAGTCTTCCCAGTTATGAACCTCAGACCTCTGAAGTTGATAGAACCAATCCAATTGTGTGCCCGACAAACTGTCTTGGAAAAAGTGTACCCAAAGGTCTTTATCAGATGAGTGGGGTTAGATCTTTCTGACATAGGATCTCAGATGCATCTTTGGGCAGGACAGACCGTCATTCTTAGCAAATGTTGGTACTTTGAATTTGGGAGGAATGACGATCCCAACGACCAACCCTAGTTCTTCAAAATCTAAACCAGGTACCCTTTGCAACTCCATGGCTGCCAATCTATCCTCAATATTCTTATATTTATCATCCGCCGGGGGATATTGCTGTTCGGAGTAGTCTTCATCTTCTTCCTCTTCTTCCTCTTCAACTTCAGATTCAGAAGGTCCCGCAACTCCTTTTCCTTTACCATCCCCTTCATCAGACGTTGAGGGGAACTCGAGAACCTTTCTAGCATTGCTTTCAAACCTTCTTCCCATAGTGGCTACTCCGGGCCTTTTCTTCTTTTTATCTTTCTCCAACAGTGCTTTAAGGTCCTTTTGACCCTTTGCTAAGGTCATGAGGAGTTGCTGGAATTGAGAATTATGTGCTTGCAGATCCTTAACCGTCTGCTCCAAATCCATCTTGCTGAAATAAATAGCAGAAAGATAAGGAAACCTGGTGTGAAGACCTGTTTATGCATATGATGAATGATGTGTTATTCATGTAATGCATTCAAGGATTTAGAAATTCAAATTTGTTGCAAACAAAAAGGAACATACGTCATATTAAGAAGAAATTTGTTAGTACATAAGTGCCCCATGGGAAAAATATTACAAAATTCTTAATGTAAAAAGACATTGTGCATCCTCTTTGGTGCGATGTAAGTGTTGAGAGTTTCCTCCTCATGAAGTCGGCGGGTAAGCTCCAAAAACTTCTTCTCACTGGAATAGAAGCTGGCTTCAAAAGTATTCCGTTCTTCTTTGAGTTGGATCCAACTCTTTTCCATTTCTTCCCATGATGTTGGCATGTCAGGATGTAGGAGGGTGTATGGAACCTCTCCTTCCATAACAGGATCTTTGATAAAGGGGATAATGTAAGGATATGGCATCATAAGATTCTGGGCGCGGGTTCGTACCCACTTGAGATAAGGCTCAAGGGGGATGGAATTCTTGTGCCCTAGTGTCTTACTATCCACTTTGTCGGGCATCCTCCAAGCTCCGATGAACCTTTGTCGAAGTCCTTGCGCATCGTTGTCGAAGTCAAAAACTAGGTCAGGAATCAGCATGTCATGAGGGTCATCCCTCCGAGCATATCCAAACTGTCTTATAGCTAAACAGGGGTTGTAGGTAATGCCTCCCCTAATGCCAAGTAGTGGTACATTAGGGAATTCCCCACAATGATCAATGATGATGACATTTTCTCTGGACCGAGAACACCAATGTACATCAGAATGTGTGAGGGTCATCAACCGTTGTGACCACCTTAAAACCTGCTCATTCTTCAAAACTGATTGTGGAAGGTGAGAAATAAACCACCTTGCTAGGAGAGGAGTACAACACATGAGAACACCTCTTTCCTCATTGTTCGTGTGTAAAATGAGTGTAGGATGTCCCCAAGCAATGTAGGTATGGGATTCCGAGATATGAAAATCTTGACAGCATTCACATCTATAAGGTGATCAGAGTTTGGGAACAAGACCAACCCATAGATGAGGAGTGCCACAATATCTTCAAAGGCTTGTAGATCCAGAGAATTCCAGCAGTCTTGTGCCTTCTCAAATAGAAACTTTGCCAAGAAACCCTTGACACCACTTCTGGTTTCCCAATGTCCCTTGATGTCAGATGGTTGCAAGTGTAATGCTTGAGCAACATCTTCAGGCTTTGGTTCTTTTTCCGTACCTTTGTAGGGTAATTGATGAAGAATAGGAATTCTCAGGAGTTGAGAAAATTCCTCCAAAGTAGGTACTAGTTGGTAATCAGGAAATGTGAAACAGTGGTGTAGGGGGTAAAAGAACTGGAAGAGAACTTTCACCATGTCTTCTTCAATGTTGGAGTTGACCAAGTTGAGAAGCCTACCATGTCTTTCACTAAAGAGAGAATTTTCTGGAATCCTGGATGTAAGCTCCTTGAGTTGAGGAGGGATTCTTACAAGGTTGACTTGAATTGTTTTCCTGCGAAGAGATTCCATGACCTACAAAACAAGAACAAAGATGAAGATCCAAACCCTTGAAATGGTTAGTGGATGCATATGATGCTTTATGATGTTCATGGTGTATGCACAAGCACATGTACAAACAAGTCACACAAAACCCTAGTTTCAGGCTTGCATGAGGTTTCATAGGTAAATACCCTCTTGAGTTTAGTTGGCTCAAACCTGTCCTATAAATAGT
Organism: Vicia faba; assembly: GCA_948472305.1. Lineage (NCBI taxonomy): Eukaryota > Viridiplantae > Streptophyta > Magnoliopsida > Fabales > Fabaceae > Vicia > Vicia faba. The sequence continues at coordinate 537,869,871 of OX451735.1, read as the reverse complement.
AACTGGGTTCTAAGGAGCTCAATATCACTGGTTTGTTTTCTATGTTCATTGTTTTGGTTTAGCCACTTAACTAGCGACCAAAATATTCCAAGAAAATAACCCTCAATGAATGTAGTATCGAGTATCTACCAACTTCGGACTGCACCAAAGCCGGTCATCTCACTACCCCTAATAAGGCCAAGATGGTCAATTAAGGTTCTAAGAGTTCATTAGTGCTTTATGAAAACACTCAGCGGCCCCGTATTCTCTTTGATTGACTCAAAGGCTACCGGTACTCACAAATATGTCACACTAATATAGCTATTGCTTCAACCATGTCGGTATACCCCGCACAGTTTCCACAATGTATTGCTATTTACCTATGAATGTTTCCCAAATCCGGGTAGAGGATTTCAAGCCCAAACAAGAGAACCAAATGTAAAGCAATCAAAGCAAACAATATAATCATGCAAAGGGTGATCTAAGACCTAAGGTTACTCCACTTTTAAAGTTATTCCCCAGCAGAGTCGCCAGTTCTGTGATACGGTGGGAGAACTGACTTGGGATTTTGCGTTTGTGTTTGCAAATGTTTCAGTTTAGCAAGAGTCGCCACTGACTTTTTATTTTATCCTAAGGAAAGGCCAAAAAGCACAGGAAAGACCTTTGAGATGTTTTCTTGGGTTCGGGGAGTAGATTATAGAAAGGGAAGGCATTATCACCCTATCTATCCATGGTTATCCATGGGCTCTTAGTTACTTGCGTAGATCACTTGCTTTGCTTTTCAATTGTTTGAAATGGTGCTTTTCAATTGTTTGAAATGGTTCTTTGTGTGTGGTTTTGAAAGGTGTTTTGAAAATAGGCCATCGTTGTGGCAACCGTTGAAATGATTCTTGTTTGAATGTATACAAAGGTGTTTTTGTCTTTTGAAAAGTTTTAAATGTTTGAAAGTAGGGTTTTGAAATTGTGTTGTGAAGTGTGTTTTGAAGATAGCAAGGATGTTTTGCAAGCTTTGATCAAGTAACTAAGAGTGTTCTACCCTATTTTACTCAAAGATCTTTCTTATGTTTTTAACCCTTTTAACAGTGTTGTTTCACCATTGTATTTGGTGAACAACCTTGTGTTAGGTGTAAGTTTAAGATTGCGCCTAAGAGGGGGGGTGAATTAGGTGGTGGTCGATTTTTGATTTATTTTACATTTTCTGGTTTTGTTTTAGTGATTTGGAAAACTGTAAAGTGCAGAAAGTAAAGATACACGGAGATTTATCCTGGTTCCTTCCACACCCCGGAAGTACGTCCAGTCCCCTTGCAAACACGCAAGAGATTTCACTATTTTGTTAGAAATTTTACAAGACTCTTCCTAGTCTTATCACCTAAAGACTCTAACAAATACCAAGAACACCCTCTTGGATTTCCAATAAGTCTCTTGAGAACAATCCTCTCAAAAGATACCTCTTGTTTCCAATAATGGATAACAAGGTACACAAGTATTCCAATACTTAATTCCAACAATCCTGGAAATAAGTTACACTTTGTATAATTCTATGAAACATGATTTCTTGAAAAATGTTGATCACATAGAGTGACTTCAATGAAGTTTCTTCTTTCTTCTCTTGTAAGCAATTCAAACTATAACACAATGGTTATATAATGCTCAAAGATTTATGTTCTTATATGTGTGAAAGTGCAGAAAATCTTTGTTCTTAAAAGTTAAGAAATATGAAGTTTGAATATTTTACAAAGTTCAGAATTATTGCATAAGAGAAGAGTTGTTTTTTAATTTGAAAGGTTTTAGTATTTAAAGTAATCAAGATACCTTTCCGAATGGACACTTTTTGTTTGAAAAACTTGAGAGGATGCAATGTATAACCATGCATCTATTGGAGAAAAGGTGTGAAGGATATCTTGAAACCAGTTCATATTTTTCACAAGTTACAACGTGTAAATCGATTAGCATGAGATGTAAATCGATTGCACGAGTTTGTAACGTTCTTGTTTTCAAAAAATTTGAAGTGTAAATCGATTAGCATGATGTGTAAATCGATTTACAAGTGTTAAAAATTCAACTCAGTTCTGTGATCAATCAATTTACACTTCATGTAAATCGAATGCTGCCAGAAACAATCAGTTTTTGAAAAAGCATGTGTAAATCGATTTACATCATATGTTAATCGATTTACATCAGTGAAAAACTTAAAATTTGTTTTATACTTTAAGTGAAGTGTTGTGGCAATTGTGTATATCATTTTTGAGCATTTCTAATCAATGAAGTTCAAATGAGAATTGATATACTTGATTGCTTGCCATGATCCTTGAAGATTTGAGTGAATGATGCTTTAAGCTAATTCCACTTCTTTTCCTTCTTGCCATAGTGCTTGTTTGTCTTTCATCAAACTAGCTTGTTTGTCTTTCATCAAAACTAAAGTTGAGTTGAGGCTTGAGATTACATTCTCCCCCTTTTTGATGATGACAAACCATCTTTCTTTATGAGATGTTCAGATTTGGAGCAAAAGGAGTTTTCTCCCCCTAAGTTAGATTTCTCCCCCTATGGAGAAAAAGTTTGGAAAACTTGCCCTGTAAAGAAAATTGAAACAAACAACCAAACAACCATAAAGTGCTATCACATCCTTCTCCCCCTTTGACATTATCAAAAATAAGGGAAAGATGAAACAAGATGATACTTATAACAAGTTGAAACAGATATGAACTAAAAACTCAAATTTCTAAATATAGCGAACAAAGTTCAAAGATACATGATACAAACACTAATACTTGAAGTAATACAAAACAAAAACATAATGATAAATAACAAGAATTTAATAATATTGGTCAGGAACACATTAAAAGGGTCCTTGATATGGAAATTGTTGTGGTAGAGGTGGTTAGGTGTATTGAGGAGGCGGAGGTGCTTGATTGTTTGGATCGTATGGAGGAAATGAAGATGTGAGTATAGGTATGAAAAATGTTGGTTCACATCATTCTGAAAAGCATTGATGCGAGAGGAGGTAGAGTCATTTATCTCGGTCCATCGAGCATTGATGTTAGAGTTGAGAGAATGAGTTTGGGTGTTATGAGATAGTGAGGGAGTTTTGGTGAGATTAAATAGTAGAGAGAGTAAGTGAGGTCTTTATGAGGTTTTAATTTGAGTGGAGTGGTCAAGATTCCATGATTGGTCAAAAAGACGGTGGGAGGCAAGGTAAGATTGACCAATATATTAAAGACTCATAAATATCACATGTTGAAAAGTTAATTTGCATAGAGAAAAATTACATAAAAATGCTTCAGTTCAGTGGTAAATCAATTTTCCCATTGGTTAAATCGATTTACACAAAAGAATTTTTATGAAGAATAATTTTCGTTCAGGGGTAAATCGATTTACATATTGTGTAAATCAATTTACACAAAAGGATTTTATAAAAAAAAAGGTTTGCTTCAGTGGTAAATCGATTTACACACCAAGTAAATCGATTTACTTAAAGGAAAAATTTAAAAACAGTAATTTTAACATTTGAAACATTGTCTAAACCCATATATGTGTACATTAAAGTATAGTTAAGGATAGAGTGCACCTTATATATTTTGTTCATCTAGGATTCCGAGTTCATGACGAATTTTGAAAAATGCATCCTTTGCAAGTGGTTTTGTGAAAATGTCCGCGAGTTGATTTTGAGTATCCACAAAAGTAATCTCGACATCTCCTTTGAGTACGTGATCTCGGATGAAATGGTGTCTGATGTCAATGTGTTTTGTCTGGGAATGCATAACTGGATTTTTCGTAATATTGATCGCGCTTGTGTTATCACATCGAAGTGGAATGCATCCAAGGTTTACTCCATAGTCAAGTAACTGTTGTTTTAGCCAAAGAATTTGAGCGTATCCACTACCAGCCGCAATGTATTCTTCTTCGGCAGTGATGAGAGCGACGCTTGCTTGCTTTTTGCATGACCATGAAACCAAGGCATTTCTGAGAATGTGACATGTTCCACTTGTACTTTTGCGATCAGTCTTACAACCTGCATATTCAGCATCAGAATAACCAACTATATTGCATATACTACCTTTTGGATACCATAATCCGACGTTGGTTGTTCCTTTGAGATATTTTATTATGCGCTTTACTGCTGCAAGGTGAGCCTCTTTAGGATTGGCTTGATATCTTGCGCATAGGCAAACGATGAACATGATGTCAGGTCTACTTGCTGTTAAATAGAGGAGTGAGCCAATCATTCCACGATACTTAGTTATGTCAATAGAATTCCCTGATTCATTTGGATCAAGATAGGTGCCGGATCCCATAGGAATTGCACTCTCTTTGCTACTTTCCATCTCAAACTTCTTTATAAGGTCTTTGCAATATTTTGATTGGTTAATGAAGATACCGTGTTTGAGTTGCTTAATTTGAAGACCGAGAAAGAAATTCAATCTTCCCATCATAAACATCTCAAACTCTCCTTGCATCATAGATGAAAATTCCTTGCACATATTTTGGTTAGTTGAACCGAAAACAATATCATCTACATAGATTTGTACAAGTAAAGTATGATGATTAACATTTTTTATGAAGAGAGTGGTATCAACTTTACCCTTTACAAACCCTTTTTCACATAGGAATGCGCTTAGTCTATCATACCATGCCGTTGGTGCTTGCTTCAGCCCATAGAGAGCTTTCTTCAATTTGAAGACATGATTAGGATGATTGAAGTCTTCAAATCCGGGAGGTTGCTTTACATAGACTTCTTCATTTATGAATCTGTTGAGAAATGCGCTTTTTACATCCATTTGAAAGAGTTCAAAGTCCAATGAGCATGCATATGCAAGTAGTAGTCTTATTGCTTCCAAACGTGCTACCGGAGCAAAAGTTTCTTCAAAATCAATTCCTTCCTCTTGGTTGTATCCTTGAGCAACTAGTCTTGCCTTGTTTCGAGTGATTATACCATCTTCATCCATCTTGTTTTTGAATACCCATTTGGTTCCAATGATACGTTTATTTCCTGGATTAGGAACAAGTTCCCAAACTTCGTTCCGTTCGAATTGGTTTAGCTCCTCTTGCATGGGAAGGATCCATTGATCATCTTCTAGTGCTTGAGCCACTTTAGTAGGTTCAACTTGAGATACAAAAGCCATATTTAAGCATGCATCCTTAAGATTTAGTCGAGTAGATACCCCTTTGCTAATATCTCCAATTATGTTGTCAATTGGATAATCACGATGAGTTCTCCATTCTTGAGGAAGACCATTATCATTTTCATTTTGATGTGAAAGTTCATGTGTTTGTTCCGGGTTAACAATTTGTCCACCTTCGCATGAATTCTCATGAGGTAAATCTATAGAATCATCATCATCACAAATAACAACTTCCTCCTTGGAGGTGTTAGATTCATCAAAAGAAACATGCATTGATTCTTCTATAGTTACAGTTCTTTTATTGTAAATTCTAAAAGCTTTGCTAGAAATGGAGTAACCAAGAAAAATACCTTCATCCGATTTTTCATCGAACTTACCGAGATTGTCTTTGTCGTTGTTAAGGACAAAGCATTTGTACCCAAAAATGTGAAAGTGAGAGATATTTGGTTTTCTTCCTTTGTAAATCTCATATGGAGTTTTCTTTAGTATAGGTCTTATGATCACGCGATTGCTTACGTAACATGCCGTGCTTACCGCATCCGCCCAAAAATATTTAGGCAAACTTGAGTCACTTAGCATGGTTCTTGCAAGTTCCACCAAAGACCTATTTTTCCTTTCAACTACTCCATTTTGTTGTGGAGTTCTTGGTGCTGAAAAATTGTGGAAGATCCCATTTTCTTAACAAAAATCTTCAAACAAACTGTTTTGGAACTCTCCACCATGATCACTTCGGATTGATGTTATCTTTAATGACTTCTCATTTTGAAATTGTTTTGCATATCTCTTGAATGCCTTGAATGCGTCATTTTTGTGCACTAAAAACAAAGTCCAAGTAAAACGGGAAAAATCATCTACAATAACTAAAGCATAAATGTTACCTTCGAAGCTTCTTGTTCTAGATGGACCAAAAAGATCCATGTGCAACAATTGAAGTGGTCTTGTTGTTGAAACCACATTCTTTGGTTTGAAAGTTGATTTGGTCTGTTTGCCCTTTTGGCATGCACTACATAATTTGTCTTTGATGAACTTCATCTTTGGTAGACCAATAACTAAGTCATGCTTAACCAATTTGTTCAAGTGCTCCATGTGAATGTGAGCAATCCTCTTGTGCCATAACCAAGCGTCATTGTTGTTTACCATAAGACATTGTACCTTCATAGACAAATCATCTAGAGTGATCATAAAAATATTGTTAGATATTATACCTTTGAGTTTTACCTCATTGGTTGCCTCATCCATAATAAGGCATTCTTCTTTGTTGAATTTGATTTTGAACCCTCTATCACAAAGTTGACTTATGCGAAGAAGGTTGTGCTTTAATCCTTCAACGTAGAGAACATCCTCAATTTGAATGGATGGAGGTGTGCCAACTATTCCAACGCCAAGAATCTTTCCTTTGGTGTTGTCTCCGTAGGTGACATATCCTTTGGCTTTATGTACTAGATATGAAAATTGGTGTACATCTCCTGTCATATGCTTTGAACATCCACTGTTAAGATACCAAAGATTTGATGTGGATTTCAAGCATACCTACAAAAACAGATTATTTCTTGTTAGGTACCCAAGTTGCCTTGGGTCCTTCATAGTTAGTTCCCTTTTTCACCCATGCATAGTGTCCACTAGCCATACTGAAATTTCTAATATAGCATGCATTAGGTGTGTGTCCAATAATACCACAGTAAAAACAATTTGGAACAAATTTGCTCTTGTATCTAGGAATTTGTTTCCTTTTAGATACATTAGGCTTTTTCTTTTGATGATTATGAACAACTTGCTTCTTTTCTACTATCTTGAGATTGGAACTATTACTAGCCTTTACAAAAACAGTGGGATTGTTACTTAGTTTCTTAGAATTCACATAACCAAGACCTCTTTTATCATTTGGATAACGTTGTTGGCTTAGTAATCCTTCCAACCCTATTTGTCCTTTTTCATATCGTTCAATGACTCTTTTCAATTGAACAATTTGAAAGACATTTGATTCACACTTGGAGCATGCAAAGTTTTCCTTTTCTTTTATAAAATTCTGTTTTTGAAGATCAAAATCTTTAGTGATGGTGTCAATTTTTTCTAGACAAATTAGAAGTTCTTTTTCTTGGTTTGGCACCTTTTTGTATAAACTTTTGCATTCTTTCAAGAGTTCATCAATTGTACCTTGAACATCATCATCAAAAAAAGTAAATTCATTACTAACCTCTTCTTCGTCGGAGTGATGCGATGCCATTAAGGCTAAATTTGCACATTCGTCGCTTTCCGATTCCGATGTACTGCTCATATCATTATCTTCCCATGCTATGTAGGCTTTCTTTTGTTTTGAGTCTTTTCCTTTGAATCCGTTTTTCTTTGGGAGATTTGGACAGTTTGGCTTGATATGTCATGGCTTTCCATATTCATAACATGAGACATCTTGTGTTGATGTGGAGGCTTCTCTTTTCTTGAAGTGATTTCTCTTATGTGCATGAGATCCGCCCTTGTCATTTCTGCCAAAAAATTTCCCAAGTCTTTTAACAAGAAGCATGAAATTTTCATCTTCTTCCGGATTGTCTTCTTTTATAACTTCCTTTGAATCAATTTTTAAAGCAATGTTTTTGGACTTGTTTTCTAGATTCTCATGTTTTTCAAGTCTACCGAGTTCCATTTCGTATTCTTGAAGTTTTCCAAATAATGTAGTGGAAGTCATTGCGGAGAGACTCTTCTTTTCCGAGATTGCCGTTACCTTTGGTTGCCATTCCCTAGTCAATGATCTGAGGACTTTCAAGTTGAGTTCATCATTTGTCAAGGTTTTACCAAGAGCACTTAAGTGATTTTTCAAATGCACAAATCTCTTTTGTAAGTCAAGAATGGATTCTCCGGGCTGCATTCGAAATAGTTCATATTCTTGACTTAGGGTATTTAGCCTTGATCTTTTTACTTCAGCCGTTCCTTCATGAGTTTGTACCAAGGTATCCCATATTTCCTTTGCTGTTTTGCATGTCGAGACACGGAAAAATTCGTCCATACTAAGTGCACCTTGAAGAAGGTTTATTGCCTTTTTATCATAGAGAACTTTCTTTTTGTCGTCGTCGTCCCATGCAGTTTTAGGCTTTGAAGAGCCAACACCATTGATTACCGTAACCAGAATAAATGGACCATTTTCAACAGCATCCCATATCTCCTCTCCTTGTGCTTCTAGATGTGCCTTCATGCATATTTTCCAGAAGTCAAAATATTCACCACCGAATAGAGGAGGCTTGTTGTTACTACCACCATCTCTGAAAACAGGTTGATGATTTGTGGAAGCCATTCTGGATCTCTAGGAGCAGGATACCTATAACCTGCTCTGATACCAATTGTAAGTTTAATATTGCGCCTAAGAGGGGGGGTGAATTAGGTGGTGGTCGATTTTTGATTTATTTTACACTTTCTGGTTTTGTTTTAGTGCTTTGGAAAACTGTAAAGTGCAGAAAGTAAAGAGACACGGAGATTTATCCTGGTTCCTTCCATACCCCGGAAGTACGTCCAGTCCCCTTGCAAACACGCAAGAGATTTCACTATTTTGTTAGAACTTTTACAAGACTCTTCCTAGTCTTATCAACTAAAGACTCTAACAAATACCAAGAACACCCTCTTGGATTTCTAATAAGTCTCTTGAGAACAATCCTCTCAAAAGATACCTTTTGTTTCCAACAATGGACAACAAGGTACACAAGTATTCCAATACTTAATTCCAACAATCCTGGAAATAAGTTACACTTTGTATAATTCTATGAAATATGATTTCTTGAAAGATGTTGATAACATAGAGTGACTTCAATGAAGTTTCTTCTTTCTTCTCTTGTAAGCAATTCAAACTGTAACACAATGGTTAGATAATGCTCAAATATTTTTGTTCTTATATGTGTGAAAATGCAGAAAATATTTGTTCTTAAAAGTTAAGAAATATGAAGTTTGAATATTTTACAAAGTTCAGAATTATTGCATAAGAGAAGAGTTGTTTATTAATTTGAAAATTTTAGGATTTAAAGTAATCAAGATACCTTTCCAAATGGACACTTTTCTGTTTGAAAAACTTGAGAGGATGCAATATATGACCATGCATCTATTGGAGAAAAGGTGTGAAGGATATCTTGAAACCAGATCAGATTTTTCACAAGTTACAACGTGTAAATCGATTAGCATGAGATGCAAATCGATTGCACGGGTTTGTAACGTTCTTGTTTTCAAAAAAAATTGAAGTGTAAATCGATTAGCATGATGTGTAAATCGATTTACAAGTGTTAAAATTCAACTCAGTTCTGTGATCAATCGATTTACACTTCATGTAAATCGATTGCTGCCAGAAAGAATCAGTTTTTGAAAAAGCATGTGTAAATCGATTTACATCATATGTTAATCGATTTACATCAGTGAAAAACTTAAAATTTGTTGTATACTTTAAGTGAAGTGTTGTGGCAAGTGTGTATATCATTTTTGAGCATTTCTAATCAATTTAGTTCAAATGAGAATTGATATACTTGATTGCTTTCCATGATCCTTGAAGATTTGAGTGAATGATGCTTTAAGCTAATTCCACTTCTTTTCCTTCTTGACATAGTGCTTGTTTTTCTTTCATCAAACTAGCTTGTTTGTCTTTCATCAAAACTAAAGTTGAGTTGAGGCTTGGGATTACATTAGGATGTTAAACGGGACAGGCGCGGGTCATCGTATGGACCATGATAGCAATAGTGTCAAGTATTTTTGGCAATTTTCTTGAGGGACTTGATCATTTTGTTTATGAAACTCAGATAGCGTCATCGAGGGACTATGATCTTTTGTTTTGTTTTTGTTTTGCCAAAGTACTTGACATGCATACCATGGCCCATTTTTGAAGCAACAAGTGGATTGAAACCCTATGGGTGCAAGTGTGCATTGTGTTTGTTTTTTCATGCATTTTTGTCTTTGATTAGGTCAAGCTATTTGTTGGTTTTGATTTTGCATACAAACCCTAATTCTCTAATCATGGCATAATTGAAAGCTTAAAGGTGTGAGAATTTAAATTCTACACTATTACAACATGATATATGGAGGGGGGTACAAATTTGAATAGGGGATTATTTTGCAAGAAATTAAACCCTAAATTATTACAACCAAATTGAACTTGCAAGGCATAATATTTAAATGTTCATTATTTAAATAAAATACAACAAACAAATATTAGATAAAATGTATTATGCAAAAAAAGTTTTTATTTGTTCATGTATGCAAAAAGTATTTTTAATATGAAGAAATGTGAAGAAATAAATAAAAAGGTAATTTTATTTGTTTTTAGGGCAAAAACCCTAATTTCTTAAGAAAGTAAATATAATGTATTATTTATGTACAAAAATATATTAACATGTATAAAAATGAATTATATCAGAAAAAGTATTTTTCAGTATAAATAATAATAAAAATAAAATGTATTATTTTTGTGTTTTTTATGCTATGCTTTTAATAAAATAAAGTATATATATATATATATATATATATATATATATATATATATATATATATATATATATATATATATATATATATATATATATATATATATATATATATATATATTAAATATACTAAGTGTAAAAAATAAAATAAATTATTTACAAAAATGTATATATTTCAAGAAAATATTTTCAAATGTGAATAAAAATAATAAATGAAAATAAAAGTATTTTTTACATTATTTTTAAGTTTTAACAAATTAATATAAAGTATTTGATCATTTAAATGATGGAAATAATTAAAATAAATACCAAATAAATGTAAAAATTTATGAAAATATTTTTTAGGCATTTTTTATATTTCGAAATAAAATAATAAAGTCAGAAAGGAAATAAAAATGCAAAAATAATGAAAATACAAAGAAATGGGCCAGGGGGTGCTGAAAGTGAACTGGGAGGTGTCAAAAGCAAAGAAATCTAGGCCCAGCCCAAACTTCATATTCAACCTCCAGAAGTTTGAAAAACACGCGTTTTCCACACAAACTTGTATCTTCTGTATTTGTGATCCTTTGACAAAACTCAAAACATGAAACTTGTAGAGCATCCAACAACGAATCTAACCATATAAAAAACTTAAGCTAACTCTTAAAGACCAGAGAGAATTTCTCTGACCCTAATTTCTAACCTAGTTTTTTCAGAAAGTTCATGGATGAAATTCTCCTAGCACGATTAATATAAATGAAAACTAAGCACATGTATGGTTTCAGGGCTATGAATACAACACCTTTCATTCACAAACCTAAGTCTAACTATTCCTAAATAGAGAGATAGAAGTTCATGAAATACCTGTTTCAGTTGAGTTTGAGCTGGACAATGCAGCAACTTCCAATGGTGCCTGAGGTTCTTTTGAGCTTGCCTGATGTCCACTGAACCTTTCCCAATGCTTAGTTTGTTTTAAAGTGGCCTGAATCGTGCTACAGAACACAACCTGCAAAGCTTCCAAACAAAAATGGAAATGTGTGTTAATGGAGTTACAGCAACTTGTGAATGGTTTGGATAACTCAGGTATATTGATTGGAATGTCTTTGAAGTAGTTTTGGACAAAACGCACGAGGGGATTTGATTATGGCTGGTGATTTGCAGAACTGGCCCTGTTTTGCAAGAAAATGAGGTTTTTGAGTATGAGGGTGCTTTAGGGGTGAAAGGCTCGTGCTTCTGACTTGTGAGGATATGCAAAACTTGTTTGACAACTTTGTTTTAGTTGGTTTTATTAGATATGTGAGATACAAGCTTTTTGCCCTTTGACTTGTTTTGAAAGCAAAGTTGGAAGTGAAGTGAGTTAGGCCCGTACAGGCTATCTCCAAGCATGCACCAACTTCTTGTACTATGCCTGAGATTGTGGAGCTTGTTTGCTGCAAAGGAAGAAAGTCCAAGACTCAAGAAAAAGCAATTTGACATAAAGTGCTCTTTATGAAAATGGAAGTATGACCTTTATGCTCAAAATGGCAATGTTCATTGTACAAAGCTCTCTTGATCAGAACAGTGCCAATATCCAAAGTATTTGCATTCAATTTTGGAGTGTAAATTGGTTTAGAGGCCTATAATCATGTACTAAGCTAGTTTGGTCAGATTTGCAACATGGTATGAACATGTTTTGGCCATGGTTACAAAGTGAATTTTTGCCAACTTTAAGCATTCGATTCTCCCTAACCACAAGGGTGTTTGAGGAGTTCTTGGACAATTTGGAAATATTGCAACATGTACCATAATCCATCTTTGAAATGCAACTTGATACTCCAAGTGGAAATATGTGAAAAATGGCCAAGAAGATGGGTCAAAATCCTGCCTAAACTAGGGCAAAATTTCTCTAAGTTAAAAGTTTTAGGTACCCTTGTTCCAAAAATATTAACTTGAGATTCAAGCTTATTTTGAGAAAACTTTGTGAATCAGAGTTATAGATTTTGTGATGGACTACAACTTTCATGTTGCAAGTTTTGTTTGAATCCATTTGCATCTTAGAGAAAAAATGGGACAAAGTTAGGAAAAAATAAGAAAATTTTATAACTTAGAAAATTTCTAAGTTATGAAAATTTTCCATTTTAAACCCTAATTTGCAATTTTGGGTTTCTTGATGAACAAGTTTCATAATTTGACATTTATTGATGAAAAATGACCCTTGGCACTTGATTTTGACCAAAAAGTCAAAGTTTGACTTTTCAGTGTACAGTCAAATTTTGATCAGTTGACTGAAAAATTCATCTGTCAATCCTATGCATTTGAGATCTTTTGAACTTGTTGAATGGGTCAAGATGATTTCATTGAGTCCTGGAGTCTATGGTTAAGCTTGATTTTCCATTGGCTAGGTCAAACAGTCAAAAATTGCCTTTGTACAGTTAAAACCCTAAAAATGACCATTTTGCCCTTTTAGTGATCTGATCAAATTTCTTGTGGAATTGTGATCCAAACTTGATAAAATGGTTCATATGAGTTCATAATGTTGATGTGGGTCAAAATTCATGAGGTTTGACTGTAAATTGGCCACAGTTGACTTTTTCCCCAATACCGCTGATTTCTAGGTCAACTGTCCAATTGACTGGGCAAAAATTTGGATCAAGGCTTAAAACTTGGTATGGACAATCTTGTGAGTCCAACATGAGGTATGAAAGTAATTTTGGGCATTGTAGGTCAAAATATCCCTGTGCAAACTCAAACCCTAATTTAGGTCAACAGTGCAAGGAGGTGTCCTGAGCAAAGCAAACCCTAGCTTGATCTTGAATTCTAAGAGTCTTTTGATGAGAAATGTTGATAAAATGAGAGGGAAAATTTTGGGGTACAACACTTAAGATAAGGGAACTCACTGAGATTTAGTAATCTCACCCCAATCCTCTTATTATTTTCAAGAACATATTATAGGTAGAAGAATTACTAGATGGTCGATTTTGAAGACTGCGGGTGAGTAGATGATGCGAAGGCTCATCAGATTTTATCTTTCTTCTGTGCATTGTTGAGGACAAGTTGATTTTATACATTATGATATTTGAGTTGTGTTGTATATGATTTTAAATTTCTTGTCTTTTTCAAGCTTTTGTAGATGTTTCTATGTACCATTTTTAACATTGTTGCATATTATTCTAGACATATATGTACAACGTGTTAAAATTAGTATCAGAGCAGGTCGATTCTTGTCCATGCAATGAAACATCACTAGTAATTCTCTTCTCCATCATATGTTTGTGTGTTGCTAGCCAGATTTCTACTATTTTAGTATTCGGTCATTGAGCCTAATCACCTCACTGATCGCATATTCGATGGATAGGATCACGGTGGAGCCACCACGAGGATGCGTAAGATTCGAAGCAACTCAAGTTAATGTACTAGAAGCCGATTGAATTGAGATAATGTTGGGTCTATTGAGCAAAGATGGATCGTTTGACGCAAAATGATTGAAAACCTAACTTTCATGGAGAGATTTAAGACAACTGGAATTCCCAAAGCTTTGATTGGACGAAGTGAACTTCTTTTAGGTCCCTGTAGCAGTGGAGGAAATTCATGAGGAACTTGAGTAGAATTGTAATAAGGGAATTTTTTAATGGAGTGAAGTTTGAAACTATTAAAAATTCACGACTTAACCCTGGTTTCCAGTGATGTGTACGACTTAAGAATCAACTGGATATAAATGCTTTTGAGAATTTAAATAGAGAAGTAAAATCTTTTTGGTTACTCTAGTCTGGGTATTATTTGGATGGACAAGGTGTAAGATTCTGACTTGCTTTGGTGTACCCTAAGTGGTGAGTAGTCACTAGTAAAGGATTGAAATAATGAGTGGAAGTGATAATCTCCAATTGAGAAAATCTTGGATGCCCGATTAGTGAAGGGACTACTCTATCTCCGTTCTTGCCAACCTGTGATGGAGCCATAAAACTATGCTTGGCGTTGGGTAATTAGATTTATGGAAGCTAGTTTCTATCTGGAACATCAGTGGGATGAACGCAATTGTGCCAGTTGTTTGAACCATGGTATTCCTATATGGCAGAATTACCTTTAAAATCTCTTATGCATGTAATGTATGGGTAATTACACGCATGGCATAATTGTTCGAGCTTAATTCTTACCCAGTTGTATTTGCCTTGTTGCCTTCCGAGTAAGTGGTGTTCTGATGCCATGTAGGGAATATCACTTCGTAGATTTCTAACTCACTTCTAATGGTGCCACATAGGTAAAACCATTAGCCTTTTGGCCTGTGGGCTCGTGTTATTAAGATGGCATTTTTGCACCGGAGGATTTTAATCACATGTGTTTTGATGATTAATGGGGCCGTGACCCCACACAGGCAATGTCACCATGTTAACTTCAATTTAGGAATGATCCAATTCTTCATGTTATGACTGGTGAAAGTCTCTTGATGTGATGCACGAGTGTAACTCACTAAGGGTGTGATAGTGTAACCTAGTTAGGGGAATTGACGAACTTCTGGATTCCTCATATACGGGTACGGGTCTGCATACTTCATTGTATTTGGATATGTGTTTTCTTAATCTCATTGGGATGTCAAGGGACTACAAATGGAGATGTCCCCATTTTGTGTACTTGCACCCAGCAATGAGGAAACCCCAGATTCATAGTGAATTTGTTTTGATGCATGCACCTTGTAGAACTGAGTGAACTCTTAAGATAGGGGAACTCACTGAGATTTAGTAATCTCACCCCAATCCTATTATTATTTTTTAAGAACATGTTATATGTAGAATAATTGATAGATGGTCGGTTTTGAAGACTGTAGGCGAGCAGATGGCAGGAAGACCTCATCATATTTTATCTTTCTGCTATGCGTTGCTGAAGACAAGTTGGTTGTATACATTATGATATTTAAGTTGTGTTGTATACGATTTTAAATTTCTTATCTTTTTACATCTTTTGTAGATTCTTCTATGTACCATTTTTAACATCGCTGCATATTATTCTAAACATATATGTACGGGGTGTTATAATTGGTATTAGAGCATGTGGTTTGTTGTCCCTGCAATGAAACATCACTAGAAATTATCTTCTCCCTTGTGTGCGTGTGTTACTAACAAGATTTCTACTATTGTAGTATTCATCGTTGGGTTTGATCACCTCGCTGACTGCATATGTAATGGTTAGGATCACGGTGGAGCCACCACGAGAATGCGTAAGATCCAAAGTAACTCGCGTTGAGGTAGTAGAAGCCGGTTGAATTGAGAGAATGTTGGGTTTATTGAGCATATATGCAACATTTGATGCGGAATGACTGACAACCTAACTTTCATGGAGAGATTTAAGACAAATGGAATTCCAAAAGCTTTGATTGGACGAAGTGAACTTCCTTTAGGTCCCTGTAGCAATGGGGCAATTTCACGAGGCACTTGAGTAGAACTGTAATAAGGGATTTTTGCGATGGATTAGAGCTTGAAACTATTAGAAATTCACTACTTAACCCTGGTTGCCAATGACTGGTACGACATGAGAACCGGTTAGATAAAAAGGAATTTGCGAATATAAATAGAGAAGTCAAATCTTTCTGGTTACTCTGGGTTGGGTAGTAGTTAGATGGATAAGGTGTAAGATTCTCACTTGTTTTGGTATACCCTAAGTTGTGGGTAGTAGTAAAGGATTGAAAGAATTAGTGGAAGTTATAATCTCCAATTGGGCAAATCTTGGATGCCCGATTAGTGAAGGGACTACTTTATCTCCATTCTTGTCTACCTGTGATTAAGCCATAGAATTATGCTTGGCATTGGGTAATTAGATGAATAGAAGCTAGTGTCTATCCCGAACATCAGCGGGATGACCGTAGTTGTGCCACTTGTTCAGAACCATGGTATTCCTATCTGGCGGAATTACCTTTATAATCTCTTATGCATGAACCGTTCGAGTTGAATTATTATGCAGTTGTATATGGCTTGTTGCCTTCGGAGTAAGTTAACCATAAATGTGTGGCACTCTTAGGTTTTAGCATTCTAAGAAGCATGGATGGAGGGTTTTGAGGAACGAAGACCTCGGTGGAAACATGTTCAGACATCTGACGGTTGTGACTATAGGATACAGATAGAGATCATTATATGCTACTAGGTATGTTACTTGAGATCATGGCCTCAGAGGTGGACCACCATGTTGGTACTACCATAGGTATAACGCCACAGTATCGCTATCGTGCATGAGTTACGGAGGTCGTCCTTCCCGACAAATGTAGAACAATGTTAATCTAGAACTAAAGGTAGAATTATGATTTGGTACTCGTGGGATGTGGATCCAAATTCTCATAAGGTAGGCGTGATAAGAATCCATAAGTCGTGCTCGATAGTGGAGAGTTATCCAAGGAGGCGATAGCGGGATAGTTTAAGTTTCGATACTATGCTTATGAGGACTCTGAGTGGTTATGGCTGCGTGGGTGCTATTAGATGATACCTTGTAGATGTTTCTTGTTCCGAGAAGTGTTAAGTGTGTAATTATGTGTGAATGCCTAGGGTGGAACTGATGTGTGATCATCGTGTCCTGGCCAGCATAAAGTATCACTATTCCTTAATGTTGGCAACCAATGTTAGAATAGATACATTATATCTTGGGTTAGACCAATGAGAGATGTGTCGAGAGGAGTATCTATAGATTCTCAAAAGTGAAGCAATATCAATATCGATAAGCAAAGACACTTCAGCTTTGGAGTGTCAAAAAATTTCAAAAGGGAATGTTCGAGGCATGGAGTATACTTATTTGCATTATAGTTGCACTCTAGACATTAGAAACGTTGCAATGGGGAATGCAACCGAGGAAGTGAGTTTAGTGACAGTTTCAGAAACAATGAGGCATGGTAATGAGACGTTCCTAGAAGCTTTAAGTGAGAAACTGAATTTACATCCGAGTATGAGGGATCTTGAAATTGTGCGTGTAAGAGACTGCAAGGTTGAAGGAAGACGTAAAAAGATTAGTAGGTACTAATGGTTTTAAGAAAACACAAGAAATGCGTGTTTGAAAACATAAACTCTAAAGCATAGGAAAAAATAAATAATAAGCGATATATCCTGGTTCACTTGAGAAATTCCTAAGCTAGTCCACGCCAAAATACCAAGGTGATTTCTCCTTGAACTCAAGGACTTAATCCACTATTTGGAATGCGACTTCAGGAAAAAGTTCGGGACCACATGGTTTTTCAATGGAATTTTTAAAGTTTGTTGGGATATTATAAAGCTTTATTTATTTCATTGTATCTATGAATTGTTTACCTAAGCTCACCTTCCTAAAGCTATTTCGACAGCTTTTATCTTTCGTATTCCCAAGTGCCAAAATCTGCAGGATGTCTCTGATTATCGGTATATTTGTATTATTAGTAGTGTCTACAAGACTATTTATAAATTGCTGTCAAAAATGCTTAAGGGTGTTTTGAACAAGCTTTTTTCTAGTAATCAGTCTGCCTTTGATCCAAATAGAGGGTTTTGGTCCTAAATGAAGTGGTTGACTATGCTAAGAGGAAAAATAAAGGTCTATTTCTCTTTAAGGTTGATTTAGAGAAGGCTTTTGATTCCATTTCATGATATTACCTTCTATATATTCTTAAAAGAATGATGTTTGGTTCTAAACGGTGTCATTAGGTAAAGGCTTGTGTGTGTTCTGCTTCTTTCTCGATTTTGACCAATGGTAGCCCAACCATTGATTTTTAAGCTGGAAGGGGACTTCTCCATGGGGATCCTCTTTATCCGTTTCTCTTCATTATGGTGGCTGAAGGTCTAGCAGGTTTATTGCGGAATGCATGTTGTCTCGACTACTTCCATCTTTTCTAATTGGGAGTTAATCTTCATATTGATCTTCTTCAGTTTGATGACGATACTATGCTTGTGGGAAAACATTCATGGGATAATTTAGGGACTCTCAAAACTTTGTTGCATGGTGTTGTACCCCAAAACTTTCCCTCTCATTTATCAATTATTTTCTCACAAAGATCTCTCTTGGTTCAAGACTACGCTAGGGTTGATCAACACAAGACACCTCCTTGAACACTGATGACCAAAATTAGTGTGTGAGATTGCACAAGGATAATTGAACTTTGAATTCCTCATATTAATTTCATGGATCACTATGGACCCCCAAAATTAATCATGTCAAGTTTCAAGCCTTGGATCACACTTTTGCTCTGTCAATAGAACAGTTGACCTAAAAATCAGTTGTATTGGGGAAAAAGTCAATTTTGGCCAATTTACAGTCAAACTTCATAATTTTTGATCCACATCAACATTATAAACTCATATGTGTCATTTGATCAAGTTTGGACCATAATTCCTCAAGAATTTTGATCAGATCATCAAAAGGGCAAAATGGTCAAAATTAGGGCTTTGACTGAGGAAAGGCAATTTCTGATTTTTGACCTAGCAAGTGGTCAATTGGTTTGAAGCATGATCTCAAGAGTTCAATTTCATTATTTTGACCTAATGTCATGATCCAAAACATTGCTCAAGATCAATTGGATTGATAGTGAATTTTCAGTCAACTAATCAAAAGTCAACTGTATATTGAAAAGTCAAACTTTGACTTTTTGGTCAAAATCCAATGTCAAAGATCACAATTCATCAAAACATATAAAAATATGAAACTTATTAATCAAGAAATGAAAAAGTCAAGATTTCATTTTGAAAAGTCAAAGTTTTCTAACTTAGAAATTTTTCTAAGTGTTTAAAACTTCATATTTTTTCACAACTTTGAGCCAATTTTTCACCATGATGCAAGATGATTCAGAAGAAACCTTCAAAATGAAAGTTGTAGATCTTAATGATATCTACAACATTCCTTTACATAACTTCTTCTAAAAATTCTTGGATCTCAAGTTGTTAATTCATAAAGTCATGGTCTTGAAATTGAACACATAGTGAAATTTTGCCCTAATTTTAGTCAGGATTTTGATCTAACTTCATGGCACTTTTTCATATAGTTCCAAGGGTAATTTTCAAAAGTGATTCAAAGAGGGGTTGTAGAGAATATTACCAGCTTTCCAGAATTTCCTAGAACTCCTTAAGATCATTTGTGAGCAAGGAGAATCAAAGAGATGAAGTTAGGGTTTTCAAACTTAAATTACAAGCCATTTCATGATGAACAAAAATTCAAATCCACACCTAGGCAGCATAATATTTGCTTTGCAGGCCTCAAACTTGTTTGTCACTCCATATTTAAATGTTTACACAGCTATTAGAGCTTTAATCTAAGCACTTGAGCCTTTATCCAAGTTACATTTCCATTTATGGCACAAAGTTGCCATTTCCATTTTGATAAAGCACTACTTTTGTAATTGTAAACTTCTTGAGCTTTGCACTTGTTCTTTCTACACACACAACACCTATAAACCAAAAGCAATGTGTCTAAAGCCTCTTTGAACTCAGAACATGCTTGTATAACACTTTGAGATTTATCTTCTCACTTTTCTTCAAAAGCAAGTTATGGAGCCAAAAGGCTAGAACTTAGAAACCTTGAGTGCATTTGATCTCTAACCTTTTCCATACATATACACAAGTCTATTGCAACATAACACACGAATGCTAAGACCCTAAAACACTCCCAAGCACTCTACAACTCAGAATCTGCCATAACTTGACAGTTTTGAACCTCACATAGCCATCTCCACATCCACTAGTGCGTATTGAGTTTTAACCATCCAAACACTTAATATAAATCATATCAAAGTGATCCAGACCCCTTTTTCTTGACTGTAACTCCTCCATCACTATCCACCATTTCAAAATTTGAAGCTTGCAACTTGACGTGAGTTGGGAGTTTTAGCCATCCTCAAAGAAAAGTAGGAGTTAGAACACACTTAAGGAGGTCCAAGCAAGCTACAGAAATCATCAGGTCATCACAAAGGTTGCTCAAACTCCATACACGACTCCAGCTGCAAGAGATAAGTTTTCAAACTTTTATCTCTTCATACAAGCATCATTTTATTATGATTTGTAAAGATAAAATGTAGATACCATTGCCACGAAGCTGTACAAATCCATAGTTTGCATTTATATGGTTTGAGCTTAGAGAGTTTTAGAGTTGAAGTTTCTGAAATTTTTAGGTTTTAAATTACGACCTTAAAAATTCTCATTCATCTTTGACTGTTAGCTTAAGTTATTTAAATGGTTGGATTCGTGAGAAGAAATGCCATAACTTTCATGTTTGAACTTTTAATTTTTGTTGAGAGATGAAGAAGTTACAGATCCTTTGGCTGGAGGTTGAAGATGAAGTGTAATCAAGGCACGTTTTGTGTTATGTATTTATCCTTTCACACAAGTTAACGGATGTATCACCACCCTAGTGGTTAAAGCGCGCGCCTATCACCCTTAGGTCCTGAGTTCAAGCCCTAGCGTGACCTTTTGCATTTTTTTCACTATTTTTGACATTTTTGAGCTTTTTTGCAGCGCCTGGGCTTCTATTTGGGCCTCTTGTTTTTTTTCTTTTCACTAACCTTGATTTACTTCAACACCCCCTGGCCCATTTTTCTTTAATTATTTCATTTTCTTTTTTTTTTATTTCATTATATTTTATTTTCTTTAATATTTTTATTATTTCTTATTATTAATATTATTATTATTTTTATTAATAAAAAACCAAAAAATATTTTTATTATTTACACTTATATATATATATATATATATATATATATATATATATATATATATATATATATATATATATATATATATATATATATATATATATATATATATATATATATATATATATATATATATATATATATATATATATATATATATATATATATATATATATATATATATATATATATATATATATATATATATATATATATATATATATATATATATATATATATATATTTATTTTCTCTATAAAACAAAAAGACTAAAAACATTTTCTTAAACAAATTAATTTCTTTTTCTTAAATAATTAATATTTAGACTTAAGCTTAATTATTATTTTATTTTCTTTTTTTATTAAAAATTAATTTAGAACTTAGGTTTATTTTAATTAATTCATTTTCATATTATTTTTATTAAGTTAAAACCTTTTAAAAAAAAACCCTAAAATACATTTTTTAACTTCATTTCCTTCTTAATTAATTTAGGTTTAAATTTTGTTTATTTTTCATTAATCATCTCACTTAATTAATTATGGTTGTAAACAACAAAAAATCTTTCTTTTTTCCATTTATATTCTTGCATTTTATTTTCAATTTTGTACAATATTCAATATGGTTGTAATAGTTAATTAGGTTTAATTTTCTTGCAATCCCCATTTATAAATTTGTACACCCCCTCCCCTAATGATGTAATAGCGTAGTAATTTTAGTTTTCGCAATTTATCGTTTTATATAAATGCTAGTAATTAGGGTTTGTATGTGTGATACAGTGGGAGAACTGACTTGAGGTGTTTGCGTTTGTGTTTGCAAATGTTGTAGTTTAGCAAGAGTCGCCACCGACTTTTCTTTTAACCAAAAGGGAAGGTGAAAAAGCACAGGAAAGACCTTTAGAGATGTTTTTGAGTTCGGGGGGTAGATTATGAAAAGGGAAGGCATTAGCACCCTTTCTATCCATGGTTTTCCATGGGCTTTTAGTTACTTGCTAGATCACTTGCTTTTGTTTGAAAAATGTGTTTTGTATGGTTTGGAAAGTATTTTGAAAAGGTGCCATCATTTAGGAAAACTTTGTAATAGTTCTCGTTCGTAAAAACGCATACAAAGTGTTAAGCTTTTGAAAATATTTCAAGTTTTGGAAAGATGTTTGGAAAGTGTATGTGATTGTTTTTGAAAATAGCAAGGATATTTGTTTTGAAATTGAGCAAGTAACTAAAAGTAATCTACCTACTCAAAAGGTCTTAGATGTGCTTTTCCTCCTCCTTTAGATGTTGCTACCTTACCATTGTTTTGGTAAGAAGCCCTATCGTTGGATGTGAAGGGACAGGCATGGGTCATCATATGACCATGATAGCAATGTTGTGAGATGACTTAGCACTTTTCTTTTAGGGAATAAGATCATTTTGAAAGGCAACTTTGATAGCATCATCGAGGGACTATGATCTCGTATTTCGATCGTTTATGCTAAGACATCCCACATGCATAACATGGCCATTTTTAGGAAACAAGTAGAGTTAACCTTAAGGGTGCATGTGTGCAAGTGTGTTTGATTTGCATGTATTTAATCTTGATTGGGGTTGTCTATTTTGTTGTTTTTATCTTGTCAGACACTCCTAATTACTATACAGTATAAGGAAAACAATAAATTGCGGAAAATGAAATTCTACGCTATTACAATATTTAGGGGATGGGGATACATATGTACGAATGGGGATTTCAAAGAAAATAAGCCCTAAATTACTATTACAACCACATTGAAATGCATAAGAATGTACATGAAAATGTGAAACGAACTTGTTTTGTTTTAAGAAACTATTTTTGGTCTTTTATTTTAAGAAATAAAATAAAGTGTGAAGGAAATACTTTTGATGTTTGCTGATTAATGGAATGGAGAGTGATAGTAAAAATAATGAGAAAAACAAAGGAAAAGAGAGTCAGTGCGTTGCTGATAAAAATGAAGTCAAAGGTTCTGACCTTGGCACGCTGCAAAACAGAAACATGTTAGTGAAAATGTATAAGGCCAGAAGTTCTGAACCCACTTGAAAACACAGTAGTTTTCAGAAGTTCTAATATTACTGGTAACAAAACAGATTCCAGAAATGCTGGCGCCACTGATAGAACTTGGTCTCTCCCTCTATGCTAGTCAGAACATCTATAATTTGGTTATTTCTCCACAAAATAGAAGACATGTATAGAACAGTTATAGCAAGTGTCATGGTGTTTCAGAAAATAAGAAATATCAGAACTATAAGTCAGAGGCAAGCACGTATTTGCTAATCCTAATTTTGAGTTCTAATTTCCTCAAGAAGTTCTGAGCTGGTTTATTCCCTACTTAGGCAGACAGATGCATGAAATCTCAGAATATGTACATCATCAAAAACATGATATCTACATTGTATTTTTGAACATGTAAATCTGGTAATGCTTTAAGTAACGTGATAAGAGTCAGCAGAAGCTTACCTTGCAGCTAAAAAGATTCTATGGGACAGAGGTTGATCCTGAATTCTGGTGAGGTTCTGAGAAACTTCTTTACGTACTCAGCATGATGGAGGTTCTCAACTTCTGGTACAACAAAGAGGTGATGTTCTGATTTCTTTGAGCAGATGGATAGAGAATGTGAGGTAGTATGAATATAGGAGTTAGGGCAGTTTCTAATATGTGAGTCAGAAACTGTGTGGATGGTTGTAGTCAAGAAATATTTGAGAACAAATGGAGTTTAAATGCAAGGAATCAAAAGTTAGCAGGTCTGGTGTGTTGTGTTTACAGTTCTTGGAAATCTTGAGATTTTGGCAGGGGTTCAAGGCTTTTCTTTCTCAAATTTTCGACCTCTTTTCAATGGCCAAAGGTGTTCCATTTACAGGCAAAGATTTTGTAGTTTTGGAGAGGTCAAGTAGCACCAACACCATACGTTAGATGCTAACTTGTTCTTGAAGCAAGTTCAAAAAAGGGTGTGATAGTTGACAGCTTTTTAGCCTAGACTGGATTAGCAAGCAGGGATTAAGGAAAAGTAAACCCACACGCAAAAAGTAACGCATGGACCCTCCCATACTTCTGTATAAAAGTCTGCTTTTAAGGATAACAAGGGTATTTCTATGCCACACGTGGAGAGGTCCTTTGGACAAAGACTCAAAAGTTGTTGTGAGCATTAATGAGCATTAAATAATGATGACATTTGTCAAAATCAGAAATCCTGTAATTTGAGATTTTGCATCATTGCTTAATTCTAGATCAGAAGTTCTATCTAGGACAAACATCCAACTTTTGATCTTTGTACCTTGTTGCCTCAGCATGTTCTAAAGTATTCCCCTGGATTTCCAGTAACCTTCTTTGATTTATCTTTGAAAACTCTGGATTAGAAGTTTTGCTTCAGCGTAGCATCCAATCTTCTGATCCTCTTACCTTCTGGCTCCAACATGTTCTGAAGGAGCTTTCAGGCTTCGTATTACGCTTTATTACCTTCTTTGCATTACCCTAGCAAACTCTGACTGAACTTGCGTAGATGCTGAAGAGCCATAATCTGACTAAAGACTATGTGATGAACCATGTTCACAACTTCTGACTGCACCTACCTGGAGGTTGGTTCAGAAATTCTGAAGTGTCATTTTTCTTAAATACTTAGAAAAAATCCCAAGTATTTAGAAATTTGGCTTTTCCATAGTAAATTTGACTTTTGAATTTTTTGATGATACAAACTTCATATTCCAACATGTCTTGATGAAATATGATTCTTGAAACTTGGTGTTGGTCAAAAAGTCAAATTTAGACTTCTTAGCGTGTAAATGACCATTTTTCCCTTGTGAATGGTTTGCTTGGAAAAATTGATAATTCAAGGCTTGGAATTGTATGAGAGAAAACTTGAGGATCCAGGGTGATTCCTTGAGAAATGAGAGGGAAAATTTTGGGGTACAACAGTATGGAAAGACAAAATCAACAAGTAGCAAACCCTAATTCAAGACAAAAAACAAAGCATGAAAATCAATACACTTGCACACAAGCACCCCTAGGGTAAATCCACTTGGTTGCCTTTCAAAAATGACCATATTATGCATATGAGGTATCTTAGCAAAAGATAAGCAAAATGCAAGATCATGGTCCCTCGATGACGCTATCAAAAGTTTCCTTTCAAAATGATCTTAGTCCCTAAAGAAAAGTGCTAAGATACCTTGCAACATTGCTAATCATGGTTATACGATGACCCACGTCCGTCCCTTTTTCATCCAAAGATAGGGTTACCTACCAAATCAATGGTATGATAACAATGTCAAAGGAGAAAGGAAATAAACATGAAAGGCTTTTGAGTAGGTAGAATGTTCCTAGTTACTTGCTCCATTTCAAAACAAAAGCATCCTTGCTATTTTCAAAACAAACACTTACACTTCCAAAACATCTTTCAAAACATGAAAACATTTTCAAAAAGATCAACACCTTTGTATACATTCTTACGAACGAGGATAATTACAAAAGTTTGCCTAAACAATGGCCTCTTTTCAAAAATACTTTTCAAAACCACACAAAGCATAATTTCAAACAAAAGCAAGTGATCTAGCAAGTAACTAAGAGCCCATGGAAAACCATGGATGAAAAGGGTACTAATACCTTCCCTTTTCATAATCTACCCCCCGAACTCAAGAAACAATCTCAAATGTCTTTCCTGTGCTTTTTCACCTTTCCTTTTGGATAAAATAAAAGTCGGTGGCGACTCTTGCTAACCGCAACATTTGAGATCAAACGCAAAACACCCAAGTCAGTTCAACCACCGTATCACAGAATTGGCGACTCTGCTGGGGAATATCTTAAAAGTGGGATTACATTAGGGCTAGATCACATTTACTCACTTTCATTTTTGACTTATATACTTTACATTATTGTACTTTGTTTGGGTTTGAATCCTCTACCCAGATTTGGGATACCTTATAGGTAAGTAGCAATACATTGTAGAAACTGTGCGGGGTATACTAACATGGTCTAAGCAGTAGCTACGTTAGTGCGACATATTTATGGGTACCGGTAGCCCTTGAGTAGTCAAGGAGAATACGGGGCCACTGAGTGATGTCATGAAGCACTAATTAACTTTTAAAACCTTTACTTGACCAACTTGGCCATTAGGACGTAGTGAGATGATCGGCTTTGGTGCAGTCCGATGTTTGTAGATACTCGATACTACACTCATTGAGGTTTGGTTTTTGGGGATATTTCGGTCGCCATTAAAGAGGCTTGCGCTGAAACAAGGCCCAAAGAAACAAACCAGTGATATTGAGCTTCGTAGAACCCGGTTACTATTCCTAGGACAGGTTTGAGCCAACTAAACTTCAAGAGGGTACTTACCTATGAGACTCCATGCAAGCCTAAACCTAAGGACTTATTTTCTTTGTTTGTATATACTTGTACATAACATCATACTCATATTCACTAACCATTTCAAGGATCTTAGGATTTATCTTTGTTCTATTTTGTAGGACATGGATTCTATTCGCAGGAAAACTATTCAAGTCAATCTTGTAAGGATCCCTCCTCGACTTAAAGAGATAGCGTCAAGGATTCCAGATAATTCTCCATTCACCAAAATACATGGTCGCCTTCTAAACTTGGTTACCTTCAACACTGATGAAGACATGATGAAGGTGCTCTTCCAGTTCTCTGATCCTTTACACTATTGCTTCACATTTCCCGATTATCAACTTGTGCCAGCTTTGGAAGAATTCTCCCAACTCTTGAGGATTCCCATTCTCAATCAACTAACTTTCAATGGTATGGAAAGAGATCCAAAGCCAAAAGATATTGCTCAAGCTCTACACTTGCAACCATCTGATATCACAACTAATTGGGAAACAAGGAGTGATGTCAAAGGCTTCCTAGCAAAGTTCTTGTTTGAGAAAGCCCAAAAATGTTGGAACTCTTTGGATTTACAAGCTTTTGAGGAAATTGTGGCTCTCCTCATCTATGGGATGGTTTTGTTTCCAAATCCTGACCAACTCATAGATGTGAACACTGTTAAAATCTTCATGTCTCGTAACCCGGTGCCTACTTTGCTAGGGGACATCCTACATTCTTTTCACACTTGCACTATGAGGAAAAGAGGTACCCTTATGTGTTGTACTACTCTCTTGGCAAGATGGTTTATTTCGCATCTTCCCCAATCTGTATTGAAGAACGAGCAAGGTTAACGGTGGTCACATAGGTCGATGACACTCAAACATTCAGACATTCATTAGTGTTCCCGATCCATAGAGAATTTTACTATTATCAACCGTTGTGGAGAATTCCCTAATGTCCCTTTACTTGGCATTAGGGGAGGTATCACCTATAACCCATGCTTAGCCTTAAGACAGTTTGGTTACGCCTGAAGGGATGGCCCACATGAGATGATCATTCAAGGTTTGGTATTTGACTACGAGAACGACGATTAAGGTCACCGCCCGAGATTTATCCGGGCTTGGAGGATGTTGAACAAGGTAGATAGAAAGACATTGGGGCATAAGAATTCCATCCCTGTTGAACCTTACCTTAAGTGGGTATGAGCTCGTGCTCAAAGTCTTATGATGCCTTACCCCTCCATTCTCCCGGTAATTATAGAGCCTGTTGTGGAAGGAGATGTCCCATAAACTATCCTACATCCTGACATTCCTACCTAGATTCAAGAATTACAAAAGGATTTTAATACAACTTAAGGGTGAGAGAGACGCTTTTGAGGCCCATATCTACGCCATAGAGAAGAATGCTTTGCAACTTCATGAGGAGCGGAGCCTGAACGCCTACATCGCACTAAAGAGGATGCGTACAACTTTTTTATCTTAGAGTTTTCTGTATTTTATTTGTAAGACCAAAAGAGGCATGATGTACTTAAAGCTTTAATTTATTAATATAACGTGCATTCCTATTTTAGTTTAAAGCAAATTTAAATCTCTAATTTCCTTGAAATCATTGCATATGCATTTACCATTCATCTTAACATAAGCAGGTTTTATCACAACAAGTCTCCTTATCTTTCAATTGTTTATTTCAGTAAGATGGATCTCGAGCAGACAATTAAAGACCTCCAGGCGCAGAATGCTCAGTTTCAACAAATGTTCTTGACTCTAGCTAAAGGACAAGAGGATCTGAAAACCTTGCTGATTGAAGAGAAGAAGAAGAAAAAGAAAGTAACCAGAATTTTGAATATGGGAAGCGAGACGGACCCTAGACTTTGCAATGTCATCTGGTGAAAAAGATAACCAAGATGGAAAAGTCAAGGAAGCAGTTCTCCAATAAGAGTATGAAGAGGAAGAAGAAGAGGTTTAATCTGAAGAGCAGTATCCCCCGGCTGACGACAAATACAAGCATCTAGAAGAACGACTAAGCCCAATGGAAATTCAGAAAATTCCTGGGCTAGACTTTGAGGAGCAAGGTTTGGTGTGTGGGATTCTCATCCCACAAAAATTCAAGGCACCAATATTTGCTAAATATGATGGAGTTTCGTGTCCCAAAATGCATATCTGATCCTATGTGAGGAAGATACAGCCTCACACTACTGAAATAGATTTATGGGTCCACTTTTTCCAAGACAGTCTATCCAGAACTCAACTTGATTGGTTCTATCAACTAGAAAGGGCCAACATCCACAATTGGGAAGACCTTGCCGCTGCTTTCTATAAAAAATATCAGTACAACACAAATCTTGCTCCCACCCGTATTCAACTCCAAAGTATGGCTATGGTTTCAAGTGAAGGTTTCAAAGATTACGCTCAGAAATTGAGGGACTTAGCAAGAAGAGTCCAGCCTCCCCTTTCTGAAAGAGAACTAGTAGACATGTTTTTGGGTACCGTGTCTGGTCCTTTCTTTAACCATTTAATTGGAAGCTCCTCAGCATGCTTCACTGAATTAATCTTGACCAGAGAAAGAGTGGAGGATGGGATTAAGAGTGGGAAGATTCAAAAAGACGCATCCTCTTTTGCTGTAAGAAAGCATTTTATTGGGAAGAAAGAAGTTGTTGTTGTGTATTTTTGTACCCCAAGATTTGCCCTCTCACTTATCAAGAATTTTCTCACAAGATCTCCTTTGACTCAAGACTACACTAGGGTTGATCAGCTCAAGACATCTCCTTATGCACTAATGACCAAAATTAGGGTTTGAGTTTGCACAAGGATTTTTGAACTTCCAATGCCAGATATGACTTTCATGGATCATTATGGACCCCCCATATTACTCATGTCAAGTTGCAAGCCTTGAATCACATTTTTGATCAGTTAATTGAGCAGTTGGCCTAAAAATTAGTTGTATTGGAGAAAAAGTCAACTATGGACAATTTACAATCAAACATCATAATTTTTCATCCACATCAACATTTTAAACTCATCAGTATCATTTGATCAAGTTTGGACCATAATTCCTCAAAAAAATTGATCAAATCTCCAAAAGGGCAAAATGGTCAAAATTAGGGTTTTGACTAGGAAAGGGCAATTTATGATTTTTGATCTAGAAAATGGTCAATAGGTTTAAGGCATGATCTCAAGAGTCCAATTGCATCACTTTTACCTAAGGAAATTATTCAAAACATTGCAAATCCATTGGATTAACAAATGAATTTTGCAGTCAACTTATCAAAAGTCAACTGTATATTGAAAAGTCAAACTTTGACTTTTTGGTCAAATTTAAGTACCAAAGATCACAAATCATCAAAACATGTAAAAATATGAAAATTATTCATCAAGAAATCAAAAAGTCAAGATTTCATTTTGTAAAGTTAAAATTTCTAAACTTAGAATTTTTCTAAGTGTTGAAAATTCATGTTTTTTTCATAACTTTGAGCCAAATTTTTACCATGATACAAGATGATTCAAGAGAAACACCCAACATGAAAGTTGTAGATATCCATGAAATCCACAAATTTTCATCACACAACTTCTTCCAAAAGTTCTTGGATCTCAAGTTATAATTTTATGAATACATGCTCATGAACTTAAAAAGACTTAGTGAAATTTTTCCCTAGTTAGGCAGATTTTTTGACCTAACTTCATGGCAATTTTTCACATAGTTCCAAGGGTAATATTCAAAATAAATTCAAAGATGGGTTGTAAAGCACATTGTAAGATTTTCAAAATGTCCAAGAACTCCTTGAGATCATTCTTGAGTAGGGAGAATCGAAGAGATGAAGTTGGTGTTTTGTCACTTGAATTACAAGGCATTTTGTGATGAACAAAAATCCAATTTCAAACCTATGCTGCACAATCTTGTTTTGCAGGCCTATAAACCTCAAGATCTCTCCATAATCAGAAGATTACACTTGTTTTTGAGCTATTATCTAATTGTTCCAAGCATTGTCCAAGCCAATTTGCCATTTTAGGAAGAAAGTTGCCATTCCATTCTTGAAAAGTTGCTTTAATCACAAAGTCAATTTATCTTGAGCTTCTAACTTGTTCTTTATGCACACACAACCCCTATAATCCAAAAGCAAGGTGTCTAAGGCCTGGAGAAGCTCAGGACACGCTTGTACAACATTTGAGATTTGTCATTTCACTTTTCTTCAAAAGCAAGTTATAGAGCCATAACCCTATAACTCAGAAGCCTTGAGTGATTTTGTGCTTTAATCTTTTCCATACATATTAACAAGTTTATTGCAAGCTAACACATGATTTGAAGCATCCTAAAACTCTCCCAAACACCCTTGCTACACAAGACTGCTCAACTTGACAATTTCAAGCCAAAACTCTCCATCTCCATTTCCACTCGTGCGTTTTGATTCTTAATCATTCAAACACCTCACATATATCATACACAAGTGATCCAGGCTCCTGTTTCAAGACTGTAACCCATCCATCACTATCCACCATTTTCAAATATCAAGCTTGCAAGTTGACTTGAGTAGGGAGATTCAGGGACTTTCAAAGCAAAGTAAGAGTTGGAATACACTCAAGGAGGTCCAGGAAAGTTAAACAGATCATCAAGCCATCTCCAAAGTTGCTCAAACTCCATTCACGACTCCAGCTGCAAGAGGTAAGTTTTCAAACTTCCATCTCTTCATACAGGCATCATTTGTTTCTGATTTGTGAAGATAAAATATAGATATCATTGCTCTAAAACTGGCCATGTTCATAGTTTTCATTTATATTGATTGTATGTAGAGAATTTCAGATTTGAACTTTCTGAAAAAATTAGGTTTCAATTTAGGGCCAGCAAAATTAATCTTCATCTTTGACTTTTAGCTTACATAAGTTATATGGTTAGATTCGTGAGGAAAAATAGCACAACTTTCATGTTTGCATTTTCCATTTTTGTTGAGAAATGAATGAGATACAGATGGTCTGGCTGGCTGAAGGTTGAAGACGAAGTACAGGTCATGGAGACGTTTTACCTTATGTATTTATTGTTTCATTTATATTAACGGATGTACAGCCACCCCAGTGACAAAGGTAGTGCGCGTGTGTATGGAAGGTCATGGGTTCAATACCCAGCGCTACCTTTTACCATTATTTTTAGCATTTTTCTCATTTTTGTTCAGCTAGGCGCCTGGGCTTCCAAAAAGTGGGCTTTGTGTTTTTTTGCTGACTCATAATCCCTGCTTTGCTTCAGCACCCCCCCGGCCCATTATTTCTTTATTTCATTTTTTTTATATTTTATTTTACTTTCATATTTGCTCTTATTATTTTTATTATTACTATTAACATTTTTGTTATTATTATTAACAAAAAATCTAAAAATATTTATTATATTATTTTTTGCATTCATATTTATTTTATTTTCTTATAAAACAAAAAGGCCAAAAACATTTTCTTTTAACAAATTAATTAATTTTTTTAATAAATAATATTTAGGTTTAGGTTTAATTAAAAAAACCCTTTATTTCTTTAAAACCTTTTCATAAAAAAACCCCAAATATACTTTTTTTAAAATTTAATTTCTTTCTTAATTAACTTAATTAATTTTAATTAATCATTTTTCTTAATGAGATTTAGGTTAAAACCTTTTCATGAAAACCAAATAAAAATCGTTTCTTTTCCATTTGCATTTGTGCATTTTTATTCAATTCTTGTACATTTATTCAATATGATTGTAATAGTTAATTAGATTTAATTTTCTTGCAAAATACCCATTTGTAAATTTGTACACCCCCTCCCCTAATGATGTAATAGCTTAGTATATTTTAATTTCCTCAATTTATCGCTTTATATACAAATGCTAGTAATTAGGGTTTTGTATGGAATGATTAAAATCAATAAATAGAAAACCGTAATCAAAGACAAATCAAGCATGAAAATTAATGCACTTGCACACAAGCACCTCTAGGGTTATCCCACTTGGTTTCCTTATACAAAATGACCATATTACGCATGTAAGGTGTCTTAGCCAAAACAAGCAAATACAAGATCATAGTCCCTCGATGACGCTATCTAAGTTGCCTTTCAAAATGATCTTAGTCCCTAAAGAAAAATGCTAAGATACCTTGCAACATTGCTAATCATGGTCATACGATGACCCACGCCCATCTCGTTTACATCCAAAGATAGGGTTACTTACCAAATCAATGGTAAGACAACAATGTCAACGGAAAAGAAAATGAACAAGAAAGACATTTGAGTAGGTAGATTGCTCCTAATTACTTGCTCCATTTCAAAACAAACATCCTTGCTATTTTCAAAACAAACACATACACTTTCAAATATCTTACAAAATTGAAAACATTTTCAAAAGATCAAACATGTTTGTATACATTCTTACAAACAAGAATCATTACAAAGATTGCCTAAACAATGTCCTCTTTACAAAATACTTTCAAAAAAACACACAAAGCACAATTTAAAACAAAAGCAAGTGATCTAGCAAGTAACTAAGAGCCCATGGATAACCATGGATGAAAAAGGGTGCTAATACCTTCACTTTTCATAATCTACCCCCCGAACTCAAGAAATAATCTCAAAGGTCTTTCCTGTGCTTTTTCATCTTTCCTTTTGGATAAAAGAAAATTCGGTGGCGAATCTTGCTAACCACAACATTTGCGATCAAAAGCAAAACCCTCAAGTCAGTTCTGCCACCGTATCATAAAACCGGCGACTCTGCTGGGGAATCTTCTAAAAGTGGGTTACCTTAGGGATATATCACATTTACTTGCTTACATTTTTTGACTTGCATGCTTTACATTATGGTTCTTTGTTTGGGTTTGAATCTTCTACCCGGATTTAGGATACATTATAGGTAAGTAGCAATACATTGTGGAAACTATACGGGGTATACCGACATGGTCTATGCAATAGCTACGTTAGTGCGACATATTTGTAGGTACTGGTAGCCTTTGAGTTAATCAAAGAGAATACGGGGCCGCTTAGTGATGTCATAAAGCATTAATGAACATTTAGAACCTTTACTTGACCAACTTGGCCTTTAGGATGTAGTGAGATGACCGGCTTTGGTGTAGTCCGAAGTTGGTAGATACTGGATACTACACTCATTGAGGTTTGGTTTCTTGGGATATTTCGGTCGCCATTAAAGAGGCTTGTGCTGAAACAATGACCAAGGAAACAAACCAGTGATATTGAGCTCCTTAGAACCCGGTTACTATTACTAGGACAGGTTTGAGCCAACTAAACTTCAAGAGGGTACTTACCTATGAGACTCCATGCAAGCCTAAACTTAAGGATTTGTTTGTTTTGTTTGTATATGCATACTTGTACATAACATCATGAACACCATGAACATCATATACATCCACTAACCATTTCAAGCATTTTGGGATTCATCTTTGTTCTTGTTCTGTAGGATATGGATTCACTTCACAGGAAAACTATTCAAGTTAACCTTGTAAGAATCCCTCCACAACTTAAGGAGCTAGCTTCAAGGATTCTTGAAAACTCTCCATTTACCAAGAGACATGGTCGCCTACTCAACTTGGTCACATAAAACACAAATGAGGACATGATGAAGGTGCTTTTTCAGTTCTTTGATCCTTTACACCATTGCTTCACATTTCCCGACTATCAACTTGTGCCTACTTTGGAAGATTTCTCCCAACTCTCGAGGATTCCCATTCTCAATCAACTACCTTTCAACGGTACGGAAAGATACCCAAACCCAGAAGAGATTGCTCAAGCTCTACACTTGCACTCATCTGATATCACAACTCATTGGGAAATAAGAAGTGGTGTCAAAGGTTTCTTAGCAAAGTTCTTGTTCAAGAAAGCCCAAAGTCGTTGGAACTACTTGGACTTGCAAGCCTTTGAGGAAATTGTGGCTCTCCTCATATATGGGATGGTTTTGTTTCCAAATCCTGACCAACTCATAGATGTCAACACCGTCAAAATCTTCATATCCCACAACCCGGTGCCTACTTTGCTAGGAGATATCCTATACTCTTTTCACACTCGCACAATGAGGAAAAGAGGTACCCTTATGTGTTGCACTCCTCTCTTGGCAAGATGGTTTATTTCGCATCTTCCCCAATCTGTATTAAAAAATGAGCAAGGTTCAAGGTGGTCACAAAGGTTGATGACACTCAAACATTCAGACATTCATTGGTGCTCCCAATCCAAAGAGAATATTATCATTGTCGACCGTTATGTAGAATTCCCTAATGTCCCTTTACTTGGAATTAGGGGAGGTATCACCTACAACCCCTACTTAGCCTTAAGACAATTTGGTTACGCCCAAAGGGATGGCCCGCACGAGATGCTAATTCAAGGTTTGGTATTTGACTACAACAACGATGATTAAGGTCTTCGCCAAAGATTTATCTGAGCTTGGAAGATGTTAAACAAGGTAGATATCAAGACATTGTGGCATAAAATTCCATCCCCCTTGAGCCTCACCTCAAATGGGTACGAACTCGTGCTCAGAGTCTTATGATGCCTTACCCCTCCATTCTCTTGGTAATCATTGAGTTTGTCATGGAGGGAGATGTTCCGTACACTATTCTACATCCTGACATGCCTACCTCTCTTGAAGACCTACAAAGGGATTGGATACAACTCAAGGGAGAGCGAGATACCTTCAAAGCCCAATTCTACGCAAGCGAGAAGAAGGTTTTGGAACTCACTAGACTACTTCAGGAGGAGAAGACTCTGAATGCCTACATCGCACCAAAGAGGATGCGAACTACCTTTTTATCTTAGAGTTTTTGTATTATTTTGCCCGAAAAGGCATTGATGTACTCAAGCTTTAATCTATTAATATAACATGTGTTTCCTTTTTGTCTAAAACAAATTTGAATCTTGAAATCCTTGAAATCATTACATATTCATATGCCATTTGTGATACGGTGGCAGAACCGGACTGTTTTTAGAAAAATGCTGGTTTGCGTTTTGCGTTTGTATTCGCAAAATGTCGCGGTAAGCAAGAGTCGCCACCGACTATTATTTTATCCAACTGGAAAGGAAAAAAG
Organism: Vicia faba; assembly: GCA_948472305.1. Taxonomy (NCBI): domain Eukaryota; kingdom Viridiplantae; phylum Streptophyta; class Magnoliopsida; order Fabales; family Fabaceae; genus Vicia; species Vicia faba. The sequence goes on along the minus strand of OX451735.1, from coordinate 537,834,390 downwards.
CATAGAAAAATTCCTTTTTCGAGATTTTGAGTACGGAGGGTAGATTATAGAAAGGGAAGGTATTATCACCCTTTCTATCCATGGTTTTCCATGGGCTCTTAGGTACTTGCTCATCTTTTAAAATTACTTGTGTGTGTTTGTTTTGAAAAGTTTTTGTTTTACTTCATTTTAACCCTTTATCAGTCCTCAAGAGTGTTACGAAGTGTTTTTGAAAAAACTTTGTTTGAAAAGAGTTTGGTGTGAAAAAGTTTGATTTGAGCAAGTACCTACTAGCATCTACCTACTCGAAAAAAGATCGTTTCTATTCTTGTTTCCTTTAGACAACATTATCCTACTATTGAGAAATAGGTAGCACCGTCGTTGGAATTGTAAGGGTCAATTCGAAAGGGAAGTACGATCACTAAAGCAATGTTAGGACGTCTTAGTAATAACCCTAGTGTCTTAAGATCATATTCGAGGCAACAATTCAGAGGCAACATTTCCGAGGCAACATTTCCGAACGAGACATTTGATCTTTGTTTAGACAAGAGGGTAACCACTAAGACACCCTATACTTAATGACCGTTTACCGAAGGCAACCGAAGTAAGAGTATACCCTAGGAGTGCGCATGTGCGAGTGATTTGATTTCATGTTATTATCTTTTCACATTTAGGGTTTGCTAGCCATTTTAAATTAACATACAGTCTTGTCATGCAATCCTATTATCATACATCTAACAATTTAATATTTGCAAAAATTAAAATGCGAGAAATAAAACTACGTTATTACAAGGCTTCGGGGAGGGGGATTAATTACATAGTCAAAAACCCGTAAAAGGATAAATAAAAGAAAAATCCTAATTAAACTATTACATACCATGAGCAGTTACATTAATATCGTAAAAATACTAAATGCGCGCGATGAATCGAGAACGAGAAAAAATAAGGGTTTTGGCCCCGTTTAAACTTAATTGAAATAAAAATCATTTTTTGTTGTTTTTGATTATTTTGAGAAAATAAGGTTTTAATTGAATAAATACAAACCTAATTACTAATTAATTTAAATTAAGAAAAATAATTAATTTGACCTATTTTTTCATTTTTGTTATTTTATGAAAAGAAATAAAAATATAATCAAGAGCAAAACCTAATTTTCTAATTGATTTTAAATTATTTACAAAAAGGTTAGAATTACCCTAAAATTAAATTAAACTAATATTAAAATAATTTTGATAAAAATAAAACCTAAATCTGAATTTGTGAAATTGATTTTATGTTTTTGTAAAAAAGAATTTAATTTTGTGTTAGAAAATAAAATAAACAAAATAAATAAATCAAAGAAATATAAGAAAATAAAGAAAATGGGCCTGGTGTTTGAGCAAAAGGGGGGTCTGAATTGCAAATTCAATCCCAAAGGCGCCTAGCCCACGTTGACTTTCCAGATCCCATGTTGCAAGCTTGACTAGGCCTATGGTGCACCTCCAAAGGATGGCCCTTGGATTTAGCTTGTTGATGGTCTGGATGATGAGATATTGATGATGCACGGTGGATGTCTTGGATGCTTATACACCTGATCATGTAAAAGAAAATAATATTGCACAAATAGGGGGACCTGGGGATCGAACCCAGGCCTTTTGGCTTTTCCACAACAACGCTGACCATTTGAGCTGGCTTGTTTTCTTGTACATGGAACAACAAACAATTATTATATTGGGAAAACAAAATAATATATTTCAAAATGCGCGAATTTTGAATAGGCAAATCAGGGAGTGCCACGCCACCCTTCTTCTTCCTCCATCTGTTGGTAAAAGTTCTAGCTTTTACCTACAGTTATCTGGGCATAGGTCTAGCCCTGTGATCCCCCAAAATTCTCTGCACGCATGATAAATCAATACCAGTGGTACCAATCAACTCGTTGCAACCTCACGAGCATCATGGTACCACTTTCCATGGCCAATTGTTCCTGCAAGCAGAATCCCTAAAAACGAAACCTAAACCCTAATCATGGAAACTTTCTGTATGGTTAACAAAAATGCAATTAAGTATTACCATTAGCTTGCAAATGTTTCATAGATTCAGAATATATAAACAAATCATGTTAAGAGTTCCAAGATTATGATATGCGATTTCAAAAAAGCATGAAGGTCGTGGGATACTTACAACGCGTATTTGGGCACGAAAATGCTTGCTAATGATTGGAATGGGACCCTAGAACGTCCAGGAAGTGATTTATGTGGCTGGAAGGGCTTGAGGAATCCTGGAACTGAGAAAACAGTTTGCAACTTTTTCTTGATATTTTGAAATTTTTTTCCACCTTTGCACGCCTCCAATCCCCTCGCTTTTGGTCTTCCAATGTTCTATATGTACCCAAGAATGAATTAGGTTACAAACTTGCTTCAAATCTTTCTCAATTAAGATGATTGAATCATGATTTGATTCTTATGTAAATCTTTCCAACTCAAGCCAAATCTAATCTTTTTGTGTCCAAATGAAGCTTGCACGATTTGATTCTCTTTCTAGCTGTATAAGAGACCTAAACATGCACAAAATCTCAAGCTTTGATTAGTTTTGATATTTTGATGATTTTATTTTGATTTTATTTAATTTAATTGAAATCAAAATCAAAATAAATGATAAATATAAAATAAAGACAAGTGGGACGGATCATGGGTCGTGGAACATGTTACAAACTTAATACAAGCACAAAAAGTTGGGCCCATTTGACAAAAATTGTAATTTTGGCCACTTTTGACTTTTGGCAATTTTGCAAAAATGGTCAACTTTGGCAATGCATAACTCCTTCAATTTTGACCCTAGAGATGTGTTCGCGGACTTTTTGGAAAGCTTAGGATGTACTATAAGAAACCCTTTTGGTCTCATCTCAATTGAGTCTTCCATGTTCATGTATGAAGCTTTGACCCAAAAGGTGTTTTTGTTGACTTTTCAAAATGACCTATAATGTCCAAATTTATATCTTCTTGTGAGTGCATATCTTGAACTTGGGAGATGAATATGAATTGTATGGAATTGCATCCTCTTAAAAATGATCTTTGGATGGGTCATTTTTGATAAAGTATGAGAAAGTTATGCTTGGTCAAATTTGAGTTGACTTTTCCTGTAAAACCCCAATTTAGCAACTTTTGGGTTTTGATGAATTGTGAGCAATCCTTGAGGAATAATGATCAACCCTTGATAAAATGATGAATAATACTTTAAAATGAGAATGTTGACAAAAAATCTTGAAGTTTGACTGTATGTAGGCCACAGTTCACTTTTGCCCTAGTACGGTCGATTTTCAGGCCTTTGAGCAATTGACTGAGCAAATTTCCTCTGCTAGGCTTGAAACTTGACATGGATGATCTTGAGAACATATTAGGACAATGGTGAGCATTTGGGATCCTTTGGGCTCAAGTACCTTGATGCAAACTGAAATCCTAATTTGAGGTAGACTGTCTTAGGAGAGAGTTTGTCTGGTCAACTCTTGGACTTCCTTGAGCAATTTGAGGATCTCACTTGAAATGTATTGAGAAATATGGGAGGGAAAATTTTGGGGTACAACACCATTCATCATAACATAAGCAGGTCTTTTGCAACAAGTCTCCTCATCTCTCTACTGTTTATTTCAGTAAGATGGATCTCGAGCAAACAGTGAAGGACATCCAAGCTCAGAATACACAATTTCAACAGTTGCTCCTGACCCTAGCCAAATGACAAGAAGAGTTGAAGACTGTGCTGACTGAGGAGAAGAAAAAGAAGACAAAGAAGGTACCCAGAGTCCTAAACATGGGAAGAAGATTTCATGGGCAGACAAGAAGGACCTTAGACTTTGCAATGACATCCTGTGAGAGAGACAATTAAGATGGGAAACGCAAGGAAACAGTTGTCTCGTCAGAATCGGAAGAGGAAGAGGAATAAGAAGACTATTCTGAAGAACAATACCCTCCAGCTGATGACAAGTATAAACATATCCAAGAACAGTTGAGTGCAATGGAAATCCAAAAAGTGTCTGGCTTGGACTTTGTGGAATTGGGGTTAGTGTCGGAGATTGTCATTCCTCCCAAATTCAAAGCACACGTGTTCTTCAAGTATGACGGAGTATTATGCCCTAAAATTCATCTCCTATCCTATGTGAGGAAAATCCAGCCCCATACCGCTGACAAAGACTTATGGGTACACTTATTCCAAGACAACATGTCTGGAACTCAACTTGATTGGTTTTACTAGTTAGAAAGAGCCAATGTTTATAACTGGGAAGATCATGATGTAGCCTTTTACAAACAATACCAATACAATGCTGATCTTGCGCCTACCCGTACTCAATTCCAGAGTATGGCTATAATTTCCAATGAAGGTTTCAAAGGCTATGCACAAAAATAGAGAGATTTAGCTGGAAGAGTTCAACCTCCTCTATCTGAGAGAAAATTGGTAGACATGTTCTTGTGCACCTTGGCTGGTCCCTTCTTCAATCACTTGATTGGAAGTTCATCAGTAGGTTTTACTGAGTTGATATTGACCAGATAAAGGTTAGAAACCGATATAAAGAATGGAAAGATCCAAAAAGATACATCCTCTTCTGCAGCTGTAAGGAAGCCTTTCATCAGAAAGAAAGAAGTGGTTGTTGTATATCCGCAAAGAAATCAAGATAGGTCTGAGCACCGACCAATGGTGGGGGTTGTGATGATCCTTAAACCTGCACCTGATCAACAAATAAACAATAAACCGAGGATGGAAAGACTGGTCAGGAAGTTCACCATAATTAACATGACCCTATCTCAAGTATTACCGCATCTACTAAGATCCAATTTGGTGACCTTGAAAGAATCTCCAAAGAACCCTAACACAATATCTCCTCACTATCATCCCAATGCTCGTTGCGCATATCACTATGAAAGTCCCGACCATGACACTAATAAATGTTTGGTTCTAAAGAACAAAATACAATACCTCATAGAAGCAAAATAGATTGAATTCGATGCTCCCAAAAAGCTAAATGTCATTTCTGCCCCTATGCCCAAACATGGCCATAATACCAATGCAATTGAAGAAGAAATGTTTTTTACTTCAGTTGATGAACTTATGACCCCACTCCTGACTATTAAAGTGAACTTGTTGAATGATGGTGTATTCCCGGGCTGTGATGAAGGCGGTCATTTCTGTTTGTCCTCACCAACCAGCTATCCTTTGTTGAAAGCAGGCGTTCAGTGTCTAATAGATAACAAAGAAATTTTGTTTGAAAAGACTTCTGTTCCACCTGTTCCTTTTGAAGATGTTTCTATCATTACCATTTCCGCCAATTCTTCCAGGGTCTCCACCAAAAGACCCGTTAGAATTACATCAGTTCCGACAGCAACTCCTTTGATAATTACAATGCCTGGACCAGACCTGTATTCGTCAGACAAAACCATACCATGGAATTATGGAGGGGATGTATACTACTACGGTATCAAGCAAGATTGGCCAGCCACCAAAGATTCATGTTCTGAGAAGGTTGACTCTGATATCAGTAATATGGCAGGAACTAACAAGATCACCCGAAGCGGAAGGATATACTCCCCATAAATTGCTCCCCGAAAAGTAGTTTCTGGACCCGTAATCATTCCTGTTGTTGCTCCCCTGAAGGATATTCCCATTCCTACAATTTTCACCACTAATACTCCAACTGACCAAGCTGTTACAATCCCTGTTATCATTCCTACTAACACTCCTGCTGCCAAGTTAACCGAGACTCGAGGAAAAGGTGTTCTGGTTGAGTCTGTCAAGACGAAGACACAATCATTGGCTATCCCTAAGACCTCCCGGAAAGAGATGGACGAAATTTTCAAGATCATAAAAAGAAGTGACTACGATGTAGTTGAACAACTGGGGAAAACTCCCTCTAAAATTTCCATGCTGGCATTACTACTATGTTCCGAGGCGCATGCAAAAGCCTTGGTAAAATTCCTGAAAACTGCCCATGTACCCCAAGAGACATCTGCCGATCAGTTTCAAGACTCCGTAGCCAGCTTGACTGCAGATAATGGTCTAGGTTTTTCAGATGCTGATTTAACACCAAGAGGAAGGAAGCATAATGAGGCATTGCGTGTCTTAGTTGAGTGTAGGGGCACGACGTTGGCTCATGTGTTAGTTGATACCGGTTCATCCCTAAATGTATTGCCTAAGAAAGCTCTTGATAGGCTTGACTGTGAGGAATTGACATTAAAGCCAAGTAACATAGTAGTAAGGGCTTTTGACGGCTCAAAAAGGATGGTACATAGGGAAGTGGATATCCCAATAAAGGTTGGAACCCAAACATTTGATTCAGTTTTTTATGTAATGGATATCTATCCCTCATATTCCTGCTTGCTAGGCCGACCATGGATTCTCAATGTTGGCGCTGTCACTTCTACGTTGCACCAAATGCTGAAATATCTGATTCAAGGGAAGATTATCACCATTCATGGAGAAGAAGAGTATATGATCAACCATCTCAATTCCTTCAAATATGTTGAATTAGATGGTGAATTTATTGAAACTCCATTCCAACACTTTGAATAGGTCCCGCAAGATGTGGTAGTAACCAAGGCTGTTCCCAAGGTCACAAGGCCTCCACTCCGGATGTCATATCTGAAGGATGCCAAAGCAGTGGTAGAAGAAGGTGGGTGCACTATATAGGGGCAACTCCCAGATATCCCATATAAGTCTGACAAGTTTGGCCTGGGTTTCACTTCAGGTGCCTAGAAGATTGTGCGCTGCGCTCGTGCCGGAGGACCACCCCTGAAGATCAGCAACTGTGGGGTCAACTACGTAGAAGATGGTGAAGATAGTTGTGACTTAGAGGACTGGATATTCCCAACTGTCAGTGGAGGACTCAATAACTGGGAGGCTAGAGATTTTGTCCCAATCACTTTTATCCCACAGTAATCTGTCTTTACATTTTGTTGGATCTGTAATATTAAAACATTTCGCACTCTTAAAACCTTGTGTCTTATCCGAGGCACAATGGTCCATTTGTAAGGGTTATTATCTCATTTTCATATAACATCAATCAATCATGGACGTTTTCACATACAAACTTTTGTTTTCATTTTTTTTTCTTTTTGCATTTTTATTTCTTTCAAGGATAGTTATACCCTTACACACACTCACACTCACAATGCAGGTAGACATCAATTCGGGATCCCATGGGTAACGATACTGATATGGCCTTTTGTGACTGAGAATCTAATCTACCAAGACCAAGACGAAGGTGAGGAAGATTGTGAAGTACCAGGGTAACTTTCCAGACTACTACAACAAGAAGAGAGAACCATTCATCCTCACGAGGAACCCGTGGATACAATCAACCTAGGTACCAGAGAAGACAAAAAAGAGGTCAAGATGGATGCCAATCTGGAACCCGGTGTCAAGGAGAGTCTGATTCAATTGTTACACAATTCTGTTAAAGTCTTTTCCTGGTCGTATGAAGACATACCAGGACTTGATGCAGACATTGTGGTACATCGTCTGCCTACAAGAGAGGATTGTCCTCCAGTAAAGCAAATGGTTTGCCGCATGAGGCTTGATATGTCAGAAAATATTAAAGTAGAAGTCATGAAGCAATTCAACACTGGATTCTTGGCTGTTACCTCTTATCCCCAATGGGTTTCCAATGTTGTTCCCGTGCCCAAAAATGACGGCAAAGTGAGAATGTGTGTTGACTACAGAGATTTGAATAGGGAAATCCCTAAGGATGATTTTCCACTCCCCCACATTGACATTCTAGTTGACAATATGGCACAACACAAAGTGTTTTCCTTCATGGACGAATTCTTAGGTTACAACCAAATCAAAATGGCTCCTGAGGACATGGAGAAAACAACGTTTGTCACGTAGTGGGGCACTTTCTTCTATAAGGTGATGCCATTCGGACTAAAGAATGCTAGGGAAACCTATCAACATGCCATGGTAGCTTATTTCATGACATGATACATCACGAATTAGAGGTCTACATGGACGATATGATATCCAGATCTCAAACAGAAGAAGAGCATCTTGATCACTTACAAAAACTGTTTGAAAGACTGAAGAAGTACAAGCTGAGGTTGAATCTAAACAAATGCACATTTGGGGTACGGCCTAGTAAACTCCTAGGGTTTGTCGTCATCAATAAAGGTATTGAAGTAGATCCTACCAAGGTAAAAGCGATACAAGAGATGCCTGCTCCTCGTACTGAGAAGGAAGTCAGGATTCTTGGGGTGTTTGAACTACATTTCCAGATTCATCTCTCACCTGACAACTACTTGTGAACCAATCTTCAAATTGTTGAAGAAAGTTTAAGTAGTCAAATGGAATGACGAGTGCCAAGTTGCTTTTGACAAAATCAAAGAATACTTATAAGAGCCTCTTGTGTTGATGCCACCAGTTGAGGAAAGACTATTGATCATGTATCTGACTGTTTTAGAAAATTCAATGGGGTGTGTATTGGGGCAGCATGACGAGTCTGGCCTATTTAATACCTGAGAAAAAAGTTTACCGACTGTGAAACCAGATATTCACTGCTTGAGAAAACTTGCTATGCTCTGGCATGGTCTGCTCTCCAGCTAAGACAGTATATGCTGACTCATACTACTTTGTTGATATCTAAAATGCATCTGATAAAATACATCTTCGAGAAACCTGCTCTCTCCGGGAGAATAGCAAGATGGAAGATGATCCTAATGGAATACGACATACAGTATACTACCCAGAAAGCAATAAAGGGCAGTGTATTAGCTGATCACCTTGCTCACCAAGCTGTAGAAGACAACCAGTCCATGAAGTTCGAATTCTAAGATGAAGACATCATGATGGTAAACAATTGTGAATAATTCAGGCCATATGACAGACCTGAACAAGGATCCCGATGGACCCTTTTCTTTGATGGGGCATCCAACACACTTGGCAATGGTATCGGTGTTGTACTCATATCTTCGGAAGGGTGTCATACTCCCTTTACTTCCAGACTCTGCTTCAATTATACAAAAAACATGGCGGAATACGAAGCATGCATCTTTGGTCTCAGAGCTGCCATAGACTTGTTGATCAAATCCTTGGATGTATTCGGAGATTCAGCTTTGGTTATCAGTCAGATCAAAGGGGAATGGGACACCAAACACCCTAACCTTGTCTCTTATAAAAAACATGTTTTGACATTACTACCACATTTTGAGAACATTACCTTCGAGCATGTCCCGCGAGAAGAAAATCAGTTAGCAGACGCACTAGCCACAATGTCATCTATGTTTAAACTTAAATGGGATAACGAGGCTCCCTAGATCACCATTGAACGAATGGATGAACCAGCACACTATCACGAGATTAATACTGAAGAAGTAGTGGACCAGCCCTGATTTCACGAAGTCAAGAGGTATCTTGAGGCTCAAGAATATCAGGAAGAAGCTTTAGTTAATGATAAGAAGTTCTTAAGGAGATTCTCTGCTAAATTCTTCCTTAGTAATTGCATCATGTACAAACGCAATCATTACTCTGTGTTACTTCAATGCGTATACAAGGCTGAAGAAGAAAGGATCATGGTTGAGTTATATGAAGGAACTTTTGGCACCCATTCCAGTGGGCATACGATGGCAAATAAAATCCTATGGGCAGGCTATTACTGGTCTACCATGGAAGCAGATTACTATCAACACTTTCGATCCTGCTACAAGTGTCAGATTTATGCTGACAAGATGCACGTACCTCCGATTCCTCTGAATGTCTTGACATCTCCTTGGCCCTTTGCTATGTGGGGAATTGATATGATTGGGGAAATCAAGCCAACGGCCTCCAATGGACACCGCTTCATCCTAGTGGCCATTGACTATTTTACAAAGTGGGTTGAGGCAGCCTCCTTCGCCTTCGTTACCAAGAATTTTGTTACCCGTTTCATCAAGCAAAATATCATTTGCCGGTACGGTATCCCGGAGAGGATCATCACTGACAATGGTACAAATCTCAACAACACTATGATCACCGTCTTGTGCGAGCAATTCAAGATTCAGCATCACAATTCTTCTCTTTACCGATCGAAGGTGAATGGTGTTGTCGAAGCTGCAAATCAGAACATTAAAAAGATCATACAGAAAATGACAGTCACATAAAAAGACTAGCATGAGATACATCAATCAGAACAACACCCTATTCTCTGGTTTATGGCATGGAGGTTGTCTTGCATATCGAGGTCCAGATCCCCTCTTTGAGGATTATAAAGGATTCAGGGCTGAACGAAGACGATAGGATCCAGAATCGACTTGATCAACTGGACTTCATTGATGATAAGAGACTTATTGCTGTTTTCCATGGTCAAATGTATCAAAAACGGATGATCAAGGCTTTCAACAAGAAAGTCAGATGCCAAGTGTATCAAGTTGGGGATCTAGTGATCAAACGCATCATACTGCCACAAGGTGATCCCAGGGGAAAATGGACTACTACCTATGAAGGACCATTTATAATCAAAAACATTTTCTCTGGTGGGGAAATGATCTTGACCACCATGGATGGCGACGATCTGCTGCACCCTGCGAATGTAGACATAGTCAAAAGATACTACGCATAAGAAACCCGCTAGGTTGACACACCTAGACAAAACTTGGGCATCCTGACGAACCAAAAAGGTTCGGGAAAAAATTAGGGATAAAACAAAAAAATCTATACACCCGGAAAGTTGAAAACTCGAAAGGGCGACTTGGGCAAAAAAGGGTTTCCCGGTGGACTGAAAACCCGAAAAGGAGGTCCAGGAAAAAGTTAGGGAATGTAAAACTTATGACTATGTTCCGTTGGATCACTTTACAGACAACCTTTGGCTTCAACTAACAAAGTCAGAGGTTCTGATCAATTCAATCATCTTCAGACAAGGCAACAAATAGACAAGATGCTCAGAGATACGAAGGTTATAGCAGAATGGGAACCCCATGGGATTATTACACATAGCTATCTTTTCTTTGTATTAAAATTTTCATTTTTTTTACGACGGTGTTCTCTTACTAGAATGTTCGTCTCATTGTACAAAAATACTTACTCAAAGTCAATACAAAGATATCTCCTTGAAAGTGCAAAAACTATTTGTTTTTCGTTACGCTTGTGTTTTGTTTACAAAAACATCCAATGATTCATTGTTGAACATATGCATTTGAACATAATTACTGTTTACAAATAAATAAAATAAAAGACAATTACTAATGGATTTAAGAGGTAGGGAAATCTCTCTAAGCTATTTCCATAAATCCCCCATAATTTGCAGTTTAATTCCCAGCGGAACAAGCTTCCATTTATCAATCCCCAGTAGAAGTCGTTCAATTTCTCAGGATTTCACAACAGGATTTTACAAGCAGTACACGACATTTCCCTTACAACAAAGTTTGTTTCTCTAAGCGGAAATTCATCAACACTTCAACTTCACAACATGAAGACTTACACTCTATATCCTCAGCAACGGTCATGGATTTATTTTCCCCAGTCCAATGGCAGTGTGGCAGATTAGATCGCATGCGTATACATCGCATCCATATATCATAAACATCGATAAAACAAATGCATTATATCATACATTTCATACAACATGACCTTGTATTTTAGCTAACATTTTACCCTTTTCAGGATAAGATAAACAACTATCACTAACAATGTTCAGAGTTCACAGATACAGTTCAGATACACTCCAGACACGGATGCCATTATGATACTCATTCAGTTTCAACTCTCGGATACAGTTCAGATACGCTCTAGACACGCATGCCATTTTGATACTCATTAAGTTTTAGTTCTCAGATACAGTTCAGATACGCTTCAGACACAGATTCTATTCTGATACTCATTCAGTTTCAACTCTAAGATACAGTTCAGATACACTCTAGACACGGATGCCATTCTGATACTCATTCAGTTTCAACTCTTAGATACAATTCAGATACGCTCTAGACACGGATGCCATTCTGATACTCATTCAGATTCAACTCTCAGATACATTTCAGATACGCTCTGGAAACGGATGCAATTCTGATACTCATTCAGTTTCAATTTTTAGATACAGTCCAGATATGCTCCAGACACGGATGCCATTCTGCTACTCATTTAGATTCAACTTCTCAGATACAGTTCAGATATGCTCCAGACACGGATGCCATTCAGATACTCATTCAGATTAAAATTCTCATATACAGTTCAGATACGCTCTAGACACGGATTCCATTCTGATACTCATTCAGATTCAGCTTTCAGATACAGTTCAGATATGCTCCAGACACGGATGCCATCCTGATACTCATTCAAATTCAACCTTTTGATACAGTTCAGATATGCTCCAGACACGGATGCCATTATGACACTCATTCAAAACTAGATTTCAAATACAATTCTTATACGCTCCAGACGCAGATGCCATTCTGATAATCATCCAAAATCAGCTCCCAGATACAGTTCAGATAAGCTCCAGACACGGACACCATTCTGATACTCATTCTTTCAACTTAAATATTACAACACAAATAATCACTTTTGGATGGAATCTTTAAGCCCATCTCCTACAACTCTCTATCACCTCTCCAAATGGCATCTTTAAGCCTATTCCCTCAACCATCACATCACCGAGTGCAAATTTCTAAACACTCTAGTGTCCAATCATCTTCCACCTTCGAGTCACGAATTGTAAAACTTGCCAATATGACTCCTCAGGCTTAAGAAGATTGAACAGGGGCAGCCGTTGTACCCTAAAACTTTCCCTGTCACTTATCAAGATTTTTCTCACAAGATCTCCTTTGACTCAAGACTGCACTAGGGTTGATCAGCTCAAGACATCTCCTTAAGCACTAACGACCAAAATTAGGGTTTGAGTTTGCACAAGGATTTTTGAACTTCCAATGCCACATATGAATTTCATGAATCATTATGGACCCCCAAGATTACTCATGTCAAGTTGCAAGCCTTGAATCACATTTTTTATCAGTCAATTGAGCAGTTGACATAAAAATCAGTTGTATTGGGGAAAAAGTCAACTATGGACAATTTATAATCAAAATTCATAATTTTTGATCCACATCAACATTTTAAACTCATCTGTATCATTTGATCAAGTTTGGACCATAATTCCTCAAAAAAATTTATCAAATCTCCAAAAGGGCAAAATGGTCAAAATTAGGGTTTTGACTGGGAAAGGGCAATTTCTGATTTTTGACCTAACAAATGGTTAATTGGTTTAAGGCATGATCTCAAGAGTCCAATTTCATCACTTTTACCTAAGGAAATTATTCAAAACATTGCAAATCCATTGGATTAACAGATGAATTTTGCAGTCAACTTATCAAAAGTCAACTATATATTGAAAAGTCAAACTTTGACTTTTTGGTCAAATTTAAGTACCAAAGATCACAATTCCTCAAAACATGTAAAAATATGAAACTTATTCATCAAGAAATCAAAAAGTCAAGATTTCATTTTGAAAAGTCAAAATTTCTAAACTTAGAAATTTTTCTAAGTGTTGAAAATTCATGTTTTTTTCATAACTTTGAGCTAAATTTTCACCATGATACAAGATGATTCAAGAGAAACTCCCAAAATGAAAGTTGTAGATATCCATGAAATCTACAACTTTGCATCACACAACTTCTTCCAAAAGTTCTTGGATCTCAAGTTATAATTTTATGAATACATGCTCATGAACTAAAAAAGACTTGGTGAAATTTTTCCCTAGTTAGGCAGATTTTTTGACCTAACTTCATGGCAATTTTTCACATAGTTCCAAGGGGAATCTTCAAAATCAATTAAAATATGGGTTTTAGATCACATTGCAAGCTTTCCAAAATATCCAAAACTCCTTGAGATCCTTCTTGAGTAGGGAGAATCGAAGAGATGAAGTTGGTGTTTTGTCACTTAAATTACAAGGCATTTTGTGATGAATAAAAATCCAATTTCAAACCTATTCTGCATAATCTAATTTTGCAGGCCTCTAAACCTCAAGACCTCTCCATAATTAGAATATTACACTTGCTTTTGATCTATTATCCAATTGTTCCAAGCATTGTCCAAGCCAATTTGCCATTTTAGGAAGAAAGTTGCCATTCCATTCTTGAAAAGTTGCTTTTATCACAAAGTCAATTTGTCTTGAGCTTCTAACTTGTTCTTTCTGCGCACATAACCCCTATAATCCAAAATCAAGGTATCTAAGGCCTAAAGAATCTCAGGACATGCTTGTACAACATTTGAGATTTGTCATTTCACTTTTCTTCAAAAGCAAGTTATAGAGCCATAACCCTATAACTCAGAAGCCTTGAGTGATTTTGTTCTCTAATCTTTTTTATAAATATTAACAAGTTTATTTCAAGCTAAGGCATGATTTGAAGCATCCTAAAACTCTCCCAAACACCCTTGTTGCATAAGACTGCCCAACTTGAAAGTTTCGAGCCAAAACTCTCCATCTCCATTTCCACTCGTGCGTTTTGATTCTTAATCATTAAAACACCTCACACATATCATACAAAAGTGATTCAGGCCCCTCTTTCAAGACTGTAACCCCTCCATCACTATCCACCATTTTCAAATATCAAGCTTGCAAGTTGACTTGAGTAGGGAGATTCAGGGACTTTCAAAGCAAAGTAAGAGTTGGAATGCACTCAAGAAGGTCAAAAAAATCTAAACAGATCATCAAGCCATCTCCAAAGTTGCTAAAACTCCATTCACGACTCCAGCTGCAAGAGGTAAGTTTTCAAACTTCCATCTTTTCATACAGGCATCATTTGTTTCTGATTTGTGAAGATAAAATGTAGATATCATTGCTCTAAAACTGACCATGTTCATAGTTTTCATTTATATTGATTGTATGTAGAGAATTTCAAATTTGAACTTTCTGAAAAAATCAGGTTTTAATTTAGGGCCAGCAAAATTAATCTTCATCTTTGACTTTTAGCTTACATAAGTTATATGGTTAGATTCGCGAGGAAAAATAGCACAACTTTCTTGTTTGCATTTTCCATTTTTGTTGAGAAATGAATGAGATACAAATGGTCCGGATGGCTGAAGGTTGAAGAGGAAGCACAGGTCATAGAGACATTTTACCTTATGTATTTATTGTTTCATTTGTATTAACGGATGTACAGCCACTCCAGTGGAAAAGGTAGCGCGCGTGTGTATGAAAGGTCATGGGTTCAATACCCAGCACTACCTTTTACCATTATTTTTAGCATTTTTCTCATTTTTGTTCAACTAGGCGCCTGGGCTTCCAATAAGTGGGCTTTATGTTTTTTTGCTGACTACTAATCCCTACTTTGCTTCAGCACCCCCCCTGACCCATTATTTCTTTATTTCATTTTTTTATTTATTTTATTTTACTTTCATATTTGCTCTTATTATTTTTATTATTACTATTAACATTATTTTTATTATTATTAACAAAAAATCCAAAAATATTTATTTTATTATTTTTTGCATTCATATTTATTTTATTTTCTTATAAATCAAAAAGGCCAAAAACATTTTCTTTTAACAAATTAATTTCTTTTTTTTAATAAATAATATTTAGGTTTAGGTTTAAATATTATATTATTTTCTTGTAAATAAAATTAATTTAGAACTTAGGTTTTTTTTAATTAATCAATTTCCATATTATTTTATAAATTTAAAACCTTTTCATAAAAACACCAAAAATACTTTTTTAATTTAATTTCTTTCTTAATTAACTTAATTAATTTTAATTAATCATTTTTCTTAATTAGATTTAGGTTAAAACCTTTTCATGAAAACAAAATAAAAATCATTTCTTTTCCATTTGCATTTGTGCATTTTTATTCAATTCTTGTACATTTATTCAATATGGTTGTAATAGTTAATTAGATTTAATTTTCTTGCAAAATCCCCATTTGTAAATTTGTACACCCCCCTCCCCTAATGATGTAATAGCTTAGTATATTTTAATTTCTACAATTTATCGCTTTATATACAAATGCTAGTAATTAGGGTTTTGTATGGAAAGATTAAAATCAATAAATAGAAAACCCTAATCAAAGACAAATCAAGCATGAAAATTAATACACTTGCACACAAGCACCCCTAGGGTTATCCAACTTGTTTGCCTTATACAAAATAACCATATTACGCATGTAAGGTATCTTAGCCAAAACAAGCAAATACATGATCATAGTCCCTCGATGACGCTATCTAAGTTGCCTTTCAAAATGATCTCAGTCCCTAAAGAAAAATGCTAAGATACCTTGCAACATTGATAATCATGGTCATACGATGACCCACGCCCGTCCCATTTACATCCAAAGATAGGGTTACTTACCAAATTAATGGTAAGACAACAATGTCAAAGGAAAAGAAAATGAACAAGAAAGACATTTGAGTAGGTAGATTGCTCCTAATTACGTGCTCCATTTCAAAACAAACATCCTTGCTATTTTCAAAACAAACACATACACTTTCAAATATCTTACAAAATTGAAAACATTTTCAAAAGATCAAACATGTTTGTATACGTTCTTACAAACAAGAATCATTACAAAGATTTCCTAAACAATGGCCTCTTTACAAAATACTTTAAAAAAACACACAAAGCACAATTTCAAACAAAAGCAAGTGATCTAGCAAGTAACTAAGAGCCCATGGATAACCATAATTAAAAAGGGTGCTAATACCTTCCCTTTTCATAATCTACCCCCCGAACTCAAGAAATAATCTTAAAGGTCTTTCCTGTGCTTTTTCACCTTTCCTTTTGGATAAAAGAAAAGTCAGTGGCGACTCTTGCTAACCGTAACATTTGAGATCAAACGCAAAACCCTCAAGTCAGTTCTCCCACCGTATCACATGTATCCTCAAAGGAATCAATAAAGAACTGAACATCGGCCGATGGTAGGGGCTGTCATGATCCCTAAGCCTGCACCTACTCAACAAAGGAATGACCAGCCTAAAACAGAGAGGCCAGTAAGACAATTTACCCTGATTAATATGACACTATCTCAAGTACTACCATATTTGTTGAGATCTAATCTGGTACCTTTGAAAGAAGCTCCAAATAATCCTAACACAACATCTCCTCACTACCATCCTAATGCTCGTTGTGAATACCATTCAGAAAGTCCAGACCATGATACTGCCAACTGTTTGGCTTTGAAAAACAATGTACAAGACCTTCTTGAAGTCCAAGAAATTGAGTTTGATGCTCCTGAAATCCCGAATGTTATCACCGCTCCTATGCCCAAGTATGGTCGTGGTGTTAACGCTGTTGAAGATGATCTGTTTGTTTCTACTGTTGATGAACTTGTTACTCCTCTCCTAACCGTCAAGAAGAACCTATTGAAGGCCGATTTATTTTCGAGCTGTGATGAAGGTTGTCACTTCTATTTATCCCGACCAACTAGTTGTCATTTATTGAAAGCAGGTGTTCAACGCCTAATGGATGACAAAGTGATTTTGTTTGAAAAGACTCATGTTCCAAATGTTTCTTACAAAGATGTTTCAATAGTAACCATTTTCGCCTATCCTTCCAGGGTCTCCACCAAAATACCCGTTAGGATTACATCAGTTCCTAAAGTGGCTCCACTAATAATTATTATGCCTAGACCAATCCCGTAATCATCAGATAAGACCATCCCATAGAATTATGGGGGTGATGTCTACTATCACGGTGTCAAGAAAAATTGGCCGGTTGTTGAAGACTTAATTTCTAAGGAAGATAACCCAGACATCAGTAATATTGTGGGAACCAGCAAGATAAATTAAAGCAGAAGAATTTTCTATCCGGAGATTGCTCCTCCGAAGACTGTCACCGGTCCTGTGATCATCCTTGTTCATGTTCATGATCCTGTTGACAATACTACTACTACACCTGCTGATACTCCTACCACCTAGTCAACCGAAACTCAGAGCAAAGTAATTCTGGTTGAGCCTGTCCGGATGAAGGCACAATCAGTATCTATCCCTGAGGCCTCCCCTAAAGAGATGGAAGAAATTCTGAAGATTATAAAGAGAAGCGACTACAACATAGTCGAACAGCTAGGGCAGACTCCGTCAAAAATTTCCATGCTGGCTTTGTTGTTATGCTCTAAGGCTCATGCAAAGGACTTGGTGAAATTCTTTAATACTTCCCATGTTCCATGAGAAACCTCTGCTGATCAGTTCCAAGACTGTGTGGCCAACTTTACCGCGGATAATGGTTTATGCTTTTCTTATGCTGACTTGACAACTAGAGGGAGGAAGCACAACGAGGCATTGCATGTCTCTATCGAATGTAGGGGCACAACCTTGGCCCACGTCTTGGTTGATACTGTTTCGTCCTTGAATGTGATGCTTAAGAAGGCTCTTGATAGACTTGACTGTGATGGTTTAACCTTAAAACCAAGCAATATAGTGGTAAGGGCCTTCGACGGTTCAAAGAGAATGATGCATGGGGAGGTGGACATTCTCATAAAAGTTGGAACCCAGACCTTTCATTCAACTTTTTACGTAATGGACATTCTCCCTTCCTACTCCTTCTTATTGGGCCGACCATGGATTCAAAATGCTGGGTATGTCACCTCTACATTACATCAAATGCTAAAATACCCAACCAAGGGGAAGATCATTATTGTCCATGGGGAAGAGGAATATATGGTCAGTCACTTAAACTCCTTCAGATACGTAGAATTGGATGGTGAATTCATTGAAACTCCGTTTCGGAATTTCGAGGAAGTCCCACCAACCGTAGTAGTAACCAAAGTTGTTTCTCAAATCCCAAAGATTACAAGACCTCCGCTAAAGATGTCTTTTCTGAAAGATGCCAAGGAAGTGATAGAAGAAGGTGAGTGTACTATTTAGGGCCAACTCCATGATATCCCATACAAGTTTGACAAATTTGGTTTGGGTTTCACTTCAGGAGCTCATAAAGTTTTACGACGTGCTCGCACCGGGGGACCCCCTTTGAAGATCAACAACCACAAAGTCAACGCAATGGAGGATGATGAGGATAACTATGACCTGGAGGAATGGATTTTCCCAACTGTCAATGGAGGACTCAGCAACTGGGAAGCTAAATATATTGTCCCAATTACTTTTATCCAACAGTAATTGTCTTTAAATTTTGTCGGATCTGTAATAATTAATCAATTCATACTTTTAAAGCCTTGTGTCTTACCTGAGGCACAACGGTCCATTTGTAAGGGTTGTTACCTCATTTTCATATGTCATCAATGAATCATGGACGTTTTTGCATACAAAATTTGTGTTCTTTGTCTTTCTTTTTTACATTTTTTCTTATTTTATTTTTTTCAAAGATAGCTATACTCTTACACACACTAACATTCAAAATGCAGATCTATTTCCATTCGGGATCCCATGGGTAACGATTCTGCTATGACCTTTTGTGACTCTAAAAATCTAATCTACCAAGCCAAAGACGAAGGTGAGGAAGATTGTGAAGTGCTAGGGGAACTAGCCAGGTTACTACAACAAGAAGAGAGGACCATTCAGCCCCACGAAGAACAAGTGGACACAGTTAACCTAGGTACCGAAGAGGACAAAAAAGAAGTCAAGGTGGGTGCCAATATGGAATCCAGTGTCAAGAAGCGTCTGATTTAGTTGCTACATGATTTTGTTGAGGTCTTTGCTTGGTCGTATGAAGACATGCCAGGACTTGAAACAGATATCGTGGTACATCGTCTACCAACAAAAGAAGACTTCCCTCCGGTAAAATAAAAGGTCCGTCGCATGCGACCCGACATGTCAGAGAAGATCAAAGCAGAAGTCATGAAACAATTCAACGCCAGATTCTTGGTTGTCACCTACTATCCACAATGGGTCGCCAATGTTGTTCCCGTGCCTAGAAAGGACAGAAAAGTGCGAATGTGCGTGGACTACAGAGATTTGAATAGGGAAAGCCCTAAGGATGATTTCCCACTTACCCACATCGATATTTTGGTTGACAATACAGCACAACATAAGGTGTTTTCCTTCATGGATGGTTTCTCAGGATATAATCAAATCAAAATGGCGCCTGAGTACATGGAGAAAATGACCTTTGTCATACAATGGGGCATATTCTGTTACAAGGTTATGCCATTAGGGTTGAAGAACGTTGGGGCAACCTATCAACGTGCCATGGTGGCTTTATTTCACGACATGATACATCACAAAATAGAGGTCTATGTGGACGACATGATAGCCAGATCTAAAACGGAGGAGGAACATCTTGACCATTTATAGAAACTCTTTGAGAGCCTAAAGAAATACAAGCTGAGGTTGAACCCAAATAAATGCACATTTGGGGTAAGGTCCGGTAAACTCCTAGGCTTTGTCGTTAGTGGTAAAGGTATCAAAGTGGATCCTGCCAAAGTGAAATCAATACAAAAAATGCTTCCCCCTCATACTGAGAAGGAAGTCATAGGATTCTTAGGACAGTTAAAATACATTGCCAGATTCATTTCTCACTTAAAAACTACTTGTGAACCAATCTTCAAATTCTGAAGAATGATCAAGTAGTCAAATGGAATGATGAATGCCAAACTGCCTTCAACAAGATCAAAGAATACCTACAAGAACCTCCTATTTTGATGCCACCAGTCGAGGGAAGACCCTTGATTATATATCTAAATGTTTTGGAAAATTCAATGGGGTGTGTGCTGGGGAAGCATGACGAGTCTGGCCGAAAAGAGCATGCTATTTATTACCTGAGCAAAAAGTTTACCGACTGTGAAACAAGATATTTACTGCTCGAGAAAACTTGTTGCGCTCTGGCATGGGCTGCTCGACATCTAAGACAGTATATGCTGACCCATACTACCTTATTGATATCCAAAATGGATCAAATAAAATACATATTTGAGAAGCCTGCCCTCTCTGGGAGAATAGCGAGATGGAAGATGATCCTGACGGAATATGACATTTAGTATACTACCCAAAAGGCAATAAAGGGCAGTGTACTAGCTAATCACCTTTCTCATCAAGCTGTGGATGACTACCAGTCTATGAAGTTAAGATTCCCAGATGAAGACATCATGATGGTAAACAGCTGCGAAGAATTCAGACCATATGACGGACCTAAACAAGGATCCCGATGGACCCTGATTTTTGATGGGGTGTCCAACGCACTCGACAATGGTATAGGTGTTGTACTCATATATCCTGAAGGATGTCACACACCCTTTACTGCAAGACTCTGCTTCAACTGTACGAATAACATGGCGAAATACGAAGCGGGCATTTTTGGTCTCAAAGCTGCCATTGATTTGGGGATCAAATCCTTAAGTGTATTCGGAGATTCAGCTTTGGTCATCAGCCAGATCAAAGGGGAATTGGACACCAAACACCCTAACCTATCCCCTACAAAGAACATATGTTGACATTAATCCCACACTTTGAGAAGATTACCTTCGAGCATTTCCCGCGAGAAGAAAATCAACTAGCGGATGCGCTAGCCACAATGTCATCCATGTTTAAACTTACATGCGATAATGAGGCTCCCCAGATCACCATTGAATGAATGGATGAACCAGCTAACTGTCACGAGATCAATACTAAAGAAGTAGTGGACCAGCCTTGGTTCCACGAAGTCAAGAGGTATCTCGAGGCTCAAGAATATTCGGAAGGAGCTTCAGTCAATGATAAGAAGTTCTTAAGGAAATTCTCTGCTAAGTTCTTCCATAGTAATGGCATTCTCTACAAGCGCAACCGTGACTCTGTTTTGCTCCGTTTCATAGACAAGGTTGAAGAAGAGAAGATCGTGGTTGATCTACGTGAAGTAACTTTTGGCACCCATTCCAGTGGGCATACAATGGAAAAGAAAATACTACTGGAAGGATATTACTGGTCTACCATGGAAGAAGATTGCTATCAACACTCTCGAACCTGTCACAAGTGTCAGATATATGCTGACAAGGTGCACGTACCTCCGGTTCCTTTGAATGTCTTGAAGACTCCTTGGCCCTTTGCTATGTGGGGCATCAATATGATTAAGGAAATCAAACCAACAGCCTCTAATGGACACCGCTTCATCTTGGTGGCCATTGACTATTTCATAAAGTGGGTTGAGGCAACTTTTTTCGCTTCCGTTACCAAGAATTTTATCGCCCGGTTCATCAAACAGAATCTCATTTGTCGTTACGGTATCCCAGAGAGGATCATCACAGACAATGGTACGAATCTCAACAACACTATGATCATCGCACTGTATGCGCAATTCAAGATCTAGCACCACAATTCTTCCCCTTACCATCCAAATATGAATGGTGTTGTCGAAGCCACAAATAAGAACATCAAAAAGATCATACAGAAAATGACAGTCACATACAAGGACTGGCATAAGATGCTACCATTCACTCTCCACGGTTATCGTACCACGGCACACACATCAACTGGGGCAACGCCCTACTCTATGGTATACGGCATGGAGGTTGTCTTTCCTATTAAGGTACAGATCCCCTCTCTGAGAATTATGAAGGATGCAGGGTTGAATGAAGACGATTGGATCCATACTAGACTTGATCAACTGAACTTGATTGATGAGTAAAGTCTTACTGCTGTCTGTCATGGTCAGATGTATCAAAAACGGATGATCAATTCTTTCAACAAAAAGGTCAGACGCCAAGTATATTAATTCGGGAATATGGTGATCAAACGCATCATACTGCCGCAAGGTGATCCCAGGGGTAAATGGACTCCTACATACGAAGGACCATTTGTGATCAAAAGCATATTCTCTGGTGGAGCAATGACCTTGACCACTATGGATGGCGAAGACCTTCCACACCCTGTGAACGCAGACATAGTCAAAAGATATTATGCATAAGAGACCCGCTAGGTTGACACACCTAGGCAAAACAAGGGCATCCCAGCGAACCAAAAAGTTTCGGGAAAAAATTAGGGATAAAACAAAAAAAATCTGTACACTCGGCAAGTTAAAAACCCCGAAAGGGCGACTTGGGCAAAAAAGGGTATCCCGGTGGACTGAAAACCTGAAAGGGCGGTCCAGGCAAAAGTTAGGGAATTAAAGCGCACGACTATGTCCCGTTGGATCACCTTTACGGACAACCTTTGGCTTCGACTGACAAACATAGCAGTTCTAATCAATCCAATCAACTTCGGACAAGGCAGCAAATGGAAAAGATGCTCAGAGACACGAAGGCTATAGCAGAAATGGAACCCCATGGGATTATTGCACATAGTTATCTTTTCTTTGTATCAAATTTCCATTTTTACGATGACATTCTCTTACTAGGATGTTCGTCTCATTGTACAAAATACTTATTCAAGTTAATACAAAGATACTCCTTTGAAAGAACAAAACTATATGTTTTTCTTTAATTTCTATGTTTTGTTTGCGAAAACGTCCAATGATTTATTTTTGAACATATGCATTTGAACGTAACTAATGTTTACAAATAAACAAAAAATAGAATACAATCATTATTGGCTTTAAAGAAAAAATAATATCTCTAGACTATTCCATAAATTCCCCACAATGTGCAGCTTAATGATGTCAAGCTCTCTCACATCCCCAGCGGAACAAAACTTCTAGTTATCACTCCCCGGTAGAAGTCGCCAAATTTCTCAGGATTCCCCAACAGGAGTTCACAAGCAACACACGACGTTTACCTTACAACAGAGTTTATTTCTCTACCAAATAGAAACTCATCAACTCGTCAGCACTTTAAAACATGAAGACTTACACTCCACGTCCCCAACTGCAGTCAGGGATTTATTTTCCCTAATCCAACAGTATTACAACAGCATACAACATAATCTCATTCATTTTATTAAGAATATCATTATACAATGCATTTCATACATCATGACATTGCATACAACTAATCTTTCACCTTTTCAGGAAAGATCAATCAGCAGATGACTATTATCAACAATTTGCAAAAAGGTCAAAGATTGATACCTGAGATAAGCCAGGAGAATTATCTACACGACCAGCTAAACAATCCTACACAAATTTAACTTTCAGATACAGTTCAGATACGCTCCAGATACAAATGCCATTCTGATACTCATTCGGATTCAACTTTCAGATATAGTTCAAATACACTCTAGACACGAATGCCATTCTGATACTCATTCAGATTCAGCTTTCAGATACGCTCCAGATACGAATGCCATTCTGATACTCATTCACATTCAGCTTTCAGATACAGTTCAGATACGCTCCAGATACAGATTCCATTTTGATACTCATTCAGATTCTCGTTCAGACACAGTACAGATATGCTCCAGATACAGATTCCATTCTGATACTCATTCGGATTCAACTTTCAGATACAATTCAGATATGCTCCAGACACGGATGCCATTCTGATACTCATTCAGATTCTCTTTCAAGATACTGTTCAGATACGCTCCAGACATGGATGCCATTCTGACAATCATTCATATTCTCTTTCAAGATACAATTCAGATATGCTCCAGACACAGATGCCATCCTGATACTCATTCAGATTCAGCTTTCAGATACAGTTCAGATACGCTCCAGACATGGATGCCATTCTGATACTCGTTCAGATTCTCTCTCAGGTACAGTTCAGATACACTCCAGAAATGGACGCCATTCTGATACTCATTCAGATTTAGCTTGCAGATATGGTTCAACAATCATTTTGGGATGGCATATACAGGCCCATCTCCAACAACTTTCCATCACCTCTCCAAATGGCATATTTAAGCCCATTTCCTACACCATCAACCTGTTGTACCCAAATTTTTGCCCCTAAGATCCCTTCATCATACCATATTGTTTCATTCACAACAAAATCACATTAGGGCTTTTGGTTCTTCTCCCTGCCTTTAGCCTTGCTCTTTTGAGGAATTACCAAGCACCTTAACTTGTTTTCTTTTGTGATTATGGATATTTTGCTTTGATTTCCTCTATAATTAACAAAATGCAATATTGGTTTGTCTTACTTGTTATAAATGTAGGTAAAGGCAATGAGGTTTAGAAAGTTGCTTCATGGGTTCATGAGTTTATTTCCATGCCCTAATCAATAGCTTGAGTAATTCAAACCTCACCATTGAAGTTGTTTTGAAGCTGGTATCACCTTAAACCCATTATTTTTTCATGATGATCTTAAAGATGTGTACTTCATGCCTTCTTTTATGTGCAAAGTGAGAAAATGGATGGAAGTTCCCTTAAGAATGCAAAAAATTATAGGTCATTTGATGATTTTTGGCCAACTTCAACAAGTGATAACTTGCTCAATTTTTGGAGATTTTGGGTGGTTAAAATTGCAAAGTTTCATTCAATAGATCTACTTCATTCCATCTTTTTTGGTCAAGAGAAAATTCTAGGTGGAAGACCATGTTTGGATGCAAGATATTATAGGTTATTTTTAAAGAAGAATTTAAAATATTTCTAAGATTGGAAAGTCAACTCTTTTTCTTCAACTTTGACTCCATGTAACTTTCATCTCAAGCATCCATTTGACTCCATTCTTTTTCCATTATAAAGCTTGTTACCTCATCTTTCCAAAGCATCAAGAATTTTTCCCTAGGATCCTTTGAGGTGGAAATTCCATTGGATTAAACTTGGTAACTTGGAACTGAAGTTTCTCCATAAGTCAGAATTTGAAATTCATTTTTGGCCTTTAAACATCAAATTAGCACGCGTTTGTGATCTAAACATGTTTAACCAAGTTGCCAAAGTGGATTAGAGCCTTGAAACGCAAGGATTAGATGAGTTTTGATGCAAATCAGATCACACTTTTCTCGTGCATCAGGTTCACACGATTTCCCTCCAAACATCATCATTCACACGCTTGAACATTCCATTTGATTCCCTATAAATAGAGGGTCATCCCCCATTAAATTTCCCAAGCTTAGATAGCCAGAATCACCCTGCCAAACTTGCTTCACAACTCAGAATTCAGCTACTTTGAATCCTATTCTCAAGCCTTTTTCAATCCATTTTTCCATCAATTCACCTTCCTTGATCTTCCCTGAAGCTAACCATATAATTACATTCAATAATTGTGCCCTATATTGCCCCATAGAAGTCCAGTTTCAGAGCTCTGCAACTCAACTTCAATAGGTAGATTCCTTCATCAATTCTTCAAAACTTTGGTATCATTGTGTTTCTCTCATTGCCATGGTTCTAGTCGCAACACTTACTTTCATCTGGAAGCACGTTTTGACCATGAATTTTCAAATCTCTTTTCAAAACTTTTTTTCATAATTGCTTGAGCTACAGTTTATATAAATTTGGCGCGAGGGTGTGGTTGTCTTCGTCTTGAAGAGACGAAGCAAATGGCATATGTATGAGCTTCTGATTTTACAGTTTGAGAGACCTGCAATTCTTGAGAGTTGGAGGTTGAAGATGACCAACGTGTCACCTTCTAACCAATGAAAGCGTGACATTTGTTATTTTCAAATTCTGATTTTATTAATGATTCTGTACATTATTCATTAAAGACCATGATATGCACAACGCGCCAGATCCCTTGGATTTGATTACTAACGCGTTTTGACTCTCATCCAATGGTCCACATCTTTTTCTTTTATTTTATTTTTCTGATTTTTATATTTTAATTGTTTTAAATTTAAAAAAAAAATAGAAAATTCATTTTTAGTCCAAAAAATCTGAAAAAATTATGAAAAATATTTTTGATTATTCTCTTTCTGATTTTTATTTTTTCATAATTTAATCTTATGTTTTGGTATTTTTTTATGAATGTTGCACTTATTTGATTTGTTTAAAATGTTTAAAAATAATTTTACACATTTTTTAAATTCTGAAAAAAATTATGGAATGATCCAATGATATTGTGAAATATTGGTGACCAAATTTTATTTTTGTTTCTGACTTTACTAATTTTTTACTATTTTTGTTTATTTTACCCATTTATTTTGATTTTTAAAAATAGTTTCTGACTTTTAAAAATTCCCAAAAATTTTACAAAATCACTTGGCCTCTTTTCTGATTTTTCTATGGTCTTATTTTTTATTTCTTGATTAATTTGAATATAATTGACATTTTCCTCATTATTTTCCATTTTTAAAACATTTTCTTATCTTTTAATGTCTATATTAATTATATTATTATTTTTTGATTATTTTATGGCTGTCTTGGGTTGATTTTTTGGTCATGGCTTTATTAACATCATTGGATCCATTGTGTTGAGTTTAACTCCACAAAAAATGGATGAATGATTTTAATAATAGTTTGATTAAATATTAATTCAAAAGTGGTTTCTCTTTTTACCCTAATTCCACTCCATCTCATCCCCTTCTCATTGCACTAAATGTTGTTGGAGCATGATCTCTATATCATGTCTCAAAAAAATGGTGCATTGATTACTATTGACCGGCCTCAAAATAGGTGCGACTTCTATATAAGTCTACTTACGATTGCTTAACATATCGCTAAATTTTGTCCTAATTCGAATAAATGATCATTCGTGGCACAAACTTATGATTGCATGCCCAAGTATGTTAATTTGATCTCTTTTATCCAATAACTTTGAGATTCATTGTGTGGAGGCTTTGGTTCTACCAATCCTCTAATGGATGTACAACACTTTTGGTCAATGCGGATCACTTAAACATCGTTGATCATTAAATGGTACTTCTGAGAATTCCAAATGGATGATATACTTGACAAAAAGTAAATGCAACTTTTTGTGTGGAGGCTTTGGTTCTACCAATCCTCTAATGAGTTCCAAATGCAAGTTTCAAGATGGTCATCCAACTAACCACTAATTATTGACTTGTTTATTTTATGCTTTTTATTCTTTTATGCTTTATGCACTATTTATTTTTCAGCATTTTTTATTTCATGCCATTTTCATCTTTGCTCATTTGAGCATTTATTTTCTTACCATTTTTACTTTGCTCACTTGAGCTTTTCTTTTTCTTTTCCTAAGATACTTAATAATCAACTTAAACCCTAAAAAACTCTTAATGGTACTTGGACTATTTGGTTACTATCCTTAGCATTATGGAGAATGGGACTTTTTCTTGGACTTAGGATTAGAAACCTTGGCCTATCTTGGAGACCTTGTGATCTTATCTGATTATTTTGTCTGGAGTTCTTGAGGTTTACCTCAAGACATTGGGTTGCTTGTTTGTTTTTGTGTGCAGGTTTTTTGTGATTACATTCTCTGTTTGTAATCTGGAATTCACCCGTATATAGCCGTTACTCCGCCCAATTTTTGGGAAGACTTAATACACTTGAAGAGGTCTAGTATCTTTGCTTGCTTGGTTTCAATCCAAAGAATGTAAATTCTATCTTGACTTATAATGTCAAGTTTTGGCTTCTTATTGGTTAGATGATTCTTATCCTTAACTTTTACCTTATGCTTTAGGATAGCCTCTTCTTCTCCTCCCATCTTCTTTAATTTCAAAAATATTCTCCCTCCTATTGAAAACCCTTCTTGTTTTGAAACATAAACCACTTTCATAATAAACTTGGACTTATGTCCATGAATTTTCAAAGCATTTTCATAAATAAACTTCAATCAACTTAACAATACCTTGACATTTTTGTGAGAAGACTAAAAGTCAATCAATCTCATTTCAAACCATTTTTGCCACTTTGGCTTTTACCTTTAAACTTTTCTCAAAAGGTTAGACTCTTGTCAATCCTTGTAGTGATGCAAACAACTATACTTCTACAATATGTAGTGAAGTGAGATATTTTCCACTTGGGTGTTGAGTGAGGCATTGTTGATTTTAAAATCCAAGATATTATCCTCTACTTTGAGATGATGCAAATTCTCATTTCTCATGTTTGTGGGTAGTAATTATGTTTTCCACACGGACAATGACGATGATGTCTTATCTCATAAAATTAACCAACACACTTATGTTTCAAACTTTTAAAAGAGGAACTACGTGTACCCTGATCCCCTATTGCACAAAAGGTGGTACGTAGGCACTAAAGGTTCCCAACCGCGGAGGGTGCAAAAATCATAATAATATATATTTCTTTTCTCACCTCCACCATCCATTTTATATATAAAACATTTTTTATAGCCAAAATATACAAATTTTACAAAGAGGTTCCTACGGAGTACCGTAGATGTTTAGGGTGCTAATACCTTCCCTTTGCATAACCAACCCCATTACCTTGAATCTTTTCCCCTTTTTTGGGTTATTCGCTCTTTTCCCATTCCTTTGGAAACAATAAAGCGCGGTGGCGATTTTTTATTTTTGATTTGTATAAAGTCTAGTCAATCCAATGGCTTAGTCTTGAACATTTCTACCGCTACAGAAAAATGGAGACTTCACTGGGGACAGATTGACCTCTTGCCGATCCATCCCTAAGTGGGTTAAGCCTATCTTTGTTTATATCTGTATATATGTTATTGTTGTTTATGTGTTATATTTTGTATATATGTTTGTCTGGATTTTCCTGGTTTTCAGGGTGCTTGGTGATTACTCATAAGTCCTATAGCCGGACTTGGGCAAACTTTAAGATAGGACGGGCGGTATAGTCATGTTAACTTTGAGGGAGTAATCCCAAAAAAGGAGGCATGAGATCCCCCACTCAGTGGAGGCCCCTTTGACTGTAGTGTCGTTTACCGAGTAATCGGGAAGACATACTGCTTTCGACTTGGGAGCCTGCTGAAACTGAGGACCGTAGAATACCAAACCCATCTTGGCCTTTTAGGTGTAGTACAGAAGCTACGATAGAGTAATCCGGAAATAGTTGTCACGCGATACTACGCTCGGACGAGTCTTTCTTGAGAATATTACTAATTACCGAGTTAATCGGGAAATTGGTAATATTCGAAGGAAGGATGTAGACTCTGGGAACCTCTAGAACCTTGTTCGGCAGGTGATAACTCTTAAACCAACACCTTATGGGTAGTACCTTCGACCTCATGCTCGTGACATTGAACTTATGAACCCTATATGTGTAATCTTGTATGTGATTGTGGCATCATGCATCCATGCAATCATAAGCATCTTTTGAAGAAAATTATATTTCAAGGGATTTAAAGGTTGACTATTTGTGAATATCTCAGGTACTGTTAACCATGGATTCAGAAAAGAGAAAGATCGGGAAATACAGTTTCAAGGATCCCAAGATAGATGAGTTGGTCGGTCTAATTCTAGAGATTGAGTGTCCTGCAGACTTTCGGAAGAAGTATGGATCCATTATTCCTCTCATGAAGCTGAAGATGAAGGAGGGTATTCTCTCAACTTTGATCCAATTTTATGATTCGGTGTATCACTGCTTTACTTTTCCGGATTATCAGTTGATGCCTACACTGGAGGAGTATTCTTATCTTTTAAATTTACCTGTTACCGATCGTTTTCCTTTTACTGGTTTGGAGGGTGAGCCAAAACCGCATGAGATTGCTGCTTTAATTCATCTGGGGAAGTCTGAGGTAGAAGCCCATATGACTACTAAAGGAGGGATTAGAGGATTACCAGCTCAGTTCTTATTGGAAAAAGCTCGTTACTTTTCCAGAATGAAGAGTACGGTTGCTTTTGAGGCCATCTTTTATTTACTTGCTTATGGATTATTCTTATTCCCTAATGTGGAGAAGTTTGTTGACATTAACGCTATCAGGATTTTCATGATTGGAAACCCAGTTCCTACACTGTTGGGTGATGCTTATTACTCTATTCATCTTCAGAGTTCTTATCATGGGGGAATGATTATCTATTGCATGCCTTTGTTGTACCGGTGGTTCATCTCTCATATGCCTCAGTCTGATGCTTTTTAGGATGTCAAGAAGGAACCCCGTTGGGCTCCTAAGATCATGGCACTTACTCATTCGGATATTGATTGGTATCATCGAGCTTATCAGGATGTAGAGATTATTGACAGTTGTGGTAGTTTCCCCAATGTACATTTTCTTGGTACAAAGGGAGGAATTAACTATAACCTTGATCTGGTACGGCGACAACTTGGTTATACGATGAGGGATAAACCGAACAATATTCATTTGAGTAGTTTCTTTCTGAAGGAAGGAGAAGACCACAGGGAAGCTAGGGAGCAGATTGCGAAGGCCTGGCGTCACATTCATAAAAAGAATAGGAAGGATTTGGGACCGAGGGGTGCTGTTTCTTTGGAGCCATATCTTCAGTGGGTCCGATCGAGAGCCATCTAGTTGAAGATGCCGTATACTCAGGAGACACCCATGCCTGATTTGTTTGTGAAGACCACTCTTCCCTTATTAGATGATCTAGAAGAGTTGCAACTTGCTTTGGTTAGGATGCAACAAGAAAGGGATGCTTGGAAGAACAAGTTCCAGACTTTAAAGAGTTCATACAGAGCAGACCTAAAGGAGAAAGACGACTTGATCGAGATCCTTGAGAGTCGAGCAGTGGATTCTATAGAGAGGCAAGGAGATTTATTTTCTCCTAAGCCTCAAACAGGTGCTGGTCACTCACTTCCTGCTTTAGAGGATTGGAAACAAATTGCCATCAGGAACGTAGAAGAAAACCAGAAGTTGAGGGCTCAGATTGCCAGGCTCACAGGGAAGCGCCAGCGTACAGATTTATCTCTACCATTTTCTTTCTCTCAGGATTTTTAGATTGTATTTTCATCTTGTACTTGGGATCATTGAAACTTGTAATCCATTTTTGAAGTTATTATAATTAAAATTTTCAGTATTTCAAATGTGTTATTATTTTGATGTTACCAATATGTCTATAAACGTTAAATCCCTTGAAATGTTAAATAATAAAGCAAAAATAATCATGTGCATTGCATGTCATGCATCATATTGCACATATTTCTTGCATTTATTATGCATATCCAGGTGCCTTACCCAACTTTTTACTACATCCAGCAAGCTGACTCATCGCTACAACGCTTGGGCTAACTTCAAAAAGAAGATGGACAACATGGAACAGGAGAATCGCGAGCTACGCGAAGAAGTTTCTGCTTTGAAGTCTGGCTTGGCCATCTTGACTACTCTGATGGAAGCTCTGGTGGTTGCTCAGGATCAGCCACTGAGTGTTCAACCTCAACCAACAACGGCTAATGTGGAAGTTCCGACTATTCTTGTATCCGCTACTCCGACTGTTGTTCAAAATCGCATGCCTCAGGGTTATCTGTGGGGAATGCCAGAGAATTTTGCACCTGAAGGTTTCAATTTGGGCCCCCAAGATGCTCCAGTGGTCCCAAATGTTGTTACTCCAGCACCTCCTGTGGTGCATATTGTTCCTGCTGCACCTCCTTCGGTGAATTTGGTTTCGTTTGTTAATGAAGATGTATTTCGTCCTTTCCCTCCGCCGAGTGAAGACTTGGGTCTTTATGACAGAATGGATGATTTCCAAGAGCAGTTTGATAGAATGCAAAGAGAGATGAAGGTTCTTAGGGGAAAAGAGTTATTTGGGCAGAATATGAATGAGCTGTGTTTGGTCCCGAATGTTAAAGTGCCTGCTAAGTTCAAGGTTCCGGAGTTTGAGAAGTACAAGGGCAACACTTGCCCTAGTGCTCACTTGGTGATGTACTGAGGAGAATGTTTACTCACACCGATGATCAGCGTCTGCTGATTCACTTTTTCTAGGATAGTCTGATCGGTGCAACATTGAAATGGTACATGAGTTTAGACAGCGCCAACATCCATACTTTTAATGATTTGGGAGAAGCATTCATTAAACAATACAAGTACAATATAGACATGGCGCATGACTGTGACCAACTTAGGGCCATGGTTCAGAAAGACAGAGAATTGTTCAAAGAGTATGCACAGAGATGGCGTGAAGTGGCTGCACAAGTGATTCCTCCCATGGAGGAGAAGGAAATGACTAAAAAATTTCTGAAGACGCTAAGCGCTTTCTACTATGAAAGAATGGTAGCATGTGCCCCAAGTGATTTTACAGAGATGGTAGGGATGGGTGTCCGCCTAGAAGAGGCTGTGAGAGAAGGTCGTTTGACTAAGGGTGAAGGATCCGGAGGTTTGAAAAAGTCAGCTTATGGGTTTACAAAGAAGAAAGAAGGGGATACCAATGCCGTCATACAAGAGACGAGAGTGAACGATCCTAGAAGGAATTATCAGCGTCACCAGGAAGTTGCCTCAGTGACTCCTTTTATGAATGTCGCTCCGACTACCGTTGCTTATCAAAGACAGTCCCAGTAGGGGAACCAAGGGAATAATCATAGAAGGGAGAACTATGACCCTATTCCCATGAGTTATGCAAAGCTACTACCAGCATTGATTCAAAAAAAGCTGGTCCAGACACGACCACCTCCAGCAGTACCATCACCATTGCCTTGGTATTACAAAGCAGACCAGACGTGTGCCTTTCATCAGGGAGCACCAGGGCATAGTGTTGAAAATTGTTATCCTTTGAGGACTGAAGTGCAAAGGTTGGTGAAATCTGGAATTTTATCTTTCAATGACATGGGACCTAATGTGAAAGACAATCCTCTACCCAAGCACGGGGGAGTGAATGCTGTGAATATGGTGGTCGGTTGTCTAGGTGACTTCTGGATTTTTGATATTAATATGGTTAGAGGATATTTGGTGAAGATTCACGCAGACCTCTATGAATTCAGTTATTATACACATGACCATGCCGATTGTGCTATTTGCAGTACAAACATACAGGGTTATGAGAAGATAAAGGCTGATTTACAAGAGATGATGGATGAAGGTCTAACTCATATAATCAGGCCTAAGGCAGAATATGAAGAGGAAGTGAACATGGTGTCTGGATGTCCGGGTGAGTTCAGAATTTTTGAATTGGGGCATTTGAATGAAGATCTCGTGCAGTTGCATGCTACCTTCTACCGTACTGCTGGTCAGGTGGAACACCAATATGGATCATGCGTAGTTTTCTGTCAAGACCCCCGAGGATGTTCTATTGTGAGAGAGGGTGTTCAATTGCTGTTAGACAATGGAATGATCAAGATCACAGGTCATAGAGATGATTATCACGAGATTGATATGGTTGAAGTTTGTTTGATGGGAGAAGAGTCAGAGGAGGAGTATTCCTCCGCGGATGAGTATTTCTCTTCAGACGAAGATTTGTTTGCGGAAATGACCTTTTAAGTGCTGATTATGTTGAGGAAGGTGTAAACGTCATTGTACCTTGTTTTGGTGCACCCAGTCATCTTGAGGTGGAGTGCCATAGCAAACCAGCTATTACCCCATTGGTAATTAGTCTGCCAGGACTTTCTCCCTATAAATCAGATAAGGTTGTGCCTTACAAATACAACGGTACAATCTTAGAAGATGGGGTGGAAATTCCCATCCAGCCAATGCCAAATGTTGGAAATATAGCTGATAATAGCAGGGTGACCCGTAGTGGTCGTGTGTTTGTGCCGGTTATTCGAAGAGATGTTCTTGTTGGAAAGAAAATTGCTGAGAACAATGAGCCTAAGAAGTCTGCAGGAGAGACTAGTGGAGCCACATTAGAGAAAGAAGTGGATGATGTCTTGAAGATAATTAAGATGAGCGACTACAAAATTGTAGATCAGCTATTGCAGACTCCTTGAAAGATATCTATCCTAGCTTTATTGATGAATTCCTCTGCTCATAGAGAATCACTTATGAGAGTACTAGACCAAGCTTTTGTAGAGAAAGACATGTTGTTGGATCAATTCAGCAGCATAATTTGAAACATTACGTCATGTAACAACTTGAGTTTCTGCGATGATTAGTTACCAGATGAAGGAAGGAATCATAACCTGGCCCTCCACATATCCATGAACTGCAAGAATGACTCGCTATCCAATTTGCTAATTGACAAGGGATCTGCATTGAATGTTATACCAAGAAGTACCCTCATGAAGTTAAATATCAGGGAACACCTATGCGCCCGAGTGGCATCATTGTGAAGGCTTTTGATGGGTCGAGGAAATCTGTCATTGGTGAGGTGGACTTACCCATCCACATAGGACCACATTTGTTCTTGATAACCTTCTAGATAATGGACATTATTCCCGCATATATCTGTTTGCTAGGACGACCATGGATACACGAAGCAGGGGCTGTCACTTCAACTCTGCATCAGAAGCTAAAATTTATGCGTGAAGGGAAGGTAGTGATCATAAATAGGGAGCAGGCGTTGTTGATATCCCATCTATCCTCTTTCAGTATTGTAGAAGCGTATGAGGCTGCTGTTGGAACCAGTTCCAAGCCCTATCCATTGACAACAAAAGGAAGAATGAGAATTTCGTTGTCTCGCTAAAGGATGCGCAATAGGTTGTGCGTAATGGTCATAATACAGTTTGGGGACGACTTGTGGATCTGTTGTACCCCAATTTTTGACCTAAGATCCCATCTTCATTTGCATTTTTATTTCAAAGAAATTAAGGGCACGAAATATGGCCAGTTTTAACCTCTCAAACTTCTCCACAACTTCCTCAGAGCACATACAAGATTCCATCATCACTGGTTCATGTGTGCTTCAATGTGTCTTGGAATGCAAGAAAGGATCAGGCTATGTGAGATGATTTAAAGCACTTCGACCAAAATTCAACTTTTTGCAAGATCAAGTTCAAACGATCATAACTTCTTCATTATTCCATATTTTTTTAGTGTTTCTTTTTGCATATGACTCTCCTTGATGTCATCTCCCACTCCTCTTTACAAGTCAAGAGTTGATTATGTGCGGAGGATCATCAAAAGTTCGGATACTTAGAGGTCACTTTGATGACTGTGGCCTAATCTCAAGTAACAATTACTCGACTTTCAAGGATCATAACTATTTCGATTTTCATCATTTCGGGATGGTTCTTTTTGCAACATATCACAAATGATGTCGTCTACAAGATTGCTTCAAGGATCGACATCCAAATGCGTTTGGAAGGCCATGAAATTCGCTTGAACATTTTAGACTTAGAATTGATTTTGTGTTGAGATTGTTCTCCACTAAGTCAAGGGTAAAGGAAAGATGTTGAGTTTGAGGATTCATTGATTATATATTGCTATAATACAAGTTGCTTGTATTCGAGCATTAGTAATTAGTGAATTAAAATTGGATATAGATCAAGTTTCTTTGTTTGTTCATCAAGATTCAGTTCATGGTAAAAGGTTTAGGTGTTTTATTTGGAATGCATTTCAAGGTAAAAAAGACCATTCAAGGAATCCAAGTTCATTCAATTCTAAATTCAAGAGTTTATGAAAGACATTCAAGTCTTATTTGACTAAAATGTTATTCAATAATTATTTCAAGTCCAGACTTTATTCAAAGTTCAATTTCAATTCAAGTCTCATTTAATCATATTCAAATTCAAATTGTGCAAGATTCTTTCAAGGTTCTTTTCAAAAGTGATGCTCTGTATTAATTCAAGATTCATAATGCACCTTGCAAGTCGGCATTCATTCAAGAGTTTTATGGACATATCATGTTCAGCAAGAATCATTACAAACTCATTCAAGTTCAAAAGTCAAGAGTGAATGTCATCTTATCATACAAAATTTCATCAAAGATACATTCATGACAAGAGTTATTCATCCATAAGTTAGGAAATTTACAAGGATCACTCATCATTTCAAGATATTACAAGAAGATTACACAAGAGTTTACATATATTCCTAAGTCCTAATCCTGTCCATTGTCCATGATTAAACCTAAACATTTTTCTAATCTTCATGCCAAGTTTCCAAGTTTACCTAAACCTTCATGCTCCAAGTCTTGTAACTTTAAAGCTTGCAAATGAAGACTTGCCAAATCCTTGCTAAAACCTGCCCAAACCACTCAAAAACTATCCTTGCTATGCTGTTTGTTCGGAACAGTCCAATGTTGCTGTCTATCTCTAAATTTCCCTGCAACAATAGACAAAAAAAAAACAATATCAAAACTTTCCCGAAATGTGCAAAAAAAAACCTGCTACTGTTGTGATGTAAAACCTGTCCAAAAACAGTATAAACTTTCACAAAAATAGGAAATGCAAATCCTGCATCAAAAAAGAAAAGCCAGCATATCACATTTTGTCCAAGACTCACACATTTTCCCTCCAAAAAATTTCATTCTGAAGGGGGGAAAACAAAGTAAAAAACGTGTGGAAATTTCTAATAACCCTCCTCCAAGTTTACAAAAACTTCAGAACATCACCTTCTGTCAAACAAAAAAAGACACAACACAAAAGAAAACAGTAATCTATTCTCTAACCATTTTTTATTTATCTTCAATTTCTCCACAGCAAAAAACTATCATCCCTACCCTATCCTTCACTCATTTCAAAAGAGTGAAGAAATCTTATCTCTGTAGAAACCATTGAAGAAACATAACATCAAAAAAAAAACTAGAAGGAAAAGATGCAGAAACAATTCAATCACATTACTCACGCCCTCTTTTATCCTTTTCACACCTGAATAGTCAATATACATCTTCTCTTTTTTTCAGTTTTACTTGTTGAATCAGTTTTTTCAAGAGGGTGTGAAAACCCTTGCAAAAAGTCCCACTTTTGCTTTCGCTAGGGACTTCCAAAACACACTAACATTGCGCACAATCTTCCCCTATTCAGATGAAGGTCACTTTGGTTTCTAGGAGTGGAAGAGAAATTGTCAAAGGTGGCATTGAGCTCGGTGATTCTGCTACGGTTGCAGATCTGCAGGAAGCTATTCACAAGCGAATCAAGAAGCATCCGTCGAGGCAGCGCCCGACACTTCCTGTCCAACCAGGATCAAAGGAAAAGCCGATTGTTCTAAACTATAAAAAGAGTCTAAACGACTATACTAATGGAAACTCAGAAACCTTAACCGTACAATTCAAAGACATAGGTCCACAAGTTTCTTACCGTACGCTTTTCTTTTTCGAGTATTTGGGGCCGTTGCTTCTCTACCCAATCTTCTATTACTACCCTACTGTCTACCAGTATTTCGGCTACAAAGACGAACATGTCGTCCACCATCCCGTGCAAACATATGCCATGTACTATTGGTGTTTCCATTACGCCAAACGAATTCTGGAAACATTTTTCGTGCATCGCTTCAGCCACGCGCGATAACCCCAACCTGCATCATATTTAACACTACTGTAAACTGCTGGCATCGATTTATCAACCCGCATCCATCAAAACAATAACAGAAACGCACACGCGAAGAATCAATAGAGACAAATCGTAAAAAATCGGAAGAGGAAGTAATTTCGAAGAAGAAGTGGAAGCGAGCTTACCTCTGATTTTGCAATCATCTTTGTTAATTTGAAGAAGGCACCAGACTTTCCTCTGGTAGGTAAGTATAATCCACGCTCTCCTTAGATAATTTGACTGTCCTGCTCAATTGATTGTTTCGAATATTTTCATCACTGCGTAATCTGAGTTGAGATGTTGAAACGAATCCATGGTGCAAAATACTGAGAGCGAAGGATCGGAGTTGGAAGCTACAGCTCGTGCGGCTAGTTCCGACGTTGATGAAGCTACCGGGTGATAATCCGTTGGATTTCAATGAGGATGCTGGCAACAATAAGAAGGGAGGAGACGTTGATATCCCCAAGATCAGCAGATTTAGAAGGCAAGAGAAGGTGACCTCTTTGCGTCGAAATAACTGAAGAAGAAAGTGATAAAGATATGGAGATAAGAGATTACCGGAATCGATTATTTTTTTGTTCCCTTCCCAGCACATCACCAACGCCACCATCCCTTTAACTCCCTCTCCACAACTTGTCGTTACTCTCCGTGCAACCCCCACGATTCACGCTCGACCGTCACGACAACACCCAACCATCAATCTTCGCCATCCTAACACCAAAACCCATTTCGTCCTCTGCTACACAGGCCACGCTCCAACTTGCTCACGAGCCATCATCCAATCTCTCTCTCTCTCTCAAACCCCTCTTCTATCTTCTCTTAAACCCATCGACACAGTAATAAAGGAAAAACGAAACGCTATCTCATTTCAACCAACCATTGCCGTTAATGCGATTCTTTAACGATTGTTGAATTACTGATGTTGCATAAGGGACTGGAAACAAACCGGCATCTACCAACCTCCAAGACACAGCCACTAGCGGCGGCACACCATTAGTCCCTAGGGTTTCTCTTTGGAATTTTGTCACAGTGAGATTTAATTGGGCCTTGTCCTAACATATTTCCCCACTCCGGCCCATCCGCCTTTCTCCTTATTTTTTCCTTCTTCTTTCTATTTTGCTTTATCTGTTTGGGCCTTGCACTTAAGCCCAATGAATTGATGTCGTATACCCCTTGTTTACCGTTTTGCAGCTCCTTCAACTTTTGTTATTATTACTATTTTGTTTCTTATTGTTACTATC
This sequence comes from Vicia faba, assembly GCA_948472305.1. Taxonomy (NCBI): domain Eukaryota; kingdom Viridiplantae; phylum Streptophyta; class Magnoliopsida; order Fabales; family Fabaceae; genus Vicia; species Vicia faba. Next base: position 537,795,339 of record OX451735.1, on the reverse strand, counting down.
TTATTTTTACTTTTATTTTAACTATTGTTATTATGATATTTAATTTTGTTAATAGATTTTATTTATTTTATCTAAAATTTTTTGGCTTTATTAAATTATTTCAATGAACTAAATTAATATTTGTGCGTTGGCCGTTTAGTTGCTAAATTGTTTCTTTTCGACTATTTGATTTTACTTTTCCATTTACTGATGCTTATATTTTATTTTTTTTAACTCCAAGGGAAAGATTTAAATTTGTTGACTTCACGTCATCAAATATGTCTCATCCGATCGTGCGAATACCCTTTTTTTCTCATTTTTTGTTTGTTTACTATTTTGCTAAACTCAAGATAATTTTCCCAAAAGACTCAATTTTCAAACTCACCCCTTTTTAAGTCAAAACTTCGACACTAGGTCGTCGTATCTTCAAAAATCTCGTCCATACCCATCTTTTAGCCAAACGAATCATTTTAATCAAACAAACAATTTTAAACCAAAAAACAGATATTTCAAAAGGTTCCTGCGGAGTACCGCAGATGCATTGGGTGCTAATACCTTCCCACTGTATAACCAACCCCCGAACTCTCGATCTCTTTCAAAAACGCATTGTATTTTTTATTACTTTTAAGTATTATTTTACATTGCATATTTTAGGGTTTTATTTCGCTCTTTTCCCTTTTCCCTTGGAAACAATAAAGCGCGGTGGCGACTCTTGCTTTTGTGAGTCAAGTTAATTAATAGCTTGATCTCCGATTTTCACCGCTACAGGATCCACCCGTGAACAAGAACATAACTGGTTTGGGTTTCTCTTCGAGGAATGGCAAAGGCGAAAGTTTGAAGTCAAAGTCTTCTGTGAACATTTATCATGATGTTTTCCGCAGCGGAGGCTACCTTCATCCAATTGGTTCTGGAATTAATTTTGTTGAAGAGGATGAAGCAGAGCAGGAAGTACCGAATTATGTGACGCATGGAGTCCGAGTTCAGGACTGGGTCACCATTGATATTCCTTCTTGCATACATGTTTCAAAGTAATTTGTTTTGTTAATTTGTTTCTTTCTTTTGAAAAGCTTTCACTTTGCCCAAGGTGGAAGCATTAATGTTGTAGGGCTTATCTGTTTGCTATAATTGTTAAGATCATTAATAAAAGTTGTCTTTGCTTCCAAATTATGTCTTTTATTTTCTATTTTTTCCTGGGAAATGGTAATAAAAAAAATATTAAAAAAAACCTTTTCAAAATAAATAATAGCTAAAATTTAATCTGCATGATCACTTGTTATATGTGTCAGTTTCTAAAAGCAATCATAAATCATATGTGCAGATTAATTAAAAAACTCGTTGAATACAATGACCCTGAACCCTCTCCTAACTTTTATTGTCCTATGTTTGGGGCTGAAGAAGAAGATTATGATGAGATTCCAGAAGAGGTCTCACAGTTTCTTGAGCACGAGGAAAATACTATTCAGCCATATAAAGAGCCTTTGGAAGTGGTTAATTTGGGTTCAGATGAAGATCCAAAGGAAGTCAAGATTGTAGCATCATTGCATCCTGATGTAAAGAGTGGGTTGATTGAGTTGTTGAAAGAGTATGTGGATATTTTCGATTGGTCTTATCAAGATATGCCTGGTCTAGATACAGACATTGTCGAGCATCGTTTGCCGTTGAAGCCAGAGTGTCCGCCAGTTAAACAGAAATTGAGAAGAACCCACCCGGATATGGCAGTAAAGATCAAAGAGGAGTCCTAAAGCAGATTAATGCTGGTTATCTTGTGACGTCAGTGTATCCTCAATGGATTTCCAATATTGTCCTAGTACCGAAAAAAGACGAAAAAGTCCGCATGTGCGTAGATTACAGAGATCTAAATAAAGCCAGTCCAGAAGATGATTTTCCACTGCCTCACATTGACATGTTAGTGGATAGCACAGTAAAATTCAAGGTATTCTCGTTCATGGACGAATTTTCTGGGTATTATCAAATAAGAATGGCTCCAGAAGACATGGAAAAAACAACGTTTATCACACCCTGGGGAACATTCTGTTACAGAATGATGCCCTTCGGGTTGAAGAACGTTGGTGCAACATACTAGAGGGCTATGACAACCCTATTCCATGATCTGATGCACAAAGAAATCAAAGTATATGTTGATGATATGATTTCCAAATCCCAAACTGAAGAAGGGGATATAGAATATGTATTGAAGTTGTTTCAGCGTTTAAGGAAATATCATCTCCGCTTGAATCCAAATAAATGCACCTTCGGAGTTAGATCGAGAAAATTGTTGGGTTTTATTGTTAGCCAGAAAGGAATTGAAGTTTACCCTGACAAAGTCAAAGCAATTCAAGAAATGCCAGCACCAAGAACTGAAAAGCAAGTCAGGGGTTTCCTCGGGCGTTTGAATTATATCTCCAGATTTATTTCCCACATGACTACAACGTTTGAACCGATCTTTAAGTTGTTAATGAAAGATCAAGGTTGTGTGTGGACGGATGACTGCCAAAGGGAATTTGAAAGTATTAAAGAGTATATGCTTGAACCTCCTATCTTGCTCCCTCCCGTAGAAGGAAGACCGTTGATTATGTATCTAACAGTGTTAGATAAATCTATGGGTTGTATTCTGGGACAACAAGATGAAACAGGAAAGAAAGAGTTCGCCATTTATTATCTCAGCAAAAAGTTCACTGATTGTGAATAGCGGTATTTTATGCTAGAAAAAACATGTTGTGTTTTGGCCTGGGCGGCAAAGCGTTTATGACAGTATATGTTGAATCATACCACTTGGTTGATCTCCAAAATGGATCCAATCAAGTATATTTTTGAAAAGCCTGCTCTTACTGGGAGAATCTCCTGCTGGCAGATGCTGTTATCTGAATATGATATCGAGTACCACACTCAAAAGGCTATTAAAAGTAGTGTGTTGGCATATTACCTTGATCACCAGCCGGTGGAAGATCATTAGTCTACAGAATATGAATTCCCCGATGAAGATGTGATGTTCTTGAAAGTGAAAGATTATGATGAACCATTGCCTGAGGAGGGCCCCAACCCTGAATCTCGTTGGAGTATGGTATTTGATGGAGCTGTGAATGCTTATGGTAAAGGAATTGCTATTGTGATTGTTACTCCTCATGCATCTCACATTCCTTTTACCGCGAGGTTAACATTTGATTGCCCTAATAATATGGCAGAATATAAGGCTTGCATCATGGGTCTTGAGGAAGCTATTGATCTCAGAATCAATATTCTAGATATGTATGGCGATTCAGCTTTGGTAATAAATCAGATTCAAGGAGAATGGGACACTCGTCACCCTGTCTTAATCCCTTACAAAGATTATGCTAGAAGATTACTATCCTTCTTCAATAAAGTTGAATTTCATCACATTCCTAGAGATGAAAATCAAATGGCGGATGCTCTGGTGACTCTGGCTTCCATGTACCAAGTAAATTCTTGGAATGATATACCCTGAATTACATTTTGACGGCTAGATAGGCCCGCTCATGTGTTTGCGACAGAGGAGGTAGCAGATGAAAACCCTTGGTATTATAATATCAAACATTTTCTTCAGACTCAGGAATACCCGTTTGGTGTGTCGAAGAAAGATAGAAATACACTAAGAAGATTGGCAGGCAGTTTCTTCCTCAGTGAAAATATGTTATACAAGAGAAATTATGACATGATCTTGCACAGATGCGTAGATAGACACGAAACAGACATGTTGATGCATGAGATCCATGAAGGTTCATTTGGCACTCATGCTAATGGACATTCGATGGCTAAAAAGATGTTAAAGGCATGTTAATATTGGTTGACAATGGAATCTGATTGTTACAAATTTGCAAAGAAGTGCCATAAATGCCAGATTTATGCAGATAAGATCCATGTGCCTCCGACACTTATCAATGTGATTTCCTCCCCATGGCATTTCTCTATGTGGGGTATTGACATGATTGGGATGATAGAACCCAAAGCTTCGAATGGACACCGTTTTATCTTGGTAGCAATTGACTACTTTACCAAATGGGTAAAGGCTGCTTCATATGCCAATGTTACCAAACAGGTGGTTGTGTGTTTCATCAAAAACAATCTTATATGCCGGTATGGTGTGTCGAGCAGAATCATCACTGACAATGGCTCAAATTTGAATAACAAGATGATGACTGAACTATGCGAAGAATTCAATATTGTCCATCACAATTCATCTCCGTACAGGCCAAAGATGAATGGGGCTGTTAAAGTTGCTAATAAGAATATCGAGAGAATTATCCAGAAAATGGTTGGCACTTATAAGGATTGGCATGAAATGATCCCTTTTGCTCTGCATGGATATCGAACATATGTTCGCACTTCAACAGGAGCAACCCCATTTTCCCTAGTGTATGGAATGGAAGCTTTACTCCCGGTCGAGGTAGAGATTCTCTCGTTGCGTGTGATAATGGAAGCCAAGTTGACAGAGGCTGAATGGGTCCAGAACAGGTTTGACCAATTGAATTTGATTGAAGAGAAAAGGATGACAGCTTTATGTCATGGGCAATTATATCAGAAAAGAATGAAGAAAGCATTTGATAAAAAGGTCAAACCTCGTGAATTCAGAGAAGGCGACCTCGTGCTCAGGAAGATCATGTCTTTCAACACTGATTCTAGGGGCAAGTGAACTCCCAATTTTGAAGGCCCGTATGTTGTCAAGAAAGCCTTCTATGGTGGTGCATTTATTCTTGAAACTATGGATGGCAAGGAGTTCCCACGTCCCATGAATGATGACGCAGTCAAGAAATACTTCGCCTAAAGAAATAAAAGAACAGCTCGCAAAGTTGAAAACCCGAAAGGGCGGCTTAGGCAAAAAGAAGCATCTCGGTAGGCTGAAAACCCGAAAGGGTGGTCTAGGAAAAAGTTAGAGACATAAACAGAATAAATTTCCTGCTTAGTTGAAAACCCGCGAGGGAAGCTTAGGAAAAAGTTAGGGATTTTCTTGGCAAGTAACTATGTCAGAAGAGACTTGATCGTTGAAGCAACAATCTTCTCGGATCCTTACCATACTTCAAATGAAAGCTGCTGCTCAGGATTTCAAAAGTTTTTAGGGGGGATAGTGGTCATTATATCTCAATGTATCTTTTCCATTATGTATTACCATTTCCTAAACTTTGTAATCATCCATGGAGTCTCGCCATTTGCAGACTACCATTCTATTAATGAAATTTGAGCTTTTACCCAATTCTTTGTGTTCTTATTTTTATTTAGCTTGCAAAGACTTCATTTATTATTGATAATAACTGTTAAAGCGAAAAGATTAAAAGAAGAAAAATTAACCTTTAAAAAAAAAAGAGAAGAGATCTTTACAATTCAATTTACTTTGGGATTTGTGTTGAAACAATGACAACAAAAATGGTGATCCCAAGAATGAACAAACTCCGTTTGTTTTAAGAAGATTTACTTCCTTCATGAAGGTTTTCTCAGGTCATTTTGCTGGTGTGCGCAATCTTTGTGTGTTTCTCAGATAGTTAAAGACGATATCAGTGGGTACAAAGTAAAATATTGGGTTTGTGACCCCATTATCCCCAGTCAAGTCTTGTTTCGTTTTTTTGGGTTTGCATGATCAGAAGCCTCCGTCCCAGATTCCCCAGCAAAGTCTTCCCTCATATAATGAAAGGTTTTATTCCCTTAGTGTGCTGAGATGTCGCTCTTTTTGCAGTATTGGAATTAATTTGGACTTCTTGATTTCCCGGGAAGATTATCCCAAGGCATCTCTTGTTGGTATGAGTATTCGTGATAAAAGTTTTAGTCCGCAGTTTTTTCTCCAGGGAGGTAGGATTGAACCCCCTAGTGAGGCTATGTTATTTCAGCGTCAGTCTGCTTTATTTGAGGTTGGTCTTGCAATCTCCAGTAGGCATGTTGTTTTTGGAAAATTGTTTTCTCCGATGAAACTGGAAGAAGGATGTTCTATCCCGGCATTTGTTTGATTTGACTACATCCGGATTATGTTTCTCCTCAATGAAGTTAGGACAGGCAATAGGTTTGGTTTCCTCAGTTGCTTTTACCTTTCTTGGATTGATCTTTCTGGTTGAAGCTTAGCCCAATGTTGTTAGTACCTGAGGCGATTTTGTTTGTTTGCACTGATTATGTATCCTTTTTACCAGCATATGCACGATAGCACTCATACATTCATACATACATCATGCATTTCTAAAACACATCGTTCATTGACATTTTGTTCTGAACTTTCCTGCAACGCTCTTTGCTTAGTAGAATTTGACTTTCCCTCTTGAGTTTATTTCTCAAAGGATGTATCTGCATTGGATTTGTGGCTACATGACAATATCATTTATTATGGATTTCTGAAAACTTTGAGTTTTGGTTTGTACATTTATTTTGCACAGAAAGACTTTATCTCCTCAGCAGGAATATCGTGGCATTTCCCCGGGAAGTCATATTTCTATCCCCAAAAAGTCATTCCTCTTTGCAATTCCCCTTGACAATGAGTGGAAGTCTCTTTATTTGAGACAGATTACGTATTACCCTTTCCAGGCATATTTCCTTGGTTAAAGAAGAATTTGAGACCCGCTCTTGGCAAAACACCAGAATCTTGGGGAAACTTGATATATGGTGTTTCTTATCTTTTTGCTATCTTCAGTGAATGTTGGTAGTTCATCGTCATTGAATGGCAGTGGTATGATATATTTTCTCTTTCTACCTTCAGTGAACGTTGGTAGTACATCGGCAGTGAACGTCGGTGTTTCTTATCTTTTTGCTTTCTTCAGTGAACGTTGATAGTTCATTGTCAGTGAATGGCATTGGTATGATATATTCAGTGAACGTTGGAAGTACATCGGAAGTGAACGTCGATACTTATTATCTTCCTCTCTAATTTTGTCCTTGTGGTTCACCAATGATTTATTTTCCTGGTGGGGTTGCTCCTTTATTTCTACACTTTTTGTTGCATCCCCAATGTTACTTTGTGTCTCTTTGGTTCTACACTTCAACAATGTCATTCAAGAGATTTTACATGGAGTCATAACTTGCTTAATTTTTGGAGATTTTGAGTGGTTAAAATTGAAAAATGTCATTCAAGAGATCTACTTCATTCCATCTTTTTTGGTCAAGAGCAAATTATAGGTGGAAGACCATGTTTAGATGCAAGAGATTATAGGTCATTTTTATAGAAGAATTTGAAATATTTCTAAGTATGGAAAGTCAACTCTTTTTCTTCAACTTTGACTCCATGTAACTTTCAACTCAAGAATCCATTTGACTTTTCCATTGCAAAGCTTGTTACCTCATCTTTCCAAAGCATCAAGAATTTTTCCCTAGGACCCCTTGAGGTGGAAATGCCATTGGATTGAACTTGGTAACTTGGAACTAAAGTTTCTCCATAAGTCAGAATTTGAAATTCATGTTTTGGCCTTTAAACATCAAAAGCACGCGTTTGTGATCTAAACATGTTTAACCAAGTTTCCAAAGTGGATTAGAGCCTTGAAACACAAGGATTAGATAAGTTTTGATGCAAATCAGATCACACTTTGCTCGTGCATCAGGTTCACACGATTTCCCTCCAAACTTCATCATTTCACACGTTTGAACATTCCATTTGATTCCATATAAATAGAGGGTCATCCCCCATTCAATTTCCCAAGCTTAGATAGCCAGAATCACACTGCCAAACTTGCTTCACAACTCAGAATTCAGCTACTTTGAATCCTATTATCAAGCCTTTTTCAATCCATTTTTCCATCAATTCACCTTCCTTGATCTTCCTTGAAGCTAACCATATAATTACATTCAAGAATCGTGCCCTATATTGCTCCATAGAAGTCCAGTTTCAGAGCTCTGCAACTCAACTTCAATAGGTAGGATCCTTCATCAATTCTTTAAAACATTGGTATCATTGTGGTGCTCTCATTTCCCTGGTTCTAGTTGCAACACTTACTTTCATCTGGAAGCACGTTTTGACCATGAATTTTCAAATCCCTTTTCAAAATTTCTTTCCAAATTGCTTGAGCTACAATTTATATAAATTTCGCACGAGGGTGTGGTTGTCTTCATCTTGAAGAGACAAAACGAATGGCATAGGTCTGAGCTTCTGATTTTACAGTTTGAGAGACCTGCAATTCGTGAGGGCTGGAGGTTGAAGATGACCAACGTGTCACCTTTTAACCAATGAAAGTGTGACATTTGTTATTTTCAAATTCTGATTTTATTAATGATTCTGTATATTATTCATTAAAGACCATGATATGCACAGCACGCCAGATTCTTTGGATTTTATTACTAACGCGTTTTGACTCTCATCCAATGGTCCACATCTTTTTCTTTTATTTACTTTTTCTGATTTTTATTTCTTAATTGTTTTATATTTCAAAAAATCATAGAAAATTCATTTTTAGTCCAAAAAATCTGAAAAAATTATGAAAAATATTTTTGATTATTCTCTTTCTGATTTTTATTTTTTCACAATTTAATTTTGTGTTTGGGTATTTTTTATGAATTTTGCACTTATTTGATTTGTTTAAAATGTTTAAAAATACTTTTTCACATTTTTTAAATTTTGAAAAAATTATGGAATGATTCAATGATATTGTGACAAATATTGGTGACCTTATTTTATTTTTGTTTCTGAATTTACTTTTTTTACTATTTTTGTTTATTTTACCCATTTATTTTAATTTTTAAAAATAGTTTCTGACTTTTAAAAATTCCCAAAAATTTTATAAAATCACTTGGCATCTTTTCTGATTTTTCTATGGTCTTATTTTTTATTTCTTGATTAATTTGAATATAATTGAAATTTTCCTCATTATTTTCCATTTTTTAAAACATTTTCTTATCTTTTAATGTCTATATTAATTATATTATTATTTTTTGATTATTTTCTGGCTGTCTTGAGGTGATTTTTTGGTCATGGCTTTATTAACATCATTGGATCCATGGTGTTGAGTTTAACTCCACAAAATATGGATGAATGATTTTAATAATAGTTTGATTAAATATTAATTCAAAAGTGGTTTCTCTTTTTACCCTAATTCCTCTTCATATCATCCCCTTCTCATTGGACTAAATGTTGTTGGAGCATAATCTCTATATAATGTCTCAAAACAAATAGTGCATAGATTGCTATTGACCGGCCTCAAAATAGGTGCGACTTCTATATAAGTCCACTTACAATTGCTTAACATAGTGCTAAATTTTGTCCCGATTCAAATAAATGATCATTCGTGGCCCAAACATATGATTGTAAGCCCAAGTATGTTAATTTGATCTCTTTGATCTAATAACCTTGAGATTCATTGTGTGGAGGATTTGGTTCTACCAATCCTCTAATGGATCTACAACACCTTTGGTCAATGCAGATCACTTAAACATCATTGATCATTAAATGGTACTTGTGAGAATTCCAAATGGATGATATACTTGACAAAAAGAAAATGAAACTTGTTGTGTGGAGGATTTGGTTCTACCAATCCTCTAATGAGTTTCAAATGCAAGTTTCAATATGGTCATCCAACTAACCACTAATTATTGACTTGTTTTATCTTATGCTTTTTATTCTTTTATGCTTTATGCACTATATATTGTTAATCATTTTTCATTTCATGTCATTTTCATCTTTGCTCATTTGAACATTTATTTTCTTGCCATTTTTACTTTGCTCACTTGATCTTTTCTTTTTCATTTCCTAAGATACTTAATAATCAACTTAAACCCTAAAAAACTCTTAATGGTACTTGGACTATTTGGTTACTATCCTTGGCATTATGGAGCACGAGACTTTTTCTTGGACTTAGGATTAGAAACCTTTGCCTATCTTGGAGACCTTGTGATCTTATGTTATTATTTTGTCTAGAGTTCTTGAGGTTTACCCCAAGACATTGGGTTTCTTGTTTTTTTTTGTGGAGGTTTTTTGTGATTACATTCTCTGTTTGTAATCTGAAATTCACCCGTATACAGCCGTTACTCTGCCCAATTTTTGTGAAGACTTAATACACTTGAAGAGGTCTAGTATCTTTGCTTGCTTGGTTTCAATCCAAAGAATGGAAATTCTATCTTGACTCATAATGTCAAGTATTGGCTTCTTGTTGGTTAGATGATTATTATCCTTAGCTTTTACCTTATGCTTTAAGATAGCCTCTTCTCCTCCTCTCATCTTCTTTAATTTCAAAAATCTTCTCCCTCTTTTTGAAAACCCTTCTTGTTTTGAAACATAAACCACTTTCATAATAAACTTGGACTTATGTCCATGCATTTTCAAAGAATTTTCACAAATAAACTTCAATAAACATAACAATACCTTAACATTTTTGTGAGAAGACTAAAAGTCAATCAATCTCATTTCAAACCATTTTTGCCACTTTGGCTTTTACCTTTAAACTTTTCTCAAAAGGTTATACTCTTGTCAATCCTTGTAGTGATGCAAACAACTATACTTCTACAATATGTAGTAAAGTGAGATATTTTCCACTTGGGTGTTGAGTGAGGCATTGTTGATTTTAAAATCCAAGCCATTATTATCCACTTTGAGATGATGCAAATTCTCCTTTCTAGTGATTGTGGGTAGTAAGTATGTTTTCCACATGGACAATGACGATGATGTCTTATCTCATAAAACTAACCAACACACTTGTGTTTCAAACTTTTAAAAGAGGAACTACGTGTACCCTGATCCCCTATTGCATGAAAGGTGGTACGTAGGCACTAAAGGTTCGCACCCGCGGAGGGTGCAAAAATCATAATAATATATATTTCTTTTCTCACCTCCACCATCCATTTTATATATAACACATTTTTTATAGCAAAAATATACAGATTTTACAAAGAGGTTCCTACGGAGTATCGTAGATGTTTAGGGTGTTAATACCTTCCCTTTGCATAACAAACCCTCTTACCTTGAATCTTTCCCCCTTTTTTAGGTTATTCGCTCTTTTCCCATTCATTTGGAAACAATAAAGTACGGTGACGATTTTTTTATTTATTTATACAAAGTCTAGTCAATCCAATGGCTTAGTCTTGAACATTTCTACGGCTACAGAAAAATAGCGACTTCACTGGGGACAGATTGACCTCTTGCTGGTCCATCCCTAAGTGGGTTAAGCCTATCTTTGTTTATATCTGTATATGTGTTATTGTTGTTTATGTGTTATATTTTGCTCCATTTTAAAACAAAAACATCCTTGCTATTTTCAAAACAAACACTTACACTTCCGAAACATCTTTCAAAACTTGAAAACATTATCAAAAAGATCAACACCTTTGTATACATTCTTACGAACGATAATCATTACAAAAGTTTTCCTAAACAATGGCCTCTTTTAAAAAATACTTTTCAAAACCACACAAAGCACAATTTCAAATAAAATCAAGTTATTTATCAAGTAACTAAGAGCCCATGGTAAACCATGGATGAAAAGGGTGCTAATACCTTCCCTTTTCATAATCTACCCCCCGAACTCAAGAAATAATCTCAAAGGTCTTTCTTGTGCTTTTTCACCTTTCCTTTTGGATAAAATAAAAGCCGGTGGCGACTCTTGCTAACCGCAACATTTGCAATCATACGCAAAACACCCAAGTTATTTCTCCCACCGCATCACACATGGTTTTGAGCTTTGTTCAGGTTTAACGGTTAATTTCAATAAAAGTAGGATCATAAGTGTTAACATGGACTCTGTTTTTTTTTCAAGATACCTAGGATTATATGTCTTATGTTGTTAGATATATTCCATTATCTTTTATAGGAATTCAAATTGGTTGTAATCCTAGAAGGCGCCCATCACGGTCGTTGGTTTTAGCCAAGGTACAAAATAATCTGGTCTCTCGAAAAGGGAAAAATCTATCTCTTGGTGGCTGAGTCACCTTGCTGAACTCTGTTTTGAATGCCATCCCGCTTTTCACATTCTCGTTTTACAAAGCTCCAAAAGTTTTTATTCAATGTGCATTTTTATGGAATGGTAAAGAAAATACTAGGAGGATTAACTAAAGAGAATACTAGGAGGATTAACTGGGTGTTGTGGTTGCCTATTTGTTTTGGTGCGAGTGAGAGTTACCACCATCTTATTATTTCTTGCTGTGTTGCCAATAAGGTTTAGTTATCCATATTTGACTGGTTTGCGGTGGTTGGTAATTGTTCCTCTCCTACTATATATGATCATCTCTTGTTGTTTTCTTCTTTTTTTTCAAAGAGGACAAAGAAAAATTTTAGGATTCTTATTTGGTTATCAGTTGTTAGTGCCATTTGGTTAATTAGGAATGATACTCTATTTAATGAGGAGGTTGAAAGGGAGTCAGGAGATTATTGTCGTAGCCAAAATGTTAGTTTAGGATTAGATTTGTGCTATATATTTTGGTCACTTTTCCTGTTCTAAAGGTGACTGGATGTTCAATCTGTTTGTAACTTTGGGTTAACATGTGTTCTTTCTTTGTATTAGGTTGAATACCTCTTATGTTTGCTTTAATGTAATTTTCTTACTTATAAAACAAAATTCTAAATAACTCATGAGAATTATATCATTTTTTTAATTAGAAAGTTCGTTGAATCATGCAAGAGAAATAGGCCTTATGATTACAATGGAAGACAATTATGACTTTGGTTAAATCTTGATTTACCCCCATTTTATATAGAGATTTCTTTTATATTTGTGATTATAATATTAAAATAACATGTATGTAATATTATGATCATCACTATATTAGTAATATGTAAGACAAGACACTGTAGCTATGTAATGCACTTTATTCAGTTGAACCCGTTTATGTGATGATTTTTAATATACTAGCAATGATATTTATATACATGAACACCGTATAACATATAAGCAAATTGAGTATGTCTGAAATCAAAAGTCAAATTTGTGAAATCTAAATTAGAGATAAATCAAGTGCATTAAATTAATAACTACAATATGTGTTCATAAAATCCACATATAGCTGATACATTCAGTGATGCAGGGATATCCAAATAAGAGCCATTATAAGCTATTAAACCGTAAGATATCCCAATCTTACAACCTTAAACACATGTAATAGATGTTGATTAAATTCAATCAGTCTTGGGAAAATCAAAAGTCAGATTTCCTTGGATAGGAGAAAATTTTATTTTATTAGGGACCTAGACATAGTTATTATTGTAACTCTTAATATTCTATCATGTGAATCTATATAAATCACATTGCATCTCATTGTATAATTTAGTTAGACAAAATCTATAAAGAAGAGACAATTAATAGTCCACTCTCATTCTCCTTTATTTCTTCAAATTGGTATCAGAGCGCATGACAAATAGATGGGTCAGATGCCACTGCCACGACTTTCAAAGTCTAACTATGAAAACTGGAGCATCCAGATGAAGGCACTGCTAGGAAAGTTAGATGTATGGAAAGTGACTAACAATGGGTTTGAAGAACCATCAAATATGACGGCATACACAGCTGCTCAGAATAAGGCGTTGAAAGAAACGCGAGCAAGAGACAAAACAACATTGTACATGCTATTCTGAGCAGTTGATGAATCAACTTTCAAAAAGATTGCTGGTTCGACTACGTCCAAGGAGGCATGAGACACACTTGAAAAGGCTTTCAGAGTATCTGGTAGTGTCAAGCAAGTTCTCTTGCAAACTCTTCAAGGAGAAATGGAGAGAATGAAGATGAAGGAGACAGAGTCCGTATCAGACTACATTACTCGTGTGCAGACGGTGGCAAATCACCTCAAGCAAAATGGAGAAGCAACATCTAATGCTCGTGTTTTCGAAAAGATTCTGAGATATTTGACAAACAAGTTTGAAAATATAGTATGCGCAATAGAAGAGATGAAGGACCTTTCAACAATCACTTTCGAAGAAGTCGCTGGTTCGCTTGAGGCACATGAACATCACATAATAAAGAAGAAGGAGGAGGCACTTGAGGATGCATATCCCAACAGAGATGAAAAGGCACTTTTCTCTCAAAATTGGCGTGGGAGAAGACATGGTCGTGGAGGACGTAATGGTGGTAGAAGTTACCAACATAACAATTTCGATAGGGTACAATCAAGCCAACAAAATTGGCATAGCAGAGGACGTGGCTAGGGAGGTGGTAGATCGAATTACAACAACATTAAATGTTACAAATGCAACAAAAAGGGGCATTATGCGAAAGATTGCAACTCCTACAGTTGCTACAACTATGGTAAAACGAGACATCTTGAAAAAGAATGTAGATCCATAAGAAAGGTAGAAGAAACAATAAACCTTGCCCTAGAAACAGAATCAAATCAAGGATTTATGTTAATGACTCAAAAGGAAGCAGAAGCAGAAAATGACACTATGTGGTACCTAGACTCAGGAGCAAGCAACCATATGTGTGGTTATAAGCATTTGTTTAAAGACATAAAGAAAATTGAAGAAGGTCATGTTTCGTTTGGAGATGTGTCCAAAGCAAGAGTCGAAGGAAAATGAACAATTTTCTTCTTGCAGAAGAATGGTTTGATAGGATCAATCCAACACGTGTACTATGTACTAAACCTCAAAGAAAATATTTTGAGTCTGGGACAACTCACTGAAAATGAATATTCGATTCTCATGGAAGATCGAAGCCTTAATTTAAAAGATAAGTCAGGACATCTTGTTGCTCAAGTTGAAATGGGGAGGAATCGAATGTATAAGTTGAATTTGAGAAGCATTTGAGAAAAGTGTTTACATGTCAATATCGAAGACCAAGCATTCTTGTGGCATCTTCGATTTGGTCATCTACACCAGGCTAGACTAAGGAGGTTAGCAAAGAATAATATGGTGCATGGACTGCCAGGTGTAGAATTTGAAGGAAAATTCTATGAAGAATGTGTGTTTGGAAAACAGACGAAAACTTCATTCCCAAGGAAGGAAGAATATCAGGCGAAGCAAATTCTAGAATTGATCCACACTGACATATGTGGAACAGTTACCCCAGAATCCTTCAGTGGAAAAAGGTACTTCATATCCTTCATTGGTAATTTTTCAAGGAAAACTTGGGTGTACTTTCTGAAAGAAAAATCTGAAGCCTTTGAAGTATTCAAGAAGTTTAAGATAATGGTTAAAAAAGAAACAAACAAACACATTAAAGCCCTTAGATCAGACATAGGTGGGGAATATGATTCGACAGCCTTTATGAAGTACTGTGAAGAGCAAGGCATAAGAAGATTTCTAACTGCAGCTTACTCAACCCAACAAAATGGTGTAGCGAAAAGGAAGAATCGAACACTCCTTAACATGGTTTGATCAATGCTCAAGAGAAAAAACATGCCGAAGGAGTTTTGGGTAGAAGCTGTACGGTGTGCTTTCTATGTTCAAAATAGATGTCCACATTCGAAGCTGGCAGATTTAACACCTCAAGAAGCTTGAAGTGGTCGAAAGCCAACTGTGTCTCACTTCAATGTGTTTGGAGGTGTGGCTTATGCACATGTGCATGATCAAAGGAGAACAAAGCTGGAAGATAAGAGTCAGAAATACATACTCATTGGATATGACGAAAAAACTAAAGGTTACAGACTCTTCGATTCAATAAACAAAAAGGTGATAGTCAGTAGAGATGTTCGAGTAAACAAAGGAAGCAAATGGGACTGGGACAATTTGAATGAGGTTGTGGTCGAAGTACCATATGCTATATCTAAAGACACTTCGACAGATCCAGAAGACTCTGATGATGAAGAAGGACCCTCACAGCCCAGGATGTGAAGCTTACAAGACTTGTATGAAAACACAGAAGAAGCACATCTTGTATGTTTATTGGAAGACACTTAAGATGTTTGCTTCGAAGAAGCAATAAGAAATAAAAATTGGAAGGATGCTATGAATGAAGAAATTAAAGCCATCGAACAAAATGATACTTGGGAACTTGCTGAGTTACCAAAAGGAAGTCAAACAATTGGTGTAAAATGGGTGTTTAAGAAAAAGATAAATGCACAAGGTGAAATCGAAATATTCAAGGCACAACTTGTGGCGAAAGGATACAGGAAGAAAGAAGGAATCGATTATGATGATGTCTTCGAACCTGTTGCAAGAAGGGAGACTATTCGACTACTCATATCTCATGCTGCTCAACAAAAATGGAAAATACATCAGATGGATGTCAAGTCAGCCTTTCTTAATGGTGTGCTAGAAGAAGAAGTTTACATCGAACAAACCCATGGATTAATGAAAATTGAAGATGAAGGAAAGGTGCTAAAGCTGAAGAAGGCACTTTATGGGCTGAAGCAGGCACCACGAGCATGAAACACTCGAATTGACACATACTTCAAGGAAAATGTATTCCAGCAATGTCCTTTCGAACATGCCTTGTATGTGAAAAAGAAAAAAAGGAGAAAATACTGCTTGTTGCTCTCTATGTTGATGATTTGATTTTCTTGGGAAACAATAATCAGATGGTCGAAGAGTTCAAAGGCTCATAGACAAAAGAATTTGAGATGACTGACCTAGGCCTGTTGAAATATTTTCTTGGTCTTAAGGTTCAACAGGAAGAAACAGGAATCTTCATCTCACAAGAAAAGTATGCGAAAGATATCCTGAAAAGATTTAAGATGGATAGTTGCAATCCTATTTTGACACCAATGGAGCCAGGATAAAAGCTTTCGAAATTTGATGGGGGAGAGTGTGTCGAAGCAAACAAATTTTGAAGCTTGGTGGGATGTCTTCGATACCTCACATGCACAAGGCCAAATCTCTCGTTGAGTGTTGGAATTATGAGTCGCTTCGTAGAAGAACCAGTTGTTCCACACTGGAAAGCTTTGAAGAGAATCCTTCGATACGTCTAAGGGACTATGTCACTTGGAATGTTCTATTCGAAAGCAGAAGAATACAAGTTAACTGGATACTCTTATAGCGACTGGTATGGTGACATTGATGATCGAAAGAGCACTTCAGGCTATGTATTCTTCATGGGAAACACTGCTTTCACCTGGCTGTCAAGGGAGCAACCCATTGTAACTCTTTCGACCCTTGAAGCAGAATATATAGCAACATCCTGGTTCGTATGCCATGCAAGATGGCTGAGAAGACTGCTGAGCAAGATGGAATCGACGCAGGAAGCTGCAACAATGATTCAATTTGACAACAGATCTGCAATCGAACTGGCGAAGAATCCAGTCAACCATGAACGAAGCAAGCACATTGATGTTTGATTCCATTTCATTCGAGAACATGTGAAGGATGGAAGCATCGAACTAAAGCATGTCGCAAGCAAACATCAAGCAGCAGACATCCTCACAAAACCATTTTCGAAGGAGCTTTTCGACAGAGGCAAGAAAATGCTAGGCATGATGAATCGAAAAATATTTGAATTTATGGGGGAGTTTTGTTGGTTAAATTCAATCAGTCTTGGGAAAATCAAAAGTTAGATTCCCTTGGGCAGGGTGAAAATTTATTTCGTTAGGGACCTAGACATAGTTATTGCTCTAACTCTTAATATTCTATCATATGACTATATATAATCACATTGCATCTCATTGTATAATTTAGTTGGACAAAATCTATAAAGAAGAGACAATTAACAATCCACTCTCATTCTCTTTTATTCCTTCAATAGAACCTACTATTGATTGCAAACAAATTAATACACTGTGATAAACACATCAACAACATAAAATATATCAAAGACAAATAAATAAAGTCAGAAACACAGTTAATACTGATCCACAATTATTATGTAACAAAAAATTGAATGAATTAATACCTCAATATATTTGAAAACACAACCATAAAATACATAAACATTTTCCAATTGAATTCACCCAACTAGTTGGTGGAATGTCATTCCTAACAAATTCAAATTCATAAGCTTTATTGCTCGAAGCTAGATTTACTGCATGATCTGACTTATCACAATTATTCGGTTAAACGGGATTTGAATCTGATTGTCCATTCATGTTAATCTAGGTCATAACGTGTCAAAGGTTAAACAGGTCAGATTTAGCCAAACCAGAAAGAAATAGATCACACATTTCAAGCGTTTACGATCTTCATCGAACATCGACAAGTTAATTATGTATGCTAAACAGGGACATGTTAAACTTTGAAATTGAGAATAAATTTTAAAATACTTTAATGCTTGTCAGCATTATTATGTGGGAACCTTGATAATGTTTAACAGGACATGATTGTTGGTGCAAAAAGAAGAGATGAAAGACAAAAGGAATATATTTAATGATAGCTAAAAATAAGAAATAATAATTTACAATAAATTACATTAACCTACCTCACTAGGTTATTTATACAAAAAATTAGGGTATAATAAAATCCTAAATATCCTTTAACAAAGATATAAAAAGATCTAAAAGGATATTCCTAAAATATAAATTAATATCTAAAAAAGATATTCCTAAAATATAAATTAATTCTAACACCATCTCTTAATTTATATTTACCCAAAACTGACAACACAAATTTTATCCCTCAAACTAAGAAATTGATCACTCTTGATAGCCTTTGTTAGAACATATGTCAGCTGCTTCTAGATGCTACAGTGCACAACTACTCAAATTCCACTCTGAACTTGATTTCTCAGAAAGTGATACTTGGTCTCAATATGCTTGCTTCTCCCATGCAGCATTGGGTTCTTGGCAAGATTGATTGCAAACTTGTTATCAATCATCAGCTTCAAAGGTTTATTTACCTCAATCTTTAGATCTTTCAGCAAGTTTAGAATCCACACAACTTGGCATGCAGTCAGAGCGCCTGCAATATATTCAGCTTCACAGGTTGACAGCGCAACAAGAGGTTGCTTCTTGGAACACCAAGAAATAGAACCTCCCAGAAATTTTAATAAGTACCCATAAGTACTTCTTCTGTTAACTCTATCTCCACACCAATCAGAGTCTAAATAACTCAGAAGTTTTGATTCGATCTTTTTTCCAGACGGAAATAACACTTCATACTTCAGAGTTCCCTTCACATACATCAGAATCCTGACATCAGCTTGGTAATTAGACCACTTTGGCCTACTCATAAATCTGCTTACCATTCCAACTGCATAGCAAATATCAGGTCTGGTATTACACAAATACCTCAGAGAACCAACTAACCATTTAAAGGTTGTAGCATCCACATCCTCTCCATCAGAATCAGAGTCTAACTTCTGATTCGTATCAGCAGGTGTGATAGCAACTTTGCAATTCTCTAGCTCAAATCTCTCCAGAAGCTCAAGTTCATACTTCATCTGATGCAAAATGATTCCTTTCTCAGTGTACATAAATTCCATCCCTAGAAAGAAACTCATTTTCCCAAGATTTGTCATCTCAAACACATTCATCAGAGCTTTCTTAAACTCAACTATTTCTTTTTCAAAATTTCTTGTGAGTAATATGTCATCAACATACAAACAGACCATAATCATATTACCTTCTGAAGTATGCTGAACATAAACACCATACTCTATCTCACACCTCTGAAACCCTTGTCCCATGAAAAAATAATCAATCTTCAAATTCCAAGCTCTTGGCGCTTGCTTCAATCCATACAAGGCTTTGTGTAATTTGAACACTATCCCTTCCTGATTCTTTTTCTCAAATCCAGGAGGTTGTGATACGTATACCTCATCTTGTAATGGAACATTCAGAAATGCAAATTTTACATCTAAGTGCATCAGAGGCCAATTATTATTAGCAGCTATTGCAATCACATGTCTAATTATTTCATATCTCGCTACAGGTGTAAACACTTTAGAGTAATCTAGCCCAGGCTTCTGTAGAAAGCCTCTTGCTACTAATCTTTCTTTGTGTTTTCAAATTGATCCATCTGGCTTTAGCTTCTGCTTGGAAACCCATCCGGCGCTGATGGCTTTATTGCCTTTTGGAAGTTTTGTCAGCTTCTAAGTCTTGTTTCTCTATATAACATCAAGTTCTTCTTTCATGGCCTTCAACCAGACTTGCTGCTTAAAAGCCTCTTCCGTTCTAACGAGTTCAAAGTCTACTAACATTCCATACTGAATAAATTCTCCTTCGGAGTCTACTTCAATGTCTTGCAACATGTCAAACTCTGCAAATCTTCTTGGGATGCTTCTGACTCTTTGTTGCCTTTGAACTGGAACTTCAGAACCTTAGACACCAGAACTTTCCCGTTCAGAAGCGTTTGCTTCAAAAATTGGACTTTCTCTAGAAACTTGACTGTCTTCAGAGTATGGATAACCATCAGAGTCAGATTCAGAATCATCTTCACCTTCTGAATCTTCTTCAGAGTCAGAGTCCTTACCAGCTTCAGAAACATGTGTTTCTGACTTTTCTTCAAGAGTTCTCTCTTCAGAGTCAGGACGAGACCTTTCCCAATTCCAGACATCTGATTCTTATACAATGACGTCTTTGTTGAACTCAACCTTGTTAGTTTATGGACAATAAAGTTTGTACGAGCCTGTACTGTGGTACCCCACCAGTAACATTACTTTAGTTATATCCTCAAGTTTTTGTCTTCTGGCTTCTGGGACATGTTTGTAACATACAGAACCAAAAACCTTCAGATGACTAACACTTTTTTTATCTCCAGTCCACTTCTGAGCAAGAACTATTTCCTTCAATTTCTTTGTTGGGCATCTGTTGAGCACATAACATGCAGTGGCAACAACTTCTCCCCACATAGTACGAGGAAGATTCTTCTCTTTCAGCATGCTTCTCACCATATCAAGCAAAGTACGATTTCTTCTTTCAGCAAGAGCATTGTGTTGAGGAGTATACGGAGCAGTAACCTCATGCTCAATTCCATTATCCTCACAAAACCTTCTGAATTCTGCAGAGTTATACTCACCACCACCATCAGTTCTAAGAATCTTCAGAGTCTGGCTACTATGATTCTCAGTCTTCAGTCTGAACTTCTTGAATTTAGAAAACACCTCATGTTTGAACTTTATGAGAGATAACCATGTCATTCTGGTGAACTCGTCAACGAATGACACAAAGTATTTATTCCCTCTAGTTAATGCTATTGGAAATGGACCGCACACATCAGAATGCACTACTCCCAAGGCATGCTTTGCTCTTGGAGCTACTTCTAATGCAAATGGTAATATTGGTTGCTTCCCTTCCATGCACACCTTACATGACTTCTCAGACTTCTTGATTGTAGGAATTCCATGTGCCAGATTCTTTGATTTCAAATGTCCTAAGCTTCTGAAATTCAGATGACCAAATCTTTTGTGCCACAGCTCACCCTCTTTGACAACACTTGTTGCACTAAGGCATTCAGAGTCTGTAGTTCTAACATTCACCTTGAATATTATGTTCCTTCCCTGTTCTGACTTCATAATCAGCTTCTGATTACAGTAATATAACTTCAGAAGATTATCTTTCATGGTAACCGAAAAACCTTTATCAACCAGTTGTCCCACACTCATCAGATTGCTTTTCATGCCAGGTACATACCATACATTCTGGATCACTGCTGCTTTCCCATTATTTAGAATGATTCTGACATTTCCCATAACTTCTGCATTGAGGTATTTAGCATCATCACATCTGATCTTTGTACTCTTCCCAGAATCAAAATCAACCAACCATTTCTTATTTCCAGTAAGATGGTTTGAACACCCTGTGTCCATATACCACCATTCTAATGAATTCATATTATCATATTTAGAGGCCAACAATAGCACAGGTTCATCATGAGACTCTCCTCTGGCTATATTTGCTTCTTCTAACTTCCTTTATTTTTTTGACCAGCAATATTTGGAATAGTGACCAAAGTTCTTGCAACAGTAACACTAAATATTCTTCTTTTCAGACTTCTCCATTTCCTTCTGGACATTCTTCTGCCTATCAAAGTTTGAAGCTTCTGACCTTTGACCACCATTATTTTTCCTCCTGGCTTCTAACCAAGTCTGCTTCTGATACTTCTTACCGGAAGTTACTTTCAGAGCCTACTTCTCTACTTCCCTCTCAGAAGTTCTCACAGTCATACGCAACTCATGCGCCTCTAGACTACTTTGCAGCTCTTCAACTCTCATGGTGCTCAGATCTTTGAAATGTCCAATTGCTATCACAATGTAATCAAATTGAGAAGTTAAAGATCTCAAGATCTTATCAATGATTACTTGTTCATAAAGGGTTTCTCTACAAGCTTTCATCTTATTAGTGATCATAACCACTCTAGAGATGTACTCAGAAACTTTCTCGTTGTCCTTCATGTTGAGATTCTCATATTTCTTTGAGAGACTGAAACTTCACCTTCTTCACTGATGCGTCACCACCGTAACATCTGACCAGTGTGTCCCACCCAGCCTTTACTTTTTCAGAATCAACAATCTTCTCAAACACATTCGCATCCAAACATTGATGGATGTAGAACAACGCCTTCTGATCTTTCTTTCTTAGCGCCTTCTATGTCATCTTTTGTGCCGTTGTTGCGTCTGCTTCTAACAGATCATAGCCATCGGTGACAAGATCTAACACATCTTGAGAACCAAACAACACGCGCATCTGGATCTTCCAATGATTCCAATTTTTTCCATAAAAAATTGGAAGCTTGGAATGGATATCGTCGTCGTTTCCATTCAGCTTCTACCTTGTGTAATTTACGCAGAAACTCAATAAAGCAGTGTTTCCCAAAATAAACAGATTCAGAATATTGTAATTCTCAATCACACAAGGAAGAGATGAAAGGTAAAAAAAATATATTTAATGACGATTAAAAATAAGAAATACTAATTTACAATGAATTACATTGACCTACCTCATATGTTATTTATACACAAAATTAGGGTATAATAAAATTCTAAATATCCTCTAACAAAGATATAAAAAGATCTAAAAGGATATTCTCAAAATATAAATTAATATCTAAAAAGATATTCCTAAAATATAAATTAATTCTAACAATGTTAAAATTATTAAATTTAACTTTATAGACTTTTAAAACATTTTACAAGGGCCTCAGCAGATACTTAAGAGACAAATGTAAGTGATTCAAAAAGTGAAGAAAATTTAAATCAAGACATAATTCAGATGGAAGAAAACATCACTCAATTGAGAAGCATAACAATTCAGCATAACATGAGAGTCATACACATAAAGCACATCTGGGGAAAGAAGAGTCATCAAACTCAACAAATAACGGAAAATATGCACTAGCAAACACAACATATATAGAAAACATAAGCACATTAGTTTACAGATACAATCCCAACTCACATGACAGAGGAGATTTAAATTCTCTATTTTAATATACCATTACCACTAAATTGACACTTCGTTGAGGGCATTACATGCTAGGAATTCCAAATAGTAATATTAAAAGCAGCTTGTTATAGAAAATAAACTAAATTATTTTATATCTCAAATTAGTTTTCACCTGGCAGCAGAAGCTTCATTGACCAAAGCAAATTTGATCAGCTCTTCGCTTTTTCATACTAATAACTTTTGATTCTGTGTGTTAGGAAATTTGTAAAACCACCAAATCAAAATTAGTTTTCATGTCTAAATCTTCAAATGAGACAATATGAATTATGGTTTCATAGAACTAAAATGTTCTATACCTCTATCTAATGCATGGTATGTTGTTTTCATTGTCGTTATCGGTTCTGAGGGATTTCATAGGATTATCTATCTCCTTATCATCCAATGGTCTCTCTAGACTCTTAGAGAAATTTGCACATCTAGAATATCATTGAACTTCATCTTATTAGAATCAAATCATAATAATCATTGAGAGAATCTTTAAGAAATTCCTTCTTTAGAGAATGATTTGAACTACACTTCAACCATCTTGTGTTGTGTCTTCAATGTCCATAGTCACATTTAAAACAAATTTATTTTCTTTTAAAGATATTGCCTGCAAACAAAATAGGTTAATTTTTTAATAAAGAATAAAAAACATTAAGCAAGAGAAAGCGAGAGTATAAAACACACACCCGCACGTAAAATAAAGTGAAAAATAAGCCTAGATGGATTCTATTAAGCCTTCTTGAGACCTATTGTTTAAGCACAAGATTGTGTCATTGGTACCAAGAGATGTGGCAATTGGTGCAGCAAGGCTAGATAAGCACTGTCTGGTGACAATGAGGTAGTAGACGATGTGAACTAACTAGTATTTAGTATTTATTATTATGATGAGTGATGATATTGTTTTCATAATGATGGTGGTAATGGAAAATATAACAAAACATGATACTCTAGTATAATATTTATAAATGAATTCAATTTACCTCACTAAGCTTTGTGGGATGCTCGTCAAGCAATTTAATGTGAATTTTAGACTTCTTCAATGCGTGCAACACCTGTTTCCTCTAAAAAATATGTCCCTTGCTTTATATAGATGCTTGTATTTGTAGCTCATCAACTCACTTAGATAGTCTTAATAGCCTCAACATAGCGATATTATCTGTATTTAACAGTCAATTATTAGTTTTATATCTTTAAAGTAACCCGTAATTCTTATTTTTATACATTCTCAAACTCTAGTAAAGATCACAAACATCAACAAAGTTATAAAGCATGCACAATCGATGTCTGACACGGGTATTGACATAATACCATTTTTTAGAGACTTCGATGCTACATAGCAACAAAGCATTTCATGAGTAGGTAGGTTTTTATCAAAGTTCAAATATATGAAAATTATAAACATTGAACAATGTTAAGAAATTGATATATATATATATATATATATATATATATATATATATATATATATATATATATATATATATATATATATATATATATATATATATATATATATATATATATATATATATATATATATATATATATATATATATATATATATATATATATATATATATATATATATATATATATATAAGGAATTGAAGTGGAGGAAAGAGAGAAATACTGTTAGAGTGAGAGAGAGAATGACACCTTTAATTCAGGTGGTTTGTGCTTCTTTATTAAAGTTGTGAAGATGAGAACATAGGTGTTATGTGTTGATTAACAACGAATCACAGTTTCTGATTTTAGAGACTTTGAGTTAAGGTATGAATTTTTTGTAAATTTTGAGTTTGTGATTTAGAAGAAGCAGTTGAAAGAATTAATTTAGAAAATTTCTATGTTTGGGAGATAAGAGTTGAAATTTTGAGATTATATTAGTTTAGAAAATTTCTATTTTTGGAATGGAAGAGTAAAAAGTTGAAAAAAATTACAATGTCTTATAAAAATTATAAACATAGCTTAAAACTATATCTGAACAGTTTATGTATTTTTTCTTTTATTGAATATAGGAGAACGGTTTTAAATATATAATTATATTAAAATAATTTAAAATTATATAAGAATGATTTTTATTTATTGGTAAAAAAGAGAATAAAAAATCTTTTTCTTTATCATCTACAAGAATGTTTTTCATCCATTGCATATGATTTGCCAAAAATATTTATCCTCCTGCAATGAAATATTAAATTTGTTGTCTATTACATTTACAAGAACAATTTTTTTACCTCACAAAAATTAAGCGTTGTCGTAGAGTCAAATATTATAGCCTAATGGGTTTATATTGAAGATACCTAAAACTCTTAAGATCATTTGCTCGTAAAGTAGTCCAGCAGTTAAGATATCTCTTCAATAAGTTTTGACTGGATACAATATTTACTTTTATGTCGGGTACAAAACCGAACTAAAAATTTAATCTTTTCTGACTTAATAAGTGTTTTTATACTAGTGTCGCCTCCATTTAGCTATGTTTTTTGTCTATCACATTACAAAAATGAAGACTAAAAAATTATTAGCATGCAGTCAGAGAATTTACATAGTTGAGAGATACTTGAAATATGATAGCCATTGGAGGGAGTCTCCCTTCTCCTTTTTTCCTTCCCTTTTTCACGTTCATTCTATGCTTTTGAGAGGAACGGAAAACTTTTGAGAATGCCGGTCATTAAAATAACAAGGCTTAAATAATATAAGCAATTACCATGAAGTTTCCTTTCATCAAACAAATAAGAAGTTACCAAAATAACCTTGCTATTAAACCATATTACCAATGTAGGCCCTTTTGCTCAAATAGTGGATTTTGGAACTTTCTAAGTATACTTTCAACTATATTAAATCTTGATTCAACTCAATTTATAGTATAAGATTAATGGGGATTTATCCAAATATCGATAATTTTGTCCTTCATTCTATAATTCTATAAATTTTGGTGAATAAACGGGTTTCAATTCAATTTTTTAGACGGGGATATTACAAATTATTTTTCTTGTAGGAGATCATCTACTTTCTTCCATAATTTCTTTTGCACTATTAATAAACTAAGGCGTAGGTATCATAATTGATTCAATGGTATACCATAGTTCTATAATATTTGTTTAAAGTTTTTCATGATATTATTTTCAAAAAATTTCTCCGTTAAATTTAATGTAAAAGTTATTGCAACAAGAATCAAGTAAATATATGGGTGAGAACGCGTTGCATTTGAAGCCATTGAGAACACACACCTTGAACTGATCAATAATGGCTTAAATTTTCTCATCCATTTGATTGAATGATCAATAAAATTCAAAGGCAAAATGTCCATTAATGTCAACGATTTATGATAAGTATTTTCACACGCATATCATAAATTGAGGAGATTGGTTTCAATGATTTTAAGACACTAAAATCACGGTAACTTTATGTAATTAATTGATCAATGGAAAATTTTCTCCTTTCATGGGAAATAAAAACAATGTTACATGTGATAGTTAAAATTGAGATAGATGTAAAATTACTAAATGCATTTATTTTTAATTTTTATTCATAGAAGCCAAAATGATAATAATATTCGTACATTAACTTGTACAGAGGTATAAGGCTACATTAGAGTGTATTTATTTGACAACAACATAGATGTCCTTGACAACTGCCACTTTTCAAACCTCGTCGTTCACATCTCTGTAAACAACTTTCATTAGATAATGGACATTCTGGTGTGTCAAAACAATCAGTCGTGATATCATCACTCATATCTTCTTGCACCACCTACAATCAATACAACATTTTTTATATTTAAAAGGTGTTGTGGCATCCATTATTTTTATAAAATAATAAAAAAATTATGTAGAGAATAAATAAGTATGTTACCTGGATGCAAAACTAAAGCAATACAAAGAATTGCAATGAAAAAATATACTCGGTTGATAGCCATGTTTTCTAAAAAGATGAATGGACAAACAACACCCGTAAAGTAATTATTTGTTGAATCTTTGACATATATTTATATAACAATTATGTTTGACTGTAAAAAATAAAATATATGAAACAAAGAATATATTTTTAAAAAATGAATTTACTTGATAATAAAGAATAAGTTTGTTTTGGTCTTGAAAAACAATTTTTTTTCTTTGTATTTTTAAAATGATTTTAATAAAAATTTCATTTAAAATACTAAAAAAAATATTTAAAATGTTTTTTTAATTCAAATAATTAATTTTAATATTATATAACATAAATTTATATTATATAATAATACTAATAGATAAAATCACAAAACATTGTGTCTTAAAAACCATTTCTTCAAAAAGTTATTCAAAACAACTTCAAAATTAGTCTTGTAAAACAAATATTTTCTTTGTATTTTTAAAATGATTTTAATGAAAATTTTATTTAAAATACAAAACAATTTTTTTTGTAACATTCCATTTTGTCTAAGCATGTATGTGTATATATTTTGGAATGCTAAAAAAATTAGTAGCTAGTTAGAACTAAAGGAATTATTTAGAATATGACTAGATGACAAATTTATAAATATCACTTAGTTGAAGAACACTTTAAACATTAAGCATCTTGCATGCAATTATACGGCCTTGTTTAGTAAATGGACATTCCAAATCATATATTTGATAGTGGAGTAGAGAGAGAGATGGAGGAGAAGCTTATGTTCATCATCTCCTTTTCCATTTCCACACACTTTGGAAAGTATCCACTAAGCAGGTAATATTTGTTTACTCATAACTCTGTTTGATTTGATTCCATACTTTTTGAAAATCTTACAAAATTTCCTACGTTTTGCATATACATTTTTCATTATGGATTGTAGCGGTATAAATGTTCAAGACAAAGCCATTGGATTGACTAGACTTTTTTATACAAATCAAAATAAAAATCGCCACCGCGCTTTATTGTTTTCAAAAGGAATGGGAAAAGAGCGAATAACCCAAAAAGAGGGGGAAAGATTCAAGATAAGGGGGTTGGTTATGCAATGGGAAGGTATTAGCACCCTAAACATCTACGGTACTCCACAGGAACCTCTTTGAAAAATCTGTATATTTTGGCTATAAAAATGTGTTGTATATAAAATGTATGGTGGAGGTGAGAAAAGAATTTTTTTAATGATTTTTGCACCCACCGCAGTTGCGAACCTTTAGTTCCTACGTACCACTATTCGTGCAATAGGGGATCATAGTACACGTAGTTCCTCTTTTAAAAATTTGAAACACAATTGTGTTGGTTGATTTTAAGAGATAAGACATCATCGTCATTGTCTGTGTGGAAAACATACTTACTACCCACAATCATGAGAATGGAGAATTTACATCATCTCAAAGTTGAGGATATGGCTTGGATTTTAAAATCAAAAATGCCTCACTCAACACCCAAGTGGAAAATATATCTCTTCACTACATATTATAGAAGTATAGTTGTTTGCATCACTACAAGGATTGACAAGAGTCTAATCTTTTGAGAAAGATTTTAAAATAAAAAGCCAAAGTGGCAAAAATGGTTTGAAATGAGATTGATTGACTTTTAGTCTTCTCACAAAAATTTCAAGGTATTATTAAATTGATTGAAGTTTATATATGAAAATGTTTTGAAAATGCATGGACCTAAGTCCATGTTTATTATGAAAGTGGTTTAAGTTTCAAAACAAGAAGAGTTTTCAAAAGGAGGGAGAAGATTTTTTAAATTAAAGAAGATGGGAGGAGATGAAGAGACTATCCTAAAGCATAAGGTAAAAGCTAGGGATAAGAAACATCTAACTAACAAGAAGCCAAAGTTTGACATTATGAGCCAATATAGAATTCTCATTCTTCAGATTGAAACCATGCAAGCAAAGATACTAGACCTCTTGAGAGAACCAAACTTCAAGTGTATTAAGTCTTCGCAAAAATTAGGCAGAGTAACGGATGTATACACGTAAATTCCAGATTACAAACAAAGTATGTAATCACAATAACCTGCACACAAAACAAACAAATAAACAACACAATGTCTTGAGGTAAACCTCAAGAACTCCAGACAAAATAATTAGATAAAGTCACAAAATCTCCAAGATAGGCCAAGGTCTCTAATCCTATGTCCAAGAAGTCCAATGCTCCATAATGCCAGGGATAGTAACCAAATAGTCCAAGTACCATTACATATTTTTTCAGGTTTATGTTGATTATTAAGTGTCTTCAAAAGAAAAAGAAAAGCTCAAGTGAGAAAAATAAAAATGCAATAAAAGTAAATGCTCAAGTGAGCAAAGATGAAAATAGCATGAAATGTAAATGCTAAAAGTAAATGGTACATAAAGCATAAAAAAATAAAAGCATAAAGTAAAGTCAATTGTTAGAAATTAGTGGTTAGTTGGATGACCATCTTGAAACTTACATTTGGAACTCATTAGAGGATTGGTAGAACCAAAGCCTCCAAACAACAAGTTGCATTTGCTTTTTGTCAAGTATATCATCTATTTTGGAATCCTCAAAAGTACCATTTAATGATCAACGATGTTTAAGTGATCCGCGTTGACCAAAGGTGTTGTAGATCCATTAGAGGATTGGTAGAACCAAAGCCTCCACACAATGAATCTCAAGGTTATTGGATCAAAGATATCAAATTAACATACTTGGGCTTGCAATCATAAGTTTGGGCCACAAACGATCATTTATTCAAATCGGGACAAAATTTAGCGCTATGTTAAGCAATTGTAAGTAGACTTATGTAGAAGACACACCTATTTTGAGGTTGGTCAATAGCAATCTATGCACTTCATGTTTGGATAAATGATATAGAGATCATCATCCCTTAATATGTAGCACAATTAAAAAAGAAAGGGATAAGATGAAGAGGGGGGGGGGGGGGGATGATAAGCTAATTTGGATTACCACCTCAAAATTCTTTCATCTTTAAATTCAACCACTCCTCTCGATGGATTAAAGCACTAAACATATCATTAATCTAAAGAACCAAAAATGAATTAAATAATTCTCTCTTTGGTAGATTTGAATTGATGAACATTTATCCAACTTCATCTACATCACAAAGTCCATTGAGTTTAAAGAGAAATTGGACATTTAAAATTGCAATCCAAACCAACAATCAAAAGGAGTGAGTAGAAAAAGCATTTTGGATCAAAGCTGCCCCAAAACAAGGAAAAAATGCATTATGTCCCTGTGTAAATCGATTTACACAATACAATTTTCAAAAATCTGCGTGAAATTTCTTTTGTGCAATCGATTGCATTGTTACTGCAATCGATTGCACGCTGTTACAAAAAGCAAAACAACATTTTAAAAGGCCAAATTCTTGTTCAAACTTTCCATCAAATACCTTATGATCATGGATCCAATTGAGAACGAAAATTCCATCAAATTATGAGAAAATAACACCATTGGAATCACAAAATAATGCTCAAAGAATTAAACCCAAAGATCAACAAGAGATCACATTGTGAAAGATGAATTATCCAACTTACCAAAGGTAGATCTACAGAATTATCAAAACAACTTCAAGAATTTGCTTCAATTTAACCACAAGAATCAATTGCTTAAGCTTGGATGTAGAGAATTGATAAAGAAAAAGTGTTTGGATGAAGGTTTAGCTCAAAGATTAGTAAGCTTCAATGCAAAGCTTACTACCTTTTTGAAAATGGAGCTTTGAGTGAATTTGGCAGATGGAGAGAATTGAGAGATTTTTAGCAAGGTGGATTTGGATATCAAAAGCTTGAAATTTGAATGAAATGAGGGCTCTATTTATAGAGTTTTAGGATTGGGATTAGTGGTAATTTGGTAATTGATTCTTGGAGCCAAAATTTGAATTAATGATAATTCTTTCAAATATTAGAGCCAAAATTTGAATTAATGATAATTCTTCTTAAAAATGAAAGATTGGACTAAAATTTGAATTAATGATACATCTTTCAAAAATGAAGAAAAATTGGAGCCAAAATTTGACAAGCTTAAAATGCTGATTTTTTTTTTCAAATTTTCACGCTGTCCAATCGATTGCACTATAGTGCAAATCGATTTGCACAGTGTATTTTTTTCAAAAATGGCGTAAAATGCACTATGTGCAATCGATTTCACTCTAAGAGCAATCGATTGCATCAGTGAAAAAATGAATTTTTGTTAATTTTTCTTTTGCAAATAGAGATTTTAGGAAAATAATACCAGGAATCCTTATATTGAAGGTACCTAAAACTCTTAAGATCATTTGCTCGTAAAGTAGTCCAGCAGTTAAGATATCTCTTCAATAAGTTTTGACTGGATACAATATTTACTTTTATGTCGGGTACAAAACCGAACTAAAAATTTAATCTTTTCTGACTTAATAAGTGTTTTTTATACTAGTGTCGCCTCCATTTAGCTATGTTTTTTGTCTATCACATTACAAAAATGAAGACTAAAAAATTATTAGCATGCAGTCAGAGAATTTACATAGTTGAGAGATACTTGAAATATGATAGCCATTGGAGGGAGTCTCCCTTCTCCTTTTTTCCTTCCCTTTTTCACGATCATTCTATGCTTTTGAGAGGAACGGAAAACTTTTGAGAATGCCGGTCATTAAAATAACAAGGCTTAAATAATATAAGCAATTACCATGAAGTTTCCTTTCATCAAACAAATAAGAAGTTACCAAAATAACCTTGCTATTAAACCATATTACCAATGTAGGCCCTTTTGCTCAAATAGTGGATTTTGGAACTTTCTAAGTATACTTTCGACTATATTAAATCTTGATTCAACTCAATTTATAGTATAAGATTAATGGGGATTTATCCAAATATCGATAATTTTGTCCTTCATTCTATAATTCTATAAATTTTGGTGATTAAACGGGTTTCAATTCAATTTTTCAGACGGGGATATTACAAATTATTTTTCTTGTAGGAGATCATCTACTTTCTTCCATAATTTCTTTTGCACTATTAATAAACTAAGGCGTAGGTATCATAATTGATTCAATGGTATACCATAGTTCTATAATATTTGTTTAAAGTTTTTCATGATATTATTTTCAAAAAATTTCTCCGTTAAATTTAATGTAAAAGTTATTGCAACAAGAATCAAGTAAATATATGGGTGAGAACGCGTTGCATTTGAAGCCATTGAGAACACACACCTTGAACTGATCAATAATGGCTTAAATTTTCTCATCCATTTGATTGAATGATCAATAAAATTCAAAGGCAAAATGTCCATTAATGTCAACGATTTATGATAAGTATTTTCACACGCATATCATAAATTGAGGAGATTGGTTTCAATGATTTTAAGACACTAAAATCACGGTAACTTTATGTAATTAATTGATCAATGGAAAATTTTCTCCTTTCATGGGAAATAAAAACAATGTTACATGTGATAGTTAAAATTGAGATAGATGTAAAATTACTAAATGCATTTATTTTTAATTTTTATTCATAGAAGCCAAAATGATAATAATATTCGTACATTAACTTGTACAGAGGTATAAGGCTACATTAGAGTGTATTTATTTGACAACAACATAGATGTCCTTGACAACTGCCACTTTTCAAACCTCGTCGTTCACATCTCTGTAAACAACTTTCATTAGATAATGGACATTCTGGTGTGTCAAAACAA
Organism: Vicia faba; assembly: GCA_948472305.1. Classification (NCBI taxonomy): domain Eukaryota; kingdom Viridiplantae; phylum Streptophyta; class Magnoliopsida; order Fabales; family Fabaceae; genus Vicia; species Vicia faba. The sequence continues at coordinate 537,762,661 of OX451735.1, read as the reverse complement.
TCAGTCGTGATATCATCACTCATATCTTCTTGCACCACCTACAATCAATACAACATTTTTTATATTTAAAAGGTGTTGTGGCATCCATTATTTTTATAAAATAATAAAAAAATTATGTAGAGAATAAATAAGTATGTTACCTGGATGCAAAACTAAAGCAATACAAAGAATTGCAATGAAAAAATATACTCGGTTGATAGCCATGTTTTCTAAAAAGATGAATGGACAAACAACACCCGTAAAGTAATTATTTGTTGAATCTTTGACATATATTTATATAACAATTATGTTTGACTGTAAAAAATAAAATATATGAAACAAAGAATATATTTTTAAAAAATGAATTTACTTGATAATAAAGAATAAGTTTGTTTTGGTCTTGAAAAACAATTTTTTTCTTTGTATTTTTAAAATGATTTTAATAAAAATTTCATTTAAAATACTAAAAAAAATATTCAAAATGTTTTTTTAATTCAAATAATTAATTTTAATATTATATAACATAAATTTATATTATATAATAATACTAATAGATAAAATCACAAAACATCGTGTCTTAAAAACCATTTCTTCAAAAAGTTATTCAAAACAACTTCAAAATTAGTCTTGTAAAACAAATATTTTCTTTGTATTTTTAAAATGATTTTAATGAAAATTTTATTTAAAATACAAAACAATTTTTTTTGTAACATTCCATTTTGTCTAAGCATGTATGTGTATATATTTTGGAATGCTAAAAAAATTAGTAGCTAGTTACAACTAAAGGAATTATTTAGAATATGACTAGATGACAAATTTATAAATATCACTTAGTTGAAGAACACTTTAAACATTAAGCATCTTGCATGCAATTATACGACCTTGTTTAGTAAATGGACATTCCAAATCATATATTTGATAGTGGAGTAGAGAGAGAGATGGAGGAGAAGCTTATGTTCATCATCTCCTTTTCCATTTCCACACACTTTGGAAAGTATCCACTAAGCAGGTAATATTTGTTTACTCATAACTCTGTTTGAGTTGATTCTATACTTTTTGAAAATCTTACAAAATTTCCTACGTTTTGCATATACATTTTTCATTATGGATTGTAGCGGTATAAATGTTCAAGACAAAGCCATTGGATTGACTAGACTTTTTTATACAAATCAAAATAAAAATCGCCACCGCGCTTTATTGTTTTCAAAAGGAATGGGAAAAGAGCGAATAACCCAAAAAGAGGGGGAAAGATTCAAGATAAGGGGGTTGGTTATGCAATGGGAAGGTATTAGCACCCTAAACATCTACGGTACTCCACAGGAACCTCTTTGAAAAATCTGTATATTTTGGCTATAAAAATGTGTTGTATATAAAATGTATGGTGGAGGTGAGAAAAGAATTTTTTTAATGATTTTTGCACCCACCGCAGTTGCGAACCTTTAGTTCCTACGTACCACTATTCGTGCAATAGGGGATCAGAGTACACGTAGTTCCTCTTTTAAAAATTTGAAACACAATTGTGTTGGTTGATTTTAAGAGATAAGACATCATCGTCATTGTCTGTGTGGAAAACATACTTACTACCGACAATCATGAGAATGGAGAATTTACATCATCTCAAAGTTGAGGATATGGCTTGGATTTTAAAATCAACAATGCCTCACTCAACACCCAAGTGGAAAATATATCTCTTCACTACATATTATAGAAGTATAGTTGTTTGCATCACTACAAGGATTGACAAGAGTCTAATCTTTTGAGAAAGATTTTAAAATAAAAAGCCAAAGTGGCAAAAATGGTTTGAAATGAGATTGATTGACTTTTAGTCTTCTCACAAAAATTTCAAGGTATTATTAAATTGATTGAAGTTTGTTTATGAAAATGTTTTGAAAATGCATGGACCTAAGTCCATGTTTATTATGAAAGTGGTTTAAGTTTCAAAACAAGAAGAGTTTTCAAAAGGAGGGAGAAGATTTTTTAAATTAAAGAAGATGGGAGGAGATGAAGAGACTATCCTAAAGCATAAGGTAAAAGCTAGGGATAAGAAACATCTAACCAACAAGAAGCCAAAGTTTGACATTATGAGCCAATATAGAATTCTCATTCTTCAGATTGAAACCATGCAAGCAAAGATACTAGACCTCTTGAGAGAACCAAACTTCAAGTGTATTAAGTCTTCGTAAAAATTACGCAGAGTAACGGCTGTATACACGTAAATTCCAGATTACAAACAAAGTATGTAATTACAATAACCTGCACACAAAACAAACAAATAAACAAGACAATGTCTTGAGGTAAACCTCAAGAACTCCAGACAAAATAATTAGATAAAGTCACAAAATCTCCAAGATAGGCCAAGGTCTCTAATCCTATGTCCAAGAAGTCCAATGCTCCATAATGCCAAGGATAGTAACCAAATAGTCCAAGTACCATTAAATATTTTTTCAGGTTTATGTTGATTATTAAGTGTCTTCAAAAGAAAAAGAAAAGCTCAAGTGAGAAAAATAAAAATGCAATAAAAGTAAATGCTCAAGTGAGCATAGATGAAAATAGCATGAAATGTAAATGCTAAAAGTAAATGGTACATAAAGCATAAAAAAATAAAAGCATAAAGTAAAGTCAATTGTTAGAAATTTGTGGTTAGTTGGATGACCATCTTGAAACTTGCATTTGGAACTCATTAGAGGATTGGTAGAACCAAAGCCTCCACACAACAAGTTGCATTTGCTTTTTGTCAAGTATATCATCTATTTTGGAATCCTCAAAAGTACCATTTAATGATCAACGATGTTTAAGTGATCCGCGTTGACCAAAGGTGTTGTAGATCCATTAGAGGATTGGTAGAACCAAAGCCTCCACACAATGAATCTCAAGGTTATTGGATCAAAGATATCAAATTAACATACTTGGGCTTGCAATCATAAGTTTGGGCCACAAACGATCATTTATTCAAATCGGGACAAAATTTAGCGTTATGTTAAGCAATTGTAAGTAGACTTATGTAGAAGTCACACCTATTTTGAGGTTGGTCAATAGCAATCTATGCACTTCATGTTTGGATAAATGATATAGAGATCATCATCCCTAAATATGTATCACAATTAAAAAAGAAAGGGATAAGATGAAGAGGGGGGGGGGGGGGGGGGGGGAATGATAAGCTAATTTGGATTACCACCTCAAAATTCTTTCATCTTTAAATTCAACCACTCCTCTCGATGGATTAAAGCACTAAACATATCATTAATCTAAAGAACCAAAAATGAATTAAATAATTCTCTCTTTGGTAGATTTGAATTGATGAACATTTATCCAACTTCATCTACATCACAAAGTCCATTGAGTTTAAAGAGAAATTGGACATTTAAAATTGCAATCCAAACCAACAATCAAAAGGAGTGAGTAGAAAAAGCATTTTGGATCAAAGCTGCCCCAAAACAAGGAAAAAAATGCATTATGTCCCTGTGTAAATCGATTTACACAATACAATTTTCAAAAATCTGCGTGAAATGTCTTTTGTGCAATCGATTGCATTGTTACTGCAATCGATTGCGCGCTGTTACAAACAGCAAAACAACATTTTAAAAGGCCAAATTCTTGTTCAAAATTTCCATCAAATACCTTATGATCATGGATCCAATTGAGAACGAAAATTCCATCAAATTATGAGAAAATAACACCATTGGAATCACAAAATAATGCTCAAAGAATTAAACCCAAAGATCAACAAGAGATCACATTGTGAAAGATGAATTATCCAACTTACCAAAGGTAGATCTACCGAATTATCAAAACAACTTCAAGAATTTGCTTCAATTTAACCACAAGAATCAATTGCTTAAGCTTGGATGTAGAGAATTGATAAAGAAAAAATGTTTGGATGAAGGTTTAGCTCAAAGATTAGTAAGCTTCAATGCAAAGCTTACTACCTTTTTGAAAATGGAGCTTTGGGTGAATTTGTTAGATGGAGAGAATTGAGAGATTTTTAGCAAGGTGGATTTGGATATCAAAAGCTTGAAATTTGAATGAAATGAGGGCTCTATTTATAGAGTTTTAGGATTGGGATTAGTGGTAATTTGGTAATTGATTCTTGGAGCCAAAATTTGAATTAATGATAATTCTTTCAAATATTAGAGCCAAAATTTGAATTAATGATAATTCTTCTTAAAAATGAAAGATTGGAACTAAAATTTGAATTAATGATACATCTTTCAAAAATGAAGAAAAATTGGAGCCAAAATTTGACAAGCTTAAAATGCTGATTTTTTTTTTCAAATTTTCACGCTGTCCAATCGATTGCACTATAGTGCAAATCGATTTGCACAGTGTATTTTTTTCAAAAATGGCGCAAAATGCACTATGTGCAATCGATTTCACTCTAAGAGCAATCGATTGCATCAGTGAAAAAATGAATTTTTGTTAATTTTTCTTTTGCAAATAGAGATTTTAGGAAAATAATACCAGGAATCCTTATATTGAAGGTACCTAAAACTCTTAAGATCATTTGCTCGTAAAGTAGTCCAGCAGTTAAGATATCTCTTCAATAAGTTTTGACTGGATACAATATTTACTTTTATGTCGGGTACAAAACCGAACTAAAAATTTAATCTTTTCTGACTTAATAAGTGTTTTTTATACTAGTGTCGCCTCCATTTAGCTATGTTTTTTGTCTATCACATTACAAAAATGAAGACTAAAAAATTATTAGCATGCAGTCAGAGAATTTACATAGTTGAGAGATACTTGAAATATGATAGCCATTGGAGGGAGTCTCCCTTCTCCTTTTTTCCTTCCCTTTTTCACGATCATTCTATGCTTTTGAGAGGAACGGAAAACTTTTGAGAATGCCGGTCATTAAAATAACAAGGCTTAAATAATATAAGCAATTACCATGAAGTTTCCTTTCATCAAACAAATAAGAAGTTACCAAAATAACCTTGCTATTAAACCATATTACCAATGTAGGCCCTTTTGCTCAAATAGTGGATTTTGGAACTTTCTAAGTATACTTTCGACTATATTAAATCTTGATTCAACTCAATTTATAGTATAAGATTAATGGGGATTTATCCAAATATCGATAATTTTGTCCTTCATTCTATAATTCTATAAATTTTGGTGAATAAACGGGTTTCAATTCAATTTTTCAGACAGGGATATTACAAATTATTTTTCTTGTAGGAGATCATCTACTTTCTTCCATAATTTCTTTTGCACTATTAATAAACTAAGGCGTAGGTATCTTAATTGATTCAATGGTATACCATAGTTCTATAATATTTGTTTAAAGTTTTTCATGATATTATTTTCAAAAAATTTCTCCGTTAAATTTAATGTAAAAGTTATTGCAACAAGAATCAAGTAAATATATGGGTGAGAACGCGTTGCATTTGAAGCCATTGAGAACACACACCTTGAACTGATCAATAATGGCTTAAATTTTCTCATCCATTTGATTGAATGATCAATAAAATTCAAAGGCAAAATGTCCATTAATGTCAACGATTTATGATAAGTATTTTCACACGCATATCATAAATTGAGGAGATTGGTTTCAATGATTTTAAGACACTAAAATCACGGTAACTTTATGTAATTAATTGATCAATGGAAAATTTTCTCCTTTCATGGGAAATAAAAACAATGTTACATGTGATAGTTAAAATTGAGATAGATGTAAAATTACTAAATGCATTTATTTTTAATTTTTATTCATAGAAGCCAAAATGATAATAATATTCGTACATTAACTTGTACAGAGGTATAAGGCTACATTAGAGTGTATTTATTTGACAACAACATAGATGTCCTTGACAACTGCCACTTTTCAAACCTCGTCGTTCACATCTCTGTAAACAACTTTCATTAGATAATGGACATTCTGGTGTGTCAAAACAATCAGTCGTGATATCATCACTCATAATTTCTTCATATCTTCTTGCACCACCTACAATCAATAAAACATTTTTTATATTTAAAAGGTGTTGTGGCATCCATTATTTTTATAAAATAATAAAAAAATTATGTAGAGAATAAATAAGTATGTTACCTGGATGCAAAACTAAAGCAATACAAAGAATTGCAATGAAAAAATATACTCGGTTGATAGCCATGTTTTCTAAAAAGATGAATGGACAAACAACACCCGTAAAGTAATTATTTGTTGAATCTTTGACATATATTTATATAACAATTATGTTTGACTGTAAAAAATAAAATATATGAAGCAAAGAATATATTTTTAAAAAATGAATTTACTTGATAATAAAGAATAAGTTTGTTTTGGTCTTGAAAAACAACTTTTTTTCTTTGTATTTTTAAAATGATTTTAATAAAAATTTCATTTAAAATACTAAAAAAAATATTTAAAATGTTTTTTTAATTCAAATAATTAATTTTAATATTATATAACATAAATTTATATTATATAATAATACTAATAGATAAAATCACAAAACATTGTGTCTTAAAAACCATTTCTTCAAAAAGTTATTCAAAACAACTTCAAAATTAGTCTTGTAAAACAAATATTTTCTTTGTATTTTTAAAATGATTTTAATGAAAATTTTATTTAAAATACAAAACAATTTTTTTTGTAACATTCCATTTTGTCTAAGCATGTATGTGTATATATTTTGGAATGCTAAAAAAATTAGTAGCTAGTTAGAACTAAAGGAATTATTTAGAATATGACTAGATGACAAATTTATAAATATCACTTAGTTGAAGAACACTTTAAACATTAAGCATCTTGCATGCAATTATACGGCCTTGTTTAGTAAATGGACATTCCAAATCATATATTTGATAGTGGAGTAGAGAGAGAGAGATGGAGGAGAAGCTTATGTTCATCATCTCCTTTTCCATTTCCACACACTTTGGAAAGTATCCACTAAGCAGGTAATATTTGTTTACTCATAACTCTGTTTGAGTTGATTCCATACTTTTTGAAAATCTTACAAAATTTCCTACGTTTTGCATATACATTTTTCATTATGGATTGTAGCGGTATAAATGTTCAAGACAAAGCCATTGGATTGACTAGACTTTTTTATACAAATCAAAATAAAAATCGCCACCGCGCTTTATTGTTTTCAAAAGGAATGGGAAAAGAGCGAATAACCCAAAAAGAGGGGGAAAGATTCAAGATAAGGGGGTTGGTTATGCAATGGGAAGGTATTAGCACCCTAAACATCTACGGTACTCCACAAGAACCTCTTTGAAAAATCTGTATATTTTGGCTATAAAAATGTGTTGTATATAAAATGTATGGTGGAGGTGAGAAAAGAATTTTTTTAATGATTTTTGCACCCACCGCAGTTGCGAACCTTTAGTTCCTACGTACCACTATTCGTGCAATAGGGGATCAGAGTACACGTAGTTCCTCTTTTAAAAATTTGAAACACAATTGTGTTGGTTGATTTTAAGAGATAAGACATCATCGTCATTGTCTGTGTGGAAAACATACTTACTACCCACAATCATGAGAATGGAGAATTTACATCATCTCAAAGTTGAGGATATGGCTTGGATTTTAAAATCAACAATGCCTCACTCAACACCCAAGTGGAAAATATATCTCTTCACTACATATTATAGAAGTTTAGTTGTTTGCATCACTACAAGGATTGACAAGAGTCTAATCTTTTGAGAAAGATTTTAAAATAAAAAGCCAAAGTGGCAAAAATGGTTTGAAATGAGATTGATTGACTTTTAGTCTTCTCACAAAAATTTCAAGGTATTATTAAATTGATTGAAGTTTGTTTATGAAAATGTTTTGAAAATGCATGGACCTAAGTCCATGTTTATTATGAAAGTGGTTTAAGTTTCAAAACAAGAAGAGTTTTCAAAAGGAGGGAGAAGATTTTTTAAATTAAAGAAGATGGGAGGAGATGAAGAGACTATCCTAAAGCATAAGGTAAAAGCTAGGGATAAGAAACATCTAACCAACAAGAAGCCAAAGTTTGACATTATGAGCCAATATAGAATTCCCATTCTTCAGATTGAAACCATGCAAGCAAAGATACTAGACCTCTTGAGAGAACCAAACTTCAAGTGTATTAAGTCTTCGCAAAAATTAGGCAGAGTAACGGATGTATACACGTAAATTCCAGATTACAAACAAAGAATGTAATCACAATAACCTGCACACAAAACAAACAAATAAACAACACAATGTCTTGAGGTAAACCTCAAGAACTCCAGACAAAATAATTAGATAAAGTCACAAAATCTCCAAGATAGGCCAAGGTCTCTAATCCTATGTCCAAGAAGTCCAATGCTCCATAATGCCAAGGATAGTAACCAAATAGTCCAAGTACCATTAAATATTTTTTCAGGTTTATGTTGATTATTAAGTGTCTTCAAAAGAAAAAGAAAAGCTCAAGTGAGAAAAATAAAAATGCAATAAAAGTAAATGCTCAAGTGAGCAAAGATGAAAATAGCATGAAATGTAAATGCTAAAAGTAAATGGTACATAAAGCATAAAAAAATAAAAGCATAAAGTAAAGTCAATTGTTAGAAATTTGTGGTTAGTTGGATGACCATCTTGAAACTTGCATTTGGAACTCATTAGAGGATTGGTAGAACCAAAGCCTCCACACAACAAGTTGCATTTGCTTTTTGTCAAGTATATCATCTATTTTGGAATCCTCAAAAGTACCATTTAATGATCAACGATGTTTAAGTGATCCGCGTTGACCAAAGGTGTTGTAGATCCATTAGAGGATTGGTAGAACCAAAGCCTCCACAAAATGAATCTCAAGGTTATTGGATCAAAGATATCAAATTAACATACTTGGGCTTGCAATCATAAGTTTGGGCCACAAACGATCATTTATTCAAATCGGGACAAAATTTAGCGCTATGTTAAGCAATTGTAAGTAGACTTATGTAGAAGTCACACCTATTTTGAGGTTGGTCAATAGCAATCTATGCACTTCATGTTTGGATAAATGATATAGAGATCATCATCCCTTAATATGTAGCACAATTAAAAAAGAAAGGGATAAGATGAAGAGGGGGGGGGGGGGGGGGGGGAATGATAAGCTAATTTGGATTACCACCTCAAAATTCTTTCATCTTTAAATTCAACCACTCCTCTCGATGGATTAAAGCACTAAACATATCATTAATCTAAAGAACCAAAAATGAATTAAATAATTCTCTCTTTGGTAGATTTGAATTGATGAACATTTATCCAACTTCATCTACATCACAGAGTCCATTGAGTTTAAAGAGAAATTGGACATTTAAAATTGCAATCCAAACCAACAATCAAAAGGAGTGAGTAGAAAAAACATTTTGGATCAAAGCTGCCCCTATGTCCCTGTGTAAATCGATTTACACAATACAATTTTCAAAAATCTGCGTGAAATTTCTTTTGTGCAATCGATTGCATTGTTACTGCAATCGATTGCACGCTGTTACAAACAGCAAAACAACATTTTAAAAGGCCAAATTCTTGTTCAAACTTTCCATCAAATACCTTATGATCATGGATCCAATTGAGAACGAAAATTCCATCAAATTATGAGAAAATAACACCATTGGAATCACAAAATAATGCTCAAAGAATTAAACCCAAAGATCAACAAGAGATCACATTGTGAAAGATGAATTATCCAACTTACCAAAGGTAGATCTACAGAATTATCAAAACAACTTCAAGAATTTGCTTCAATTTAACCACAAGAATCAATTGCTTAAGCTTGGATGTAGAGAATTGATAAAGAAAAAGTGTTTGGATGAAGGTTTAGCTCAAAGATTAGTAAGCTTCAATGCAAAGCTTACTACCTTTTTGAAAATGGAGCTTTGAGTGAATTTGGTAGATGGAGAGAATTGAGAGATTTTTAGCAAGGTGGATTTGGATATCAAAAGCTTGAAATTTGAATGAAATGAGGGCTCTATTTATAGAGTTTTAGGATTGGGATTAGTGGTTATTTGGTAATTGATTCTTGGAGCCAAAATTTGAATTAATGATAATTCTTTCAAATATTAGAGCCAAAATTTGAATTAATGATAATTCTTCTTAAAAATGAAAGATTGGAACTAAAATTTGAATTAATGATACATCTTTCAAAAATGAAGAAAAATTGGAGCCAAAATTTGACAAGCTGAAAATGCTAATTTTTTTTTCAAATTTTCACGCTGTCCAATCGATTGCACTATAGTGCAAATCGATTTGCACAGTGTATTTTTTTCAAAAATGGCGCAAAATGCACTATGTGCAATCGATTTCACTCTAAGAGCAATCGATTGCATCAGTGAAAAAATGAATTTTTGTTAATTTTTCTTTTGCAAATAGAGATTTTAGGAAAATAATACCAGGAATCCTTATTTGTCAGATGCTTCAACTTGGTACCTACAAAACAAAAATATACAAATACGAAGACAAATATATTTTGTATTTTGATTAGAAGTTAGTCAACAACACATATACAAAATACACAACTAAGGTGCTTGGAGATTTCTCAAGAGAAAACTTAAAGATAAGAGATAGAAAAAGAGGAAGAATCAACCCTAATGTGATCTTGTTATGATCGAGTTGATATGATATGATAGAGGAATCTTAGGGGCAAAAATTGGGGTACAACAACTTCCCTTATTTAAGTGTCTTCTATCCGGATATACATAGGTTAAAAATCTTCGTGTCGACGCGATTGAAGAAACTTAAATGTAAAACAAGCCCTATTTTTTGCCCAAAGATGCCATGCAAATGCTTATGCATATGAATGCAGATGGACAAATCTAAAGAGACGCAAGACACTATTGTGGATACCAAAAAAATGAAGAAACAAAGGAGCAACCCCACTAGGAAAATAAATCACTGGTGGAACCAAAAGAATTGAATCAGAGAGGAAGATAACAAGCATCGATGTTCACTGCCGATGGCCTACAAACGTTCACTGAAGGTAGAAAGAGAAAATATATCATACCAACGTCGTTCACTGAGGATGAACTATCAATATTCACTAAAGATAGAAAAAAGATAACAAACACCGACATTCACTGCCGATGTACTACCAACATTCACTGAAGGTAGAAAGAGAAAATATCATATCACCGCCGTTCACTGACGATGAACTATCAATGTTCACTGAAGATAGCAAAAAGATAACAAACACTGACGTTCAGTGACGATGTACTTCCAACATTCACTGAAGGTAGAAAGAGAAAATATCATATCACCGCCGTTCATTGATGATGAACTATCAATGTTCACTGAAGATAGCAAAAAGATAACAAACACTGACGTTCACTGCCGATGTACTACCAACATTCACTGAAGGTAGAAAGAGAAAATACCATACCACAGTCGTTCACTAACGATGAACTATCAACATTCACTGAAGATAGCAAAAAGATAACAAACACCGACTCTCACTGCCGATGTACTACCAATGTTCACTAAAGGTAGAGAGAAAATATATCATATCATCGCCATTCACTGACGATGAACTATCAACAATCACTGAAGATAGCAAAAAGATAAAAAACAACGACATTCACTGCCGATGTACTACCAACGTTCACTTAAGGTAGAAAGAAAAAATATCAAGTTTTCCCCAAAATTCTGGTGTTTTGCATAGAACGGGTCTCAACTTCTTCTTTAACCAAGGCACTCTTCCTGGAAAGGGTAATATGTAAGCTTGTTGCCCTCCTAGTAAGTGGTATTCACATGCCATGTATGGAATATCACTTTGTGGATTTCTAACTCACCTCTAATGGTGCCACATAAGCAAAACCATTAGCCTTTCGGCATGTGGGCTCGTGTTATCAAGATGGCATTTTTGCACCAGAGGATTTTAATCACATTTGTTTTGATGATTGATGGGGTCGTGACGCCACATAGGAAATGTCACCATGTTAACTTCAATTTAGGAATTATCCAATTCTTCGTGTTGTGACTAGTGCAAGTCTCTTGATGTGATGCACGAGTGTAACTCACTAAGGGTGTGATAGTGTAACCTAGTTAGGGGAATTGGCGTACTTCTGGATTTCTCATATACGGGTACGAGTCTGCATACTTGATTGTATTTGGACATGTGTTTTCTTAATCTCATTGGGATGTCAAGGGACTACAAATGGATATTTCCCCTTTTGTGTACTTGCACAAAGCAATGAGGAAAACCCGGATCCATAGTGAATTTGTTTTGATGCATTCACCTTGTAGAATTGAGTGAACTCTTAAGATAGGGAAACTCACTGAGATTTAGTAATCTCACCCCAATCCTCTTATTATTTTTTAAGAACAGGTTAAATGTAGAATAATTGATAGATGGTCGGTTTTGAAGACTGTAGGCGAGCAGATGGCAGGAAGACCTCATCATATTGTATCTTTCTGCTATGCATTGCTGAAGACAAGTTGATTGTATACATTATGATATTTAAGTCGTGTTGTATACGATTTTAAATTTCTTGTCTTTTTCCATCTTTTGTAGATTCTTCTATGTACCATTTTTAACATTGCTGCATATTATTCTAAACATATATGTACAGAGTGTTACAGTTGGTATTAGAGCATGTCGGTTGTTGTCCCTGCAATGAAACATCACTAGAAATTCTCTTCTCCCTCGTGTGTGTGTGCGTGTGTGTTACTAACTTGATTTCTACTATCATAGTATTTGATCATTGAGTTTGATCACCTCAATGACTGCATATGTGATGGTTATGATCACGGTGGAGCCACCACGAGAATGCGTAAGATCCAAAGTAACTCGCGTTGAGGTAGTAGAAGCCGGTTGAATTTGGAGAATATTGGGTTTATTGAGCATAGATGCAACATTTGACTTAGAATGATTAACAACCTAACTTTCATGGAGATATTTAAGACAGATGGAATTCAAAAAGCTTTGATTGGACGAAGTGAATTTCCTTTAGGTCCCTGTAGCAATTGGGGAATTTCACGAGGCACTTGAGTATAATTTTAATAAAGGATTTCTATGATGGAGCAGAGCTTGAAACTATTATAAATTCACTACTTAACCCTGGTTGCCAATTACGAGTACAACTTGAGAACCGGTAGGATAAAAAGGATTTTGCGAATATAAATAGAGAAATCAAATCTTTCTAGTTACTCTGGCTTGGGTAGTAGTTGGATGCATAAGGTGTAATATTCTCACTTGTTTTGGTATACCCTAAGTTGTGAGTAGTAGTAAAGGATTGAAAGAATGAGTGGAAGTGATAATCTTTAATTGGGCAAATCTTGGATTCTCGATTAGTGAAGGGACTACTTTATCTCCATTCTTGCCTACTTGTGATTGAGCCATAGAACTATGCTTGGCATTGGTTAATTATATGAATAGAAGCTAGTGTCTATCCGGAACATCAACGGGATGATCACAATTGTGCCAGTTGTTCGGAAACATGGTATTCCTATCTGGAAGAATTACCTTTATAATATCTTATGCATGAACCGTTCGAGCTGAATTCTTATCCAGTAGTATATGGCTTGTTGCCTTCGGAGTAAGTGAATGATAAATGTGTGGCACTCTTAGGTTTTAGCATTCTAAGAAGCGTGGATGAAGGGTTTTAAGGAACGAAGACCTCAGTGGAGACCTGTTCAGACATCTGACGGTTGTGACTATAGGATACAGGTAGAGATCGTTATACGCTACTAGGTACGTTCCTTGAGATCATGGCCTCGGAGTTGGACCACCATGTTGGTACTACCAGATAGGTATAACGCCATAATATCGCTATCGTGCATGAGTTACAGAGGTCGTCCTTCCTGATGGATGTGGAACCATGTTAATCTAGAACTCATGGTATAATTATGATTTGGTACTCGTGGGACGCGGATCCAGATTCTCATAAGGTAGGTGTGATAAGAATCCATATGTCGCAATCGATAGTGGAGAATTATCCAAGGAGGCGATAGTGGGATAGTTTAAGTTTCGATACTATGCTTATGATGACTCTGAGTGGTTATGGCTGCGTGGGTGCTATCAGATGATACATTGTAGATGTTTCTTGTTTTGAGAAGTGTTAAGTGGGTAATTATGTGTGAATGCCTAGGGTGGAACTGATGTGTGATCATCTTGTCCTGGCTAGCACAAAGTATCACTATTCCTTAACGTTGGCAACTTATGTTAGAATAGATACATTATATCTTGGGTTAGACCAATGAGAGATGTGTTTAGAGGAGTATCTATAGATTCTTAAAATTGAAGAAATATCAATCTCGGTAAGCAAAGACACGTTGGCTTTGGAGTGCCAAAAAATTTCAAAAGGGAATGTTCGAGGCATGGATATTCTTCTTTGCATTATAGTTACACTCTAGACATTAGAAATGTTGCAATGGGGAATGCAACCGAGGAAGTGAGTTTAGTGGTAATTTCAAAAACAACGAGGCGTGGTAATGAGATGTTCCTAGAAGCTTCAAGTGAGAAACTGAATTTACATCCGAGTAAGAGGGATCCTGAGATTGTGCGTGTATGAGACTGCAAGGTTGAAGGAAGACGTAAAAGGATTGGTAGGTACTAAAGGTGTGAAGAAAACGCAAGAAAGGCGGGTTTGAAAACATAAACTCTAAAGCATAAGCAGAAGTAAAGAACACGCGATATATCCTAGTTCACTTGAGAAACGCCTAAGCTAGTCCACGCCACCATACCAAGGTGATTTCGCCATGAATTCAAGGACTTAATCCACTATTTGGAATGCAGATTCAGGAAAAATTTCGGGACCACATGGTTTTTCAATGGAATTTTTTAAAGTTTGCTGGGATATTATAAAGCTTGATTTATTTTATTGTATCTATGAATTGTTTACCTAAGCTCACCTTCCTATAGCTATTTCAACAACTTTAATATTCCATATTACCAAGTTCCAGAATTTGCAGGATGTCTCTGATTACCGGTATATTTGTCTTATTAGTAGTGTCTACAAGACTATTTATAAATTGTTGTCAGAAAGGCTTAAGGGTGTTTTGAACAAGCTTTTTTCTAGTAATCAGTCCGCCTTTGATCCAAATAGAGGGTTTCATGATGGTGTTTTGGTCCTAAATGAAGTGGTTGACTATGCTAAGAGGAAAAATAAAGGTTTATTTCTCTTTAAGGTTGATTTAGAGAAGGCTTTTGATTCTGTTTCATGGGATTACCTGCTATATATTCTTAAAAGAATGATGTTTGGTTCTAAATGGTGTGATTAGGTAAAGGCTTGTGTGTGTTCTGCTTCTTTCTCGATTTTTACCAATGGTAGCCCAACCATTGATTTTTAATATGGAATGGGACTTATCCAAGGGGAACCTCTTTCTCCGTTTCTCTTCAATATGTTGCTGAAGGTCTAGCAGGTTTATTGCGGAATGCGTGTGTCTCGACTACTTCCATCTTTTCTAATTGGGTGTTAATCTTCATATTGATCTTCTTCAGTTTGATGACGATACTATTCTTGTTGGATAATCTTCATGGGATAATTTAGGGTCTCTTAAAACTTTGTTGCGTGGTTTTAAGCTTTGTTCAAGTTTAACGGTTAATTTCAATAAAAGTAGGATCATAAGTGTTAACATGGACTCTGTTTTTTTTAAAGATGCCTAGGATTATATGTCTTATGTTGTTAGCTATATTCCATTATCTTTTCTAGGAATTCAAATTGTGGGCTTTGAGTGAAGGATTATGATCTTTTTAATAGAACTCTTTTGTGTAAATGAGAGTGGAGAGTCTTGGTTAGAGATTATTCACTGTGGCGTAGATTTCTTTCTTTCGAGTACGGGGATATCAAGAATGACATTTGAAATAATTCGCGTTCCTATGTTAAATTTAATCATTTGTTGTGGTGGAGGGATTTGTGATTGTTGTTGAATGTGTGGGGGGCTGATAATAGTTGGTTTCATATGAGTATTTCTTACTATTTTTCAGGATTTTCAGCCTCTTCTGAACCAGCATGACTGGTTCATTTGAAGGAGTGTTGCTGGCGTATTTTTAGTGAAATCTGCTTTCGAAAGATTGTATGGTTGCGGTGTCTTGTTTTCGATTTATAACACAAGTTTGATGTCATCTTTAAAGGGCGTTTGGAAAGAAATTGTGCCTGCAAATATCCAAGTGTTTGCGTGGCAGAATTACCTTTAAAATCTCTTATGCATGGAATGTACGGGTAATTACACGCATGGCATAATTGTTCGAGCTGAATTCTTACCCAGTTTTATCTGGCTTAATACCTTCCGAGTAAGTGGTGTTCTGATGCCATGTAGGGAATATCACTTTGTGGATTTCTAACTCACCTCTAATGGTGCCACATAGGTAAAACCATTAGCCTTTTGGCATGTGGGCTCGTGTTATCAAGATGGCATTTTTGCACCTGAGGATTTTAATCACATGTGTTTTGATGATTGATGGGGCCGTGACGCTACATAGGCAATGTCACCACGTTAACTTCAATTTAGGAATGATCCAATTCTTCGTGTTGTGATTGGTGCAAGTCTCTTGATGTGATGCACGAGTGTAACTCACTAAGGGTGTAACAGTGTAACCTAGTTAGGGGAATTGACGTACTTCTGGATTCCTCATATACGGGTACGGGTATGCATACTTGATTGTATTTATATATGTGTTTTCTTAATCTCATTGGGATGTCAAGAGACTACAAATGGATATTTCCCCCTTTTGTGTACTTGCACCTAGCAATGAGGAAAACCCGGATCCATGGTGAATTTTTTTTTATGCATGCACCTTGTAGAATTGAGTGAACTCTTAAGATAGGGGAACTCAATGAAATTTAGTAATCTCACCCCAATCCTCTTATTATTTTTTAAGAACAATTTATATGTAGAATAATTGATAGATGGTCGGTTTTGAAGACTGTAGGCGAGCAGATGGCAGGAAGACCTCGTCATATTTTATCTTTCTGCTATGAGTTGATGAAGACAAGTTGGTTATATACATTATGATATTTAAGTTGTGTTGTATACGATTTTAAATTTCTTATCCTTTTACATCTTTTGTAGATTCTTCTATGTACCATTTTTAACATCGCTGCATATTATTCTAAACATATATGTACGAGGTGTTACAATTGGTATTAGAGCATGTAGGTTGTTGTCCCTGCAATGAAACATCACTAGCAATTCTCTTCTCCCTCGTGTGTGTGTATGTGTGTGTGTGTTACTAACATGATTTCTACTATCGTAGTATTCGATCGTTGGGTTTGATCACCTCACTGACTTCATATGTGATGGTTAGGATCACGGTGGAGCCACCATGAGAATGCGTAAGATCCAAAGTAAATAGCGTTGAGGTAGTAGAAGTCGGTTGAATTGAGAGAATGTTGGGTTTATTGAGCATAGATGCAACATTTGACGCGTAATGATTGACAATCTAACTTTCATGGAGAGATTTAAGACAAATGGAATTCCAAAAGCTTTGATTGGACGAAGTGAACTTCCTTTAGGTCCCTGTAGCAATGGGGGAATTTCACGAGGAACTTGAGTAGAACTGTAATAAGGATTTCTGCGATGGAGTAGAGTTTGAAACTGTTATAAATTCACTACTTAACCCTGGTAGCCAATGACGGGTACGACTTGAGAACCGGTTGGATAAAAAGGCTTTTGCAAATATAAATAGAGAAGTCAAATCTTTCTGTGTATTCTGGCTTGGGTAGTAGTTGGATGGATAAGGTGTAAGATTCTCACTTGTTTTGGTATACCCTAAGGTTTGAGTAGTAGTAAAGGATTGAAAGAATGAGTGGAAGTTATAATCTCCAATTGGGAAAATCTTGGATGCCCGATTAGTGAAGGGACTACTTTATCTCCTTTCCTGCCTACCTGTGATTGATCCATAGAACTACACTTGGCATTGGGTAATTAGATGAATAGAAGCTAGTGTCTATCCGGAACATCAGCGGGATGACTGCAGTTGTGCAGTTGTTCGGAACCATGGTATTCCTATCTGGCGGAATTACCTTTATAATCTCTTATGCATGAACCGTTCGAGATGAGTTCTTACGCAGTTGTATATGTCTTGTTGCCTTCGGAGTAAGTGAACCATAAATGTGTGGCACTCTTAGGTTTTAGCATTCTAAGAAGCATGGATGAAGGGTTTTAAGGAACGAAGACCTCAGTGGAGACCTGTTCAGACATCTGAAGGTTGTGACTATAGGATACTGGTAGAGAACGTCATAAGCTACTAGGTACGTTACTTGAGATCATGGCCTCGAAGTTGGACCACCATGTTGGTACTACTAGATAGGTATAACTCCACAGTATCGCTATCATGCATGAGTTACAGAGGTCGTCCTTCCTGACGGATGTGGAACAATGTTAATCTAGAACTAAAGGTAGAATTATTATTTGGTACTCCTGGGATGCGGATCCAAATGCTCATAAGGTAGGTGTGATAAGAATCCTTATGTTGCGCTCGATAGTGGAGAGTTATCCAAGGAGGCGATAGTGGTATAGTTTAAGTTTTGATACTATGCTTATGAGGACTCTGAGTGGTTATGGTTGCGTAGGTGCTATTAGATAATACCTTGTAGATGTTTCTTGTTCCGAGAAGTGTTAAGTGGGTAATTATGTGTGAATGCATAGGGTGGAACTAATGTGTGATCATCGTGTCCTGGCCAGCACAAAGTATCACTATTCCTTAACGTTGACAACCAATGTTAGAATATATACATTATATCTTGGGTTAGACCAATGAGAGATGTGTCTAGAGGAGTATCTATATATTCTCAAAAGTGAAGCAATATCAATCTCGGTAAGCAAAGACACTTTGGCTTTGGAGTGCCGAAAATTTTCAAAAGGGAATGTTCGAGGCAGGGAGTATTCTTATTTGCATTATAGTTGCACTCTAGACATTAGAAACGTTACAATGGGGAATGCAACTGAGGAAGTGATTTTAGTGACAATTTCAGAAACAACGAGGTGTGGTAATGAGACGTTCCTAGAAGCTTCAAGTGAGAAACTGAATTTACATCCGAGTAAGAGGGATCTTGAGATTGTGCGTGTATGAGACTGCAAGGTTGAAGGAAGACGTAAAAGGATTGGTAGGTACTAAAGGTGTGAAGAAAAACCAAGAAATGTGTGTTTGAAAACATAAACTCTAAAGCATAAGCAAAAGTAAAAAACACGTGATATATCCTGGTTCACTTGAGAAACGCCTAAGCTAGTCCACGCCAACATACCAAGGTGATTTCGCCTTGAACTCAAGGAATTAATCCACTATTTGGAATGCGGCTTCAGGAAAAAGTTCGGGACTACATGGTTTTTCAATGGAATTTTTTAAAGTTTGTTGGGATATTATAAAGCTTGATTTATTTCATTGTATCTAAGAATTGTTTACCTAAGCTCACCTTCATAAAGCTATTTGGACAGATTTTATCTTTTGTATTCCCAAGTGACAGAATCTGCAGGATGTCTCTGATTATTGGTATACTTGTCTTATTAGTAGTGTCTACAAGACTATTTATAAATTGCTGTCAAAAAGGCTTAAGGGTGTTTTGATCAAGCTTTTTTCTAGTAATCAGTCCGCCTTTGATCCAAATAGAGGGTTTCATGATGGTGTTTTGGTCCAAAATGAAGTGGTTGACTATGCTAAGAGGAAAAATAAAGGTTTATTTCTCTTTAAGGTTGATTTAGACAAGGCTTTTGATTCCGTTTCATGAGATTACCTTCTATATATTCTTAAAAGAATGATGTTTGGTTCTAAATGGTGTGATTAGGTAAAGGCTTGTGTGTGTTCTGCTTCTTTCTCGATTTTGACGAATGGTAGCCCAACCATTGATTTTTAAGCTAGAATGGGACTACTCCAAGGGGATCCTCTTTCTCTGTTTCTCTTCATTATGGTGGCTTAAGGTCTAGCAGGTTTATTGCGGAATGCGTGTTGTCTCGACTACTTCCATCTTTTCTAATTGGGTGTTAATCTTCATATTGATCTTCTTCAGTTTGATGACGATACTATGCTTGTGGGAAAACATTCATGGGATAATTTAGGGAATCTTAAAACTTTGTTGCATGGTTTTGTACCCCAAAATTTTCCCTCTCATTTATCAATTATTTTCTCACAAAGATCTCTCTTGGTTCAAGACTACACTAGGGTTGATCAACTCAAGA
Source organism: Vicia faba (assembly GCA_948472305.1). Lineage (NCBI taxonomy): Eukaryota > Viridiplantae > Streptophyta > Magnoliopsida > Fabales > Fabaceae > Vicia > Vicia faba. The sequence goes on along the minus strand of OX451735.1, from coordinate 537,742,641 downwards.
CACCTCCTTGAGCACTGTTGTACCCCAAAATTTGCCCTCCCATTTATCATAGAAGACACAACCCTAGGGTTTCTCAGACACTCAAGTTGGATCAGGAATCGATCAGACAGATTTTCTTCTGTGGCAGTAAACCAACAATTAGGGTTTTTCTTGCATTCCTTAAAAGAGAATGAGTTTTCAGAAATTCAACTGGTTTTCACCGGTCTTCATGCTTTCTCAAGTTTACTGAAAAGATAATGTTTGTTCTCAGAGCATGGTTTGTTTGGATAAGAGATTAAGACTGTCATGTAGGACACTCATGATTGTTTAATTCAGGTTAACCAGATGATTTGTGTCTTTAAAACATTTGCTTGGTCAGGAAATGGAATATACAATGCGTGTTTGTTTGGAATGCAGTTACATAGTTATTGGGATTACTTGGAATGTAAGTTACCAGACTGGAGCATTTTGTTTTAAATATCTTGATTGGGAATCTTTAAGAATCAGTTAGGTTGCGAAGAGAAAATTACAAGTTATTGACAGTAAAGGGTTTCAATTGACACCAGAATATTTCATAAGACTTTCTCCATTTTTTTCAAACATTGTTACAAAATAATTTGTTCTTTTAAATACTCGATGTTTTACAGCTTATTGTATTTAAAAGATAAATTAGTACAACCGTTGGATACAATACAAGAATGTTTCTCTCTAAATTACAAAGAAAATCTAAATGAATCTATGCCTAAGTTTGACTGAAGATCCTTTGCTTCCATGCTTTCCACAGAGTTTCTTGCTTCCCTTGCTTTGTTACATCCAATTGTGCTCACATGAAAACAAAAGAAAGAAAAATAGTTAGTACAAATTATTTGGGCATGAGCAAGAATTTTCAAAAGAAAAAGTGTTATTCATCATTAAAGTTTGCAAATTGGAATCAGAAGGCCATTTTAATTCATCACAATTTATTTCCTCTATTTTTGCAAATCACAAGAAGAATACTCTTCTTGGTTCACAAAAAGAAGCAAACTGTCCAAAATGCAAGCAAGCTGTCCAAACAAAACAAAAGAAGCAAACTGTCCAAAATGCAAGCAAGTTGTCCAAACAAAATAAATACATCAAACTTATCCAAACAAACAGCAAAGCTGGACAAAACAAATGCAGCAAACTTATCCAAACAAACAACAGAACTGTCCAAACAGAATGGTACAAATTTATCCAAACAACAGTGCAAATTGGACAAAATGCAAACAACATAAACGAGGCAGCAGCATAGCAGTAGACAACATCAACTTAAGGGAGAAGTATAGCAATATAATAAGCTAAGTCAAACAAGCAAAAACTTTTTCAAGAAGCCTAGTTCATCATTTTCCATTTTTTATTGCAAACTTTTTAGAATTGAAAAAAAAAGGCAAAAGAGCAATTGACTTTCTTAGTGTCATTGAGAGAGAAGAGAGGAAAGAAGTCACCTAGGATATTGGGATGCACAACCCTGCTTCCTTGACTGTCACAAATTACATAGAAGTTGCTAGAAAACAAAACTGTTATCAAAAAGCCAAAAGAACAATATAGTAAAATATTCAAATTCTTTATTGTCCCACCATTTTGAATAGGAATTCAACAGAAGCAACACCAATATAACAGTAGACACAACTCTCAAGCAAAAAAGAGATAGAAAAAAATTATCAAACTCAGCAAACCAAAAAACCTCCAAAACCTCAAGTTTTCAAAATTGTCAAAGTCCAAAAAAAACTGTAAAAGTCTCAAAACCTTCAAACTGTCAACAAAAAATCAACAACCTTCAAAAAACCTGTCAAACATTCAAAACCTCCCAAAAATAAAAGTCTCAACTGTCAAAAAATCCCAAACCTGATCTCAAGTCAACAAAACACAAATCTCAAGTTGAGAAATCAGAACCATTAACAAAAGCAAAAACCTACAACCTGTTAACAAACATTTCAAAGCCAAATAGCCAAAACTTGAGACAAGTCTCAAACAGCAAAAAACCAAACCCAAAAAACCAGAGAAGGCCTCAAACTGATAAACAAGCATCCAAATTGTCAAAACCTGAAAATCCTCAAAAACCAACATAAGTCCCAACTGATAAACCATCAATAAAAACCTGTTAACCCTTTTTTCAAATTCATTGAATCAAGCAAAACTGTCAAACCATCTCAACACCATCAAACCTGCAAACTGTAAACCAGTATTCAAATCAAAAAACCAGAAAAAAGTTAAAATCCCAAAACATCAGCCAAAGCTTCCAATATTCTAAACTATAAGCAAGCCAAAACAACAAAAACATCAGCCAAGCTTCCAATAATCCATAACCAAAAACATGACCAAAAACTTGCAACAAACTCCAGCAACCAAAAACCAATAAACCATTCAAACTGATATCCAACTATCCAAACACCATTAAATTACACAAGTCCAAAACCTGTCAAAGCCACAAAATCCAGAAGATAACCAATATCATCAGAGATAGAATAAAGTTACTAAAATATCACGCTTTCAATCTTCATCTCTTCCCCCATGCAGCTCTTGCCACCAAGGAGCACCGCCCTCAGTCTCACCATCCCCTTTCCATTTCACAGAAAGAATCCCAACAGGTATGGATTTCTCATCTTTCTCCTAATCTCATTTCTCTGCATCTAAGATCATGAGGTTGATTAACAGAAAAACACATAACATGACAAAAACCAACGAAATTGTTCAATCTTTAATAAGAACAGAACCGTACCTTTTCAAGAAAAGTCGCTAGAAATCGTTTAAAGAGGCGAGATTAAGGGGCGCTCCGACAACAAAAAGTTGGGGGGGAAGATCAGATAGACAAATTTCGGACCTTTTACGCTTAAATCCGAACTTAGGGTTTTCAAAACAAAAACGCGAATCACGGTGAGATAAAGAAATAAGGAGCGATTATGTTCGCCAAATTAGAAAGGGACGATTAGTGAGAAGTTTAGAGGTTTCACAAAGATGAACAAAGATGAAAATTTGGAGAAGATGAATGAAGGAGATAAGCGGCCCCGCTGTAAACAAAGGGTTACAACCCTAATTTTTGCTTTTTTCCTTAAACAAAATGTAATGCCAACTTAAGAGCTTGGGCCTATTTTTTCAAATTACCATAAGCCCATTCGTATTTTACTGGTCTCACCCCCCCCCCCCCCCCCCCCCCTTTAGACTTGTTTTTGTATTTCAGCAATAACAACTATTTTTCTTTGGGCCTAACACCCTTAAACTCACTTAAGCCCATGTTCCTTGTTTTTTTTAAATTTGTTTCCTTTTTATATTTTTATTTGTTAACAAAATTACTAGATAAAACATAAAATACATTTTCATACATTTGATTTAAGTCTTGAAAATTATTTTTTAACATTTTCCTTTTTTTTATAAACTTATTTTTACTAATTTTTTACATTTAATAAAACATCAAAAAATTAACTTAATTTGTTTTCTTTCTTTAAACTTATTTATATAGTTAATAAAATACAAAAATAATAAAGATTTTAATTTAATCATTTTTTTAGAATAGGTTTTATTTTCCTCTTTTCATGTAAATATTTAGCATTTCATATTGTGCTAATATTATTTTCATAAATTGTCATAGCTTTATATTAAATCGCACAAAAATTCTATTTGGTTGTATTGTTTGATATTTGGACATTGCTATTTAATTTGATTCATCCCCATTTGTAACAATTGTACCCCCATTCCCGAACATTCTGTAATAGCTTAGAATTTCAATTCCCTCAATTTACTGCTTTCTATATACTGCATAGTAATTAGGCGTGTATTTCAAGATTCAAAAATCAATCGCTAAATGACCTAATCAAAGAAAAAAATAACTTGAAACCAACACACTTTTCATACGCGCACCTCTAGGGTAACCTCACTCGTTGCCTCGGAAATACAGCCATGTCCCTCGAATATGGGACGCTCTAGCAATGAATCTTTAATAAACAAAGATCATAGTCCCTCGATGACCCTCGATGTTGCCTTCGATTAAAACGATCTCGTCCCTTACGAAAATTGCTAAAGCGTCTCCTAAGTTGCTTTCGATGATTGTGAAATTGACCTGCGCCTGTCCCTTCACATCCAACGATGTGGCTTCTTACCAAATCAATGGTAAGATAGCACCATCAAAAGGAGGAAGAAAAGAACAACTTAAGACCTTTCGAGTAGATAGATTCTCTCTTAGTTACTCGCTTGCTCACGACAAAAACTTTTTACACCTACACCCTCATTTCAAAACATTTTCAAAAAGACAAAACATTTTGTATACATTCTTATAGAGACGAGAACCATTGCAAAACCTCTCTTCAAAACACTTTTCGAAACACGATTCACAAACACATCTTTGAACCACTTTTCGAAACAAAACTTGGTATACGTTCTTATAGAGACGAGAACCATTACAAAAAGATTGTTCAAAATACTTTCAAAGCCCACACCACAAGCACACAATCAAATGAAAGCAAGTGATCTAAACGAGTAACTAAGAGCCCATGGAAATACATGGATGAAAAGGGTGTTAATACCTTCCCTTTTCATAATCTACCCCCCGAACCCGAGAAAATTCTCGAAAGGTCTTTCCTGTGATTTTTTACCTTTGCTTTTGGATAAAAGAAAAGTCGGTGATGACTCTTGCTAACCGCACAAGTGCGATCGAAACGCAAAACATCAAGTCAGTTCTCCCACCGTATCACAAGCACTGATGACCAAAATTAGGCTTTGAGATTGCACAAGGATAATTGAACTTTCAATGCCTCATATAACTTTCATGGATCATTATGGACCCACAAGATTACTCATGTCAAGTTTCAAGCCTTGGATCACACTTTTTCTCAGTCAATAGAGCAGTTGACCTAAAAATCAGCTATATTGGGAAAAAAGCTAATTTTGGCCAATTTACAGTCAAAGTTCATAATTCTTTATTCACATCAACATTATAAACTCATATGTGTCATTTGATCAAGTTTGGACCATAATTCCTCAAGAATTTTGATCAGATAATCAAAAGGGCAAAATTGTCAAAATTAAGGTTTTGATTGAGGAAAGGCAATTTATGATTTTTAACCTAGCAAGTGGTCAATTGGTTTGAAGCATGACCTCAAGAGTTCAATTGCACCATTTTTACCTAATGGCATGACCCAAAACATTTCTCAAGATCAATTGGATTGATAGTGAATTTTCAGTCAACTAATCAAAAGTCAATTGTACACTAAAAAGTCAAACTTTGACTTTTTGGTCAAAATCCAATGTCGAAGATCACAATTCTTCAAAACATGTAAAAATATGAAACCTATTCATCAAGAAATCAAAAAGTCAAGATTTCATTTTGAAAAGTCAATGTTTTCTAACTTAGAAAATTTTCTAAGTGTTTAAAACTTCATATTTTTTCACAACTTTTACCCAATTTTTCACCATGATGCAAGATGATTCAGAAGAAACTTTCAACATGAAAGTTGTAGATCTCCATGATATATATACCATTCCTTTACATAAATTCTCCTAAAAATTCTTGGATCTCAAGTTGTTAATTCATAAAGTCATGGTCTTGAAATTGAACACACAATGAAATTTTGCCCTAGTTTTAGTCAGGATTTTGATCTAACTTCATGGCACTTTTTCATATAGTTCCAAAGGGAATTTTCGAAAGTGATGCAAAGATGGGTTGTAGAGCACATTGCAAGCTTTCCAAAATGTTCTAGAAATCCTTGAGATCATTTATTATCAAGGATAATCAAAGAGATGAAGTTAGGGTTTTCAAACTTAAATTACAAGCCATTTCATGATGAACAAAAATTCAAATCCAAGCTTAGGCTGCATAATCTTTGCTTTGCAGGCCTCAAACTTGTTTGTCACTCCATAATTAAATGTTTACACAGATGTTAGAGCTTTAATCCAAGCACTTGAGCCTTTATCCAAGTTACATTTCCATTTATGGCACAAAGTTGCCATTTCCATGTTGATAAAGCACTACTTTTGCAATTGTCAACTTCTTGAGCTTTGCACTTGTTCTTTCTGCACACACAACCCCTATAACATGCTTGTACAACACTTTGAGATTTGTCTTCTCACTTTTCTTTAAAAGAAAGTTATAGAGCCAAAAGGTTAGAACTCAGAAACCTTGAGTGCATTTGATCTCTAACCTTTTCCATACATATACACAAGTATATTGCAACATAACACATGAATGATAAGTCCCCAAAACACTCCCAAGCATTCTTCAACACAGAATCTGCCATAACTTGACAATTTTGAACCTCACATAGCCATCTCCAAATCCACTCGTGCGTATTGAGTTTTAACCATCCAAACACTTAATGTACATCATATCAAAGTGATCTAGACCCCTGTTTCCTGACTGTAACTCCTCCATCACTATCCACCATTTCCAAATTTGAAGCTTGCAACTTGACGTGAGTTGGGAGTTTTAGCCATCCTCAAAGCAAAGTAGGAGTTGGAACACACTCAAAGAGGTCCAGGCAAGCTATAGAAATCATCAGGTCATCACAAAGGTTGCTCAAACTCCATACACGACTCCATCTGCAAGAGGTAAGTTTTCAAACTTTTATCTCTTCATACAAGCATCATTTGATTCTGATTTGTGAAGATAAAATGTAGATACCATTGCCACGAAGCTGTACATATCCATAGTTTGCATTTATATGGCTTGAGCTTAGAGAATTTTAGAGTTGAAGTTTCTGAAATTTGTAGTTTTTAAATTAGGGCCATAAAAATTTTCATTCATCTTGGACTGTTATCTTAGGTTATTTACATGGTTGGATTCGTGGGAAGAAATGCCACAACTTTCATGTTTGAACTTTTCATTTTTGTTGAGAGATGAAGAAGTTACAGATCCTTTGGCTGGAGGTTGAAGATAAAGTGTAATCAGGGCGCGTTTTGTGTTATGTATTTATCCTTTCACACAAGTTAACAAATGTATCACCACCCCAGTGGTTAAAGCGCGCGTATGTCACCCTTAGGTCCTGGGTTCAAGCCCCAGCGTGACCTTTTGCATTTTTTTTCACTATTTTTGAGCTTTTTTGCAGCGCCTGGGCTTCTATTTGGGCCTCTTGTTTTTTTCTTTTCACTAACCGTGATTTACTTCAACACCCCCTAGCCCATTTTTCTTTAATTATTTCATTTTCTTTTTTGTTTATTTCATTATATTTTATTTTCTTTAATATTTTTATTATTTATTATTATTAATATTATTATGTTTTTTATTAATAAAAATCCAAAAAAATATTTTTATTATTTATACTTATATATTTTATTTTCTCTATAAAACAAAAAGACTAAAAACGTTTTCTTAAACAAATTAATTTCTTTTTCTTAAATAATTAATATTTAGACTTAGGCTTAATTATTATTTTATTTTATTTTTTATTCAAAATTAATTTAGAACTTAGGTTTATTTTAATTAATTAATTTTCATATTATTTTTATTAAGTTAAAACCTTTTCACAAAAAAACCCTAAAATACATTTTTTATCTTAATTTCCTCCTGAATTAATTTAGGTTTAAATTTTGTTTATTTTTCATTAATCATCTCACTTAATTAGGATAAAACCTCTTTCATAAAAACAACAAAAAATCTTTTCTTTTTTCCATTTATATTCTTGCATTTTATTTTCAATTTTGTACAATATTCAATATGGTTGTAATAGGTAATTAGGTTTAATTTTCTTGCAATCCCCATTGTTGTACCCCAAAATTTTCCCTCTCATGTTTCCCAAAGTCTTCCCCCTGCATGGTTGATCACAAACTCTTGCCTAAGAAAAAGGAAAATTTTTTAGTGTTGCTTCAAGTACATTTCGATTGGCATTCTGAAAGACCCTTCGATTGGTGTTCTGAAGGAGCCTTTCGATTGGCATTCTGTCAGGCTCTATCGATTGGCATTCTGGACAAGCGCTTCGATTTGCATTCTGAAAAATCCTTCAATTGGTGTTCTGAAGGAGCTCTTCGATTGGTATTCTGGACAAGCCTTTCGATTGGCAGGTACTTCGATTGGAATTCCAAAAAGGTCCATTCGAAGAAGCATGCAAAGGGTCCATTCGAAGAAGCTTTCGAAAAGCATTCGAAGGAGGCCATCAGCCCATTCGAAAGGGAGCATTCGAAGGCCAGTTACATGTCATTCAAAATTCAAAAAGGGACAGGATCCCATGTGTTTAGCCAACGTTACAAACTCTCATTCATGGCTTTCAAAACACATAATTAACGTTACAAATTCTCATTCATGGCTGTCAAACACATAATCAAAGTCATTTAAACCTTTGTCTTCCTGTCCCCTCCACCCCCTCTATATAAAGAGATCACAAATGTTGCAAAAGGACGGGGGAAAACACACAAAAATATACAGAAAAATAGAGAAAAGAAGAAGGAAGAACTTGGAGATACGCTGCCAAATGTCATCAGCACTTCCAGGAAGCCATACCCAATCCTTGCACAAGCCAAAGCTACCACCCAGCGGACACCTCCACCCTCAGAACTACAGATCAAAACACCTCTATTTGGTAAAGAAACCTAATCTCAAACTCATTTCGATCTCTGATTGCATATTCATGTTATTACTGCTGTTAGTGAATGATTTAATGTTCTACATATAAGCTACAACGCAGAGATGAGATTATGCCATTGCTTGGGAACAATCTGAGTTTCTCCTTCGAATCCCAGGATAAAACAAACCCAGACCCAGGTTCAGCAGGTGCGAATAAGGGGGAGATTCGAACCAGGGGGAAAAATCCCCCCTGGACCTTTAACATGTGTTTCGTTTCTTGCAGGAAATACATTCTCAGATTCCTGTTCAGAGTTTCGAAGCTCAGCAGTTTAGCTTCGAACTGGACCCAAGATTTCCAGATCGAAGGATGACATGTCCAGATCGAACACCCTCAGAGTGCAGCCCCTCATGCACCTTCGATCCAGCCTCTTCACTGGGTCGAAAGACAGCCTGCACCTCTTTCGACCCAGGCCTCCAGAATTATATTTTTCTTGTTTTGCTGCCTGGCCCATTTGTACTTTGTTTACTTTGTTTTTGTTTATTCCTTTTAGTTTGTTTTTTTTAATCAACATAAAAATCATAAAAATAAATAACTTAGAATTAGGATTTAATTTAGTTAATTATTTTAACTTATTTTCTTCAATTTTAAAATCAGTAGACTTAGGATTTATTTGAATTCAATCCTTTCCATAAACAAAAATGCAAAAAATATTAAGTATGTTTTAGAGTTAATTTTAATCATTTTTTTAATTAATTAAATTTGACTTAATTGAACATTTAGCATTTTCCCAAAAATAAAACAACAAAAAGATCATATGCTTAGGATTTTTAAGATTCATGCGCGTTTAGTTTATTATAACTGCTTATTATTCCCCCAATTTTGGACATGTAAATAATCCCCCTCCCCGAAGCCTTGTAATAGCGTAGGATTTACAATTTCCGCACTTCAAATTCTTGTATATATATTAACTGCTTAGATGTATGCTAACTAGGATTGTATGACAAGATCTAAAAACAAATGGTAGAACACCTAAAAATACAAAGATAATATAACTAAAAAAAACAATACACTTGCACATGCCACTCTTAGGGTACACCTCACTTGGTTTCCTCAAATGTGGTCATTAAGTATAGGATGTTTTAGAGGTCGTCCTTCTGTCCAAAGATCAAAGTTTCCTCGAAATGGTTGCCTCGATAAAAATGATCTAAGACATTAGGGTTACCACTAAGGCGTCCTAACGATGCTTTAGTGACCACACGTCCCTTAAATCGAATTGACCCGAAAAACTCCAACGACGGTGCTACCTACTCCTCAATAGTGGGATAGCACTGTCTAAAGGACGTTTGCACAATTTAATTCCTTTTCGAGTAGGTAGAGGTTCTTAAGTACTTGCTCCTTTAAAAAAACAAAACAAAACTTTTCGCACTTACACTTTCTTCAAAAAACAAAACAAAACTCTTTTCAAAACCCACAAACACAAAGAAAAGCAAACTTTTGAAAACATAGTGAGCAAGTACCTAAGAGCCCGTGGATAACCACGGATAGAAAGGGTGCTAATACCTTCCCTTTCTATAATATACCTCCCGAACCCGAGAAACATCTCGAAAAGGAATTTTTCTGTGCTTTTGTCCTTTCCTTGTTGGATAAAATAAAAGACGGTGGTGACTCTTGCTTACCACGACATTTTGCAAAAACAAACGCAAACGCGAACCAGCATTCAAAAACAGTCAGTTCTCATTCCCACCGATCACAGAACTGGCGACTCTGCTGGGGAATATTAAGTGAGGTGTACCTTAGGACTAGATCACTTGTGTTTTCATTTGTATTGCTTTGTATGCTTTTAATTATGGGCTTGTATCGGAGTTCTATAAATCCTCCACCCGGATTTGGGAAACATTCATAGATAGCAATACGTTGTGGAAACTGTGCGGGGTATACCGACACGGTTGAAGCAATAGCTATATTAGTGCGACATATTTGTGAGTACCGGTAGCCTTTGAATCAATCAAAGAGAATACGGGGCCGCTGAGTGATGTCACTAAGCATTAATGACCTAGAACCTTACTTGACCATCTTGGCCTTTTTTAGGGGTAGTGAGATGACCGACTTTGGTGCAGTCCGAAGTTGGTAGATACTCGATACTACACTCATTGAGGATTGTTTTCTTCGAATATTTTGGTCGCCAGTTAAGTGGCTAAACCGAGACGATGAACATAGAAAACAATCCAATGATATTGAGCTCCTTAGAACCTGGTTACTATTTGTAGGACAGGTTTTGAGCCAACTAAACTCAAGAGGGTACTTACCTATGAAACCTCTTCCAAGCCTAAAACTAGGGTTTTTGTGTGACTTGCTTGTACATGTGTTTTTGCATACATCATAAAGCATCATATGCATCTTCTAACCATTTCAAGGGTTTAGATCTTCATCTTTGTTCTTGTTTTGCAGGACATGGAGTCTCTCCGTAGGAAAATAATTCAAGTCAACCTTGTAAGGATCCCTCTTCAACTCAAGGAGCTTACATCCAGGATTCCCGAGAATTCTCTCTTCAGTGAAAGACATGGTAGACTCCTCAGCTTGGTCAACACCAACATTGAAGAAGACATGATGAAAGTTCTCTTCCAGTTCTTTGACCCCCTACACCATTGTTTCACATTCCCTGATTATCAATTGGTGCCTACTTTGGAGGAGTTTTCTCAACTCCTGAGGATTCCTATTCTTAGTCATCTACCCTACAACGGTACGGAAAAGGAACCAAAACTGGAAGATGTTGCTCAAGCATTACGCTTACAACTATCCGACATCAAGGGGAATTGGGAAACCAAAAGTGGTATCAAAGGATTCTTGGCAAAGTTTCTGTTTAAGAAGGCACGAGAATGATGGAATTCTCTTGATCTACAAGCCTTTAAAGAGATTGTGGAACTCCTTATCTATGGGTTGGTTTTGTTCTCAAATCCTGATCAACTTATAGATGTGAATGCTGTCAAGATTTTCATATCCAAGAATCCTATACCTACATTGCTTGGGGACATCCTCCACTCATTTTACACACAAACAATGAGGAAAAGAGGTGTTCTCATGTGCTGTACTCCTCTCCTAGCAAGGTGGTTTATTTCTCACCTTCCACAATCAGTTTTGAAGAATGAGCAGGGTTTAAGGTGGTCACAACGGTTGATGACCCTCACACATTCTGATGTACATTGGTGTTCTCGGTCCAGAGAAAATGTCACCATCATTGATCGTTGTGGAGAATTTCCTAATGTTCCATTACTTGGAATTAGGGGAGGCATTACCTACAACCCCTGTTTAGCTTTGAGACAATTTGGATATGCTCGGAGAGATGTCCCTCATGACATGCTGATTCCTGATCTAGTTTTTGACTTCGACAACGATATGCAAGGACTTCGACAAAGGTTCATCAGAGCTTGGAGGATGCCTAATAAGGTGGATAGTAAGACACTGGGGCACAAGAATTCCATTCCCCTTGAGCCTTACCTCAAGTGGGTACGAACCCGCTCCCAGAATCTTATGATGCCATATCCTCACATTCTCCCCTTGATCAAAGAGCCTGTTATGGAAGGAGAGGTTCCATACGCCATCCTACATCCTGACATGCCAACATCATGGGAAGAAATGCAAAAGAGTTGGATCCAACTCAAGGAAGAAGGAAATACTTTTGAAGCCAGCTTATATGCCAGTGAAAAGAAGGTTTTGGAGCTTATCCGCCGACTTCACGAGGAGGAGACCCTCAACACTTACATCGCTCCAAAAAGGATGCGCCATGTATTTTTACATTAAGAATTTTGTAATATTTCGCCCATGAGGCACTTATGTACTAACAAATTTCTTCTTAGTATGACGTGTGTTCTTTTTGTCTGCAACAAATTTGAATTTTTGAACCCTTGAATGCATTACATAAATAGCATACCATTCATCATATGCATAACAGGTACCCTTTTACAGGTCTCTTATCTTCTTCGTTGTTTATTTCAGCAATCACCATGTCTGCTGAACCTTCCACTGAGCAAGCTATCAAGGCCCTCCAGGCCCAAAATGCCAAATTTCAAGAGTTGGTCATGAGCCTAGCTAAGGGTCAGCAGGACCTGAAGACCCTGATCCTGAAAGAGAGGAAGAAGAAGAAGAAGAAGAAGAGGACCATCCTGTTCAACACCGGATGCAGGTTTGGAAACGGGCTGCAGAATGAAATTGATCTAGCCACCCCGTCTGGAGAGAAAGACAGTCCACAAGAAAGGAGGGCTCCTAGCCCTATGGTCTCCGACAACGAGACGGACTATGATGAAGAACAGTATCCTCCTGCTGAGGATAAGTACAAACAGCTGGAAGACCGTCTGAACACTATGGAAGTACATAAGGTGCCCGGTCTGGACTTCGGAGATTTGGGTTTATCATCTGGGGTGGTGATTCCCCATAAGTTCAAGGCACCTACCTTTGCCAAGTACGACGGAGCCTCCTGTCCAAAGATGCACCTCCGGTCATATGTGAGGAAGATCCAACCTTACACTACTGATAAGAACTTATGGATCCATTTCTTTCAAGACAGTCTCTCAGGGACTCAGCTTGAGTGGTTCAATCAGTTGGACGGAGCCAGTATCCGCAGCTGGGAGGATTTGGTTGTTATATTCTTTAGGCATTATCAGTATAATTATGACCTTGCTCCTACGCGTACCCAACTCCAGGGTATGTCAATAGGGACGGGTGAAGGATTTAAAGAGTATGCTCAAAAATGGAGAGACCTTGCGGGAAGGGTGCAACCACCTTTAGCTGATCGTGAACTTGTTGATATGTTTTTGGGGACCCTGTCCGGTCCATTCTTTAACCATTTAATCGGAAGCTCTTCAGCCGGGTTTGCAGACCTTATCTTGACTGGTGAGACGATTGAAGCTGGTATTAAGGCTGGGAAGATACAGAAAGGTGCCTCGTCGAGCACCGAGAAGAGACCGTTAAAGAAAGAGTCCAGTGATGTCTAAAGTTCAAGAAGATAAAGCAGACCTGAACACCGCCAAGCTGTCAACGCGGTTGTTATTTCAAAACCTGCTGGCGCTCCTCAACATCACAACCAATGAAGGGACGAGAGACCTCAAAGGCAATTCACTCGTCTCAGCATGACCTTGTCTTAGATTCTGCCACAATTGCTGAAGACCAACCTGGTGACCCTAATAGAAGCTCCAAAGAATCCAAATACAACATCACCCAGGTATAACCCTAATGCCCGCTGCGCTTTTCACTCTGATAGCCCGGGGCATGATACAGACGATTGTTGGGTTTTGAAGAACAAGGTGCAAGACTTAATTGATGCAAAGGAGATTGAGTTCGAGGCACACGAGAGGCCTAATGTTGTAACTGCTCCCATGCCCAGGCATGGAGTGAATGCTGTAGAGGAAGACTTGTTTATAATGTCTGTGGATGATATTGTTACCCCTCTAATGACTGTCAAGAGGAACCTGTTGCTAGCCAGTTTATTTCCGGTTTGTGGTGAAGGTTGCCCTATGTGTTCTGCTTTACCTACTGGTTGCCCATCTCTGAAGTCAGGTATCCAGAACCTGATGGATAGTAAAGAGATTCTTTTTGAGAATACTGATGTTCCACCCATTCATTCTGAAGAAGTTTCCATCATTACCATTTTCGACAATTCTTCCAAGGCTCCCTCGAGGACGCCTGTTAGAATTACATATGTTCCAAAGACCGCACCTATAATCATCACTGTTCCGGGGCCCATCCCCTATACATCTGACAAAGCTGTCCCTTGGCACTATGGGGCAGATGTTTATGTTCTTGGAGTTAAGCAAGAGTTCGGTGTTGATATCGGCATCAACAATGTTACAGGACCTGCTAAAGTCACCCGCAGCTGTAGACTTTTCTCACCTGATATTGCTCCACTAGTTGTCCGAAGACCCATTGTCATTAAGCCTGCAAGTGTACCTGCTTCCATTCCTGATCAAGTCCCTGTTCCTACCCCTGTCGCCGAGTCATCTAATGCTCGGGGAAAATGGATCACCACTGATATGCCTGCCCAGACGGAGGCGCCAAAGACAATCACTGTTGAAGCTTCCAAACAGGAGATGGAAGAGATTCTGAAGATTATTAAGAAGAGTGATTATAATGTAGTTGAGAAACTGGGGCAAACCCCATCCAAGATTTCTATGTTATCACTGTTGTTGTGTTCAGAGGCCCATGCCAAGGCTCTGATTACCTTCCTGAAGACGGCCCACGTGCCGCAAGAGACATCAATTGATCAATTTACCGATTATGTGGCCAATTTAACTGCTGATAATGGTTTGGGTTTCTTCGACACTGATCTGACTGCTAAAGGGAAGAACCATAATAATGCCCTGCATGTCTCCATTGAATGCAGGGGCACTACTCTTGCACATGTGTTGGTTGACACTGGTTCCTCGTTGAACGTCTTGCCCAAGAAAGCTCTAGACAGGCTGGATTGCGAAGGTTTGGAACTAAAGCCGAGTAACATTGTTGTCCGGGCCTTTGATTGGTCTAAGAGGATGGTGCATGGTGAGGTTGATATTCCAATCAAAGTTGGTTCTCAGGTCTTCAATTCTACATTCTATGTGATGGACATTCGGCCATCCTATTCTTGTTTGCTGGGTCGTCCATGGATCCACAAAGCTGGAGCCATAACCTCAACGCTCCACCAGAAGCTGAAATACCCGGTCAGAGGGAAGATGGTGACAGTACAGGGGGAGGAAGAGTATATGGTCAGCCACCTTAACTCGTTTTGGTACATAGAGATGGATGGGGAGTTCATTGAGACCCCATTTTCAACACTTTGAAGAGGTTCCTCAGACATTGGCATCGACTGAGACTGTGATTGAAAATTCTCCTATGAAGATGGCTTCCTTAAAGGATACCCGGGCTGTTATTGAGAAGGGTGAGTATGCAAACTGGGGCCGACTTCCTGATATCACTCAGAAGACTAACAAGTTTGGTTTGGGTTTCACTGCAGAAGCTCAAAGGGTTGTTCGAAGTGCAAGGATTGGAAGACCTCATGTGTTCATCAGCAACTCGGGAGTAAATGCCATCGAAGATGACGTGGAGGAGTCTGAATTCGACAGTTGGATCTATCCTACGACCAACGGTGGACCAAACAATTGGACAGCAAAGGATTTCATCCCTATTACTTTTATTACTAAGTAATGAGCTTTTTGTTTCGAATTTGTAACAGACAATGTTTTGAAACTATATGGCCCGATGTCTTACCCGGGGCACCGTGGCTTCATTTATGAGGGCTTTTGTATGCCATTTTCATATATCATTAATGAAAGAATTGGACGTTTTCGCATTTCAAATTTTGTGCTCCTTGTCTTTCTTTATTACATATTGCAAAATAGCTATTTTACACACACTCACATATACAGGTCCCAATCCACTCTGGATCTCACTGGTAACGACTCTGCTACTGCCAGTTATGACTTCGAAATTCTGATCAACTTAGCCGAAGACGAAGGTGAAGATGATTGTGAAGTGCCTGGTGAGCTTGCAAGACTACTACTCCAGGAAGAGAGGGCCATTCAGCCACATGAAGAGCCAGTGGAAACGGTGAATTTGGGTACCGAGATAGACAAAAAGGAAGTAAAGATCGGTGAAAATCTAGAGCTTAGTGTGAAACAACGGTTGATTCATGCTGCATGACTACGTGGAAATCTTTGCCTGGTCTTACGAAGATATTCCTGGGTTGGATACCAACATTGTGGTTCATCGCCTGCCTACGAAGGAAGACTGCCCTCCGGTAAAACAGAAGGTTCGCCGTATGCATCCAGAGATGTCTGAGAAAATCAAGGCCGAATTTATGAAACAGTTTGACACCGGTTTTCTAGCAGTAACTTCTTACCCTCAGTGGGTTGCCAATGTGGTTCCAGTACCGAAGAAAGATGGTAAGGTTAGAATGTGTGTTGATTACAAAGATTTGAACAGAGCAAGCCCTAAGGATGACTTCCCTCTATTTCACATCGACGTTCTAGTTGACAATACTGCTCAGCACAAGGTATTCTCCTTTATGGACGGTTTCTCCGGTTATAATCAAATCAAAATGGCTCCCGAAGACATGGAGAAGACCACCTTTGTTACTCAGTGGGGCACCTTTTGTTACAAGGTCATGCCTTTTGGACTGAAGAATGTTGAGGCAACATATCAGCGTGCCATGGTTGCTTTATTTCATGATATGATCCATCATGATATTGAAGTATATGTCGACGATATGATTGCGAGGTCCCAAACTGAGGAGGAACACCTTGACCATCTACAGAAGCTGTTTGACAGGTTGAAGCTATACAAGCTGAGGTTGAACCCGAACAAGTGCACCTTCGGGGTGAGGTCTGGCAAACTGCTAGGTTTCGTCGTGAGCGACAAAGGTATTCAAGTGGACCCTGCCAAGGTGAAAGCCATACAAGAGATGCCAGCTCCCAAGACAGAGAAAGAGGTCAGGGGCTTTCTAGGATGTCTGAACTACATTGCCCGATTCATCTCACACCTAACTGCTACTTGTGAGCCAATCTTCAAACTGCTGAAGAAAGATCAAGTGGTACGTTGGAACGATGAATGCCAGGCCTCTTTTGAAAGAATCAAGGAGTATCTCCAGGAACCACCCATTCTGATGCCACCGGTGGAAGGGAGACATCTAATCTTATACTTGACAGTACTTGACAACTCAATGGGGTGTGTGTTGGGGCAGCATGATGAGTCTGGCCGAAAAGAGCATGCTATTTATTACCTTAGCAAAAAGTTTACCAACTGTAAGACCCGATACTCACTGCTCGAGAAAACTTGTTGCGCTTTGGCATGGGCTGCTCGCCGGCTGAGGCAGTATATGTTGACTCACACTACTCTGTTGATTTCAAAAATGGATCCAATCAAGTATATCTTCGAAAAGCCTGCCTTGTCTGGAAGAATAGCAAGATGGTAGATGATCTTGACTGAATATGACATCCAGTACACGACTCAAAAAGCAATTAAGGGAAGTGTATTGGCAGACCATTTGGCATATCAGGCAGTGGATGATTACTAGTCTATGAATTTTGAATTTCCAGACGAGAATATCATGGTAGTGACAGATTGTGAAACACCTGGACCGGATGAAGGACCTGAGGAGGGATCTCGATGGTCTATGCAAAATGATGGAGCTTCAAATGCTTTGGGTAATGGCATCGGTGTTGTGATCATATCTCCTAAAGGCTCTCATACTCCGTTTACCGCCCGACTATGTTTTAACTGCACCAACAATATGGCAGAGTATGAAGCATGCATTATGGGTCTTCGAGCTGCAATGGACCTAAGGATTATGTTTCTGAGTGTCTTCGGAGATTCCGCTCTCGTGATCAATCAAATCAAAGGAGAGTGGGATACGAAACACCCAAATCTTATTCCTTACAAGGAGTATGTATTGATGTTGCTTCCCCATTTCGAGGAGATAACCTTTGAACACTTCCCAAGAGAGGAGAATCAGTTGGCGGACGCGTTAGCTACGATGTCTTCTATGTTCAAAGTCAAGTGGGACAATGAGACTCCCCGAATCATTATTTGGAAATTGGATGAACCTGCACATTGCTGTGATCTTGAGACCGAAGAGGTAACATAAAAGCCTTGGTATCATGAAGTGAAGAGGTACCTTGAAACTCAAGAACACCCCGAGGGTGCATCTGTTAATGACAAGAAGTTTCTGAGAAGGTTCGCGACAAAGTTCTTCATCAGCAATGGCATTCTTTACAAACATAACCATGATTCAACCTTACTGTGTTGTGTGGATAAGATTGAAGCAGAAAGGATCATGGCAGAGCTGCATGAAGGTACTTTCGGAACTCATTCCAGCGGACATACCATGGCAAAGAAAATCCTTCGGGTAGGATATTACTGGTCCACAATGGAAGCCGACTGTCATCAGCATTCTCGGACATGTCACAAGTGCCAGGTTTATGCGTATAAGGTGCACATACCTCCAGTTCCTCTAAATGTCTTGACAGCACCTTGGCCTTTTGCAATGTGGGGCATTGATATGATCGGCGAGATCAGACCTACGGCATCCAACGGGCATTGTTTCATCCTGGTATCGATTGATTACTTTACGAAGTGGGTTGAAGCAGCTTCCTTTGCTATGGTAACCAAGAACGTCGTGGCACGATTCATTCGGCACAACCTGATCTGTCGATACGGCATACCAGAAAAGATCATTACGGACAATGATACCAATCTTAACAACAAAATGATCACTGAGCTCTGCGAGCAATTCAAGATACAGCATCATAACTCTTCTCCCTACCGGCCGAAGATGAATGGGGCTGTAGAAGCAGCTAATAAGAACATTAAGAAGATTGTGCAGAAGATGACAGTGACATACAAAGACTGGCACGAGATGTTACCATTTTCTCTTCACGGGTACCGTACCTCAGCACGGACGTCAACATGGGCAACACCCTATTCCTTGGTTTATGGCATGGAGGCAGTCTTACCCATTGAAGTTAAGATACCCTCTCTTCGGATCATGAAGGATGCAGGTTTGAGCGAAGACGACTGGATCCAGACCCGACTTGATCAATTGAATCTAATCTACGAAAAGAGACTTACTGCTATTTGTCATGGTCAGACGTACAAAAAACGAATGATCAAGGCATTTAACAAGAAAGTCAGACGACAAGAGTATCAAGTTGGGGACATGGTAATCAAGCGCATTATTCTACCTCAAGTTGATCCCAGGGGCAAATGTACCCCTACTTACAAAGGGCCATTTGTGGTTAGGAACATTTTCTCAGGAGGAGCGATGATTCTAACCACCATGGATGGTGACAACCTTCCTCATCCTGTCAATGCAGACATAGTAAAAAGATACTACGCATAATCAAAGACCCGCTAGGTTGATTGGCCTAGGCAAAAATAAGGGCTTCCCGGCGAACCAAAAGGGTTCGGGCAAAATAAGGGATGAAAATAAAAAAATCTGTACACCCGGCAAGTCGAAAACCTGAAAAGGCGGCTTGGGTAAAAATTGGTATCCCAGTGGACTGAAAACCCGAAAGGGCTGTCCAGGTAAAAGTTAGGGATTAAAGCGTAACACTATGTCTCATTGGATCACCTAGCATCCGGACTTCGGTATCAACTATCAGGCTCGGACAACACCAGTCAATCAGATTCATCTTCAACTAAGCAGCAAAGTGATGAGATGCTTGAGGATATAAAGGCAATAGCAGAGCTGGAACCAAGTGGGACTATTCACATAGCTGTTTTGTTTTGTTTTCACAAATTGTATAAATTCTATTTTGTTCGGCGGCGTTCTCTTACTTGGACGTCAGCCTCTTGTACAAAACGCCTATTTATAGGCCAAACTTCAAAGTCAATACAAATTCATTTTCAAACAAATTTCAAATTGTTTTTCCTTTATCTGTTTTGTTTTGCAAAGAACGTCCAATGTTCATTTTTGATATATGCATTTGACATTAATTGTTGCTCATAAATATTTACATGCGAAACAAAAGACAGATTACGGGTGATATCAGAAGTAGGGGCAATAAGAATTGTCTGAGCAGTCTAGTTGCTCTGTCCACCAGGTACCAAGGTATATATTCAGCTGAAGAATATGGCTAAGATACCTTCACTCCCCGCAGGATAAGACAGTAATGATAGCTCTCTCAACTGAAACTTGCAACTACGGACGAGTCGGCAATACTCTCCCCAAGTAGAGTTGGTCTACCATCAACCCTGAAAAGGTCGGGTATCCCCAGAAGGTCTTAAAATTCCCCAGCGGAGTATAAAGATATTCCCCAGCAAACATAAGAGCATCCCCGACAGTCTTAATATTCCTCAACAGAGTACAAGAATGTTTCCCGGAGGAATACAAGATACCCCCAGTGGAGCCATTTCCCCAGTGCAGTCTAAAAAGGCTTCCCCGCCAGAGTTGAATCATCTTACCCAGTAGATTCTGGAAGCTTGTCCCCTGCAGAATACAAATGTATCTCCCCAGCCAAATTCAAAAGGTTATCCTCACAAGAGTCTAACTGGGTTATCCTCAGTAAGTTGCAATTGGAAGATCATCCACAGCGAAGTTCTTTCTTTCCCCAAGCAGGACTTCTATCCTCAACAGATTCAATATCACCAACAATGGTAATCAATCCCCAGCGAAGTTCATCATCAAAATCCACAACAGAGCTTATCAACGGAATCCCCAGCGGAGTTATCATTAAAATCATCAACAAAACATCTCTCCTCCACATATTATTTCCCCTCAGAGTAATCTCTTCATCAAGTTTATTCCCCAATGGAGTTCTTCTCTCCTGCAGGTTTATTCTCACAATCATCTTCGTTCATCATCCCCAGCGAAAACGAAGAACTCAACTCTATTCTCCAGCAGCTCCGGGATTTATTTTCCCTAGCTAAAACATCACATTTCCATACATCACGATACATGCATATACACATCATACCATAAAATCTCATTTATGTTGAGAACATCATTGCTTGATCCATATCATGCCTTGCATATGACTGACCTTTACCTTTCAGGAAAAATGCAGTTAAGTTCTCAGCTTAGTCGAAGATCTGACCAGTTCTTAAATCTCAATTGAATTATCATCGGTTGAATTTCATATAAGGTTCTCAATCTCGATAGTCTCCTCCGTCATAGTGTGGACAAGTTCTATAACTTCAGCGGTTTACTCCATTGAGCACGAGACAGTTCCTAGATCTTGATGAAGATGTTTCCCTATGTCATAGTGTGGACGAGTACTATAACCTCAACGGTATACTCCATTGAGCACGAGTCAGTTCCTAGATCTTGATGTTTTCCTCCGTCATAGTGTGGACAAGTTCTATAACCTCAGCAGTTTACTCCATTGAGCACGAGACAGTTCCTAGATCATGATGAAGATGTTTCCCTACGTCATAGTATGGACGAGTACTATAACCTCAACGGTATACTCCATTGAGCACGAGTCAGTTCCTAGATCTTGATGTTTTCCTCCGTCATAGTGTGGACAAGTTCTATAACCTCAACGGTATACTCCCGGTGGGCACAAGACAGTTCCTAGATCTTGATGAAGATGTACCCCAATTGAATTATGGGCAGATTCCTAAAACTCAGCTGAAGCATTCTCTCAGTTGAAATACAGGTAGGTTCCTGAATCTCAACGAAGTTAGACTTCCCCAGTGGAATCTTCTATAACAACAGGTATGAAAGTTCTCTCTAAGGAACCTCTTATGCGATCAACACTCCTGCAGATGGCATCTATAAGCCCATCCTCCTACCAACAATATCCAAATGGCATCTGTAAGCCCATTCCTGACATCACAATGTTGATACTACACCATGCGAGTGAAAATTTCTGGGCACTCTAGTGTTCAATCATCTTCCACCTTCGGATCACGAAAGGCTCGAAAGCCAATCTATATCCTCAGGTTTAAGAAAATTGAACAGGGGCAACTGTTGTACCCCAAAATTTGCCCTCTCATGTTTCCCAAAGGCTTCCCCCTGCATGGTTGATTACAAACTCTTGCCTAAGAAAAAGGAAATTTTTTTAGTGTTGCTTCAAGTACATTTCGATTGGCATTCTGAAAGACCCTTCGATTGGTGTTCTGAAGGAGCCTTTTGATTGTCATTCTGTCGGGCTCTTTCGATTGGCATTCTGGACAAGCGCTTCGATTTGCATTCTGAAAAATCCTTCGATTGGTGTTCTGAAGGAGCTCTTCGATTGGCATTCTGGACAAGCCTTTCAATTGGCAGGTACTTCGATTGGCATTATAACAGTGTCCTTCGATAGGAATTCCAAAAAGGTCCATTCGAAGAAACATGCAAAGGGTCCATTCGAAGAAGCTTTCGAAAAGCATTCGAAGGAGGCCATCAGCCCATTCGAAAGGGAGCATTCGAAGGCCAGTTACATGTCATTCAAAATTCAAAAAGGATCAGGATCCCATGTGTTTAGCCAACGTTACAAACTCTCATTCATGGCTTTCAAAACACATAATTAACGTTACAAATTCTCATTCATGGCTGTTAAACACATAATCAAAATCATTTAAACCTTTGTCTTCCTGTCCCCTCCACCCCCTCTATATAAAGAGATCACAAATGTTGCAAAAGGACGGGGGAAAACACACGAAAATATACAGAAAAATAGAGAAAAGAAGCAGGAAGAACTTGGAGATATGCTGCCAAAAGTCATCAGCACTTCCAGGAAGCCATACCTAATCCTTGCACAAGCCAAAGCTACCACCCAGCGGACACCTCCACCCTCATAACTACAGATCAAAACACCTCTGTTTGGTAAAGAAACCTAATCTCAAACTCATTTCGATCTCTGATTGCATATTCATGTTATTACTGCTGTTGGTGAATGATTTAATGTGCTACATATAAGCTACAGCGCAGAGACGAGATTGTGCCATTGCTTAGGCACAATCTGAGTTTCTCCTTCGAATCCCAGGATAAAACAAAACCCATACCCAAGTTCAGCAGGTGCGAATAAGGGGAAGATTCGAAGTAGGGGGTAAAATCCCCCCTAGACCTTTAACATGTGTTTCGTTTCTTGCAGGAAATACATTCTCAGATTCCTGTTCAGAGTTTCGAAGCTCAATAGTTTAGCTTCGAACTGGACCCAGGATTTCCAGATCGAAGAATGACATGTCCAGATCGAACACCCTCAGAGTGCAGCCCCTCATGCACCTTCGATCCAACCTCTTCACTGGGTCGAAAGACAGCCTGCACCTCTTTCGACCCAGGCCTCCAGAATTATATTTTTCTTGTTTTGCTGCCTGGCCCATTTGTACTTTGTTTACTGTAGTCGTTTAGTTATTGGCATGCATTTTTGGTAAAACCAGGTGTGTGAATGTCATGAATGATGTCATAACATTCTAGTTTATTAGGTACTGATTTATTAGGTACCTTTGCAGAAAAATATTGTCATACAGGTGCTGCTGTTTATGAGTGTGTATCTGAGCATTTTGCAAAAAGATCACATTTACCAAAATCAGTAGACAGGAATTCAGATGTCATAACAAATGTTAAGACATCCAGTTCTGAACTAACAGTTATGCAGTTTGGGTAATTCTGAGTTTTTTCAGGAAAATGACTCAGTCTTTCCAGAACAGAAAATCTCGTGGACTTGGGGTTAACCTAGCTCAACCCTAACCTGGTTGATAAAGTCATGTGACCAAGTCTTAAGGTCAAACAGAATTAACCCTAGCTTTTTATGGAAACCCTAACTGAAGATGCAGCTGCTATATATTCAACAGGGCTGCTGTTTGGAAATCATCCCTTTGTGACAGAAGATCTTTTAGAAGCTGTATAGTTTTAACTATTGTAATCCAAGCAAGTATCATTGTGATAAGTGACTTGGAATAGGTTTTAATTGTAAGGGTTTTGTATCACTCAAAGCTTTGAAGCAAGAGTGTTTTGTGTCTCTTGACTAAAGCTTTGAAGCAAAGTCAAGTTAGGTTTATGTATCACTCAAAGCTGTGAAGCAAGAGTGTTTGTGTTGCTTGATTAAAAAGCTGTGAAGCATAATCAAGTGTGTGTATTGAAGAGTGTCTTCATTAAATCATTAGTCAATTGTTTTAAGTATCACTGCTGTGATTGAGGGGGAGTGAGTAGGAACTCAGGTTTAAGTTGTACTTAGATTGAAGTTGCATTGGGTAGGTCTTAAGTGAAGGAGATAAACTGGTTGGTTTATTCCTGAATTAATATCTCTTATAGTGGATTTCCTCCCTGGCTTGGTAGCCCCCAGAGTAGGTGTTGTTGCACACTGAACTGAGTAAACGATTGACTGTGTTCTTTACTGTTTTTGTATTTACTGTCTTATAGAAAGTCAGATACGGTGTCATAACATTGAACGTGACATTGAGTATCTGCAGCCAGAATTTCATTTGGCATCAGAGCAGGCACCCTGCTTGTATTATTGGGTGAGATCTAGGGATATCACTTTCTGGCACTATGGACAAAGAAGGAGTTTTTGGAAATAGACCACCCATTCTGGATGGAACAAATTATGACTATTGGAAACCTCATATGATTGCCTTCTTAAAATCTCTGGACAAAAAGGCTTGGAGAGCTGCTCACAAAGGATGGAACCATCCCACCATAACTGAGAAAGATGGGACAATCAGTCTGAAGCCTGAGGAAGATTGGAGTAAAGAAGAAGATGAGTTAGCCCTGGTAAATTCCAAAGCTTTAAATGCCTTGTTCAATGGAATTGATAGAAACATATTCAGACTAGTACATCAATATGAACTGGCCAAGGAAGTTTGGGACACTCTCAAAACTACCCATGAGGGCACTTCCAAAGTAAAAATGTCAAGGCTTCAGATGTTGACTACCAAGTTTGAGAATCTAAAAATGATGGAAGATGAAACCATTCATGAGTTTCACATGAACATCTTGGAGATTGCCAACACCTCAGGAGCACTGGGAGAAAAGATGTCAGAAGAAAAATTGGTGAGAAAGATTCTCAGATCCTTGCCTAAAAGATTTGCAATGAAGGTAACTGCCATAGAGGAAGCCCAGGACATCAGAAAGTTGAAAGTGGATGAACTTATTGGGTCTCTTCAGACTTTTGAGATGGGGATCACTGAAAATGGTGACAAGAAGAACAAGAGCATAGCACTTGTATCCAACACTGATGTTGAAAACAAGGAGGATGAAGTAGAAAATATCTCAGAAGCTATAGCCATGCTTGGAAGACAATTCAACAAACTTATCAAAAGAATAGATCCAAAGTCAAGGTCTAATGTTCATAACATCCCCTCTGACATTGACAGTTCCAGCAGAAGACCAAGGTCAGAAGAGAAGGTAAATCAAGGCAGAGGAATTCAATGCCATGGTTGTGAAGGATATGGGTATATTCGAGCTGAATGTCCTACCTTTCTTAAGAAACAAGAGAAAGGAATGACTGTTACTTGGTCTGACTGTGATTCAGAAAGTAATTCTGAAGAAGAATCTGCCAAACTAGTTACTTCTCTAACTGGTGTTTGTACCTCTGAAAGTGACACTAGTGATGAGGAAGTGACATTTGAAGAACTGGCTGATACTTACAAGAAATTGTGTATCAGAAGTGCTGAAGTATGTGTGCAGAATGAGAAACAAACAAAACTCATCATAAAGCTGGAGGCTGAAAAAAGGGCAGACCTTGAAACTATAAGTCATCTAGAAGGGGAAGTTCAATTGCTGAACTCAAAACTAAACCAGATGACAAAATCTGTCAAGATGCTGACAAATGGAACA
Source organism: Vicia faba (assembly GCA_948472305.1). Taxonomy (NCBI): domain Eukaryota; kingdom Viridiplantae; phylum Streptophyta; class Magnoliopsida; order Fabales; family Fabaceae; genus Vicia; species Vicia faba. The sequence goes on along the minus strand of OX451735.1, from coordinate 537,716,934 downwards.
GACAAATTGGAAGAAATCCTCCAGGTTGGACAAACTGTGGGAAACAAGTCTGGTCTAGGATTTGTGGCAGCAAAGAAATCAGGTGCAGACAAGAAGATCAGGTCTAATAAGCAAATGTCAAAGCAGATGTCTCAACATAACTCTCAACATCAGGAACAGAGACATATGAAGAAAAGGTACTAAAGATTGAGATGTCATCATTGTGGGAGGTATGGCCATATAAAGCCTTTCTGCTTCAGATTGCATGGATACCCTAATCAGAACTCAGGTGTCAAACCTAAGTCTAAAAAGGTACCACATACTCCTAAATGGAAGAAAAATGCTACTGCCCTGTAGCCCACACTTCCCTGAGGGTCTCTGCAAAGGAAGACTGGTACTTTGACAGTGGGTGTTCTAGGCACATGACTGGAATCAAGAACCTCCTCAATAATGTTAAACCTCACACCACTAGTTTTGTGACCTTTGGAGATGGTGCTAAAGGTGAAATCAAAGGAGTTGGTAATTTGGACTGCCCTGGAGTTCCAAACCTGAATGAAGTACTACTGGTAAAAGGCCTGACTGCTAATCTCATTAGTATCAGTCAATTGTGTGATCTAGGATTCAAGGTCAATTTCTCAAAATCTGAATGTCTTGTAATTAATGAAAAACAAGAAGTTGTAATGAAGGGAGTCAGATCTAAAGACAACTGTTACTTGTGGGAGCCTGAGAACACTAATTTCTCCACTGTGTGTTCCATTGCAAAAGAAGAAAAAGAGGTGAAACTGTGGCACCAGAAACTTGGCCATCTTCATCTAAGAGGAATGAAAAGGATTATCTCCATGGAGGCAGTCAGAGGGATTCCAAGACTGCAAATTGATGAAGGGAGAGTTTGTGGTGAATGTCAGGTTGGTAAGCAGACTAGGATGTCACATCCAAAGTCAAGACTTCTGACCACCTCTAAGGTTCTAGAACTTCTTCATATGGATCTGATGGGACCAATGCAGGTGGAGAGTCTTGGTGGAAAAAGATATGCCTATGTTGTTGTGGATGATTTTTCCAGATTCACCTGGATTAACTTCATTAGGGAAAAATCTGATGTATTTGAAGTTTTTAAAGAATTGTGCAAAAGAATTCAAAGAGAAAAAGAAGGGTGTATTGTCAGAATCAGAAGTGATCATGGAAAGGAATTTGAAAACAGCAAGTTTGATGAATTTTGTTCCTCAGAAGGAATTAGTCATGAATTTTCTTCTCCTATAACTCCTCAGTAAAATGGAGTTGTGGAAAGAAAAAACAGGACCATACAGGAATCTGCCAGAGCAATGATACATGCCAAAAGTCTTCCTATGTATTTTTGGGTTGAAGCTATGAATACAGCCTGCTATGTCCATAACAGGGTCACCTTGAGAAAGGGAACCTCATCCACCATATATGGGAAAGGAAGAAAACCAACTGTGAAGTACTTCCATGTGTTTGGTAGCAAATGCTATATTCTGGCAGATCGTGAACAAAGAAGAAAACTGGACCCTAAAAGTGATGAAGGCATATTTCTAGGATACTCCTCAAACAGCAGAGCTTATAGAGTATTCAATTCCAGGACCAAAGCCATGATGGAATCAATAAATGTCATAATTGATGATTATCATCAGGAAACAGATGTCCCTTGTAATGTTGAGACATTCTTTGAGACTTCAACTCAACAGAATGATCTACCCAACACCACCATAGCAGAATCTGAATCAAAGGAAGCTAGCAAGATCCCTTCCATCAGAATTCAGAAGGATCATCCAAAAGAGCTCATCATAGGAGATCCCAACAGTGGAGTCATTACAAGATCTAGAGAAATCATCTCAAACTCTTGTTTTGTGTCTAAAATTGAACCAAGAAATGTCAAGGAAGCTTTAACTGATGAATACTGGATTGGAGCAATGCAAGATGAATTGAACCAATTCAAGCAACATGAAGTTTGGGAACTAGTTCCTAGACCTGAAGGAACTAACATCATTGGCACAAAATGGATTTTCAAGAACAAATCAGATGCTGAAGGAGTTGTCACCAGGAATAAGGCAAGACTTGTTGCTCAAGGATACACTCAGGTTGAAGGGGTTGATTTTGATGAAACCTTTGCACCTGTAGCCAGGCTGGAATCAATCAGACTCCTATTGTCAATTGCTTGTCTTCTGAAGTTCAAGTTATTTCAGATGGATGTGAAAAGTGCCTTTCTAAATTGGTACTTGAATGAGGAAGCTTATGTGGAACAGCCTAAAGGCTTTGTGGATCCAAACCACCCTGATCATGTCTACAAATTGAGAAAAGCTCTATATGGCCTGAAACAAGCTCCTAGAGCATGGTATGACAGGTTAACAAAATTTCTCTCAGACAAAGGATACAGAAAAGGAGGCTTGGACAAAACCCTCTTTGTCAAAACTGAAGGAGGGAAGTTGATGGTAGCCCAAATATATGTTGATGACATAGTGTTTGGAGGAATGTCAGAACCTATGGTTAAACATTTTGCTGACCAGATGCAGGCTGAATTCGAAATGAGTCTCATGGGAGAACTGACTTATTTTCTTGGACTGCAAGTCTCACAGATGGAGGACTCAATCTTTTTATATCAAAGCAAGTATGCAAAGAACATTGTAAAGAAGTTTGGTATGGAGAATTCCAGTCACAAAAGGACTCCTGCTCCTACTCACTTAAAGCTTTCCAAAGATTCAAGTGGGGTTAAGGTGGATCAAAGTCTGTACATAAGCATGATAGGAAGTTTGTTGTACTTAACAGCCAGCAGACCTGACATTGCTTTTGCAGTTGAAGTTTGTGCAAGATACCAAGCTGATCCTAAAGTCAGTCATATCAACCAAGTGAAGAGAATTTTGAAATATGTGAGTGGAACTTACAACTATGGTTTGCTATATTCTCATGGCTGTGAACCAACCCTGACTGGTTATTGTGATGCTGATTAGGCTGGTAGTGCTGATGATAGAAAAAGCACCTCTGGAGGATGTTTCTTCTTGGGAAATAATCTGGTTTCCTGGTTCAGCAAGAAACAGAATTGTGTGTCTCTCTCTACTGCTGAAGCTGAATACATTGCAGCTGGTAGTAGCTGTTCTCAAATGATCTGGATGAAACAGATGCTTACTGAGTATAATGTCACACAAGATGTTATGAAATTGTATTGTGACAATCTGAGTACAATCAACACTTCCAAGAATCCCATTCAGCATAGTAGGACCAAGCATATTGACATAAGACATCACTTTATCAGAGACCTGGTAGAAGAGAAGACAATTAAATTGGAACATGTTGCCACTGAGCTACAGTTGGCTGACATTTTTACCAAGGCACTTGATGCAAATAAATTTGAAAACTTGAGGGGTAAGTTGGGTATTTGCCAACATGAGGAATTGTAGCAATTAATTTTGCTTAAAACAAGGGTTGAAGGAGTTATGCTTGTTAAGTCTGTTCTAATTGGGTTAAACTTATATTTTCCCATTTCCTTCAATTCTTTTAAGAAGTTGAATAGACACTCCTTTTATTCCTTCCCCTCTCGTCTCCGCATCAAAACCCAGTCTCTCAATCAGAATTTTCTCTCCAGTTGCTATTGGTCTTCTAAGACTATCAAAATGTCTCAAACACCATGATCATCCAATACGACTATTTCATCCTCTTCCTCTGATCAAGATTCTAGGGCAATCTCATCTTTCCTGGATTCTGAAGTCCTGGAGATCGCTCCTCTTAGAGAAGTGGAAACTAACCCCACCAAGGTCAAAGAGATGAGAACAAGGCATGCAGGAAGGTCCCAAGCTACTGCCTCTGGTAATCCCTCTCATCCTTCTTCTTCTGTTCCCTCTGAAATTGCAAATAGGGAAGGGTCAGCCTATGTTCGTCAAGCAATAGCTAAAATTGTTACAAGAATTCTGAACGAGAACCACTTAGTTCCTGGCATTTCTGTTCCTTTAAATCAAGAAAGTTAAAGTTCTGAAACAAATCCATATGTCTCTAAGGATGTTGAGACATCAGACAAAGAGAAGAATGCTGATATTGCTCACAAGAAAAGGAAGAAGCCCGAACCTTCTGAGTCTGATGACAGTGCTTAAAGGTTGGTGGAGTTGATGCTGGACCCTGGTGGAGTTTGCAAGTGTGTTCAGATCTTAGTTGTTGTTTTTATTACTTTTGGGATGACTGTATAACTTTTAAGAACATGTATCTTTGGCTCATTTGTGGCTAAAGAGGGGGAGATATTATTCTATGGTCAATTACTTGATAGACATTCTATTTTCCTGCAGTCATATTTATTCTGCTGCTATCTATCTTTGATTGCTTAGGGGCTTTAGCCAAAAATCTGCCAAAGGGGGATTTTGTAGTTGTTTAGTTATTGGCATGCATTTTTGGTAAAACCAGGTGTGTGAATGTCATGACTGATGTCATAACATTCTAGTTTATTAGGTACTGATTTATTAGGTACCTTTGCAGAAAAATATTGTCATACAGGTGCTGCTGTTTATGAGTGTGTATCTGAGCATTTTGCAAAAAGATCACATTTACCAAAATCAGTAGACATGAATTCAGATGTCATAACAAATGTTAAGACATCTTGTTCTGAACTAACAGTTATGCAGTTTGGGTAATTCTGAGTTTTTTCAGGAAAATGACTCAGTCTTTCCAGAACAGAAAATCTCGTGGACTTGGGGTTAACCTAGCTCAACCCTAACCTGGTTGATAAAGTCCTGTGACCAAGTCTTAAGGTCAAACGGAATTAACCCTAGCTTTTTGTGGAAACCCTAACTGAAGATGCAACTGCTATATATTCAACAGGGCTGCTGTTTGGAAATCATCCCTTTTTGACAGAAGATCTTTTAGAAGCTGTATAGTTTTAACTATTGTAATCCAAGCAAGTATCATTGTGATAAGTGACTTGGAATAGGTTTTAATTGTAAGGGTTTTGTATCACTCAAAGCTTTGAAGCAAGAGTGTTTTGTGTCTCTTGACTAAAGCTTTGAAGCAAAGTCAAGTTAGGTTTATGTATCACTCAAAGCTGTGAAGCAAGAGTGTTTGTGTTGCTTGATTAAAAAGCTGTGAAGCATAATTAAGTGTGTGTATTGAAGAGTGTCTTCATTAAATCATTAGTCAATTGTTTTAAGTATCACTGCTGTGATTGAGGGGGAGTGAGTAGGAACTCAGGTTTAAGTTGTACTTAGATTGAAGTTGCATTGGGTAGGTCTTAAGTGAAGGAGATAAACTGGTTGGTTTATTCCTGAATTAATATCTCTTATAGTGGATTTCCTCCCTGGCTTGGTAGCCCCCAGAGTAGGTGTTATTGCACACTGAACTGGGTAAACAATTGACTGTGTTCTTTACTGTTTTTGTATTTACTGTCTTATAGAAAGTCAGGTACGGTGTCATAACATTGAACGTGACATTGAGTATCTGCAGCCAGAATTTCATTTACTTTATTTTTGTTTATTCCTTTTAGTTTTTTTTAATCAACATAAAAATCATAAAAATAAATAACTTAGAATTAGGATTTAATTTAGTTAATTCTTTTAACTTATTTTCTTCAATTTTAAAATCAGTAGACTTAGGATTTATTTGAATTCAATCCTTTCCATAAACAAAAATGCAAAAAATATTAAGTATGTTTTAGAGTTAATTTTAATCATTTTTTTTAATTAATTAAATTTGACTTAATTGAACATTTAGCATTTTCCCAAAAATAAAACAACAAAAAGATCATATGCTTAGGATTTTTAAGATTCATGCGCGTTTAGTTTATTATAACTGCTTATTATTCCCCCAATTTTGGACATGTAAATAATCCCCCTCCCCGAAGCCTTGTAATAGCGTAGGATTTACAATTTCCGCACTTCAAATTCCTGTATATATATTAACTGCTTAGATGTATGCTAACTAGGATTGTGTGATCGGTGGATCTGGAACTGACTGTTTAACGCTGGTTTCGCGAAATGTCGCAGAAGCAAGAGTCGCCACCGTCTTTTATTTTCTCCAAATGGAAAGGACAAAAGCACAGAAAAATTCCTTAAAGAGATTGCTCTCGGTTCGGGAGGTAGGTTATAGAAAGGGAAGGTGTTAGAACCCTTTCTATCCATGGTTATCCATGGGCTCTTAGATACTTGCTCATTGTGTTTTCAAAAATGGTTTGTTTGCTTTTTAAATGTGGGATTTAAAAAAGTTTCTTTGAAAATTCCAGTTCGACTCTTGTATCTGTCCTCAAGAGTGTTTGAAAAATTGCTTTCGAAAGCTTTTTGAAAAGGTGTCGGTGTGAAAAGTATTTTTTGAATTTGTTTTGAAATTTAGAGCAAGTATCTACGAGAACCTACCTACCCTAAGTAATTCGTCTGTGTAAATGTCCTTTAAAGTAGTGCCATCCCACCATTGAGAGGTAGGTAGCACCACCGTTGGAGGTATTCGGGTCAATTCGAGGTTCGGGACATGGTGATCACCAGAGCAATAGGAAGATACCTTAGAAGCTACCCTCATGCCAGGTTCCCGGATCATGAGGACTTACTAAGACATCCTCTACTCGACGATCACATTTCGAGGCAAGGCAACAGTGAGGCGTACCCTAGGGGTGGTGTGTGATTTGTGTGTCAGATTCAGTTATTTTTGTCTTGTCATGTCAAAGTGATCTATGCGTTTGTTTTTATTTAATCATTCATTCTTGCATGCATTTATTTAACAGTTAAAAAGTTACGAGAAATGTAAAGTTCTAAACTATTACAAAGGCGCGGGTCCACATCGCCAAAATTAAAATCCAGGACCCGATTTGACGGAAAGTAAATAGAGAAATAAAATAAAGTGCGAGAAATTAAGTTTACAAGGCTTTGGGAGAGTTACATAAATATTTAAAAGAAGGAAATAAATAAAAATGCGCGAATAGGAATTAAAATTGGAAACGAGGGCGTTGGACCCTTTTTAATGAAATTAAATTAAATGATTAAACTAATGAAATTAAAGAGAAAAAAGAAATTTTTTTTTTTTTGAGTTTTTGGTATTTATGTATTTTATGTATTTTTATGAGAAAGATTAAATGAAATTAAAATATTAACCCTAATTCTAATTTTTTTTATTTAATAAGAAAAACATGTTAAAATTAAACCTAAAATTAATCTAATTATTTACATGCGATTTTGATTTATAAAAATAAATAATTAATTATTAGTGAAATTTATTTACAAAAAAATATTAATTAAATAAATATATTTTGATTTTTATGACTTTTCTGTTTTTCACTATTTTTTATATTTTATGAAAATAAGTTAAATTAAAGGAATTAATTAAAAAAAGAAATAATTGAAATAAATAAAATAAGGAAAAGAAAGAAAATACAATACCTTGGGGGGTTTCTGTCCCCTTTTTGGAGGTGAATTGGAGTGGTTTGGCCATTTGTGTTCTGGCCTCATCATGCATAAGTTGTTCTACTTTGGCCATTTGGCTTTTGGCTTTTGGCCATTTGCGTTTTGGCCTCAACGTTCCTTAATCTTCTTAGGATGTCTGTCTCGCCATGTATTGGTGTCATGCATAAGTTTTTCTACTTTGGCCATTTGACTTTTGGCTTTTGACCATTTGGCTTTTGGCCTCAACGTTCCTAAATAAACCTGCATGAGATCCTGTTTAAATCTGCAGTGTTGAATCTCACGAACACATTAAAATAAAATCATAAAAATGCAAATAAAGTCAATATATGAATAAATTTAATGTTTAGGCACAATATGACATGTATGAATGATTATACACTTTTGATCATGGAGATCAAATCAATCTTACCCTTACTGGAAAATTAGTGACCTGAATGCTTTTATGCCTTAATGGAAAATTAGGATCATGGAGATCAAGCCAGCCTTATCCTTACTGAAGAAGTAGTGAGGTGTTGGTTTGTAACTGTGATGGCTTGTTTGTAGTGAGAGAGGGATTTGTAATAAGGATTTCAAGGTTTTAGGGTTCTTGAAAGAGTTTGATATTCTAACAGTGTTGTGGCAAGGTTTTTTTTCTCTCTTCTTTTTCTCTTCCCTTTTTTCTCTCTGGTTTGTGTGAAAAGAAGGTGATTATATAATGGAAATTAGGGTAAAGCAAATGGGCTTTGAATGTGCAATTGGGCCTCCAATATTCACTTGAATTCGTCACTTTCCAGGCTAAATCGCAGGGACTTAAGTGCATTTTTTGAAGTTGAAATGTGAAAACAAAATGTAACCGACATCGATAGCTAACTCCTGTCCGAAAATCGGCTCAATCGGATAAAAGGTGAATTAGTTATGAATTTTTGAAGTTTTAGCTCAGACAAACTTATTTTGGGCTTCAGTGTCGACTCTGACACGTTCTTCAATAAAAAACTGGTATTGATCGGAGCATAATCCGGTCTCGACTTTTGAAGCAAAGTTGTAGATCTACAAGTCAGGGACCTTGTGTAAAAATATAAGTCCAATCCGATAAAAATTGACCGAGTTATGAATTTTCGAAGTTTCGGCCCAGATGAAATAATATTCAGCATTCAGGATTTTCGGCATGTCACACACTCTGAGCAAAAAACGAAGGCCTTTTGAATACCGTTTGAACTCAATACCTTCTTTGAAAATGTAGCCAACTCAATTTGTGAAATTTTGGCGCCAGAACCAGCTCGATACGATGAAAATCGACCAAGTTATGATTTTCTAAACATGACGCAAATAAACTTCTGTCACAAATTTTCTGCACGAAAATACTTGATAAATCCACATTTTTGAAGACCTTCTGATCGAAATTGGCTTCCAGCCGTGAGAGATGAAAACGTAGATAATGTCAAGACGGAATTTTGGCCACCGGAACGGGTTCAAAACGAGCCACGATCTTCAAGTTATGAATTTTTTAGCGCGTAAAAACTGCACTTTCAGCACACTTTTTTCACCATATTTCTTCGAGAAAACTCACACATTCGGATACCTTCTTTAAAGAATTGACTCTTGAGCCGAACCTGAATTTGAGAATATGTTATCAGAGATATCTTGGCGAAAGAACACCTGAATATGATGCACCGGGTTGGACTTGTGAGTTTTTCTTGAAATATTTTGAGAAATATGGGATGTCAAATTTTGGGGTACAACAGATTGTATGACAAGATCTAAAAACAAATGGTAGAACACCTAAAAATACAAAGATAATATAACTAAAAAACACAATACACTTGCACATGCCACTCTTAGGGTATACCTCACTTGGTTGCCTCAAATGTGGTCATTAAGTATAGGATGTTTTAGAGGTCGTCCTTTTGTCCAAAGATCAAAGTTGCCTCGAAATGGTTGCCTCGATAAAAATGATCTAAGACATTAGGGTTACCATTAAGGCATCCTAACGTTGCTTTAGTGACCACACGTCCCTTAAATCGAATTGACCCGAAAAACTCCAATGATGGTGCTACCTACTCCTCAATAATAGGATAGCACTGTCTAAAGTACGTTTGCACAATTTAATTCCTTTTCGAGTAGGTAGAGGTTCTTAAGTACTTGCTCCTTTAAAAAAACAAAACAAAACTTTTCGCACTTACACTTTCTTCAAAAAACAAAACAAAACTCTTTTCAAAACCCCCAAACACAAAGAAAAGCAAACTTTTGAAAACATAGTGAGCAAGTACCTAAGAGACCGTGGATAACCACATTTAGAAAGGGTGCTAATACCTTCCCTTTCTATAATCTACCTCCCGAACCCGAGAAACATCTAGAAAATGAATTTTTTTGTGCTTTTGTCCTTTCCTTGTTGGATAAAATAAAAGACGGTGGCGACTCTTGCTTACCGCGACATTTTGCGAAAACAAACGCAAACGCGAACCAGCATTCAAAAACAGTCAGTTCTCATTCCCACCGATCACACCCATTTGTAAATTTGTACACCCCCTCCCCTAATGATGTAAAAGCGTAGTAATTTTACTTTTCTCAATTTATCGTTTTATATAAATGCTAGTAATTAGGGTTTGTATGGAAAGACAAAATCAATAAATAGCAAACCCTAATTCAAGACAAAAAACAAAGCATGAAAATCAATACACTTGCACACAAGTACCCCTAGGGTAAATCAACTTGGTTGCCTTACAAAAATGACAATATTATGTGTGATCGGTGGAAATAGAACTGACTGTTTTTTAAGCTGGTTCGCGAAATGTCGCGGTAAGCAAGAGTCGCCACCGTCTTTTATGTTCTCCAACATGGAAAGGACAAAAGCACAGCAAAATTCCTTCTTTGAGAATGTTTCTCGGTTCGGGAGGTAGATTTATAGAAAGGGAAGGTGTTAGCACCCTTTCTATCCATGGTTATCCATGGGCTCTTAGGTACTTGCTCTTATGTTTTCAAAATTTGTTTGCTTTTCAAGTGTGAGTGGGTTTTGAAAAAGTTTCGTTTGAAAAATTTCTAAGTAACTCTTGTATCTGTCCTCAAGAGTGTATGAAAAATTTGTTTGAAAACTTTTAGAAAGTGTGAGTGTGAAAAATATTTTTGTTTGTTTGAAAAGAGCAAGTACCCGTGAGATCTACCTACCCTAAGGAATTAAGCTGTGTAAGAGTCCTTAAGATAGTGCTATCCCACCATTGAGAGGTAGGCAGCACCATCGTTGGAGTTGTTCGGGTCAATTCGATTATAAGGGACAATGTGGTCACCGAAGCAATAGTAGGACACCTTAGAAGTAACCCTAATGTCCTAGATCCTTTTTATCCGAGGAAACCGTTTCGAGGCAACTAGATCTTTAGACAGGAGGGCGACCTCTAAAACACCCTATACTTGACGACCACCTCGAGGCAACCAGTGAGGCGTACCCTAGGAGTGGCATGTGCGTGTGTGTTGAATTCAGTTTATGTTTATCTTTGATCATGCATTTGTGAGCTACGGATTGGTTTTATTTGTCATACATTCTTGCAGGCATAATTAACAGTTAGGAGTCCGGAAAATAAATTGCAGAAATGTAAATCTAGCTATTACAAGGCGCGGGTCTATACATCGCCAAAAAGAAAAACCCGTTTGGAAAATAAAGTGAGAGAATTTAAAAGAAAGCGATAAAGTTCTAATTAATTATTACACTTCCCGAGCAGATACAAAAATATAAAATATTGAATTAAAATAAACTGCGCGCGAAAGAATTGAATCGGGACGTCTTTAGGGTGTTGACCCTTTTTTTTTGAGAAAGAATTGAATTGTCCTTTTTTGCAATTAATTAAAAATTAAGCTAATTTACTAATTAATTAATTTATTAAAAAAATGTTTTTGTATTTTTATGTTTTTAATGGAAATAAAGAGAAAATAAAAAGAAATTAAAAGTTAGCAAAAACCTAATTCTAAATTGTTTTTATTTATTATGAAAAAAATTAAGGTTGCTCTAATTTTAAAAGACTAAATTAATTAACCATATTTATTTACAAAAAAAAAGGTAATTGAAATTAATAAAAATGTTTTTTAGGTTTTTTCTGAATTTTTATGGAAAAATAATTATTTAGTTAATAGTTATTAGAAAGAATAAAAAAAATAAAATAAGGCAAATGAAAAATAAAATGACAAAATAAAAATGCAAACCCAAGTGGGTTTGGGCCAGATTTGAGGGTGAATTTGGAATTGTGAAGCCCATTAACCAGCCAGCCTTGTTTGACTTTTGGAGTTGTCTGGGGCGCTGGTTGACCAGGAATAGGGTAGTCATCACCTTCTGGCCATTGGATTTGCCTTGCCAGCCACCTGGCATTTGGATGGATGGGGTGTATGCTGAACCACGCCCAATAACCTGCATATGATCACTTTGGAAAAAATATGAAACAAATGTTTGGGGGACCTGGGATTCGAACCCAGGTCCCAAGGGACAATTCAAGGACACGTCTACCAACTGAGCTGTGGCGCTTTTCTGTTGATAAACCCAAACCTGATCATTATATGCAATAAAGTAATTAATGTGCTAAAAAACAAAAACAAATGGCGCGCTGTTTAAATGGGCCACTAGTACCTTGCCAGCACACCGTCTTCTTCGTTTTGCCTGTAAGAAAGAAATCAAATAACGGGGGTTTTTAACCCCCACAAAAAAAGATGACAGAAAATAGGAATTAGGCCCCTGATGATCAGAAATTGTTCGCGAGGGTTGGGTTGGATTTGTCTGGCCTTGACGAATTCAACCATATGTGTCTCAAGGCCTGATTTTTCTTGTATGGGAAAACCCCAATTCTCAAGCTTAGCAACCTTAGATTTCTCCAATGGTGATTCCTGATTCCGTGCATCATAATCTAATTAATCTGCATCATTAGCTTCCTATGGACTTAAACAATGCAAAACAAACAATAGATTGCATCAAATGCTCATGAATCGTTAGTTTCAATTCTGAAAAATATTGACAAACCTTGATTCTGTTTGGTGCGATTTCTCAAGATTCAACCCTTGATTTTGATTCCAAAAGACTCCTGAGAGTTCATGCAAAGTGTTAGAAATGAAAAAAGGCTTTGAATTACTTTGGAAGGTGGATTTCAGTTTTGACTTTTTGCTTGGATTTTTTGAATGTGGTTTGGCCGTTTGTGCAGTGCTCAGATCGTGTATTAGGTCTGCCATGCTTGCTTATGTATGTCTCAATGAATTTAGGTCAGCAGTTGAGCCAATGATCCCTAGAATTAAGTTTTGGAGATTCTTGTTTAACCACCATTGAAAGCTTTCCATACTTGGAGCAAAAACCATGATTTTGTGCACAAAATAGCCTAGCACGAATTTGGTAGCTGGCTCATGATACATAAAAGTCATTCAAACTACAAAGATGCCATTTAATTAATTTTTTGATTTTATTTGACTTTTTATGGATTTAAAATGAATTAAATCAATAAAAATTAAATAAAATGGAAAAATAAATATTTGATCTTTAAATTAATCATGGGACACGTGTATTGCATGACAAGGCTGAATCAAGTGGAAGAAAGTGGGCCCTTTTGTCAAAAATTGAAGTTTTAAGGATAGTTGACTTTTGCCATTTCACAAAAATTTCCCAACTTCTCCAATGCAATCTTGCTCAATTTTGATCATATGAACATGTTCTTGGACATTTTGGAAAGGTCTTGAAGTCCTCTAACCAATTCCCTTGGTCCCATGTCATTTTGATTTACCAATCTCAAGTTATGGTCTTTTACTTAAAGTGCCTTTTTGTTGACTTTTGAAAATAACCTATAATGTTGAAATTGATAACTTTTTGTGATAGCATTTCTTGGACTTGGAATGTGAAGATGAGTTGTAGGAAATGACCCCCACCCCCTTCAAGATGAGCATTGGATGGGATTTTTCTGATGAAACATGAAAAAGTTATGCCTTGGTCAATTTACAGTTGACTTTTCAACTGTCCAAAAATGGAAACTTTTGCATCTTGATGATTTTTGAGCCATGCTTGTGGAATCATGATCTAGACTTGATCAAATGATGATTGTGGCTTCAAAATAAGATGTTGACCAAAAATTTTGACTTTTGACTGCCAAATGACCATTTTACCCCTACAGTTGATTGTGAAGCAATTAGGGCTTTTGACTGTGCAACTTGATGCTGTGAGACTTGTAACTTGGCATGTAGATGCTTGACAATGTATATGAGCATATGGGACTTGATTGAGCCATTTAAAAACCTCAACTTCCTTGCAAAAACCAAAACCCTAATTTTGATTGCCTTAGGAGGCAATTGGACTGTGCAACCTTTGAGAGATTTTGAACCATTTGGAGATTGATCTTGACAAATCTTGAAGAATATGGGAGGGCAAATTTTGGGGTACAACAGTTGCCCCTGTTCAATCTTCTTAGACCTGAGGATGTAGATTGGCTTGTGTGCCTTTCGTGATCCGAAGGTGGAAGATGATTGAACACTAGAGTGCCCAGAAATTTGCACTCACATAGTAGAATATCAGCAACATGATGTCGGGAATGGGTTTACAGATGCCATTTGGAAAGACGATGGATAGGATGATGCGCTTAAAGATTCCATCTGGAGATGTGACAGAACCTTGTCGGGAATGGGCTTATAGATGCCATTTGGAAATGTGATGGATAGTTGTGGAGATGGGCTTACAGATGCCATCGGGAGGTGTCGATCGCGTAAGAGATTCCTTAGCGAGAACTTGCGTACTTGGAGAAAGAAAGATGGCTTCCTGGCCTGTTACAGGTGTTGATCTTCAATCTCTTTATGTAGATATGCCCTGGCTAGATACAAGTATCGAATCTACAATCAGTTGCTCACAGATATGCCCTGGCTAGATACAGAATCGAATCCGGAACTTCAAAAGGTTGCTTACAGGCGTGCCCTGGCTGGATACAGGAATCGAATCTCCAAACAAATCGCTCACAGATGTGCCCTGGCTAGATACAAGAATCGAATATGGAATTGGTCGTCTACATATATGCCCTGGCTGGATACATGAGTCGAATCTCTAAACTCTTCATGCAGGCATGCCCTGGTTGGATACAGGTGTCGAATCTACAATAAGTTACTCACAGATATGCCCTAGCTGGATACAGGTATCGAATCTAGAATTGGTCATCTACATATATGCCCTGGCTGGATACAGGAATCGAATCTCTAAACTCTTCATGCAGACATGCCCTGGCTGGATACAGGTGTCGAATCTACAATCAGTTACTCACAGATATTCCCTGGCTGGATACAGGTATCGAATCTGGAATTGGTCGTCTACAGATATGCCCTGGCTGGATACAGGAATCGAATCTCTAAACTCTTCATGCAGACATGCCCTGGCTGGATACAGGTTTCGAATCTACAATCAGTTACTCACATATATGCCCTGGTTGGATACATGTATCGAATCTGAAATTAGGTCGTTTACAGATATGCCCTGGCTTGATACAGGAATCGAATCTCTAAACTCTTCATGCAGACATGCCCTGGCTGGATACAGGTATCGAATCTACAATCAGTTACTCACAGATATGCCCTGGCTGGATACAGGTATCGAATCTGGAATTAGGTCGTTTACAGATATGCCCTGGCTGGATACAGGAATCGAATCTCTAAACTCTTCATGTAGATATGCCCTGGCTAGATACAGGTCTCGAATCCATAATCAGTTACTCACAGATATGCCCTGGCTAGATACAAGAATCGAATCTGGAATTGGTCGTCTACAGATATGCCCTGGCTGGATACAGGTGTCGAATCTCTAAACTCTTCATGCAGACATGCCCTGGCTGGATACAGGTATCGAATCTACAATCAGGATGAAGCGGTGCCGGTTGGATGCCGTAGGTCCGATCTCGCCGATCATATCAATGCCCCACATTGCAAAAGGCCAAGGTGTTGTCAAGACATTCAGAGGAACTGGAGGAACGTGTACCTTATCAGCATAGATCTGGAATTTGTGACATGTCCGAGAATGTTGGTAACAGTCAGCTTCCATTGTGGACCAGAAATATCCTGCCCGAAGGATTTTCTTTGCCATAGTATGTCCACTGGAGTGTGTTCCGAAGGTACCTTCATGTAGCTCTACCATGATCTTTTCTGCTTCAGTTTTATCCACACAACGCAGTAAGGTCGAATCATTGTTTTTCTTGTATAGAATGCCATTGCTGAGGAAGAACTTCGCCGCGAACCTTCTCAGAAACTTCTTTTTGTTAACAGATGCGCCTTCGGGGTATTCTTGAGTTTCAAGGTACCTATTCACTTCATGATACCAAGGTTTTTCAGTTACCTCTTCAGCCTCAAGATCACAGCAGTGTGCAGGTTCGTCCAATTTCCAGATAATGATTCGGGGAGCCTCGTTGTCCCATTTAACTTTGAACATAGAAGACATCGTAGCCAGCGCGTCCGCTAACTGATTCTCCTCTCTTGGGAAGTGTTCAAAAGTTATCTCCGTGAAATGGGGGATCAATGTCAACACACACTCTTTGTAAGGAATAAGATTTGGGTGTTTCGTATCCCACTCGCCTTTGATCTGATTGATCACGAGAGCGGAATCTTCGAAGACACTCAGAAACTTGATCCTTAAGTCAATTGCAGCTTGAAGACCCATGATGCACGCCTCATACTCCGCCATGTTGTTGGTGCAGTTGATACATAGTCGGGCAGTGAGTGGAGTATGAGTGCCTTTTGGGGATATGATCACAGTGCCAATACCGTTACCCAAAGCGTTTGACGCTCCGTCAAAGTGCATAGACCATCGGGATCCTTCCTCAGGTCCTTCATCCGGTCCAGGTACTTAAAAATCCGTCACTACCATGATATACTCATCTGGAAATTCAAAGTTCATAGATTGGTAGTCGTCCACTGCCTGGTGTGCCAAATGGTCTGCCAACACACTTCCCTTGATTGCTTTCTGAGTCGTGTACTGGATGTCGTATTCGGTCAAGATCATTTGCCATCTTGCTATTCTTCCGGACAGAGAAGGCTTTTCGAATATGTACTTGATTGGATCCATTTTTGAAATCAATAGAGTAGTGTGAGTCAGCATGTACTGTCTCAGCCGGCGAGCAGCCCATACCAAAGCGCAGCAAGTTTTCTCGAGCAGTGAGTATCGGGTCTCACAGTCGGTAAACTTTTTGCTAAGGTAATAAATGGCGTGCTCTTTTCGGCCAGACTCGTCATGCTGCCCCAGCACACACCCCATTGAGTTGTCCAGTACTGTCAAGTATAAGATTATAGGTCTCCCCTCAACCGGCGGCATAAGAATGGGTGGTTCTTGGAGATACTCTTTGATTCTGTCGAAAGCGGCCTGACATTCATCGTTCCAATGTACTACTTGATCTTTCTTCAGCAGCTTGAAGATTGGTTCACAGGTAGCAGTTAGGTGCGAGATGAATCAGGCAATATAGTTCAGCCGTCCTAGAAAGCCTCTGACTTCTTTCTCTGTCTTGGGAACTGGCATCTCTTGTATGGCTTTCACTTTGGCAGGGTCCACTTGAATACCTTTGTCGCTCACGACGAAACCTAGTAGCTTTCCAGATCTCACCCCAAAGGTGCACTTGTTTGGGTTCAACCCCAGCTTGTACAACTTCAGACGGTCAAACAGCTTCTGTAGATGGTCAAGGTGTTCCTCCTAAGTTTGGGACCTTGCAATCATATCATCAACGTATACCTCTATCTCACGATGGATCATGTCATGAAATAAAGCAACCATGGCACGTTGGTAGGTTGACCCAACATTTTTCAACCCGAAAGGCATGACCTTGTAGCAAAAGATGCCCCACGGAGTAACAAAAGTGGTCTTCTCCATGTCTTCGGGAGCCATCTTGATTTGGTTATATCCGGAGAAAACGTCCATGAAGGAGAATACCTTATGCTGTGCAGTATTGTCAACCAGAACGTCGATATGAGGCAGAGGGAAATCATCCTTAGGGCTTGCCCTGTTCAAATCCCTGTAATCAACACACATTCGGACTTTACCATCTTTCTTCGGCACTGGAACCACGTTGGCAACCCACTGAGGGTAAGAAGTCACTGCTAGAAACCCGGCGTCAAACTGTTTCATAACCTCAGCTTTGATTTTCTTGGCCATCTCTGGGCGCATACGGCGGACCTTCTATTTTACGGGAGGACAGTCTTCCTTGGTAGGCAGGTGATGAACCACAATGTCGGTATCCAACCCAGGCATTTCTTCGTAAGACCAGGCAAAGATTTCCACATAATCATGCAGCATCTGAATCAACCGTTGTTTCACACTAGGCTCTAGATTGGCACCAATCTTGACTTCCTTTCTGTCTGTCTCAGTACCCAGATTTACCGTTTCCACTGGCTCTTCATGTGGCTGAATGGCCCTCTCTTCCTGGAGTAGTAGTCTTGAAAGTTCACCAGGCACTTCGCAATCATCTTCACCTTCGTCTTCGACTAAGTTGATCGGATTTTCGAAGTCATAACTGGCGATAGCAGAGTCGTTACCAGTGAGATCCAGAGTGGATTGGAACCTGTATAGGTGAGTGTGTGTAAATATAGCTGTTTTGCAATATATAAAGAAAGAAAGGGAGCGCAAGATTTGAAATGTGAAAAACGTCCAATGCTTTTATTCATGATATATGAAAGTGACAAATAACAAGCCCTCACAAATGAAACCACAGTGCCCCGGGTAAGACACCGGGCCATAAAGTTTAGTAATTATTGTTCGTTACAAATTCAAAACAAAGGAGTTCATTACTGAGTGACAAAAGTAATAGGTATGAAATCTTTCGCCGTCCAGTTGCTTGGTCCACCATTGGTTGTCGGGTAGATCCAGCTGTCGAACTCAGATTCTTCCGCTTCGTCCTCAATAGCATTTACTCCCGGGTTAGTGATGAACACAGGAGGTCTTCCAATCTTTGCCTTGCGAACAGCCCTCTGAGCTTCTGCAGTGAAACCCAAGCCAAATTTATCAGTCTTTGGAGTGAAATCAGGAAGTCGGCCCCAGTTTGCACACTCACCCTTCTCAATCACAGCCCGGGCATCCTTTAAGGAAGCCATCTTCAAAGGAGGGTCTTCAATCACTGTTTATGTTGCTGCCAATGTCTGAGGCACCTCTTCAAAGTGTTGAAAGGGGGTCTCAATGAACTCCCCATCCATCTCCACATACCGGAACGAGTTCAGGTGGCTGACCATGTATTCCTCCTCCCCCTGCACTGTAACAATCTTTCCTCGGACCGGGTATTTCAACTTCTGATGCAATGTGGAGGTCATAGCTCCAGCCTTGTGGATCCAAGGACGACCCAGCAAACAAGAGTAGGATGGTCGGATGTCCATCACATAGAAGGTAGAACAAAAACTTGAGAACCAACCCTGATTGGAATGTCAACTTCCCCATGTACCATCCTTTTGGACCCGTTAAAGGCCCGGACAATAATGTTACTAGGCTTGAGCTCCAAACCCTCACAATCCAACCTGTCTAAGGCCTTCTTGAGTAATACGTTCAACGAAGAACCGGTGTCTACCAACACATGGGCAAGAGTAGTACCCCTGCATTCAATGGAGACATGCAGGGCGTCATTATGGTTCTTTCCCTTGGCAGTTAGATCAGCGTCAGAGAAACCCAACCCATTATCAGAAGTCAAGTTGGCCACACAATCGGTAAATTGATCAACAGACGTTTCTTGTGGCACGTGGGCCGTCTTCAGGAAGGCAATCAGGGCCTTGGCATGGGCCTCTGAACATAACAGCAGTGATAGCATGGAAATCTTAGATGGGGTGTGCCCCAGCTGTTCAACGATGTTGAAATCACTCTTCTTGATAATTTTGAGAATCTCTTCCATCTCTTGCTTGGAAGCTTCAACATTGGTCTTCGGTGTCTCCGTCCGGGAAGGCACATCAATAGCAATCCCTTTGCGTCGAGCGTCAGATGACTCGGCAGCAGGGGTAGAAACAGGAACTTGGTCAGGAAGGGAAGCAGGCACACTTGCAGGTGTGATGACAAGAGGTCTCTGAATTGTAGGTGGCGCAATATCTGGTGAGAACAACCTACCACTACGAGTAACCTTGGCAGGCCCGGTGATGTTGCTGACACCGATACTAGTATCAAACTCTTGTTTTACTCCAAGGACATAAACATCTGCCCTATAGTGCCACGGGACAGCTTTGTCAGACGTATAGGGGAGAGGCCCCGGAACAGTGATAATGATAGGAGCAATCTTGTGAACAGGCATGATTTTGACAGGCTTTTTTGAGGGAGCTGTGATACGGTGGGAGAACTGACTTGAGGTTTTGCGTTTGTTTTCGCAAATGTTTCGGTTGAGCAAGAGTCGCCACCGACTTTTTATTTTATCCTAAGGAAAGGTTTAAAAAGCACAGCAAAAACCTTTTGAGATTTTTCTTGGGTTCGGGGAGTAGATTATAGAAAGGGAAGGTTTTAGCACCCTTTCTATCCATGCTTATCCATGGGCTCTTAGTTACTTGCTTAGATCACTTGCCTTTTGTTTTCAATTGTTTGAAATGGTGCTTGTGTATGTGTGGGTTTGAAAAATGTTTTGAAAAGAAGCCAATGTGGTGGCAACCTTTGTAATGATCCATGTGGGGATGTATACAGAGGTGTATGTCTTTTGAAAAGGTTTTCATTTGTTTTTAAAAGTTGTTTTGAAAGTGTAGTGATGTGTGGTTTAGAAAATAGACAAGTGTTTTGTTTTGCAAGTTTGATTCGAGTAACTAAGAGGTTATCTACTCCTAAATTTCTCAAAGATTATTGCTATGTTTCAACCCTTTTGACAAGTTTGTTCCACCATTGTATTTGGTGGACAATCTCATGTTAGGATGTGAGAGGGACGGGCGCGGGTCATCGTTTAGACCATAATTGCAATGGTGCCAAGTATCTTTGGGCATTTTCTTTAAGGGACTTGATCATTTGTTTAAGCAACATTTTGAAAGTGTTATTGAGGGACTATGATCATTTGATTTGTTTGTTTTGCCCAAAGAGACCTAACATGCGATATGGCCCAATTTTGAAAGGCAACAAGTGGAATACCCTAGGGGGTGCAAGTGTGATTTGTATGTTCATTTTCATGCTTGTTTATCTTGAAATTAGGTCAAAACTATGTTTCGTTATTTTTCGCATACAAACCCTAATTCTAACATGGTATAATTAGAAAGCAATAAAGTGCAAAAATAAATTTACTAAGCTATTACAAAACCATATATGGGAAGGGGGGTACAAATGTTCGAATGGGGATTTTGGCAAGGAATTTAAACCTAAAACTATTACATCAATATTGAATCATTTACAAGGTGATCAACTTGCATAAATTAAATAAAATAAAAACAAATATGCAAGAATGCAAAAAGAATTTTTATATGTATGAAAAAAAAGTATTATTTATGTAAAATAAAAATAAAATAAAAAGGTATTATTTTTGGAGTATTTTCATATTTAGGGTAAAACCCTAATTCTATTAAATAAAATACATTATTCATTTATTATATACAGATATTTATTTAAATATACAAAAATAAAATAAAATGAGGTATTTGTCAAAAATGTATTTTTATATTAAATATTAATAATAACAAAAAAAACAAAAGTGTATATATTTTGTATTTACTCTAAATATATTAATAAATATATGTATATATGTATTGTTTTAGATGTGTATTATATATATATATAAATAATAATAATATTTAATATTTGTAAAAAAAGTATTTTTTTATATAAAGTATTTTCAGAAGGTAAAATAAAATAAAAATGAAAATAAAAGTATTTTTACATATTTCTCAATATTTTTAATGAAATGTATATGTTCATTTATTTTGTGTATTAATCAAAAGAAAATCACATAAATACCTAATAAATTAAAAATGGTGAGAAAAAAGATTTTTATATTTTTAAAAACATGAGAAAAAATAAATGAATCAATCAAAAAAAGAAAAAGTCAGAAATCATTAAAAATAAACCAAATGGGCTCAGGGGGTGCAGAAGCAATTGTATGGTGTGAAAAGTAGAACAAAAGCTGGCCCAGCCCATGAGACACCTTCTTCAACCTCCAGCCAAAAACGCGCGCTTGTAACAGGGATTCAAACATCCTGATTTTTTGAGCTTTTACACAAACTTTCAACACAAAACATGTCAAGCATTGAATCACGATTCCAAATATATAAAAAACTCATCCTAACTCTCAGAAATGAGAGAGAATTTTAACAATCCCAAATCCTGACCTAAGTTTTCTGCCATTTTCAAACCTTAAATTCTCACAGCTCAAGCAAAAGAAATGAAAAGTAAAAACATGTACATGTTCAGTGGCATGAGTAGAACATTGTTTATTCACAAACTTAGAGCTAATGATGCCTAATAAGAGAGATACGAATTCAAAAACTTACCTGTTCAGTTGAAGTTCTATCTGGCAAAGGAGAAGCTTTCAGGGCAATATAATGGTTGGTGTAGCTTCCTTGAGGTGTGGTGATGCTGTTCCAATATTTACTTTGCCTTGAAAGCTTTTGAATCGAGCTAGAGCACTTCACCTGCAAATCAAAAATGTGAAAATGGTGGAACCAGTTAGAGGGATTACATGTCGTGTTTTTGCTTTTGGTGAGCTTGCATAGATGGTAGGGAAGGTGTATGAACTGGTTTGGGCAAGAATGCTTGAAAGGATTGAGAGTTAGAACTCCATCTGCAGAGGTTGCTCTGTTTGAGCAGTTTCAAGGTGATTCTGAGTTTTGGGAGGGATTGAAGGTGAAAGGCTCGTGCTTCAGCTTAGGATTAATGTTTGGAATGTGTTTGATAAGTTTGCTTAAGTGTTTGCAAGTTGATCTCAGAGTTGGTACAAGTTATGCTATCTTACTTGAACTTGAAGCAAGCAATGGCCACTTGATGATTCTAGCATGTACAGGCCCTTACACTATGCTGCATACGTTGGCCTTGATCAGTGCAATTTGCTCACAAACTTGTGCCAAGAAGATTTGGACTGTACCACTTGGATTGCAAACTTGACATAAAGTTCTCCTTTTCAAAAATGGAAATAGTGCTTTTTCTAGTTAAGGGTTAATTCTCCATGTAATGTCCAAATGCTTAGAATAACAACTTGGCACAATGGTTTTGCATTAAATTTATGAGTTTCAAAGGGTTTTAGGACCTGTAATGTAGCTTAAGCATGCTGAGATTGAAATGCATAGTGTTATGAACATGTACATGGCCAAGAACAAAAATGACTTTTTCCCATTTTGCAAAATTCGATTCTTCCTAACCATGAGGTTGTTTGAGAAGTTCTTGGACATTTTGGAAAGCTTAGAATGTGTACTACAATCCATCTTTGAAATGAAAATTGAAATTCCAAGTGGAAGTGTATGGAAAATGGCCTTGAAGTTAGGTAGAAAACCTTGTCAAAAAGGTCAAATTTTCACTAAGTTATGAATGGTTTAGTGCCCTTATTCAAAAATTTGTAACTTGAGATACAAGCCTCATTTGGGAAAACTTTGTGAATCAAAGTTGTAGATTATGCAACAAGCTACAACTTTCATGTTTTGACTTTTGTTTGAATCCAAATGAATCTTGTTGAGAAAGTGAGGCAAAGTTGGGAAAAAATTAGGGTTTTCCATAACTTAGAAAAATTCTAAGTTATGAAAAATTCCCATTTCAAACCCTAATTTGCATTTCTTGGTTTCTTGGTGAACAAGTTTCATGATTTGGCATGTTTTGATGAAAAATGAATCTTGACTCTTGATTTTGACCAAAAAGTCAAAGTTTGACTTTTCAGTATACAGTCAAAATTGATCAATTGACTGGGAAATTCAACTGTCAATCTTGTGTACTTGGGATCTTTTGAGTTTGTTGAGCATGTCAAGATAATTCCATGGGGTCTTTGAGTCCATATGTGAGCTTGGTTTGCCATTGGCTAGGTCAAGCAGTCAAAAATTGCCTTTGTGCAATCAAAACCCTAAAAATTACCATTTTGCCCTTTTGATGATCTGATTAAATTTCTTGTGGAATTGTGATCCAAACTTGATCAAATGGTCCATATGAGTTCATAATGTTGATGTGGGTCAATTTTTATGAGATTTGACTGTCAATTGGCCACAATTGACTTTTTCCCCAATACAGCTGATTTCTAGGTCATTTGTCCAATTGACTGGGCAAAACTTGGAATCAAGACTTGAAACTTGGTATGGATAAACTTGGGAGTCCAACATGAAGCATGAAAGTCATCTTAGGCATTTTGGGTCAAGACATCTTTGTTCAAACACAAACCCTAATTTGGGTCCACAGTGCAAGGAGAAGTCTTGAGCAGAGAAAACCCTATCTGGATCTTCAAGGGTTTTGTGATGAGAAAATGTTGAGGAAATGGGAGGGAAAATTTTGGGGTACAACAGTTGCCCCTGTTCAATCTTCTTGAACCTGAAGAGGTAGATTGGCAAGTTTGCCCTTCGTGACTCGAGGGTAAAAGGAGATTGGACACTAGAGTGCCCGAAAATTTGCACTCGCATGTTGGAGTATCAGCAATGTGATGTCGGGAATGGGCTTATAGATGCCATTTGGAGAGGTGGTGGATAGGGAGATGGGCTTATAGATGCCATCTGGAAATGTGGATCGCATAAGAGATTCCTTAGCGAGAACTTGTGTATTTGAGAGAGACAGATGTTTTCCTGGCTTGTTACAGGTGTTTGATCTTCAATCTCCTCATGCAGTTATGCCCTGGCTAGATACAGGTGTCGAATTCGGAAATAGTCGTCAACAGATATGCCCTGGCTGGATACAGGAACCGAATCTTCGAACTCTTCAGACGTGCCCTGGCTAGCTACAAGAATCGAGTCTGGAAATGTGGTCAACAAATATGCCCTGGCTGGATACAGGAGTCAAATCTGGAATTGTGATAGTTGATAGATATGCCCTGGCTGGATACAAGAATCGAATCTGGAAATGTTGTAGTTGATAGATGTGCCCTGGCTGGATACAGGAATCGAATCTTCGAACTCTTCAGACGTGCTCTGGCTAGCTACAGGAATCGAGTCTGGAAATGTGGTCAACAGATATGCCCTGGCTGGATACAGGAGTCGAATCTGGAATTGTGACAGTTGAAGGTAGTTGTCCTTGGGATTGTCTTTTTCCCTGAAAAGGCAAAAACATAAGTTGTATGCAATGTCATGATGTATGATATGCATGATGTCATGATGTTCAACATGAGATAGTGTTGTATGCACTTTATCATGTAGGTAAGCAAGATGTATGAAAATGTGAAATGTTTATGAATGTAATTTCGTCTTAAGAAAATAAATCCTTGACGATCGGCCGGGGAGTTGCTCTGTGGCCGAGATACTTTGCTGAAGTTTTGATGAGAGGCCTGCTGAGGACTTCAATGATGGATTCCGCTGGGGATAATGATGATAAACTCCGCAAGGGAACACCAAAGATAAACTCCGATGGGGAATACCGAAGATAGACTCCGGCTGGGGATTGAAGGAACTTTGCCGAGGGCGATCTTCCGTGGCAATTAGCTGAGGATAACCCAGTTATAAGCCCTTGTGAGGAATAGTTCTGAATAAAGCTCGGGAGAGACGTCTGTATCTTGCAGGGAACAAGCTTCCAGAACTTACTGGGGATGAGCTTTAAGACCTGCCGGGGAATTTTGTGCCTTTTCAGGATTGACGGGGAACCAACTCCGCTTGGAGAAAGTATTGCTGAATCTTGTCTTACTCGGCGGGGTGTTGAGATGATCTGGTCACATTCTTCAGTCGAATCTACCTTGGTACCTTGGCGGACAAAGCAACCAGACTGCATCAGACAACTCCACATTGCCCCTGTTTCTGATGTCACCTGTAATTAATCTTTTGTTTCATATGCAAACATTTATGAATCAGCAATTTAATGTCAAATGCATATATCAAAAATGAACATTGGACGTTCTTCGCAAGACAAAACAGAAAAAGGAAAAGCAATGGCAATTTGTATGGACAAGTGAATTTGTATTGATTTGAATTTTGCCTGTGAATAGGCGTTCTTGTACAAGAGGCTGACATCCTAGTAAGAGGACGCCGCCGAATAACATAGAGTTTACAACTTTGAAAAGAAAACAAAACAGCTATGTGAACAATCCCACTGGGTTCCAACTCTGCTATCGCCTTTATGTCTTCAAGCGTCTCATCACTTTGCTGTCTAGTTGAAGATGAAGTTGATTGATTGATGCCGAAGTCTGAGCTAGATAGTCGATGTCAAATTCCGGATGCGGAGCGATCCAATGAGACATAGTGTTACACTTTATCCCTAACTTTTGCCTGGACCGCCCTTTCGGGTTTTCAGTCCACCGGGATACCCATTTTTGCCTAAGCCGCCTTTTCAGGTTTTCGACTTGCCGGGTGTACAATTTTTTCATTTCATCCCTTATTTTTGCCCGAACCCTTTTGGTTCGCCGGGAAGCCCTTATTTTTGCCTAGGTATGTCAACCTAGCGGGTCTTTTATTCACGCGTAGTATCTTTTCACTATGTCTGCATTGGCGGGGTGAGGAAGGTCGTCACCATCCATGGTGGTTAGGATCATGGCTCCTCCTAAGAACACATGTTTAACCACAAATGGACCCTCGTATGTAGGGGTCCATTTGCCCCGGGGATCACTTTGAGGAAGGATGATGCGTTTGATTACCAGGTCCCCAACTTGATACTCTTGTGGTCTGACTTTCTTGTTAAATGCCCTGATCATCCGTTTTTGATACGTTTGACCGTGACAGATAGCAGTGAGCCTCTTTTCGTCAATCAGATTTAATTGATCAAGTCGAGTCTGGATCCAATCATCTTCACTCAAGTCTGCATCCTTCATTATCCGGAGAGAGGGTATCTGGACTTCAATTGGCAAGACTGCCTCCATGCCATAGACCAAGGAGAAAGGAGTTACCCCGGTTGACGTCCTTGCTGAGGTACGGTACCCATGAAGAGCGAATGGCAACATCTCGTGCCAATCTTTATAGGTCACTGTCATCTTCTGCACAATTTTCTTGATATTTTTATTAGCTGCCTCTACAGCCCCATTCATCTTCGGCCGGTAGGGAGAAGAGTTGTGGTGCTGTATCTTGAATTGTTCGCAAAGCTCAGTGATCATTTTGTTATTGAGATTGGTACCATTGTCCGTAATGATTCTTTCCGGGACGCCGTATCGACAGATCAGATTATGCCGGATGAAATGTGCCACGACGCTCTTGGTTACCGTTGCGTAGGAAGCTGCCTCGACCCACTTCGTGAAGTAATCGATCGCCACTAAGATGAAGCGATGCCCATTGGATGCCGCCGGTCGGATCTCACCGATCATATCAATGCCCCACATTGCAAAAGGCCAAGGTGCCGTCAGGACGTTCAGAGGAACTGGAGGAATATGCACCTTATCAGCGTAGATCTGGCATTTATGACAAGTTCGAGAGTGTTGGTAACAATCGGCTTCCATTGTGGACCAGAAATATCCTGCCCGAAGGATTTTCTTAGCCATGGTTTGTCCACTGGAATGTGTTCCGAATGTACCTTCATGCAGTTCTATCATGATCCTCTCTGCTTCAGCCTTATCCATACAACGTAGTAGAGTTGAATCATGATTCCGTTTGTAGAGAATGTCGTTGCTGAGGAAGAATTTCGCCGCAAACCTTCTCATGAACTTCTTGTCATTGACAGATGCACCTTCAGGGTATTCCTGAGCTTCCAAATACCTCTTCACCTCATGATACCAGGGTTTTTCAGTCACTTTTTCGGCCTCAAGCTCTCAGCAGTATGCCGGTTCGTCCAACTTCCAGATAATGATCCGGGGAGCCTCATTGTCCCATTTAACTTTGAACATTGAAGACATCGTAGCTAGTGCGTCCGCTAGCTGATTCTCCTCTCTAGGGAAGTGCTCAAAAGTTATCTCTTCAAAGTGGGGAAGCAAGGTTGACACATACTCCTTGTAAGGAATAAGATTTGGGTGTTTCGTATCCCACTCGCCTTTGATTCGATTGATCACGAGAGCGGAATCTCCGAAGACACTCAGAAACTTGATCCTTAAGTCGATTGCAGCTTGTAAACCCATGATACATGCCTCATATTCTGCCATGTTGTTGGTGCAGTTGAAACATAATCGGGCGGTGAGTGGAGTATGAGTTCCTTTGGGAGATATGATTACAGCGCCGACGCCGTTACCCAAAGCATTGGAGGCTCCGTCAAAATGCATAGACCATCGGGATCCTTCCTCAGGTCCTTCATCCGGTCCAGGTACTTCACAGTCGGTTACCACCATGATGTCTTCGTCCGGAAAATCAAAGTTCAATGATTGGTAATCGTCCACAGGTTGGTGTGCCAAATGATCTGCCAGTACACTTCCTTTAATTGCTTTCTGAGTTGTATACTGGATGTCATATTCTGTCAAGATCATTTGCCATCTCGCTATTCTTCCAAACAGAGCATGCTTTTCAAATATGTACTTGATGGGATCCATCTTTGAAATCAATAGAGTAGTGTGAGTCAGCATATACTGTCTCAGCCGGCGAGCAGCCCATACTAGAGCGCAACAAGTTTTCTCAAGCAGTGAGTAACGAGACTCACAGTCGGTAAACTTTTTGCTCAAGTAATAAATAGCGTGCTCTTTTCGGCCAGACTCGTCATGCTGCCCCAGCACACACCCCATTGAATTGTCAACTACTGTCAAGTATAGTATCAGAGGTCTCCCTTCCACTGGTGGCATAATAATGGGTGGCTCTTGGAGATATTCCTTTATCTTTTCAAAGGCAGCCCGACATTCATCGTTCCAGCGTACTACTTGATCTTTCTTCAGTAATTTGAAGATTGGCTCACAAGTAGCAGTCAGATGCGAGATGAATCGGGCAATGTAATTCAGTCGTCCCAGGAAGCCTCTGACTTCTTTCTCTGTTCTTGGAGTCGGCATTTCTTGTATGGCTTTTACTTTGGCAGGGTCCACCTGAATACCTTTATCACTTACAATGAAACCTAGCAATTTTCCGGACCTCACCCCAAAGGTGCATTTGTTGGGATTCAACTTCAGCTTGTATAACTTGAGTCGGTCAAACAGCTTCCTCAGATGGTCAAGGTGCTCCTCCTCAGTTTGGGATCTTGCAATCATGTCATCAACGTATACCTCAATCTCATGATGGATCATATCATGAAATAAAGCAACCATGGCACGTTGATAGGTTGCCCCATCATTTTTCAACCCGAATGGCATGACCTTGTAACAGAAGGTGCCCCACTGAGTCACAAAGGTAGTCTTCTCCATATCCTCTGGAGCAATCTTGATCTGATTGTATCCTGAAAAACCATCCATGAAGGAGAACACCTTGTGTTGGGCAGTATTGTCAACAAGGACGTCGATGTGAGGTAGCGGGAAATCATCCTTGGGGCTTGCCCTGTTCAAGTCCCTATAGTCGACACACATTCTGACTTTACCGTCCTTCTTCGGCACTGGCACCACATTGGCAACCCACTGAGGGTAAGAAGTTACTGCTAGAAACCCGGCGTCGAATTGCTTCATAACCTCAGCCTTGATCTTTTCAGACATCTCTGGGCGCATACGGCGGACCTTTTGCTTTACCGGAGGGCAGTCTTCCTTGGTTGGCAGGTGATGAACTACAATGTCGGCATCCAAACCAGGCATATCTTCGTACAACCAGGCAAAGATCTCTATGTAATCATGTAGCATCTGGATCAATCGTTGCTTCACGCTGAGCTCTAGATTAGCCCCAATCTTGACCTCTTTCCAATCTGTCTCAGTACCCAGGTTAATTGTTTCTACCGGCTCTTCATGTGGTTGAATAGCCCTTTCTTCCTGGAGTAGCAGTCTTGCGAGTTCACCAGGCACTTCGCAATCATCTTCACCTTTGTCTTCGGCCAAGTTGATCGGATTCTCGAAGTCATAACTGGCGGTAGCAGAGCTGTTACCAGTGAGATCCAGAGTGGATTGAAACCTGTATAAGTGAGTGTGTGTAAATATAGCTGTTTTGCAATATATATAACACAGAAAGAAAAAGAGCACAAGATTTGAAATGCAACAAACGTCCAATGTTTTGATTGATGATATATGGAAATGTCATACAAAAAGCCCTCACAAATGGAGCTACGATGCCCCGGGTAGGACACCGAGCCAACAAAGTTTTAACACATTGTTTGTTACAAATTGAAAATCAAAAGAAATAATTACTGCGTGACAAATGTGATAGGTGTAAAATCCTTTGCCGTCCAGTTGCTTGGTTCGTTGCTGGTAGTCGGGTAGATCCAACTGTCAAACTCTGCTTCCTCTACATCCTCCTCAACAGCATTCACCCTTGGGTTGGAGATAAACACTGGAGCCTTTCTGATCCTTTCCTTGCGCACAGCCCTCTGAGCCTCTGCAGTAAAGCCCAGCCCAAACTTGTCGTTCTTTTGAGTGAAGTCAGGGAGCTGACCCCAGTTTGCACAATTGCCTTTCTCGATTACAGCCCGGGCGTCCTTCAAGGACGCCATCTTCAACGGAAAATCTTCTTCAACTACCGCCTCAGCTGATGCCAACACCGGAGGTACTTCCTCAAAATGCTGAAAGGGGGTTTCAATAAACTCCCCGTCCATCTCGATATACCGAAATGAATTCAAGTGACTAACCATGTATTCCTCCTCACCCTGCACAGTAACAATCTTCCCTTTGACAGGGTATTTGAGCTTTTGTTGTAGAGTGGAAGTTACTGCCCCAGCTTTGTGAATCCAAGGTCGACCCAACAAGCAGGAATAAGATGGACGAATATCCATTACATAGAACGTTGAGTTGAAAACTTGGGAACCCACACGAATAGGGATGTCTACTTCACCGTGCACCATCCTCTTAGAACCGTCGAAGGCTCTAACAATGATGTTACTAGGTTTCAACTCCAGGCCCTCACAATCCAAGCGATCCAATGCTTTCTTGGGAAAAACATTCAGGGAAGAACCGGTATCCACCAACACGTATGCGAGAGTAGTGCCCCTGCATTCTATAGAGACGTGCATGGAATCATTGTGATTTTTCCCCTTGGCGGTAAGGTCAGCATCTGAGAACCCTAAGCCATTGTCAGCTGTCAAATTAGCCACACAGTCGGTGAATTGATCCGCGGAGGTCTCTTGCGGCACATGGGCCGTTTTCAGAAATGAAATCAGGGCTTTTGCATGGGCCTCTGAGCATAGCAGCAATGATAACATAGAGATTTTGGAGGGAGTATTCCCCAACTGTTCAACAATGTTAAAGTCACTCTTTTTGATAATTTTAAGGATTTCCTCCATTTCTTGTTGGGAGGCTTCCACAGCAGTCTTCTTCTTTGGTGCCTCCGTCCTGGCAGGCGAATCGGTAGCAACTTCTTTGCCCCAAGTATCAGAGGACTCGGCGGCAGGAGTAGACACAGGAACTTGAACTGGAACATGCACACTTGCGGATGTGATGGTGAGAGGTTTTCAGATAACTGGCGGTGCAATGTCAGGCGAGAAGAGCCTGCCACTGCGGGTAATCTTGGCGGGACCAATGATGCTACTGATACCGGTATTGGTGTTGAACTCCTGCTTCACCCCAAGCACATACACGTCGGCCCCGTAATGCCATGGAACAGCTTTATCAGACTCATACGGGAGAGGCCCCGGGATAGTAATAGTGATGGGTGCAACAGACATGATTTGGACTGGTTTCTTCACGGGAGCTTTGGCAGGATTGTAGATTGTGACAACAGATATTTCTTCAGTGGAAACAAATGGAACAACAGTTTTCTTGAACAGAATTTCTTTGCTATCCATCAGGCTTTGGATGCCTGATTTCAGCAGTGGACAACCGGTAGGGATAACAGCACACAGGAGGCAACCCTTGCTACAACCCGGAAATAAACCGGCTAGTAGTAAGTTCCTCTTAACAGTCAAAAGAGGGGTAGCAACGTCATTCACCGAAACAGCATACAACTCTTCCTCAATGGCATTTACTCTATGCTGGGGCATAGGAGCAGTTACAACATTCGGTCTCTCAGGTGCTTCAAACTGAATTTCCTTCGCGTCGATAAGATCTTGCACTTTGTTTCTCAAGGCCCAGCAATCATTAGTAGTGTGCCCGGGACAATCAGAATGATAAGCACACCGGGCATTTGGGTTATACTTAGGAGACGTAGTGTTGACGACCTTAGGAGCTTCTTTGATGGTCACCAAGTTGGTTGATAACAGTTGGGGTAAAATTTGAGATAAGGTCATGCTCAGCCGAGTATATTGCCTCTTTGGCCGTTCACCTCTTTGCTGATTGTACTGCTGAGAAGCAGCAACAGGTTTTGAAATGACCAAAGCATTGACGGCTTGGCGACTTTCGGGCTTGACTTGTCTTCTAGGACCATAGACGGCACTTGCTTCTTTCTTGAAAGGCCTTTTCTCAGTACTTGTGGAGGCAGCTTTTTGTATCTTTCCTGACCTGATGTCAGCTTCAATTCTTTCTCCCGTCAGAATCAAATCCGTAAACCCAGCGGAGGAGTTACCAACCAAATGATTGAAAAATGGACAAGACAAAGTCCCTAGGAACATATCAACCAGCTCACGATCGGTCAATGGAGGCTGCACCCTGCCAGCCAAATCTCTCCATTTTTGTGCGTATTCTTTGAACCCTTCACCCGTTCCTAGAGACATACCCTGAAGTTGGGTACGCGTTGGAGCGAGATCAGAATTGTATTGATATTGTCTGTAGAATGCGGTTGCCAAATCTTCCCAGTGTCGGATGCTAGTTCCATCTAATTGGTAGAACCATTCAAGCTGTGACCCCGAAAGGCTATCTTGGAAGAAGTGAATCCAAAGGTTCTTATCCGCCGTGTAAGGTTGGATTTTCCTCACGTACGACCTTAGATGCAGCTTTGGGCAGGAGACCCCATCATACTTGGCGAAGGCAGGCGCCTTAAACTTGTGTGGAATTACTACCCCAGAAGATAACCCCAAATCTCTGAAATCCAGCCCCGGCACATTCTGAATTTCCATGGCGCTCAAGCGGTCCTCCAATTGCTTGTATCTGTCAGCAGCAGGTGGGTATTGTTCGTCATTATAGTCTGTCTCGTTGTCGGAGACTGCGGGACTAGGAGCTCCTCCCCCTTGGGGACTGTTTTTCTCAGCAGAAGAAGTAGTTGGTTCAGCTTCATTATGGAGTGTGTTCCCAAATCTGCGTCCAGTGTTGAACAATGCAGTCCTCTTTTTCTTCTTCTTCTTCAGGAGTAGAGTCTTCAACTCTTGCTGACCTTGGGCCAGGCTTAGGACCATTTCTTGAAACTGGGCACTTTGGGCCTGAAGGGCCTTGATTGCTTGCTCACTGGATGAGTCCGGATTCATGATGACTGTTCAAAATAAACAGCGAAGGAGATTAAGCAACCTGTGAAATAGGGTACCTGCTATGCATATGGTGCAATGGAATGCGTATGTTTTATGTTTTCAAAGACAAACAAGATTCAACTTTGTAGACAAAAAGGGAAACACACTTCATTAGATTAAAATTTTCAATTGTTCAACAATTTGCCCTTAGGCATTACAGGAATGAAAAATACTGGAAAGGAAATAAAAGCTATAAAAGGAAATATCCAAAGCCCATCAATGCTCCCATGGCCTCCTTTTCTCAGTGCTGATGTAGTTGTTCAGGACCCGCTCTTCCTCCAATTGCTTAGTCAGCCTCTGGATCTTCCGTTCCTGCTCGTTGAACTTCTCCCGATAGAAATCCCGTTCTTCCTTTAGCTGCGCCCAAGATCTCTTCATTGTGTCAAAATCAGTAGGTATCTGAGGAGGGAGGACAGTTGGAGGAACCCCATCTTCATCAGGAGATTCAAGAATGATAGGTCTGACAGCTTCGTACGGCATCCCTAACCTCTGAGCACGGATGCGGACCCACTTGCAATAGGGTTCCATTGGTAGAGAAGTCTTTGGCCCCAACTCATGTGGGTCAGCTTTGTGAATTCTGTCCCAAGCTCTAATGAATCCATGGCGTAGTTTGTCACTGTCGGCCTGAAACTCAAAATGAAAGTGAGGAACCAGCATTTCATGAGGCCCAACTCCTATGGATCTTCCAAACTGACGGAGAGCTAAGCAGGGATTGTAAGAGATTCCTCCTTGGATGCCAATCAAAGGAACATTAGGGTATTCTCCGCAACGGTCAATAACAACTACCTCATCCAAACCTCTAAGAGTCCAAGTGATGTCCTTATCTGTGAGAGACATTAACCTCCGAGCCCAACCTTTTCCTTCTTCATTCTTCAGCACGAACTTAGGAAGGTGCGAAATAAACCACCTTACTAGAAAAGGAGCACAACACCACGGAGTTCCCCGTTTTCGAGCAGTACGAGCATAGAGTTGTTGCAGGATATCGCCCAAAAGAGTGGGTATAGGATTCCGAGACATGAAGATCCTTATGACATGGATACTGATAAAGGTGTTAGGATTGGGAAACAATACCAGGCCATAGATCAAAAGAGCCAGAATATCCTCGTACGCCTTGAAGTCTAAGTCATTCCAGAAATCATTAGCCTTGCCAACCAGAAATTTGACCAAAAATCCCTTAACTCCACTTCTAGTTTCCCAGTTAGCTAATACCTCTTCTTTGGTCAGGGGGAGGACTGCAGCAACCTCTTCAGGCTTAGGAGTCTTTTCCAAACCAGTGAATGGAGTTTGTTCCAAGACAGGGATCCCAAGCAGGTAAGAGAATTCTTCCAGGGTAGGAACCAGATGGAAGTCTTGAAAGGTGAAACAATGATACAGAGGGTCATAAAACTGGGTCAGAACACTTATCAGTTGTTGGTCCCATTTTGCAGTGATCAAGCCAAGGAGAGAACCATGCCTGTTGATGAAGGAAGAAGTGTTTGGAATCCTACCAACCAAATCTTTGAGTAAAACTAGTGGTTGAACAAAGTTGAGCCGGATGGTATTCCTACGCACGGGCATCATGATGTCCTACAAAACAGAGAAAAGATGAAACTTTTTTGTCTTTGAAATGGGTTAGTCCTTTATTCAGGATGCATGCAATGGTATGATGGTATGATGCTATGATGAAGCACACCACAAGTATTCACACGGGCAAACATGATAAGGCACACAAGTCACACAAGACAACCCTTAAGTTTCAGGCCAGCATGAAGTTTAGGTATTACCCTCTTTTAGTTTCGTTGGTTAAAACCTGTCCTATCAAAAGTAACCGGGTTCTAGAGGATCTCAAATCATTGACTACCCTCAATCAGTCATAACTCCAGCATCGCAATCTTTTCTTGCGGCCAGAACCATCTCGAGAGTTTAGCCTCAATGAGTGTAGCATACTGCTACTGTCCTAATAGCCAAGTTGGGTCAATTTAGGGTTCTAAGGTCGGTTGGTGTTTAATGACTCCTTAGAAGACCTATATTCTCCCCGTTGCAACACAAGGGATATAGGTACAGACCAAGATGACACACCAACGTAGCCACTGCTTCACCCATGTCGGTCTACACCGGACAGGTCCCTCACAGATTATGCTACCTAAAAAGGGTATTTCCCATATCCGGGTTAGGATCTATGAAACTCCGATGCAAAGCCCACAAATATAAAAGCAAACAAAGCAAACAATTAAAAACAAAGGTGATCTAAGCCCTAAGGTTACTCCACTTTATAAGTCCTCCCCAGCAGAGTCGCCAGTTCTGTGATACGGTTGGAGAACTGACTTGAGGTTTTGCGTTTGTTTTTGCAAATGTTTCGGTTGAGCAAGAGTCGCCACCGACTTTTTATTTTATCCTAAGGAAAGGTTTAAAAAGCACAGCAAAAACCTTTTAAGATTTTTCTTGGGTTCGGGGAGTAGATTATAGAAAGGGAAGGTTTTAGCACCCTTTCTATCCATGGTTATCCATGGGTGTTGTACCCCAAAATTTGCCCTCCCATATTCTTCAAAATTTGCCAAGTCAAAGCTTCAAAATTCCCCAAGGGTTGCACAGTGCAAGGGCCTCCTAACAGTCAAAAATTAGGGTTTTGGTTCTGACAAGGAAAATGAAGTTTCCAAGGGTCCAATCAAGCCCCACATGCCTATAAATATGGTCAAGCATCCTCATACTAAGTTTCAAGACTTTCAGCACAAAATTGCACTGTCAAAACCCTAATTGCACTACAGTCAATTGTAGGGGCAAAATGGTCATTTGACAGTCAAAAGTCCAAATTTTTGGTCAACATCTCATTTTGAAGCCACAAACATCATTTGATCAATGCTTGATCATGATTCTCAAAGCTTGGCTCAAAAATCATCAAGATGCAAAAGTTTCCATATTTGGACAGTTGAAAAAGTCAACTGTAACTTGACCAGGGCATAACTTTCACATGGATTATGAGAAAAATTCCATCCAAAGCTCATTTTGAAGAGAATGACATTTCCTACAACTCCTCTTCACACTTCAAGTCCAAGAAATGCTCTCACAAAAAGTTATCAATTTCAACATTATAGGTCATTTTCAAAAGTCAACAAAAAGGGACTTTAAGTCAAAGGCCATAACTTGAGATTGGTAAATCCAAATGACATGGGACAAAAGGCATTGGTTATAGGACTCAATGACCTTTCCAAAATGTCCAAGAACATGAGCAAATCTTAAAAATTGAGCAAGTTATGCCTTGTGGAAGTTGGGAAATTTTTGAATATTTTGAAAAGTCAACATTGCTTCAAATGACCTAAAATTGCTAATGGGCCTCTTTTTCTTCCACAATTCATCACCCAAGGCATGTGCACGACCATGTGGCCCAAAGGGAAGTTTTTATCATTTTTATTTTATTTAATTGGATTTTTAATTATCAATAATTCATTTAATTAAAATAAATACATGAAAAATACTAAACCTAGGTTTTTAAATCTTTTTATGCATAATATATACTCAATATTTCGTGCATAGCTAGATTTGGAAAGAATCAATGTGATTTGTC
This sequence comes from Vicia faba, assembly GCA_948472305.1. NCBI lineage: Eukaryota > Viridiplantae > Streptophyta > Magnoliopsida > Fabales > Fabaceae > Vicia > Vicia faba. The sequence continues at coordinate 537,680,720 of OX451735.1, read as the reverse complement.
ATGATTTGGTAGAAGTTTGCATGAAAAAGATTTGAAAGCTAATGCCATAAAAATCAAATATTTGTTTCATCAATTCATGGATTTCTTTTGATCAAATTCTTAACCTAATCACTCATATACATATACACATGCTAACCCTCGTGCCCAGGGACTAAAAGCTGCGCCATATCAAAAGAACAAAACTTGACTTTTTTGCAAAAAAGTGGAAATCTGAAAACCATCTTCTAGGTCGATTCAAGCCAAGAAATTCATCCCATTACCTTCCTAGGACATCACTGAGTCTAACTGGATAGCTTTCCATACGCATAGCCCTTTGAATTGGTATACAGGAATCAAATTTTTTTCACATAAATGCATATTCGTGTTTTGATTTACAGGCATTCTCATGGCATTTTATTTATGGATTTGTACTAATTACTTTATTCTGAAGCTAACCACATAACTTGATTGAAGTTTTGGGCATCATACGCGAATCTACCATTGTTGTTTTTTAGGGTTCTTCAACTTTCAAATTGGGGTTTTTTGAATACAGCAAAATTGGAACGTCACAATGCCATAAACGAAACCAGCGCGCTTGGACGAAAAGAATAGGACCCTCGCGCCTAATTTATGTGGTCGGACGGCCTATTCGCTATTTTCTGAAATAATGCATAAGGGAACGGTTCAAAAACCGTTGCCCATTCTTTTTGTTTCGGGAAAAAAAAACAACCACGAAGAAGATGATGAAGTGGAAAGCAGCGATTGGTCCATTTAAATTTTCGCGCCAGACCACCACTAACTCCAATTTTCTATTATATTATTTGTTTTCCATTTATATTAATGAATAAGCATGTAGCTCAGTTGGTTGAGAAGGACGTTCATAAGCCTTGGGACCTGGGTTCGAACCCCAGGTCCCCCACCCCTTTCACATTATTTTTCTATTAATGATCCTGTGCAGGTTCACTATGAGGGAATACCATACGTCCAAAATCTCAGCCTGCCACGCGCTCAATAACATCCCTCCAAGGGCCCAGATCTGATGAACTCAGTGCACACTGGTCAACGCCCATGCGCACTCCCAGGGAAAGTCAATTGAGGCCTTAAACAAGTGGGCCTAATCACTACAATACACCTCTCAAATGGGGACAGACCCCCCTAGGTTTGCTATCTTTTATATTTTTTCATTCTTTTTTATTTCAATTATTATTCTTTTTAATTAATTCTTTTAAGTTAATCATTTTTCATAAAAAACAATAAAAGATCAGAAAATTACAAAATTAAAATATATTTATTTAATTAATATTTTTTGTAAACAAAATTCATTAATTAACTTAGTTTTTTAATTTAGGACTTAATCTTAACATTTTTCAATAAACTTAAAACTTGGTAGAATTAGGGTTTGTAATAATTTTTATCCTTTTTCTTTTCTTTTCACAAATTATCAAATATTATTTATTTTTATAATAAAATTGCATGTAAATAATTAGGTCAATTTAGGTTTAACTTTAATATTTTTTCTAATAAATAAAAATTGTAGAATTAGGTCTTTAATTTCATTAAATTCTCATAAATATAAAAAACCCAAAAAAATAATAATTTCTTTTTCTTTAATTTAATTAATTTAACAATTTAATTTAATTCCATTAAAAAGGGTCCAACGCCCTCGAACGTTCTATTTTTATTTCTTTCGCACATTTATTTTCTTTCAAATATTATGTAATTGCTCAAGCCATGTAACTCGAACATTTTATATTTCCCGCATTTTATTTCTTTATTTTATGTCAAATCGGGTCCTGGAAATTTTGGCGATGTGGACCCGCGCCTTTGTAATAGTTTAGAATTTTACCTTTCTCGCAATTTTTAAACTGTTAAATAAATGCATGCAAGAATGAATGACAAAATAAAAAGAACGCGTAGATCACCCATGACATGACAAGATAAATATAAATGAACATGACACACAAATCACACACCACCCCTAGGGTACGCCTCACTGTTGCCTTGCCTCGAAAGGTGATCGTCGAGTAGAGGATGTTTTAGTAAGTCCTCATGATCCGGGAACCTGGCATGAGGGTAGCTTCTAAGGTGTCTTCCCATTGCTCTGGTGATCACCATGTCTCGAACCTCGAATTGACCCGAACACCTCCAACGGCGGTGCTACCTACCTCTCAAAGGTGGGATGGCACTACTTTAAAGGACATTTACACAGACGAATTCCTTAGGGTAGGTAGACGACTCGTGGATACTTGCTCTAATTCAAAACAAAACAAATCAAAAATACTTTTCACACCAACACATTTTCAAAAAGCTTTCGAAAACATTTTTTCAAACACTCTTGAGGACCGATACAAGAGTCGAACTGGAATTTTCAAAGAAACTTTTTTAAAACCCACAATCGAAAAGCAAACAAACCATTTTTGAAAACACAAATGAGCAATTATCTAAGAGCCCATGGATAACCATGGATAGAAAGGGTGCTAACACCTTCCCTTTCTATAACTTACCTCCCGAACCGAGAGCAATCTCTTTAAGGAATTTTTCTGTGCTTTTGTCCTTTCCATTTGGAGAAAATAAAAGACGGTGGCGACTCTTGCTTCCGCGACATTTCGCGAACCAGCGTTAAACAGTCAGTTCCAGATCCACCGATCACAGAACTGGCGACTCTGCTGGGGACTTAAACTTAAAGTGAGGTGTACCTTAGGGTTAGTTCATAACTGTGTTTTCAATTGTATTGATTTGCTTGCTTTAAATTGTGGGACTGTCTTGGGAGTTCTATAGATCCTAACCCGGATCTGGGGGATACCTTCTTAGAAAGTAGCAACAAGGCTGTGAGGGAACTGTGCGGGGTATACCGACATGGTTGAAACAGTCTGCTACGTTGATGTGGCACTTTGGTGTGTACCGGTAACCCTTGAGTTCAGTCAAGGAGAGTACGGGGCTTCCGCGTGGTGTCGTGAAGCATCAACTGACCTTAGGAACCTTAATTGAACTATCTTGGCCTCTTTAGGGTAGTGAGATAACTGACTTTGGTGTAGTCCGAGGTTGGTTGATACTCGATACTACACTCAATTGAGGGTTGCTTTCCTGGAATATTTCGGTCTCCAGTTCAGTGGCTAAATCGAAACGATGAACAATGAAAGCAATCCCGTGATATTGGGACCCTTAGAACCCGGTTACTTCTAATAGGACAGGTTGAACCCACCAACTTCAAGAGGGTACTACCCAGACCCCATGCTGGCCTTAAACCCTAAGGGCTTGTCTTGTGTGCCTTGTGTGCCTTACATGTTTGTCTTTGTAAATATCTGTGGTGTGTTTAATCATAGCATCATGACATCATCCAGCATCATATGCATTGACTAACCATTTCAGGGGTTCGAATCTTCATCTTTGTTCTTTGTTTTGTAGGACATGGAAACTGTTCGTAGAAAGACAATTCAAGTCAGTCTTGTAAGGATCCCTCCTCAGCTTAAGGAGCTTATATCCAGGATTCCCGAGAACTCTTCATTCAGTGAAAGACATGGAAGTCTCATCAGCTTGGTCAATACCAACATTGAGGAAGATATGATCAAGGTCCTGTTCCAATTCTTTGACCCTCTGCATCACTGTTTCACCTTCTTGGATTATCAGCTGGTACCTACATTGGAGGAGTTCTCCCGGCTCCTGAAGATCCCTATCCTTGATCAACTCCCCTACAACGGTACGGAAAAGGAACCCAAGCTTGAAGAGATTGCTAAAGCCTTGCACCTACAGTCATCTGACCTCAAGGGACATTGGGAAGTTAGAAGTGGTATCAAAGGGTTCTTAGCCAGGTTTCTGATTGAAAAGGCCCATGAATGTTGGAACTCCCTTGATTTGCAAGCTTTTGAAGAAGTCGTGGCCCTCCTTGTCTATGGTTTGGTGTTGTTCCCTAACCCAGATTAGCTTATTGATATCAGTGCTGTCCAGATCTTCATGTCCAGGAATCCTATACCTACGTTGCTGGGGGACATCCTTCACTCATGTTACACTCGAACCATGAGAAAAAGAGGTGTCCTTATGTGTTGCATTCCTCTCCTGGGAAGGTGGTTTATTTCGCACCTTCCACAATCAGTTCTAAAGAATGAGCGGGGTTTGAGATGGTCACAACGGTTGATGACTCTCACACATGCAGATATACATTGGTGCTCTAGGTCCAGAGAGGATGTCACTATCATTGATCGTTGCGGAGAGTACCCTAATGTTCCTTTACTTGGAATCAGAGGAGGTATTACTTACAACCCATGCCTGGCTTGGAGACAGTTTGGTTATGCTCGGAGGGATGGTCCTCATGACATGTTAATTCCTGACATAGTTTTTGACTCCGACAACGATACTCAAGGACTTCGCCAGAGATTTATCAGAGCCTGGAGGACGCCAAGTAGGATAGACAGTAAGACGCTGGGGTACAGGGACTCCATCCCGTTGGAACCTTATCTCAAGTGGGTACGAGCCCGCTCCCAGAAGTTAGTGATGCCTTATCCGCATATGCTCCCTGTGATCAAAGAGCCAGTCTTGGAAGGAGAAGTGTCCTACACTATTCAACACCCTGATATGCCCACATCCTGGGAAGAGATGCAGAAGAGCTGGATCCAGCTTAAGGAAGAACGGAATTCTCTTGAGACCAGTCTACATGCTAGTGAAAAGAAGGTCTTGGAACTCACCCGCCTGTTGCATGAGGAGAGGAATCTCAACACTTACATAGCTCCAAAGAGGATGCGTAGTATATTTTGGGATTGATTTGCTTTTGTATTATTTTTGCCCATGAGGCTTTGATGTACTGAACAATTATTTCCTTAATGATAACGTGTGTTCCTTTTTGTCTACAACAAATTTGAACTTTCGAACCCTTGAATGCATTGCATAAACACATATCATTCATCATGTGCATAGCAGGTTTTTCCTCTTTTCAGGTTGCTTACCGTTCTTCGCTGTTTATTTCAGCATCATGAATCCTGACTCATCATCAACTGAGATGTCCATCAAGGCTCTTCAGGCGCAGAATGCGCAATTTCAGGAATTAATCATGGGTTTGGCTCAGGGCCAAGAAGAGCTGAAGGCTCTGCTCCTGAAGAAGGAAAAGAAGAAGAAGAGAAGAACTGTTATGTTCAACTCGGGCCGAAGGTTTGGCAATACTCTGCAGAATGAAGAGGCTGGTTCTTCTATTGGCAAGGGTACTCCTCAAGAGGAAAAAGGTCCTAGTTCGGTAGTCTCTGACAACGAGACTGATTTTGATGAAGAGCAGTATCCTCCTGCAGAAGACAGATACAAGCAGTTGGAGGACAGGCTGAATGCTATGGAAATACAACAGGTACCTGGGCTGGATTTAGGAGATTTAGGTTTGTCTACTGGTGTGATTATTCCTTGTAAGTTCAAAGCACCATCTTTCACTAAGTACGACGGGGCGTCTTGTCCCAAGCTACATCTCAGGTCCTATGTTCGCAAGATTCAACCGTACTCAGTGGATAAGAATTTGTGGATCCACTTCTTCCAGGAGAGTCTTTCAGGGACTCATCTCGAATGGTTCTATCAGCTGGATGGGACCAAGGTTCGTAACTGGGAGGAGTTGGCTACTGCTTTCTATAAGCAGTATCAATATAATGCCGACCTTGCCCCTACGCGTACCCAACTCCAGGGTATATCGCTAGGTTCAAGCGAAGGTTTTAAAGAGTACGCTCAGAAGTGGAGGGATCTGGCTGGCAGGGTGCAGCCTCCGTTGAATGATCGGGAGTTGGTAGACATGTTCTTGGGGACCCTATCTGGGCCATTTTTCAACCATCTTATCGGTAACTCATCTGCAGGGTTTACTGATCTTATTCTGACTGGAGAGAGAATTGAGGTTGGGTTGAAGTCTGGTAAGATTCCGAAGGGTGCATCGTCTAGTTCTGAAAAGAAACCCTTCAAGAAGGAGGCTAGTGCTGTATATGGCTCTAGAAGACAAGAGAAATCTGAGCGCCGCCAATCTGTCAGTGCGGTGATGATTGCTAAGCCTGCTGCCGCTCCTCGGCCAACCAATCCTCAAAAGGCTGAAATACCCCGGAGAGAGTTTACCCGCTTGAGCATGACCTTATCGCAGATCTTGCCACAGTTGCTATCCACCAATCTAGTGACTGTTAGAGAGGCACCCAAAGCTGTAAACACTGCCTCTCCGAAATACAATCCAAATGCCCGCTGTGCGTATCATTCTGATAGCCCGGGGCATTCCACTGATGACTGTTGGGCATTAAGGAGAAAACTGCAGGACCTTATTGACGCCAAGGAGGTACAGTTTGAGGCATATGAGAAGCCTAATGTAGTGATAGCTCCCCTGCCTGCCCATGGAGTGAATGCGATTGGGGACGAAGATGAAGTGGATGAAGCTGAGTTTGATAGCTGGATTTACCCGGCAACCGACAGTGGACCTAGCAATTAGAGTGCAAAGGACAATCTACCTGTTTCTCTTGTTACTAAGTAATGAATTCCTATGTTTTGGCATTTGTAATAAACAATAAATAAACTCTATGGCCCGGTGTCTTACCCGAGGCACCGTGGTTTCATTTGTGAGGGCATATAAATTGTCATTTCATATATCATAAATGAAAATCTTGGACGTTTTCTCGCATTTCAAATCTTATGCTCCTTTTCTATCTTTCCTTCCTTTACAAAACAGCTGTATTTACACACACTCACTCATACAGGTTTCAATCCACTCTGGATCTCACTGGTAACGACTCTGCTACTGCCAGTTATGACTTCGAAAATCCGATCAACTTAGCCGAAGACGAAGGTGAAGATGATTGCGAAGTTCCTGGAGAGCTCGCAAGACTGTTACTTCAGGAAGAGAGGGCAATTCAACCACATGAAGAGCCAGTGGAAGCAATAAACTTGGGTACTGAAGAAGACAGGAAAGAGGTAAAGATTGGTGTCAACCTAGAGCTCAGCGTGAAGCAACGGTTGACTAAGATGCTACATGATTATATGGAGATCTTTGCCTGGTCCTACGAAGGCATGCCCGAGTTGGATACCGATATTGTGGTCCATCACTTGCCTACTAAGGAAGATTGCCCTCCGGTTAAGCAAAAGGTCCGCCGTATGTGTCCAGAGATGTCTGAGAAGATTAAAGCCGAGGTTATGAAACAGTATGATGCTGGATTCCTTGCAGTGACTTCTTACCCTCAGTGGGTTGCTAATATGGTGCTGGTACCAAAGAAAGACGGTAAGGTCAGAATGTGCGTTGATTACAGGGATCTGAACAGGGCCAGCCCCAAGGATGACTTCCCTTTACCTCACATTGACGTCCTTGTTGACAATACAGCTCAGCATAAGGTGTTCTCTTTCATGGATGGCTTTTCAGGTTACAATCAGATCAAAATGGCACCTGAAGACATGGAAAAGACTACATTTGTTACTCAGTGGGGCACCTTCTGCTACAAGGTCATGCCATTCGGGTTGAAGAACGCTGGGGCAACCTACCAACGTGCCATGGTCGCTTTATTTCATGACATGATCCATCATGAGATAGAAGTGTATGTTGACGACATGATCGCAAGGTCCCAGACTGAGGAAGAGCACCTAGATCATCTGCAGAAATTGTTTGACCGTCTGAAGTTGTACAAGCTGAGGTTGAACCCGAACAAGTGCACCTTCGGGGTAAGATCTGGAAAGTTGCTAGGCTTCGTTGTAAGTGACAAAGGTATTCAAGTGGACCCTGCTAAGGTCAAAGCTATTCAAGAGATGCTAGTTCCTAAGACAGAAAAGGAAGTCAGAGGCTTTTTAGGACGCCTGGATTACATTGCTCGGTTCATTTCACACCTAACTGCTACCTGTGAGCAAATCTTCAAGCTGCTGAAGAAAGATCAAGTAGTACGTTGGAATGATGAATGTCAGGCCGCTTTTGACTGAATCAAAGAGTATCTCCAAGAACCACCCATCCTTATGCCACCAGTTGAAGGGAGACCTCTGATACTATATCTGACAGTGCTTGACAACTCAATGGGGTGTGTGCTGGGGCAGCATGACGAGTCTGGCCGAAAAGAGCATGCCATTTATTACCTTAGCAAAAAGTTTACCGACTGTGAGACCCGATACTCACTGCTTGAGAAAACTTGCTGCGCTTTGGTATGGGCTGCTCGCCGGCTGAGACAGTATATGCTGACTCACACTACCTTGTTGATCTCAAAGATGGATCCTATAAAGTACATATTCGAAAAGCCTGCTCTGTCTGGGAGAATTGCAAGATGGCAAATGATCTTGACAGAATACGACATTCAGTACACGACCCAGAAAGCCATCAAGGGAAGTGTATTGGCAGACCACTTGGCACATCAGGCCGTAGATGACTATCAGTCAATGAACTTTGAGTTTCCGGACGAAAGCATCATGATTGTGACTGATTGTGAAGTACCTGGACCGGATGAAGAACCTGAGGAAGGATCCCGATGGTCTATGCACTTTGACGGAGCCTCCAATGCTTTGGGAAACGGTATCGGCGTTGTAATCATATCACCATAAGGCACTCATACTCCGCTCACTGCCCGACTATGCTTCAACTGTACCAACAACATGGCAGAGTATGAGGCGTGCATCATGGGTCTTCAAGCTGCGATCGACTTAAGGATCAAGTTTCTGAGTGTCTTCGGAGATTCCGCTCTTGTGATCAATCATATCAAAGGAGAGTGGGATACGAAACATCCGAATCTTATTCCTTACAAAGAATGTGTGTTGACCTTGATCCCCCACTTCACGAAGATAACCTTTGAACACTTCCCGAGAGAGGAGAATCAGCTGGTGGACGCGTTAGCTACAATGTCTTCTATGTTCAAGGTCAAATGGGATAATGAGGCTCCCCGGATCATCATCTGGAAACTGGATGAACCGGCATACTGTTGTGATCTCGAGACTGAGTTGGTAACTGAGAAGCCTTGGTACCATGAGGTGAAGAGATATCTGGAAGCTCAGGAATACCCTGAGGGTGCCTCTGTCAATGATAAGAAGTTCCTGAGAAGGTTCGCAGCAAAGTTCTTCCTTAGCAACGGCATCTTGTACAAGCGAAACCATGATTCAACCTTACTGCGTTGTGTGGATAAGACTGAAGAAGAAAGGATCATGGAAGAGCTACATGAAGGGACCTTTGGTACACATTCTAGTGGAAATACAATGGCAAAGAAGATCCTTCGGGCAGGGTATTACTGGTCCACAATGGAAGCTTATTGCTATCAACATTCCCGGACATGCCATAAGTGCCAGATTTATGCAGACAAGGTGCATGTTCCTCCAGTTCCTCTGAATGTTCTGACTGCGCCTTGGCCGTTTGCAATGTGGGGCATAGACATGATCGGTGAGATTAAACCTACGGCATCTAATGGGCATCGCTTCATCCTAGTGGCAATTGATTATTTTACAAAGTGGGTCGAAGCAGCATCCTATGCTACGGTAACCAAGACTGTGGTGGCACGGTTCATCCGGCATAACCTGATCTGTCGATACGGCGTCCCAGAAAGGATTATTACAGACAACGGTACCAATCTCAATAATAAGATGATCACCGAGCTCTGCGAGCAGTTCAGGATACAGCACCACAATTCTTCTCCTTACAGACCGAAGATGAATGGGGCTGTAGAGGCAGCAAATAAAAATATCAAGAAAATCGTGCAGAAGATGACAGTGACTTATAAAGATTGGCACGAGATGTTACCGTTCGCTCTACATGGGTACCGTACCTCAGCCAGGACGTCAACTGGGGAAACTCCTTTCTCTTTGGTTTATGGTATGGAGGCAGTCTTACCGATCGAAGTGCAAATACCCTCTCTCCGGATAATGAAGGATGCAAATCTGAACGAGGACGACTGGATCCAGACACGACTTGATCAGTTAAATCTTATTGATGAAAAGATACTTGCTGCTATCTGTCATGGTCAGACGTATCAGAAACGGATGATCAGGGCATTTAACAAAAAGGTCAGAGCACAGGAATATCAAGTTTTGGATCTGGTAATCAAGCGAATCATCCTTCCTCAGAGTGATCCAAGGGGCAAATGGACCCCTACGTACGAAGGGCCATTTGTGGTTAAGCATGTGTTCTCAAGAGGAGCCATGATTCTAACCAATATGGATGGTGACGACCTTCCTCACCCCGCCAATGCAGACATAGTAAAAAGATATTACGCATAAAAAAGACCCGCTAGGCTGACATGCCTAGGCAAAAATTAGGGCTTCCCGGCGAACCAAAAGGGTTCGGGTAAAATGAAGGGATGAAATGAAAAAATCTGTACACCTGGCAAGTCGAAAACCTGAAAAGGCGGCTTGGGCAAAAATGGGTATCCCAGTGGACTGAAAACTCGAAAGGGTGGTCCAGGCAAAAGTTAGGGAGAAAAGCGTAATACTATGTCTCATTGGATCACTTTGCATCCAGAATCCGGTATCTACATCAAGTTCAGACGGCATCGATCAGTCAGCTTCATCTTCAACCAAGGTCATCAAGTGATGAGACGCTCGGAGTTATAAAGACAATAGCAGAGTTGAAACCCAGTGGGATCATTCATTTCACACAGTTGTTTTATTTTCTCTTGTACAAAATTTGTATAAACTCTTGTGTTCAGCGGCGTTCTCTTACTAGGACGTCAGCCTCTTGTACATAAAAACGCCTATTTTCAGGCAATTCAAAATCAATACAAATATATTTTTCAGTTAAAAGTGCCAATTGTCTTTCCTTTTTTTGTTTTGTCTCGCGAAGAACGTCCAAGGTTCAATTTGTGATATATGCATTGACAATAATTTGCTAACTCATAAATATTTGCATACGAAACAAAGGATTAATTACAGGTAACATTAGAAACAGGGGCAATAAAAGAGTTGTCGAAGTAATCTAATTGTTCTGTCCTCCAAGGTATCAAGATAGGTTCAGCTAAAGAACATAACCGGCATATCTTAATTCCCCAGAGAGTACGTCAGCAAGTCAATACACTCTCCTCAAGCGAAGCTACTATCAAACTTAAGGAAGTTGAGTATCCTCCAGCAGATCTCAACATTCCCTAGCAGCATATATATTCTTAACAAGCATCCCCGGCAGTCTTGGTCTAAAGATTGTTCCCCGGCGGTATATCAAACATTCAATGGAGTCACTTCCCCGATACAGCTCAAAACTTCCCCAAGAGAGTCCAATCCAGTTCCCCAGGAAAGTTGGAATCCATCTCCCCAAGCAGTAAGCTTATCCCCAGTAGATTCTGGAAGCTTATCCTCGCAGAGCACGAACGCGTCGTCCGGCTTTATTCTAAGAGTTATTTCCTTACCAGGATATAACTGGGTTATCCTCAGCCAAAAGCCACGGAAAGAGCGTCCTCGATGAAGTCTCCTTATCCCCAGCGAAGTCTATCAGCACTTCCAACACAACAAAGGTATCCCCAGCAAGTTACCATCAACTCAACGAAGTATCTCTCTCCCCACAGAGTATTGCTCCCTAGCAAGATCGTCAGAGTACTTTTCTCCCCACAAAATATTCCATTCGCCAAGATTATTCCCCAACGGAGTCATCTTCTCCTATCGGTATTCTTGCAATTATCATCCCCAGCGGAAGCAAAATCTATTCTCCAACATCAGCCCAGGAGTGACTTCCCGGCACCCGTCAAGGATTTACTTTCCTAGACGAAAAATACATTCATAAACATCGCACTTCCATACATCATTATAGCATGCATAGACGCATCATATCTTACAAATCTCATTTATGTTGAGAACATCATTGCTTGGTCCATATCATGCATTGCATATGACTGACCTTTACCTTTCAGGAAAGATTCAGTTGAATTCTCAATCATATTTCAAGACCTAGACCGGTTCAGTTAATCGACTCCAAAGATTTCTTATCCAGTCAAAGGCCTTCTCTAGTCCAGCTAAATCGACCCCAAACAGATTTTTCTGATGAAGACTCAGTAGAAGTTATCCAAGGTTTTCTCAATGATTGCTATTGAGGTTGTAATCGCCTATGGTTCTCTCCCTGATACTGCGGAGATGATAATTCCATCCAAGGTTTTCTCAATGATTGCTATTGAGGTTGTAATCGCCTATGGTTCTCTCCCCGATACTGCGGAGATGATAATTCCATCCAAGGTTTTCTCAATGATTGTTATTGAGGTTGTAATCGCCTATGGTTCTCTCCCCGATACTGCGTAGATGATAATTCCATCCAAGGTTTTCTCAATGATTGCTATTGAGGTTTTAATCGCCTATGGTTCTCTCCCCGATACTGCGGAGATGGTAATTCCCACCAAGATTCTCTCAATGATTGCTATTGAGGTTGTAGTCGCCTATGGTTCTCTCCCCGATCCTGCGGAGATGGTAATCCCAGGCTTCGCTCAACGATTGCTGTTGAAGTTGAAGTTATCCAAGACTCTCTCAATGATTGCTGTTGAGGTTGTAGTCACCTATTGGTTCTCTCCCCGATCCTGCGGAGGTAATAATCATCCCAAGATTTTCTCAACGATTGCTGTTGAAGTTAAAGTCACCCAAGGTTCTCTCACCATTCCTGTTGAGGTAGTAACCCTCCCTGGTTCATTCATCACCGTTTGAAGCTCCAGACCCAGCTCCTGTAACCAGTCAGGACACATCTACACAAAGAATTTGAAAACCAGCTCCCGTAACAGGTCAGGTAATCATTTTTCTTTTGCAGGTATGCAAGTTCTCGCTAAGGAAGCTCTTACGCGATCAACATCCAGATGGCATCCGTAAGCCCATCCACCTATCTATCATCCCTCCAAATGGCATCTATAAGCCCATTCCCATCATCACACTGCTACTATGTGAGCGCAAATTTCTGGGCACTCTAGTGTTCAATCATCTTACACCTTCGGATTACGAAAGGCACGTCCGCCAATCTGCATCCTCAGGTCTAAGAAGATTGAACAGGGGCAACTGTTGTACCCCAAAATTTGCCCTCCCATATTCTTCAAAATTTGCCAAGTCAAAGCTTCAAAATTCCCCAAGGGTTGCACAGTGCAAGGGCCTCCTAACAGTCAAAAATTAGGGTTTTGGTTCTGACAAGGAAAATGAAGTTTCCAAGGGTCCAGTCAAGCCCCACATGACTATAAATATGGTCAAGCATCCTCATACTAAGTTTCAAGACTTTCAGCACAAAATTGCACAGTCAAAACCCTAATTGCACTACAGTCAATTGTAGGGGCAAAATGGTCATTTGACAGTCAAAAGTCCAAATTTTTGGTCAACATCTCATTTTGAAGCCACAAACATCATTTGATCAATGCTTGATCATGATTCTCAAAGCTTGGCTCAAAAATCATCAAGATGCAAAAGTTTCCATATTTGGACAGTTGAAAAAGTCAACTGTAACTTGACCAGGGCATAACTTTCACATGGATTATGAGAAAAATTCCATCCAAAGCTCATTTTGAATAGAATGACATTTCCTACAACTCCTCTTCACACTTCAAGTCCAAGAAATGCTCTCACAAAAAGTTATCAATTTCAACATTATAGGTCATTTTCAAAAGTCAACAAAAAGGGACTTTAAGTCAAAGGCCATAACTTGAGATTGGTAAATCCAAATGACATGGGACCAAAGGCATTGGTTAGAGGACTCAATGAACTTTCCAAAATGTCCAAGAACATGAGCAAATCTTAAAAATTGAGCAAGTTATGCCTTGTGGAAGTTGGGAAATTTTTGGATATTTTGAAAAGTCAACATTGCTTCAAATGACCTAAAATTGCTAATGGGCCTCTTTTTCTTCCACAATTCATCACCCAAGGCATGTGCACGACCATGTGGCCCAAAGGGAAGTTTTTATCATTTTTATTTTATTTATTTGGATTTTTAATTATCAATAATTCATTTAATTAAAATAAATACATGAAAAATACTAAACCTAGGTTTTTAAATCTTTTTATGCATAATATATACTCAATATTTCGTGCATAGCTAGATTTGGAAAGAATCAATGTGATTTGTCATGATTTGGTAGAAGTTTGCATGAAAAAGATTTGAAAGCTAATGCCATAAAAATCAAATATTTGTTTCATCAATTCATGGATTTCTTTTGATCAAATTCTTAACCTAATCACTCATATACATATACACATGCTAACCCTCGTGCCCAGGGACTAAAAGCTGCGCCATATCAAAAGAACAAAACTTGACTTTTTTGCAAAAAAGTGGAAATCTGAAAACCATCTTCTAGGTCGATTCAAGCCAAGAAATTCATCCCATTACCTTCCTAGGACATCACTGAGTCTAACTGGATAGCTTTCCATACGCATAGCCCTTTGAATTGGTATACAGGAATCAAATTTTTTTCACATAAATGCATATTCGTGTTTTGATTTACAGGCATTCTCATGGCATTTTATTTATGGATTTGTACTAATTACTTTATTCTGAAGCTAACCACATAACTTGATTGAAGTTTTGGGCATCATACGCGAATCTACCATTGTTGTTTTTTAGGGTTCTTCAACTTTCAAATTGGGGTTTTTTGAATACAGCAAAATTGGAATGTCACAATGCCATAAACGAAACCAGCGCGCTTGGACGAAAAGAATAGGACCCTCGCGCCTAATTTATGTGGCCGGACGGCCTATTCGCTATTTTCTGAAATAATGCATAAGGGAACGGTTCAAAAACCGTTGCCCATTCTTTTTGTTTCAGGAAAAAAAAACAACCACGAAGAAGATGATGAAGTGGAAAGCAGCGATTGGTCCATTTAAATTTTCGCGCCAGACCACCACTAACTCCAATTTTCTATTATATTATTTGTTTTCCATTTATATTAATGAATAAGCATGTAGCTCAGTTGGTTGAGAAGGACGTTCATAAGCCTTGGGACCTGGGTTCGAACCCCAGGTCCCCCACCCCTTTCACATTATTTTTCTATTAATGATCATGTGCAGGTTCACTATGAGGGAATACCATACGTCCAAAATCTCAGCCTGCCACGCGCTCAATAACATCCCTCCAAGGGCCCAGATCTGATGAACTCAGTGCACACTGGTCAACGCCCATGCGCACTCCCAGGGAAAGTCAATTGAGGCCTTAAACAAGTGGGCCTAATCACTACAATACACCTCTCAAATGGGGACAGACCCCCCTAGGTTTGCTATCTTTTATATTTTTTCATTCTTTTTTATTTCAATTATTATTCTTTTTAATTAATTCTTTTAAGTTAATCATTTTTCATAAAAAACAATAAAAGATCAGAAAATTACAAAATTAAAATATATTTATTTAATTAATATTTTTTGTAAACAAAATTCATTAATTAACTTAGTTTTTTAATTTAGGACTTAATCTTAACATTTTTCAATAAACTTAAAACTTGGTAGAATTAGGGTTTGTAATAATTTTTATCCTTTTTCTTTTCTTTTCACAAATTATCAAATATTATTTATTTTTATAATAAAATTGCATGTAAATAATTAGGTCAATTTAGGTTTAACTTTAATATTTTTTCTAATAAATAAAAATTGTAGAATTAGGTCTTTAATTTCATTAAATTCTCATAAATATAAAAAACCCAAAAAAATAATAATTTCTTTTTCTTTAATTTAATTAATTTAACAATTTAATTTAATTCCATTAAAAAGGGTCCAACGCCCTCGAACGTTCTATTTTTATTTCTTTCGCACATTTATTTTCTTTCAAATATTATGTAATTGCTCAAGCCATGTAACTCGAACATTTTATATTTCCCGCATTTTATTTCTTTATTTTATGTCAAATCGGGTCCTGGAAATTTTGGCGATGTGGACCCGCGCCTTTGTAATAGTTTAGAATTTTACCTTTCTCGCAATTTTTAAACTGTTAAATAAATGCATGCAAGAACGAATGACAAAATAAAAAGAACGCGTAGATCACCCAGGACATGACAAGATAAATATAAATGAACATGACACACAAATCACACACCACCCCTAGGGTACGCCTCACTGTTGCCTTGCCTCGAAAGGTGATCGTCGAGTAGAGGATGTTTTAGTAAGTCCTCATGATCCGGGAACCTGGCATGAGGGTAGCTTCTAAGGTGTCTTCCCATTGCTCTGGTGATCACCATGTCTCGAACCTCGAATTGACCCGAACACCTCCAACGGCGGTGCTACCTACCTCTCAATGGTGGGATGGCACTACTTTAAAGGACATTTACACAGACGAATTCCTTAGGGTAGGTAGACGACTCGTGGATACTTGCTCTAATTCAAAACAAAACAAATCAAAAATACTTTTCACACCAACACATTTTCAAAAAGCTTTCGAAAACATTTTTTCAAACACTCTTGAGGACCGATACAAGAGTCGAACTGGAATTTTCAAAGAAACTTTTTTAAAACCCACAATCGAAAAGCAAACAAACCATTTTTTAAAACACAAATGAGCAAGTATCTAAGAGCCCATGGATAACCATGGATAGAAAGGGTGCTAACACCTTCCCTTTCTATAACTTACCTCCCGAACCGAGAGCAATCTCTTTAAGGAATTTTTCTGTGCTTTTGTCCTTTCCATTTGGAGAAAATAAAAGACGGTGACGACTCTTGCTTCCGCGAAATTTCGCGAACCAGCGTTAAACAGTCAGTTCCAGATCCACCGATCACAATGGGCTCTTAGTCACTTGCTTAGATCACTTGCCTTTTGTTTTCAATTGTTTGAAATGGTGCTTGTGTATGTGTGGGTTTGAAAAATGTTTTGAAAAGAAGCCAATGTGGTGGCAACCTTTGTAATGATCCATGTGGGGATGTATACAGAGGTGTATGTCTTTTGAAAAGGTTTTCATTTGTTTTTAAAAGTTGTTTTGAAAGTGTAGTGATGTGTGGTTTAGAAAATAGACAAGTGTTTTGTTTTGCAAGTTTGATTCGAGTAACTAAGAGGTTATCTACTCCTAAATTTCTCAAAGATTATTGCTATGTTTCAACCCTTTTGACAAGTTTGTTCCACCATTGTATTTGGTGGACAATCTCATGTTAGGATGTGAGAGGGACGGACGCGGGTCATCGTTTAGACCATAATTGCAATGGTGCCAAGTATCTTTGGGCATTTTCTTTAAGGGACTTGATCATTTGTTTAAGCAACATTTTGAAAGTGTTATTAAGGGACTATGATCATTTGATTTGTTTGTTTTTCCCAAAGAGACCTAACATGCGATATGGCCCAATTTTGAAAGGCAACAAGTGGAATACCCTAGGGGGTGCAAGTGTGATTTGTGTGTTCATTTTCATGCTTGTTTATCTTGAAATTAGGTCAAAACTATGTTTCGTTATTTTTCGCATACAAACCCTAATTCTAACATGGTATAATTAGAAAGCAATAAAGTGCGAAAATAAATTTACTAAGCTATTACAAAACCATATATGGAAAGGGGGGTACAAATGTTCGAATGGGGATTTTGGCAAGGAATTTAAACCTAAAACTATTACATCAATATTGAATCATTTACAAGGTGATCAACTTGCATAAATTAAATAAAATAAAAACAAATATGCAAGAATGCAAAAAGAATTTTTATATGTATGAAAAAAAAGTATTATTTATGTAAAATAAAAAGAAAATAAAAAGGTATTATTTTTGGAGTATTTTCATATTTAGGGTAAAACCCTAATTCTATTAAATAAAATACATTATTCATTTATTATGTACAAATATTTATTTATATATACAAAAATAAAATAAAATGAGGTATTTGTCAAAAATGTATTTTTATATTAAATATTAATAATAACAAAAAAAACAAAAGTGTATATATTTTGTATTTACTCTAAATATATTAATAAATATATGTATATATGTATTGTTTTAGATGTTAATTATATATATATAAATAATAATAATATTTAATATTTGTAAAAAAAGTATTTTTTTATATAAAGTATTTTCAGAAGGTAAAATAAAATAAAAATGAAAATAAAAGTATTTTTACATATTTCTCAATATTTTTAATGAAATGTATATGTTCATTTATTTTGTGTATTAATCAAAAGAAAATCACATAAATACCTAATAAATTAAAAATGGTGAGAAAAAAGATTTTTATATTTTTAATAACATGAGAAAAAATAAATGAATCAATCAAAAAAAGAAAAAGTTAGAAATCATTAAAAATAAACCAAATGGGCTCAGGGGGTGCAGAAGCAATTGTATGGTGTGAAAAGTAGAACAAAAGCTGGCCCAGCCCATGAGACACCTTCTTCAACCTCCAGCCAAAAACGCGCGCTTGTAACAGGGATTCAAACATCCTGATTTTTTGAGCTTTTGCACAAACTTTCAACACAAAACATGTCAAGCATTGAATCACGATTCCAAATATATAAAAAACTCATCCTAACTCTCAGAAATGAGAGAGAATTTTAACAATCCCAAATCCTGACCTAAGTTTTCTGCCATTTTCAAACCTTAAATTCTCATAGCTCAAGCAAAAGAAATGAAAAGTAAAAACATGTACATGTTCAGTGGCATGAGTAGAACATTGTTTATTCACAAACTTAGAGCTAATGATGCCTAATAAGAGAGATACGAATTCAAAAACTTACCTGTTCAGTTGAAGTTCTATCTGGCAAAGGAGAAGCTTTCAGGGCAAGATAATGGTTGGTGTAGCTTCCTTGAGGTGTGGTGATGTTGTTCCAATATTTACTTTGCCTTGAAAGCTTTTGAATCGAGCTAGAGCACTTCACCTGCAAATCAGAAATGTGAAAATGGTGGAACCAGTTAGAGGGATTACAGGTCGTGTTTTTGCTTTTGGTTAGCTTGCATAGATGGTAGGGAAGGTGTATGAACTGGTTTGGGCAAGAATGCTTGAAAGGATTGAGAGTTAGAACTCCATCTGCAGAGGTTGCTCTGTTTGAGCAGTTTCAAGGTGATTCTGAGTTTTGGGTGGGATTGAAGGTGAAAGGCTCATGCTTCAGCTTAGGATCAATGTTTGGAATGTGTTTGATAAGTTTTCTTAAGTGTTTGCAAGCTGATCTCAGAGTTGGTACAAGTTATGCTATCTTACTTGAACTTGAAGCAAGCAATGGCCACTTGATGATTCTAGCCTGTACAGGCCCTTACACTATGCTGCATACATTGGCCTTGATCAGTGCAATTTGCTCACAAACTTGTGCCTAGAAGATTTGGACTGTACCACTTGGATTGCAAACTTGACATAAAGTTCTCCTTTTCAAAAATGGAAATAGTGCTTTTTCTAGTTAAGGGTTAATTCTCCATGTAATGTCCAAATGCTTAGAATAACAACTTGGCACAATGGTTTTGCATTAAATTTATGAGTTTCAAAGGGTTTTAGGACCTGTAATGTAGCTTAAGCATGCTGAGATTGAAATGCATAGTGATATGAACATGTACATGGCCAAGAACAAAAGTGACTTTTTCCCATTTTGCAAAATTCGATTCTTCCTAACCATGAGGTTGTTTGAGAAGTTCTTGGACATTTTGGAAAGCTTAGAATGTGTACTACAATCCATCTTTGAAATGCAAATTGAAATTCCAAGTGGAAGTGTATGTAAAATGGCCTTGAAGTTAGGTAGAAAACCTTGTCAAAAAGGTCAAATTTTCACTAAGTTATGAATGGTTTAGTGCCCTTATTCAAAAATTTGTAACTTGAGATACAAGCATCATTTGGGAAAACTTTGTGAATCAAAGTTGCATATTATGCAACAAGCTACAACTTTCATGTTTTGACTTTTGTTTGAATCCAAATGAATCTTGGTGAGAAAGTGAGGCAAAGTTGGGAAAAAATTAGGGTTTTCCATAACTTAGAAAAATTCTAAGTTATGAAAAATTCCCATTTCAAACCCTAATTTGCATTTCTTGGTTTCTTGGTGAACAAGTTTCATGATTTGGCATGTTTTGATGAAAAATGAATCTTGACTCTTGATTTTGACCAAAAAGTCAAAGTTTGACTTTTCAGTATACAGTCAAAATTGATCAATTGACTGGGAAATTCAACTGTCAATCTTGTGTACTTGGGATATTTTGAGTTTGTTGAGCATGTCAAGATAATTCCATGGGTTCTTTGAGTCTATATGTGAGCTTGGTTTGCCATTGGCTAGGTCAAGCAGTCAAAAATTGCCTTTGTGCAATCAAAACCCTAAAAATGACCATTTTGCCCTTTTGATGATCTGATTAAATTTCTTGTGGAATTGTGATCCAAACTTGATCAAATGGTCCATATGAGTTCATAATGTTGATGTGGGTCAATTTTTATGAGATTTGACTGTCAATTGGCTACAGTTGACTTTTTCCCCAATACAGCTGATTTCCAGGTCATCTGTCCAATTGACTGGGCAAAACTTGGAATCAAGACTTGAAACTTGGTATGGATAAACTTGGGAGTCCAACATGAAGCATGAAAGTCATCTTAGGCATTTTGGGTCAAGACATCTTTGTTCAAACACAAACCCTAATTTGGGTCCACAGTGCAAGGAGAAGTCTTGAGCAGAGAAAACCCTAACTGGATCTTCAAGGGTTATGTGATGAGAAAATGTTGAGGAAATGGGAGGGCAAATTTTGGGGTACAATAGGAGCCTTAGGAGGGTTGTTGAAAATAGTGACAATAGAAACTTCTTCATCAGGGACAGCAGGAACAACAACTTTCTTGAACAAGATCTCTTTGCTATCCATCAGGTTTTGGACGCCTGACTTCAGCAAAGGACAACCAGCAGGTGAAACAGCACATAGAAGGCAACCTTTACTACATCCTGGAAATAAACCGTCTAGCAACAGGTTCCTTTTGACAGTCAACAACAGAGTAACAATCTCATCCACAGAGGCTACATACGGATCTTCTTCCACAACATTCACTCCATGTTGGGGCATGGGAGCAGTCACAACATTGGGCCTTTCGGGCACCTCGAACTGTATTTCCTTAGCATCAATAAGGTCCTGAACCTTATTCCTCAGAGCCCAACAATCATCAGTAGAATGCCCCGGGCTATCAGAGTGATAAGCACAACGGGCGTTGGGGTTGTACTTTGGAGAGGTGGTGTTCACAACCTTTGGAGCTTCCTTGACAGTTACCAGATTGGTTGACAGCAGTTGCAGCAATATCTAAGAGAGGGTCATACTAAGCCGAGTGTACTGCCTTTTGGGTCTCTCACCCCTTGGCTGGTTGTACTGTTGAGGAGCAGCAGCAGGCTTTGAAATTACCACCGCGTTGAAAGCTTGGCGGCATTCCGGTTTATTTTGCCTTCTGGGACCAAACACAGCACTGGCTTCCTTTTTGAAGGGCTTCTTTTCAGCACTCGAGGAGGCACCTTTCTGTATCTTCCCCGACTTGATACCGGCTTCGATCCTCTCACCAGTCAGGATCAGGTCTGTAAACCCAGTAGAGGAATTACCAATCAGGTGATTAAAGAATGGGCCGGACAGGGTCCCCAAGAACATGTCCACGAGTTCACGATCAGTCAACGGTGGCTGCACCCTGCCAGCCAGGTCTCTCCACTTCTGCGCGTACTCCTTAAAACCTTCACCCGTCCCAAGTGACATACCCTGGAGTTGGGTACGCGTGGGAGTGAGGTCGGAATTGTACTGATACTGCTTATAAAAAGCAGTAGCCAAGTCCTCCCAGTTACGAATATTGGTTCCATCCAGCTGATAGAACCATTCGAGTTGAGTCCCTGAAAGACTGTCCTGGAAGAAATGGATCCATAAGTTCTTGTCTGCAGTGTAAGGCTGGATCTTCCTTACGTAAGAACAGAGGTGCAGTTTAGGACAGGAAGCCCCGTCGTACTTCACAAAGGCAGGTGCCTTGAACTTGTGTGGGATCACCACCCCAGAAGATAACCCTAAGTCTCCAAAATCCAACCCAGGCACACATTGAATCTCCATAGCATTTAACCGGTCCTCCAGCTGTTTGTACCGGTCCTCAGCAGAAGGGTACTGTTCATCATTGAAATCTGTCTCACTGTCGGAGACCACAGGACTAGGAACCTCTCTCTCTTGGTGACTGCCTTCCCCAACAGATGGAGTAGTCAGCTTAGCTTCATTCTGCAGTGTATTCCCGAGTCTGCGTCCAGTGTTGAACAACACAGTCTTCTTCTTCTTCTTCTTCAGGAGGAAAGCCTTCAACTCCTGTTGTCCCTGGGCTAAGTTCATGACCAGCTCCTGGAACTGGGCATTCTGGGCCTGGAGGGCCCTGATAGCTTGTTCAATAGTAGGTTCAGGATTCATGATGATTGAGTGAGTGCTGAAATAAACAGCAAAGAAGATTAAGCAACCTGTAGAAAAAGAGTACCTGTTATGCACATGATGCATGATATGCTATTTATGCAATGCATTCAAGGGTTCGAAAGTTCAAATTCATTGTAGACAAAAAGGGAACACACGTTATATTAGGAAATGATCTGTTCAGTACATCAAGGCCTCATGGGCAAAACATTACAAAATAATTAATCCCAAAAGACATTGTGCATCCTCTTTGGAGCAATGTAAGTGTTGAGAGTCTTTTCTTTGTGAAGTAGACGGGTGAGCTCCAAGACCTTCTTCTCACTGGCATGTAGACTGGTTTTAAGAGAATTTCGTTCTTCCTTGAGTTGGATCCAGCTCTTTTGCATTTCTTCCCAGGATGTTGGCATGTCAGGATGTTGAATGGTGTATGGAACCTCTCCTTCCAAAACTGGCTCTTTGATCACGGGGAGAACATGAGGATATGGCATTACCAGCTTCTGGGAGCGGGCTCGTACCCACTTGAGATAAGGCACTAGGGGGATGGAGTTCTTGTGCCCTAGTGTCTTGCTATCTACCCTGTTGGGCATCCTGCAAGCTCTGATGAATCTCTGGCGAAGTCCTTGTGCATCATTGTCAAAGTCAAAAACTATGTCAGGAATCAACATGTCATGAGGGTCATCCCTCCGAGCATATCCAAACTGTCTCAAGGCCAGACACGGGTTGTAAGTAATTCCCCCTCTGATTCCAAGTAAAGGAACATTAGGAAACTCTCCGCAACGATCAATGATCGTGACATTCTCTCTGGACCGAGAACACCAATGTATATCAGCATGTGTAAGAGTCATTAATCGTTGTGACCATCTCAAACCCCACTCGTTCTTCAAAACTGATTGTGGGAGGTGCGAAATAAACCACCTTGCCAGGAGAGGAGTGCAGCACATGAGAACACCCCTTTTTCTCATGGTTCGAGTGTAACATGAATGGAGGATGTCCCCAAGCAACGTAGGTATAGGATTCCTGGACATGAAGATCTTGACAGCATTGATATCTATAAGCTGATCCGGATTCGGGAACAACACCAACCCATAGACAAGGAGTGCCATAACTTCTTCAAAGGCTTGTAGGTCAAGGGAATTCCAACATTCTTGGGCCTTCTCAAACAGGAACTTTGCCAAGAATCCTTTGATACCACTTCTGGTTTCCCAATGTCCCTTGATGTCAGATGGTTGTTGGTGTAATGCTTTAGCAACCTCTTCAAGTTTTGGTTCCCTTTCCGTACCGTTGTAGGGTGGTTGACTGAGGATAGGAATCTTCAGGAGCTGAGAGAATTCTTCCAAAGTAGGCACCAATTGATAATCCGGGAAAGTAAAACAGTGGTGCAAAGGGTCAAAGAGCTGGAAGAGGACTTTTATCATATCTTCTTCAATGTTGGTGTTAACCAAGCTGATGAGTCTACCATGCCTTTCACTGAAGGAGGAGTTCTCAGGAATCCTGGATGTATGCTCCTTAAGCTGAGGAGGGACCCTTACAAGGTTGACCTGAATTGTCTTTCTGCGGATAGTTTCCATGTCCTACAAAACAAGAACAAAGATGAAGATTCGAACCCCTGAAGTAGTTAGTAAATGCATATGATGCTGTATGATGCTATGATGTTATGATAAGGACACACCACAAATATTCACAAACAGCAAACATGATAAGGCACACAAGTCACACTAGACAGCCCTTAGAGTTTAGGCCAGCATGAAGTTTGGGATACTATCCTCTTGAAGTTGGTGGGCTCAAAAACTTGTCCTATCAAAAGTAACCGGGTTCTAAGGAGCTCAGTATCATTGGGTTGTTTTCTATGTTCATTGTTTTGATTTAGCCACTGAACTGGCGATCAAAATATCCCAAGAAAACAACCCTTAATGAGTGTAGTATCGAGTATCTACCAACTTCGGACTGCACCAAAGTCGGTCATCTCACTACCCCTAAAGAGGCCAGGATGGTCAAGTAAGGTTCCTAAGGTCAGTTGATGCTTCACGACACCACGCAGCGGCCCCGTACTCTCCTTGACTTGACTCAAGGGTTACCGGTACTCACCAAAGTGCCACATCAACGTAGCAAACTGTTTCAACCGTGTCGGTATACCCCGCACAGTTCCCTCACAGTTTGTTGCTACTTTCTAAGAGGTATCCCCCAGATCCGGGTTAGAAACTCCCAAAACAGGCCCACAATTTTAAAGCAAACAGATCAAGCAATTGAAAACATGATGATGAACTATTCCTAAGGTACACCCCACTTATTATGTATCCCCAGTAGAGTCGCCAGTTCTTTGATCGGTGGAAATAAAACTGACTGTTTTTTAAGCTGGTTCGCGAAATGTCGCGGTAAGCAAGAGTCGCCACCGTCTTTTATGTTCTCCAACATGGAAAGGACAAAAGCACAACAAAATTCCTTCTTTGAGAATGTTTCTCGGTTCGGGAGGTAGATTTATAGAAAGGGAAGGTGTTAGCACCCTTTCTATCCATGGTTATCCATGGGCTCTTAGGTACTTGCTCTTATGTTTTCAAAATTTGTTTGCTTTTCAAGTGTGTGTGGGTTTTGAAAAAGTTTCGTTTGAAAAATTTCTAAGTAACTCTTGTATCTGTCCTCAAGAGTGTATGAAAAATTTGTTTGAAAACTTTTAGAAAGTGTGAGTGTGAAAAATATTTTTGTTTGTTTGAAAAGAGCAAGTACCCATGAGATCTACCTACCCTAAGGAATTAGGATGTGTAAGAGTCCTTAAGATAGTGCTATCCCACCATTGAGAGGTAGGCAGCACCATCGTTGGAGTTGTTCAGGTCAATTCGATTATAAGGGACAATGTGGTCACCGAAGTAATAGTAGGACACCTTAGAAGTAACCCTAATGTCCTAGATCCTTTTTATCCGAGGCAACCATTTCGAGGCAACTGGATCTTTAGACAGGAGGGCGACCTCTAAAACACCCTATACTTGACGACCACCTCGAGGCAACCAGTGAGACGTACCCTAGGAGTGGCATGTGCATGTGTGTTGAATTCAGTTTATGTTTATCTTTGATCATGCATTTGTGAGCTACATATTGGTTTTATTTGTCATACATTCTTGCAGGCATAATTAACAGTTAGGAGTGCGGAAAATAAATTGCAGAAATGTAAATCTAGCTATTACAAGGCACGGGTCTATACATCGCCAAAAACAAAAACCCGTTTGGAAAATAAAGTGCGAGAATTTAAAAGAAAGCGATAAAGTTCTAATTAATTATTACACTTCCTGAGCAGATACAAAAATATAAAATATTGAATTAAAATAAACTGCGCGCGAAAGAATTGAATCGGGACGTCTTTAGGGTGTTGACCCTTTTTTTTTTTTGAGAAAGAATTGAATTGTCCTTTTTTGCAATTAATTAAAAATTAAGCTAATTTACTAATTAATTAATTTATTAAAAAAATGTTTTTGTATTTTTATGTTTTTAATGGAAATAAAGAGAAAATAAAAAGAAATTAAAAGTTAGCAAAAACCTAATTCTAAATTGTTTTTATTTATTATGAAAAAAAATTAAGGTTGCTCTAATTTTAAAAGACTAAATTAATTAACCATATTTATTTACAAAAAAAAAAGGTAATTGAAATTAATAAAAAAAAAATTTAGGTTTTTTCTGAATTTTTATGGAAAAATAATTATTTAGTTAATAGTTATTAGAAAGAATAAAAAAATAAAATAAGGCAAATGAAAAATAAAATGACAAAATAAAAATGCAAACCCAAGGGGGTTTGGGCCAGATTTGAGGGTGAATTTGGATTTGTGAAGCCCATTAACCAGCCAGCCTTGTTTGACTTTTGGAGTTGTCTGGGGCGCTGGTTGACCAGGAATAGGGTAGTCATCACCTTCTGGCCGTTGGATTTGCCTTGCTAGCCACCTGGCGTTTGGATGGATGGTGTATGCTGAACCACGCCCAATAACCTGCATATGATCACTTTGGAAAAAATATGAAACAAATGTTTGGGGGACCTGAGATTCGAACCCAGGTCCCAAGGGACAATTCAAGGACACGTCTACCAACTCAGCTGTGGCGCTTTTCTGTTGATAAACCCAAACCTGATCATTATATGCAATAAAGTAATTAATGTGCTAAAAAACAAAAACAAATGGCGCGCTGTTTGAATGGGCCACTAGTACCTTGCCAGCGCACCGTCTTCTTCGTTTTGCCTGTAAGAAAGAAATCAAATAACGAGGGTTTTTAACCCCCACAAAACAAGATGACAGAAAATAGCGATTAGGCCCCTGATGATCAGAAATTGTTCGCGAGGGTTGGGTTGGATTCGTCTGGCCTTGACGAATTCAACCATATGTGTCTCAAGGCCTGATTTTTCTTGTATAGGAAAACCCCAATTCTCAAGCTTAGGAACCCTAGATTTCTCCAATGGTGATTCCTGATTCCGTGCATCATAATCTAATTAACCTGCATCATTAGCTTCCTATGGACTTAAGCAATGCAAAACAAACAATAGATTGCATCAAATGCTCATGAGTCGTTAGTTTCAATTCTGAAAAATATTGACAAACCTTGATTCTGTTTGGTGCAATTTCTCAAGCTTCAGCCCTTGATTTTGATTCCAAAAGACTCCTGAGAGTTCCTACAAAGTGTTAGAAATGAAAAAAGGCTTTGAATTACGTTGGAAGGTGGATTTCAGTTTTGACTTTTTGCTTGGATTTTTTGAATGTGGTTTGGCCGTTTATGCAGTGCTCAGATCGTGTATTAGGTCTGCCATGCTTGCTTATGTATGTCTCAATGAATTTAGGTCAGCAGTTGAGCCAATGATCCATAGAATTAAGTTTTGGAGATTCTTGTTTAACCACCATTGAAAGCTTTCCATACTTGGAGCAAAAACCATTATTTTTGCACAAAATAGCCTAGCACGAATTTGGTAGCTGGCTCATGATACATAAAAGTCATTCAAACCACAAAGATGCCATTTAATTAATTTTTTGATTTTATTTGAATTTGTATGGATTTAAAATGAATTAAATCAATAAAAATTAAATAAAATGGAAAAATAAATATTTGATCTTGAAATTAATCATGGGACACGTGTATGGCATGACAAGGCTGAATAAAGTGGAAGAAAGTGGGCCCTTTTGTCAAAAATTGAAGTTTTAAGGATAGTTGACTTTTGCCATTTCACAAAAATTTCCCAACTTCTCCAATGCATATCTTACTCAATTTTGATCATATGAACATGTTCTTGGACATTTTGGAAAGGTCTTTAAGTCCTCTAACCAATTCCCTTGGTCCCATGTCATTTTGATTTACCAATCTCAAGTTATGGTCTTTTACTTAAAGTGCCTTTTTGTTGACTTTTGAAAATGACCTATAATGTTGAAATTGATAACTTTTTGTGAGAGCATTTCTTGGACTTGGAATGTGAAGATGAGTTGTAGGAAATGTCCCCCCATTCAAGATGAGCATTGGATGGGATTTTTCTGATGAAACATGAAAAAGTTATGCCTTGGTCAATTTACAGTTGACTTTTTAACTGTCCAAAAATGGAAACTTTTGCATCTTGTTGATTTTTGAGCCATGCTTGTGGAATCATGATCAAGACTTGATCAAATGATGATTGTGGCTTCAAAATAAGATGTTGACCAAAAATTTTAACTTTTGACTGCCAAATGACCATTTTACCCCTACAGTTGATTGTGAAGCAATTAGGGCTTTTGATTGTGCAACTTGATGCTGTGAGACTTGCAACTTGGCATGTAGATGCTTGACAATGTATATGAGCATATGGGACTTGATTGAGCCATTTAAAAACCTCAACTTCCTTGCAAGAACCAAAACCCTAATTTTGACTGCCTTAGGAGGCAATTGGACTGTGCAACCTTTGAGAGATTTTGAACCATTTGGAGATTGATCTTGACAAATCTTGAAGAATATGGGAGGGAAAATTTTGGGGTACAACATTATGCATATGAGGTATCTTAGCAAAAGACAAGTAAAATACAAGACCATAGTCCCTCGATGACGCTATCAAAAGTTTCCTTTCAAAATGATCTTAGTCCCTAGAGAAAAGTGCTAAGATACCTTGCAACATTGCTAATCATGGTTATATGATGACCCACGCCCGTCCCTTTTACATCCAAAGATAGGGTTACTTTCCAAATCAATGGCAAGATAACAATGTCAAAGGAGAAAGAAAATAAACATGAAAGGATTTTGAGTAGGTAGAATATTCCTAGTTACTTGCTCCATTTCAAAACAAAAACATCCTTGCTATTTTCAAAACAAATACTTACACTTCCAAAACATCTTTCAAAACTTGAAAACATTTTCAAAAAGATCAACACCTTTGTATACATTCTTACGAACGAGAATTATTACAAAAGTTTGCCTAAACAATGGCCTCTTTTCAAAAATACTTTTCAAGACCACACAAAGCACAATTTCAAACAAAAGCAAGTGATCTAGCAAGTAACTAAGAGCCCATGGAAAACCATGGATGAAAAGGGTGATAATACCTTCCCTTTTCATAATCTACTCCCCGAACTCAAGAAACAATATCAAAGGTCTTTCCTGTGCTTTTTCTTGGATAAATGAAAAGTCGGTGGCGACTCTTGTTAACCGCAACATTTGGGATCAAACTAAAAACACCCAATTCAGTTCTCCCACCGTATCACAGAACTGGCGACTCTGCTGGGGAATATCTTAAAAGTGGGGTTACCTTAAGGCTAGATCAAATTTACTCGCTTTCATTGTTTGACTTATATACTTTACTTTATGGTTCTTTGTTTGGGTTTGAATCCTCTACCCGGATTTGGGATACCTTATAGGTAAGTAGCAATACATTGTGGAAACTGTGTGGGGTATACCGACATGGTCTAAGCAATAGCTACATTAGTGAGACATATTTGTGGGTACCAGTAGCCCTTGAGTAGTCAAGGAGAATACGGGGCCGCTGAGTGATGTCATGAAGCACTAATGAACTTTTAGAACCTTTACTTAACCAACTTGGCCATTAGGACATAGTGAGATGACCGACTTTGGTGCAGTCCGAAGTTGGTAGATACTCGATACTACACTCATTGAGGTTTGGTTTTTTGGGATATTTCGGTCTCCATTAAAGAGGCTTGCACTGAAACAATGCCCAAAGAAACAAACCAGTGATATTGAGCTCCCTAGAACCCGGTTACTATTCCTAGGACAAGTTTGAGCCAACTAAACTTCAAGAGGGTACTTACCTATGAGACTCCTTGCAAGCCTAAACCTAAGGACTTGTTTGCTTTGTTTGTATATACTTGTACATAACATCATAAACATCATAACATCATACTCATATTCACTAACCATTTCAAGGATCTTGTGATTTATCTTTGTTCTATTTCGTAGGACATGGATCCTATTCCCATGAAAACTATTCAAGTCAATCTTGTAAAGATCCCTTATTAACTTAAAGAGCTAGCATCAAGGATTCCAGAAAATTCGCCATTTACCGAAAGACATGGTCGCCTACTAAAATTGGTTACCTCCAACACTGATGAAGACATGATGAAGGTGCTCTTCCAGTTCTTTGATCCTTTACACCATTGCTTCACATTTCCCGATTATCAACTTGTGCCAACTTAGGAAGAATTATCACAACTCTTGAGGATTCCCATTCTCAATCAACTACCTTTCAACAGTATGGAAAGAGATCCAAAGCTAGAAGATATTGCTCAAGCCCTACACTTGCAACCATCTGATATCACAACTAATTGGAAAACAAGGAGTGGTGTCAAAGCCTTCCTAGCAAAGTTCTTGTTTAAGAAAGCCCAAAACTGTTGGAACTCTTTGGATTTACAAGCTTTTAAGGAAATTGTGGCTCTCCTCATCTATGGGATTGTTTTGTTTCCAAATCCTGACCAACTCATAGATGTGAACTCCGTTAAAATCTTCATGTCTTGTAGCCCGGTGCCTACTTTCTAGGGTATATCCTACATTACTTTCACACTCGCACTATGAGGAAAAGAGGTATCCTTATGTGTTGTACTCCTCTCTTGGAAATATGGTTTATTTTGCATTTTCCCCAATCTGTATTGAAGAACGAGCAAGGTTCAAGGTGGTCACATAGGTTGATGACACTCAAACATTCAGACATTCATTGGTGTTGCCGATCCATAGAGAATGTTACTATTGTCAACCGTTATGGATAATTCCCTAATGTCCCTTTACTTTGAATTAGGGGAGGTATCACCTATAACCCATTCTTAGCCTTAAGACAGTTTGGTTACGCCCGAAGGGATGGCCCACATGAGATGCTCATTCAAGGTTTGGTATTTGACTACGAGAACGACAATCAAGGTCACCGCCAGAGATTTATCCGAGCTTGGAGGATGTTGAACAAGGTAGATAGAAAGACATTGGGGAATAAGAATTCCATCCCTCTTGAACCTTACCTCAAGTGGGTACGAGCTCGTGCTCAAAGTATTATGATGCCTTACCCCTCCAATCTCCCGGTAATCATAGAGCCTGTTGTGGAAGGAGATGTCCCATACACTATCCTACATCCTGACATTCCAACCTCTCTTGAAGACTTACAAATGGATTTTAATACAGCTTAAGGGTGAGCTAGACGCTTTTGAGGCCCAATTTTACGCAGCGAGAAGAAAGCTTTGGAACTCACTAAGCAACTTCATGAGGAGCGGAGCCTGAATGCCTACATCGCACTAAAGAGGATGCGTACAACTTTTTTATCTTAGAGTTTTTTGTATTTTCTTTGTAAGCCCAAAAGAGGCATGATGTACTCAATGCTTTAATTTATTAATATAACGTGCATTCCTTTTTTGGTCTAAAGAAATTTAAATCTCTAATTTTCTTAAAATAATTGCATATGCATTTACCATTCATCATAACATAAGAAGGTTTTCTCACAACAAGTCTCTTCATCTTTCAAGTGTTTATTTCAGTAAGATGGATCTCGAGCAGACAGTTAAAGACCTCCAGGCGCAGAATGCTCAGTTTCAACAGATGTTCTTGACTCTAGCCAAAGGACAAGAGGATCTAAAAACCTTCCTTATTGAAGAAAAGAAGAAGAAAAAGAAAATAACCGGAGTTCTGAATATGGGAAGAAGGTTCCAAGGACAAGCCAGACGGACCCTAGACTTTGCAACATCATCTGGTGAAAAAGATAACCAAGATGGAAAAGGCAAGGAAGCAGTTGTCCAGCAAGATTCTGAAGAGGAAGAAGAAGAGGATTACTCTAAAGAGTAGTATCCCTTGGCTGACGACAAATACAAGTATCTGGAAGAACGAATAAGCGCAATGGAAATCCAGAAAGTTCCTGGGCTAGACTTTAAGGAGCTAGGTTTGGTGTCTGGGATTGTCATGCCACCAAAATTTAAGGCACCAATATTTTATAAATACGATGGAGTTTCGTGTCCCAAAATGCATCTCTGATCCTATGTGAGGAAGATACAGCCTCACACTGCTGACAGAGATTTATGCGTCCACTTTTTCAAATACAGTCTATCCGAAACTCAACTTGATTAGTTCTATCAAATAGAAAGGTCCAACAACCACAATTCGGAAGACCTTGCCGCTGCTTTCTATAAAAAATATCAGTACAACGCAAATCTTGCTCACACCCGTACTCAACTCCAGAGTATGGCTATGGTTTCAAGTGAAGGTTTCAAAGATTACGCTAAGAAATGGAGGGACTTAGCAGGAAGAGTCCAGCCTCCACTTTATGAAAGAGAACTAGTAGACATGTTTTTGGGTACCTTGTCTGGTCCTTTCTTTAACCATTTACTTGGAAGCTGGGAGAAAGAGTGGGAAGATTAAAAAAGACGCATCCTCTGTTGCTGTAAGAAAGCCTTTTATTGGGAAGAAACAAGTTTGTGTTGTGTATTCTTGTACCCCAAAATTTTCCCTCTCACTTATCAAGAATTTTCTCACAAGATCTCCTTTGACTCAAGACTACACTAGGGTTGATCAGCTCAAGACATCTCCTTAAGCATTAATGACCAAAATTAGGGTTTGAGTTTGCACAATGATTTTTGAACTTCCAATTCCCCATATGACTTTCATGGATCATTATGGACCCCCAAGATTACTCATGTCAAGTTTCAAGCCTTGAATCACATTTTTGATCAGTCAATTGAGCAATTGACCTAAAAATCACTTATATTGGGGAAAAGTCAACTATGGCCAATTTACAGTAAAACCTTATAATTTTTTATCCACATCAACATTTTAAACTCATATATATCATTTGATCAATTTTGGACCATAATTCCTCAAACAATTTGATCAAATCTCCAAAAGGGAAAAATGGTCAAAATTAGGGTTTTGACTAGGAAAAGGGAATTTCTGATTTTTGACCTAACAAATGGTCAATTGGTTTAAGGCATGATCTGAAGAGTCCAATTGCATTACTTTTACCTAATGAAATGATTCAAAACATTGCAAATCCATTGGATTGACAGATGAATTTTGCAATCAACTGATCAAAAGTCAAACTTTGACTTTTTGGTCAAATTTAAGTGCCAAAGATCATAATTCATCAAAACATGTAAAAATATGAAACTTATTTATCAAGAAATCAAAAAGTCAAGATTTCATTTTGAAAAGTCAAAATTTCTAAACTTAGAAATTTTTCCAAGTGTTGAAAATTCATGTTTTTTTCATAACTTTGAGTCAAATTTTCACCATGATACAAGATGATTCAAGAGAAAATCCCAACATGAAAGTTGTATATCTCCATGAAATCTACAACTTTTCTTCACACAACTTCTTCCAAAAGTACTAGGATCTCAAGTTATAATTTTATGAATACATGCTCATGAACTAAAAAAGACTTTGTGAAATTTTGCCCTAGTTAGGCAGATTTTTTACCTAACTTCATGGCAATTTTTCACATAGTTACAAGGGGAATCTTCAAAAGCAATTCAAATATGGGTTGTATAGCACATTGCAAGATTTCCAAAATGTCCAAGAACTCCTTGAGATCATTCTTGAGTAGGGAGAATCGAAGAGATGAAGTTGGTGTTTTGTCACTTGAATTACAAGGCATTTTGTGATGAACAAAAATCCAATTTCAAACCTATGATGCACAATCTTGTTTTGCAGGCCTCTAAACCTCAAGATCTCTCCATAATCAAAAGATTACACTTGATTTTGACCTATTATCCAATTGTTCCAAGCATTGTCCAAGCCAATTTGCCATTTTAGGAAGAAAGTTGTCATTCCATTCTTGAAAAGTTACTTTAATCACAAAGTCAATTTGTCTTGAGCTTCTACCTTGTTCTTTCTGCACACAGAACCCCTATAATCCAAAAGCAATGTGTCTAAGGCTTGAAGAAGCTCAGTACATGCTTGTACAACATTTGAGATTTGTCATTTCACTTTTCTTCAAAAGCAAGTTATATAGCCATAACCCTATAACTCAGAAGCCTTGAGTGATTTTGTGCTCTAATCTTTTCCATACATATTAACAAGTTTATTGCAAGCTAAGGAACGATTTAAAGCATCCTAAAACTCTCCCAAACACCCTTGCTGTACAAGAATGCTCAACTTGAAAGTTTTGAGCCAAAACTCTCCATCTTCATTTCCACTCGTGCATTTTGATTCTTAATCAAACACCTCACATACATCATACACAAGTGATCCAGGCCCCTATTTCAAGACTGTAATCCCTCCATCACTATCCACCATTTTCAAATATCAACCTTGCAGGTTGACTAGAGTAGGTAGATTCAGGGACTTTCAAAGCAAAGTAAGAGTTGGGATACACTCAAGAAGGTCCAGGCAAGCTAAACAGATCATCAGGCCATCTCCAAAGTTGCTCAAACTCCATTCACGACTCCAGCGGCAAGAGGTAAGTTTTCAAACTTCCATCTCTTCATATAGGCATCATTTGTTTCTGATTTGTGAAGATAAAATGTAGATATCATTGCTCTAAAACTGACCATGTTCATAGTTTTCATTTATATTAATTGTATATAGAGAATTTCAGATTTGAACTTTCTGAAAAAAATTAGGTTTCAATTTAGGCCCAGCAAAATTAATCTTCATCTTTGACTTTTAGCTTATATAAGTTATATGGTTAGATTCGTGAGGAAAAATAGCACAACTTTCATGTTTGCATTTTCCATTTTTGTTGAGAAATGAATGATATACAGATGGTCCGGCTGGTTAAAGGTTGAAGATGAAGTACAGGTCCTAGAGACATTTTACCTTATGTATTTATTGTTTCATTTGTATTAATAGATGTACAACCACCCCAGTGGCAAAGGTAGCGCGCGTGTGTATGGAATGTCATGGGTTCAATACCCAGCGCTACCTTTTACCATTGTTTTTTAGCATTTTTCTCATTTTTGTTCAGCTAGGCGCCTAGGCTTCCAATAAATGGGCTTTGTGTTTTTTTGCTTACTCCTAATCCCTGCTTTGCTTCAGCACCCCCCTGACCCATTATTTCTTTATTTCATTTTTTTTATATTTTATTTTACTTTCATATTTGCTCTTATTATTTATATTATTACTATTAACATTATTTTTATTATTATTAATAAAAAATCCAAAAATATTTATTTTATTATTTTTTGCATTCATATTTATTTTATTTTCTTATAAAACAAAAAGGCCAAAAATATTTTCTTATAACAAATTAATTTCTTTTTTTTAATAATTAATATTTAGGTTTAGGTTTAAATATTATATTATTTTCTTGTAAATAAAATTAATTTAGAACTTAGGTTTTTTTAATAATCAATTTCCATATTATTTTATTAATTTAAAACCTTTTCATAAAAAACCCCAAAAATACTTTTTTTAATTTAATTTCTTTCTTAATTAACTTAATTAATTTTAATTAATCATTTTTCTTAATTAGATTTAGGTTAAAACCTATTCATGAAAACCAAATAAAAATCATTTCTTTTCCATTTACATTTCTGCATTTTTATTCAATTCATGTACATTTATTCAATATGGTTGTAATAGTTAATTAGATTTAATTTTCTTGCAAAATCCACATTTGTAAATTTGTACACCCCCATCCCCTAATGATGTATTAGCTTAGTATATTTTAATTTCCTCAATTTATCACTTTATATACAAATGCTAGTAATTAGGGGTTTGTATAGAAAGATTAAAATCAATAAATAGAAAACCCTAATCAAAGACAAATCAAGCATGAAAATCAATACACTTGCACACAAGCACCCCTAGGGTTATCCCACATGGTTGCCTTATACAAAATGGCCATATTACACATGTAAGGTATCTTAGTAAAAACAAGCAAATACAAGATCATAATCCCTCGATGACGCTATCTAAGTTGCTTTTCAAAATGACCTTAGTCCCTATAGAAAAATGCTAAGATACCTTGCAACATTGCTAATCATGGTCATACGATGACCCACGCCCGTCCCGTTTACATCCAAATATAGGGTTACTTACCAAATCAATGGTAAGACAACAATGTCAAAGGAAAAGAAAATGAACAAGAAATACATTTGAGTAGGTAGATTTCTCCTAATTACTTGCTCCATTTCAAAACAAACATCCTTGCTATTTTCAAAATAAACACATACACTTTCAAATATCTTACAAAATTGAAAACATTTTCAAAAGATCAAACATCTTTGTATACATTCTTACAAACAAGAATCATTACAAAGAATGCCTAAACAATGGCCTCTTTACAAAATAATTTCCAAAAAACACACAAAGCACAATTTCAAACAAAAGCAAGTGATCTAGAAAGTAACTAAGAACCCGTGGATAACCATGGATGAAAAGGGTGCTAATACCTTCCCTTTTCATAATCTGCCCCCCGAACTCAATAAATAATCTCAAAGGTCTTTCTTGTGCTTTTTCACCTTTCCTTTTGGATAAAAGAAAAGTCGGTGGCGACTCTTGCTAACCACAACATTTGCGATCAAACACAAAACCC
The DNA here is from genome assembly GCA_948472305.1 of Vicia faba. Taxonomy (NCBI): domain Eukaryota; kingdom Viridiplantae; phylum Streptophyta; class Magnoliopsida; order Fabales; family Fabaceae; genus Vicia; species Vicia faba. Next base: position 537,644,664 of record OX451735.1, on the reverse strand, counting down.
TCAAGTCAGTTCTACCACCGTATCACAGAACTGGCGAATCTGCTGGGGAATCTTCTAAAAGTGGGTTACCTTAGGGATATAACACATTTACTTGCTTACATTGTTTGACTTTCATGCTTTACATTATGGTTCTTTATTTGGGTTTGAATCCTCTACCCGGATTTGGGATACATTATAGGTAAGTAGAAATACGTTGTGGAAACTATGCGGGGTATACCGACATGGTCTAAGCAATAGCTACGTTAGTGCGACATATTTGTAGGTACCGGTAGCCTTTGAGTTAATCAAAGAGAATACGGGGACGTTGAGTGATGTCATAAAGCACTAATGAACTTTTAGAACCTTTACTTGACCAACTTGGCCTTTAGGATGTATTGAGATGACCGGCTTTGGTGCAGTCCGAAGTTGGTAGATACTCGATACTACACTCATTGAGGTTTGGTTTCTTGGGATATTTCGGTCCCCATTAAAGAGGCTTGTGCTGAAACAATGACCAAGGAAACAAAGCAGTGATATTGAGCTCCTTAGAACCCGGTTACTATTACTACGATAGGTTTGAGCCAACTAAACTTCAAGAGGATACTTACCTATGAGACTCCATGCAAGCCTAAACCTAAGGATTTGTTTGTTTTATTTGTATATGCATACTTGTACATAACATCATGAACATCATGAACATCCTATACATCCACTAACCATTTCAAGGATTTTGGGATTCATCTTTGTTCTTGTTTTGTAGGATATGGATTGACTTCACAGGAAAACTATTCAAGCCAACCTTGTAAGAATCCCTGCACAACTTAAGGAGCTAGCTTCAATGATTCTTGAAAACTCTCCATTTACCGAGAGACATGGTCGCCTACTCAACTTGGTCACTTCCAACACAGATGAGGACATGATGAAGGTGCTTTTTCAGTTCTTTGATCCTTTACACCATTGCTTCACATTTCCCGACTATCAACTTGTGCCTACTTTGGAAGAATTCTCCCAACTCTTGAGGATTCCCATTCTCAATCAACTACCTTTCAACGGTATGGAAAGAGACCCAAAGCCAGAAGAGATTGCTCAAGCTCTACACTTGCACTCATCTGATATCACAACTCGTTGGGAAACAAGGAGTGGTGTCAAAGGTTTCTTAGCAAAGTTCTTGTTCATGAAAGCCCAAAGCTGTTGGAACTCCTTGGACTTGCAAGCCTTTGAGGAAATCGTGGCTCTCCTCATCTATGGGCTGGTTTTGTTTCCAAATTCTGACTAACTCATAGATGTCAACACCGTCAAAATCTTCATATCCCGCAACCCGGTGCCTACATTGCTAGGAGATATCCTACACTCTTTTCACACTTGCACAATGAGGATAAGAGGTGTCCTTATGTGTTGCACTCCTCTCTTGGCAAGATGGTTTATTTCGCATCTTCCCCAATCTTTATTAAAAAATGAGCAAGGTTCAAGGTGGTCACAAAGGTTGATGACACTCAAACATTCAGACATTCATTGGTGTTCCCGATCCAAAGAGAATGTTATCATTGTCGACCATTATGGAGAATGCCCTAATGTCCCTTTACTTCGCATTAGGGGAAGTATCACGTACAACCCCTGCTTAGTCTTAAGACAATTTTGTTACGCCTGAAGGGATATCTCGCACGAGATGCTAATTCAAGGTTTGGTATTTGACTACGACAACGACGATCAAGGTCTTCGCCAAAGTTTTATCCGAACTTGGAGGATGTTAAAAAAGGTAGATAGCAAGACTTTGGGGCATAAAAATTTCACCCCCTTGAGCCTTACCTCAAATGGGTACGAACTTGTGCTCAGAGTTTTATGATGCCTTACCCTTCCATTCTCCAGGTAATCATTAAGCCTGTCATGGAGGGAGATGTTCCATACACTATCCTACATCTTGACATGCCTACCTATCTTGAAAACCTACAAAGGGATTGGATACAACTCAAGGGAGAGAGAGATACATTCGAAGCCCAATTCTACGCTAGCGAGAAGAAGGTTTTAGAACTCACTAGACTACTTCATGAGGAGCAGACTCTGAATGCCTACATCGCACCAAAGAGGATGCGAACTACCTTTTTATCTTAGAGTTTTTGTATTATTTTTCCCGAAAAGCCATTGATGTACTCAAGCTTTAATCTATTAATATAAAATGTGTTTCCTTTTTGTCTAAAACAAATTTGAATCTTGAAATCCTTGAAATCCTTGAAATCATTACATATGCATATGCCATTCATCATAAAATAAGCAGGTCTTTTGCAACAAGTCTCCTCATCTCTGTAATGTTTATTTCAGTAAGATGGATCTCGAGCAAACAATGAAGGACCTCCAAGCTCAGAATACATAGTTTCAACAGTTGCTCTTGACCCAAGCCAAAGGACAAGAAGAGTTGAAGACTTTGCTGGCCGAGGAGAAGAAAAAGAAGACAAAGAAGGTAACCGGAGTCCTAAACATGGGAAGAAGATTTCATGGGCAGACAAGATGGACCTTAGACTTTGAAATGACATCCGGTGAGAGAGACAAATAAGATGGGAAAGGCAAGGAAACAATTGTCTCGTCAGAATCGGAAGAGGAAGAGGAAGAAGAAGACTATTATGAAGAACAATACCCTCCAGCTGATGACAAGTATAAACATCTCTAAGAACGGTTGAGTGAAATGGAAATCCAAAAAGTGTCTGGCTTGGACTTTGTGGAATTGGGGTTAGTGTTGGGGACTATCATTCCTCCCAAATTCAAAGCACCTGTGTTCGCCAAGTATGACGGAGTCACATGCCCTAAAATGAATCTTCGGTCATATGTGAGGAAAATCTAGCCCCATACTGCTGACAAAGACTTATGGGTACACTTCTTCCAAGACAGCCTGTCTAGAACTAAACTTTATTAGTTTTACCAGTTAGAAAGAGCCAATATTCATAACTAGGAAGATCTTGCTGCAAACTTTTACAAACAATACCAATACAATGTTGATCTTGCACCTACCCGTACTCAACTCCAGAGTATGGCCATGATTTCCATTCAAGGTTTCAAAGACTATGCGCAAAAATGGAGAGATTTAGCTGGAAGAGTTCAACCTCCTTTATCTGAGAGAGAGCTGGTAGACAAGTTCTTGGGCACCTTGGATGGTCCCTTCTTCAATCACTTGATTGGAAGTTCATCAGTAGGTTTTACTGAGTTGATATTGATCGGAGAAAGGGTAGAAGCCGGTATAAAGGATGGAAAGATCCAAAAAGATACATCCTCTTCTGCGACTGTGAGGAAGACTTTCATCGGAAAGAAAGAGGTGGTTGCTGTATATCTGTAAAGAAATCAAGATAGGGCCGAGCACCGACCAATGGTGGGGGCTGTGATGATCCCTAAACCTGTGCCTGATCAACAAAGAAATAATAAACTGAGGATGGAAAGATCGGTCAGGCAGTTCACCAGAATTAACATGACCCCATATCAGGTATTACTGCATCTACTAAGATCCAATTTGGTGACCTTGAAAGAATCTCCAAAGAACCCTAACATAAAATCTCCTCACTATCATCCCAATGCCCATTGCGCATATCACTCTGAAAGTCCCGGCCATGACACTAATAACTGTTGGGCTCTAAAGAACAAAATACAAGACCTCATTGAAGAAAAAGAGATTGAATTCGATGCACCCTAAAAGCAAAATTTCATTTCTTCCCCTATGCCCAAACATGGCCATAATACCAATGTTATTGAAGAAGAAATGTTTGTTACTTCAGTTGATGAACTTATGACCCCACTCCTGACTATTAAAGTGAACTTGTTGAATGTCGGTGTGTTCCCGGGCTGTGATGAAGGCTGTCATTTCTGTTTGTCCTCACCAACCAATTGTCCTTTGTTGAAAGCAGGCGTTCAGTGCCTAATAGATAACAAAGAAATTTTGTTTGAAAAGACTTATGTTCCACCTGTTCCTTTTGAAGATGTTTCTATCATTACCATTTCCGCCAATTCTTACAGGGTCTCCACCAAAAGACCCGTTAGAATTACATCAGTTCCGAAAGCAACTCCTTTGATAATTACAATGCCTGGACCAGTCCCGTATTCGCCAGACAAAAACATACCATGGAATTATGGAGGGGATGTCTACTACCACGGTGTCAGGCAAGATTGTCCATCCGCCGAAGATTCAAGTTCTGAGAAGGTTGACTCCGATATCAGTAATATGGCAGGAACTAGCAAGATCACCCGAAGCAGAAGGATATTTTGTCCAGAAATTTTTCCCCCAAAAGTAGTTTCTTGACCCGTAATCATTCCTGTTGTTTCTCCCCCAAAGGCTATTCCCAGTCCTAAAATCGTCTCTATTAATACTCCAACTGACCAAGTTCTTACAATCCTCGTTATCATTCCTACTAACACTCTTGTTGCCAAGTTAACCGAGACTCGAGGAAAAGGTGTTCTGGTTGAGTCTGTCAAGACAAAGACACAATCATTGGCTATCCCTGAGACCTCCCGGAAAGAGATGGAGGAAATTCTGAAGATCATAAAAAGAAGCGACTACGGTGTAGTTGAACAACTGGGGAAAACTCCCTCTAAAATTTCCATGTTGGAATTACTACTATGTTCTAAGGCGCATGCAAAAGCATTGGTAAAATTCCTGAAAACTGCCCATGTACCCCAATAGACATCTGCCGATCAGCTTCAAGACTGCGTAGCCAGCTTGACTGCAGATAATGGTCTAGGTTTTTTGGATGCTGATTTAACACCAAGAGGAAGGAAGCATAATGAGGCATTGCATGTCTCATTTGAATGTAGGGGCACGATGTTCTCTCATGTGTTAGTTGATATCGGTTCATCCCTGAATGTATTGCCTAAGAAAGCTCTTGATAGGCTTGACTGTGAGGGATTGACATTGAAGCCAAGTAACATAGTAGTAAGGGCTTTTGACGGCTCTAAAAGGATGGTGCATGGGGAAGTGGATATCCCCATAAAGGTTCGAACCCAAACATTTGATTCAACTTTTATGTAATGGATATCCGTCCCTCATATTCCTGCTTGCTAGGCTGATCGTGGATTCACAATGTTGGCGCTGTCACTTCTACATTGCACCAAATGCTGAAATATCTGATTCAAGGGAAGATTATCACCGTTCATGGAGAAGAATAGCACATTATCAACCATCTCAATTCCTTAAAATATGTGGAATTAGATGGTGAATTTATTGAAACTCCATTCCAACACTTTGAAGAGCTCCCACAAGATGTGGCAGTAACCAAGGTTGTTCCCAAGATCACAAGGCTCCACTCCGGATGTCATATCTAAAGGATGCCAAAGCAGTGGTAGAAGAAGGTGGGTGCACTATCTGGGGGAAACTCCCAAATATCCCTTATAAGTCTGACAAGTTTGGCCTGGGTTTCACTTCAGTTGCCCAGAAGGTTGTGCGTCGTGCTCGTGTCGGAGGACCACCCCTGAAGATCAGCAACCGCGAGGTCAACACCGTAGAAGATGATTAAGATAGTTGTGACTTGGAGGATTGGATATTCCAAACTGTTAGTGGAGGACTCAGCAACTGGGAGGCTAGAGATTTTGTCCTGATCACTTTTATCCCAAAGTAATTTGTCTTTACATTTTGTTGGATCTGTAATATTAAAACAATTCGCACTCTTAAAACCTTGTGTCTTACCTGAGGCACAATGGTCCATTTGTAAGGGTTATTATCTCATTTTCATATAACATCAATGAATCATGGAAGTTTTCACATACAAACTTTTGTGATCATTTTTTTTGCTTTTTACATTTTTATTTCTTTCAAGGATAGTCATACCCTTACACACACTCACACTTACAATGCAGGTATATATCCATTCGGGATCCCATGGGTAACAATACTGCTATGGCCTTTTGTGACTCTGAGACTCTAATCTACCAAGCCGAAGACGAAGGTGAGGAAGATTGTGAAGTACCAGGGGAACTTGCAAGACTACTACAACAAGAAGAGAGAACCATTCAGCCTCACGAGGAACCCGTGGATACAATCAACCTAGGTACTAAAGTAGACAAAAAAGAGGTCAAGATGGGTGCTAATTTGGAACCCGGTGTCAAGGAGTGTCTGATTCAGTTGTTACACGATTATGTTGAAGTCTTTGCCTGGTCGTATAAAGACATGTCAGGACTTGATGCAGACAATGTGGTACATCGTCTCCCTACAAGAGAGGATTGTCCTCCAGTAAAGCAAAAGGTTCGCTGCATGAGGCATGATATGTCAGAAAATATTAAAGCAGAAGTCATGAACCAATTCAACGCTGGATTCTTGGTTGTCACCTCTTATCCCCAATGGGTTTCCAATGTTGTTCCCGTGCCTAAAAAAGACGGTAAAGTGCGAATGTGTTTGGACTACAAAGATTTTAATAGGGAAAGCCCTAAGGATGATTTTCCACTCCCCCATATTGATATTCTAGTTGACAATACGGCACAACACAAATTGTTTTCCTTCATGGAAAGATTCTCAGGTTACAACCAAATCAAAATGGCGCCTGAGGACACGGAGAAAACAACGTTTGTCACGCAGTGGGGAACTTTATGCTACAAGGTGATGGCATTCGGACTAAAGAATGCTGGGGAAACCTATCAACGTGCCATGGTAGCTTTATTTCATGACATGATACATCACAAAATAGAGGTCTACGTGGACGATATGATATCCAGATCTCAAATAGAAGAAGAGCATCTTGATCACTTACAAAAACGGTTTGAAAGACTGAAGAAGTATAAGCTGAGGTCTAATCCAAACAAATGCACATTTGGGGTACGGTCTGGTAAACTCCTAGGCTTTGTTGTCAGCAATAAAGTTATTGAAGTAGATCCTGCCAAGGTAAAAGCAATACAAGAGATGCCTGCTCCTCGTACTGAGAAGGAAGTCAGAGGATTCTTGGGGAGTTTGAACTACATTGCCAGATTCATCTCTCACCTGACAGCTACTTGTGAACCAATCTTCAAATTGTTAAAGAAAGATCAAGTAGTCAAATGGAATGACGAGTGCCAAGTTTCTTTTGACAAAATCAAAGACTACATACAAGATCCTCCTGTGTTGATGACACTAGTCGAAGGAAGACCATTGATCATGTATCTGAGTGTTTTAGAAAACTCAATGGGGTGTATATTGGGGAAGCATGATGAGTTTGGCCGAAAAGAGCATGCTATTTAATACCTGAGCAAAAAGTTTACTGACTGTGAAACCAGATATTCACTGCTTGAGAAAACTTGTTGCGCTCTGGCATGGGTTTCTCGCTGGCTAAGACAGTATATGCTAACTCATACTACTTTGTTGATATCTAAAATGGATCCGATAAAATACATCTTCGAGAAACCTGCTCTCTCCGGGAGAATAGAAAGATGGCAGATGATCCTAACGGAATATGATATACAATATACTACCTAGAACACAATAAACGGCAGTGTATTAGCTGATCACTATCCTCACCAAGATGTAGAAGACTACCAGTCCATGAAGTTTGAATTCCCAGATGAAGACATCATGATGGTAAACAACTGTGAAGAATTCAGGCCATATGACAGACTTGAACAAGGATCCTGATGGACCCTCTTCTTTGATGGAGAATCCAACGCACTTGGAAATGGTATCGGTGTTGTACTCATATCTCCAGAAGGGTGTCATACTCCTTTTACTTCCAGACTCTGCTTCAATTGTACAAACAACATGGCAGAATACGAAGCTTGCATCTTTAGTCTCATAGCTTCCATAGAATTGGGGATCAAATCCTTGGATGTATTCAGCTTTGGTTATCAGTAAGATCAAAGGGGAATGGGACACCAAACAGCCTAACTTTATCCATTATAAAGAACATGTTTTGACATTACTACCACATTTTGAGAAGATTACCTTCGAGCATTTCCCGCGAGAAGAAAAGCAGCTAGCAGACGCACTAGCCACGATGCCATTTATGTTTAAACATAATTTGGATAATGAGGCTTCCCAGATCACAATTGAACGGATGGATGAACCAGCACACTGTCACGAGATTGAGACTGAAGAAGTAGTGGACCAGCCTTGGTTTCACGAAGTCAAGAGGTATCTCGAGGCTCAAGAATATCCGGAAGAAGCTCCAGTTAATGATAAGAAGTTCTTAAGGAGATTCTCTATTAAATTCTTCCTTAGTAATGCCATCCTGTAAAAACACAATCATGACTCTATGTTACTTTGATGCGTAGATAAGGTTGAAGCAGAAAGGATCATGGCTGAGTTACATGAAGGCACTTTTGGCACCCATTCCAGTGGGCATACGATGGAAAAGAAAATCCTACGGGTAGGTTATTACTAGTCTACCATGGAAGCAGATTGCTATCAACACTCTCGAACCTGCCACAAGTGTTAGATTTATGCTGACAAGGTGCACGTACCTTCGGTTCCTCTGAATATCTTAACATCTTCTTGGCCCTTTACTATGTGGGGAATTGAATATGATTGAGGAAATCAAGCCAACGGCCTCCAATGGACGCCGCTTCATCCTAGTGGCCATTGACTATTTTACAAAATGGGTTAAGGAAGCCTCCTTCGCCTCCATTACCAAGAATGTTGTTACCCGTTTCATCAAGAAAAATCTCATTTGCCGGTATGGTATCCAAGAGAGGATCATCACTAACAATGGTACAAATCTCAACAAAACTATGATCACCGCCTTGTGCAAGCAATTCAAGATTCAGCATCACAATTCTTCTCCTTACCGGCCGAAGATGAATGGTGTTGTTGAAGCTGCAAATAAGAACATTAAAAAGATCATACATAAAATGACAGTCACATACAAAGACTGGCATAAGATGCTACCATTTGCACTCCACAGGTATCGTACCATAGCTCGCACATCAACCGAGGCAACACCATATTCTCTGGTTTAAGACATGGAGGTTGTCTTGCCTATCGAGGTCCAAATCCCCTCTCTAAGGATTATGAAGGATGCAGGGCTGAACGAAGGCGATTAGATCCAGACTCGACTTGATCAACTGAACTTGATTGATGAGAAGAGACTTACTGCTGTTTTCCATAGTCAAATGTATCAAAAACGAATGATCAAGGTTTTCAATAAGAAGGTTAGACGCCAAGTGTATCAAGTTGGGGATCTAGTGATCAAACGCATCATACTGCCACAAGGTGATCCCATGGGCAAATGGACTCCTACATATGAAGGACCATTTGTAATAAAAAACATTTTCTCTGGTGGGGAAATGATCTTGACCACCATGGATGGCGACGACCTGCCGCACCCTGCGAACGCAGACATAGTCAAAAGATACTACGGAGAAGAAACCCGCTAGGTTGACACACCTAGACAAAACAAGGGCATCCCGGCAAACCGAAAAGGTTCGGGAAAAAATTAGGGATAAAACCAAAAAATCTGTACACCCGGCAAGTTGAAAACCTGAAAGGGCGACTTGGGAAAAATAGGGTTTCCCGGTGGACTGAGAACCCGAAAGGGCGGTCCGGGAAAAAGTTAGGGAATGTAAAGCGTATGACTATGTCCCGTTGGGTGACTTTATGGACAACCTTTGGCTTCAACTGATAGACAAGATGCTCATAGATACGAAGGCTATAGCAGAATGGGAACCCCACGAGATTATTACACATGGCTATCTTTTATTTGTATTAAAATTTTCATTTTTTTACGACGGCGTTCTCTTACTAGAATGTTTGTCACATTGTACAAAAATACTTACTCAAAGTCAATACAAAGATATCTCCTTGAAAGTGCAAAAACTATTTGTTTTTCGTTACGCTTGTGTTTTGTTTACAAAAACGTCCAATGATTCATTGTTGAACATATGCATTTGAACATAATTACTGTTTACAAATAAACAAAATAAAAGACAATTACTAATTCAGATTCGCTCCAGACACAGATGCCATCCTGATACTCATTCAGATTCAACCTTTTGATACAGTTCAGATATGCTCCAAAAGCGGATGCCATTCTGACACTCATTCAAAACTAGCTTTCAGATACAGTTCCGATATGCTCCATACACGGATTCCATTCTGATAATCATTCAAAATCATCTCCCAGATACAGTTCAGATACGCTCCAGACACGGACGCCATTCTGATACTCATTCTTTCATCTTACAAATTACAACACAAACAATCACTTTTGGATGGCATCTTTAAGCCCATATCCTACAACTTTCTATCACCTCTCCAAATGGCATCTTTAAGCCCATTCCCTCAACCATCACATCACCGAGTGCAAATTTCTGGGCACTCTAGTGTCCAATCATCTTCCACCTTCGAGTCACGAATGGCAAAACTTTCCAATTTAACTCCTCATGCTTAAGAAGATTGAACAGAGACAACTGTTGTACCCCTCTCGCTTATCAAGAATTTTCTCACAAGATCTCCTTTGACTCAAGACTGCACTAGGGTTGATTAGCTCAAGACATCTCCTTAAGCACTAATGACCAAAATTAGGGTTTGAGTTTGAACAAGGATTTTTGAACTTCTAATGCCCCATATGACTTTCATGGATTATTATGGACCCTAAAGATTACTTATGTCAAGTTGCAAGCCTTGAATCACATTTTTTATCAGTCAATTGAGCAGTTGACCTAAAAATCATTTGTATTGGGGAAAAAGTCAACTAAGGCCAATTTACAGTCCAACTTCATAATTTTTGATCCACATCAGCATTTTAAACTCATATGTATCATTTGATCAAGTTTGGACCATAATTCCTCGAAAAATTTGATCAAATCTCCAAAAGGGCAAAATGGTCAAAATTAGGGTTTTGGTTGGGAAAGGGAAATTTCTGATTTTTGACGAAGAAAATGGTCAATTAGTTTAAGCAATGATCTCAAGAGTCAAATTGCATGACTTTGACATAATGACATGATTCAAACTATTACAAATCCATTGGATTGACAAATGAATTTTGCAGTCAAGTGATCAAAAGTCAATTGTATACTGAAAAGTCAAACTTTGACTTTTTTGTCAAATTTAAGTACCAAAGATCACAATTCATCAAAACATGTCAAAATATGAAACTTATTCATCAAGAAATCAAAAATTCAAAAATTCATTTTGAAAAGTCAAAATTTCTAAACTTAGAAATTTTTCTAAATAAAAATTCATGTTTTTTTCATAACTTTGAGCCAAATTTTCACCATGATACAAGATAATTCAAGAGAAACTCCCAACATGGAAGTTTTATATATCCATGAAATCTACAACTTTTCTTCACACAACTTCCTAGTTAGGCAGATTTTTTGACCTAACTTCATGGCAATTTTTCACGTAGTTCCAAGGGGAATCTTCAAAATCAATTTAAAGATGGGTTGTAGAGCACATTTCAAGCTTTCCAAAATATCAAATAACTCCTTGAGATCATTCTTGAGTAGGGAGAATCGAAGAGATGAAGTTGGTGTTTTGTCACATGAATTACAAGGCATTTTGTGATGAACAAAAATCCAATTTCAAACCTATGCTGCACAATCTTGTTTTCCATGCCTATAAACCTCAAGACCTCTCCATAATCAGAAGAGTACACTTGCTTTTGAGCTATTATCCAATTGTTCCATGCATTGTCCAAGCCAATTTGCCATTTTAGGAAGAAAGTTGCCATTCCATTCTTGAAAAGTTACTTTAATCACAAAGTCAATTTGTCTTGAGCTTCTAACTTGTCCTTTCTGCACACACAACCCCTATAATCCAAAAGCAAGGTGTCTAAGGCCGAAGAAGCTCAGGACATGCTTGTATAACATTTTGAGATTTGTCATTTCACTTTTCATCAAAAGCAAGTTATAGAGCCATAACCCTATAACTCATAAGCCTTGAGTGATTTTGTGCTCTAATCTTTTCGATACATATTAACAAGTTTATTGCAAGCTAAGGCATGATTTGAAGCATCCTAAAACTCTCTCAAACAACCTTGATGAACAAGACTGCTCAACTTGAAAGTTTCGATCCAAAACTCTCCATCTCCATTTCCACTTGTGAATTTTGATTCTTAATCATTCAAACACCTCACATACATCATACACAAGTGATCCAGGCCCCTGTTTCAAGACTGTAACCCCTCCATCACTATCCACCATTTTCAAATATCAAGCTTGCAGATTGACTTGAGTAGGGAGATTCAGGGACTTCAAAAGCAAAGTAAGAGTTAGAATACACTCAAGGAGGTCCAGGAAAGCTAAACAGATCATCAGGCCATCTCCAAAGTTGCTCAAACTCCATTCACGACTCCAGCTGCAAGAGGTTAGTTTTCAAACTTCTATCTCTTTATACAGGCATCATTTGTTTCTAATTTGTGAAGATAAAATGTACATATCATTGCTCTAAAACTGACCATGTTCATAGTTTTCTTTTATATTGATTGTACGTAGAGAATTTCAGATTAGAACTTTCTGAAAAAAATTAGGTTTCACTTTAGGGCTAGAAAAATTAATCTTCATCTTTGACTTTTAGCTTAAATAAGTTATATGGTTAGATTCGTGAGGAAAAATAGCACAACTTTCACGTTTACATTTTCCATTTTTGTTGACAAATGAATGAGATACATATGGTCCGACTGGATGAAGGTTGAAGACGAAGTGCAGGTCATGGAGACGTTTTACATTATATATTTATTGTTTTATTTGTATTAACGGATGTACAGCCACCCCAATGGCAAAGGTAGCGCGCATGTGTATAGAAGGTCATGAGTTCAATACCCAGCGCTACCTTTTACCATTATTTTTTAGCATTTTTCTCATTTTTGTTCAGCTAGGCGCATGGGCTTCCAATAAGTGGGCTTTGTGTTTTTTTGCTGACTCCTAATCCCTACTTTGCTTTAGCACCCCCCTGACTCATTATTTCTTTATTACATTTTTTTATATTTTATTTTACTTTCATATTTGCTCTTATTATTATTATTATTACTATTAACATTATTTTTATTATTATTAACAAAAAATCCAAAAATATTTATTTTATTATTTTTTGCATTCATATTTTATTTTATTTTCTTATAAAACAAAAAGGTCAAAAACATTTTCTTTTAACAAATTAATTTCTATTTTTAATAATTAATATTTAGGTTTAGGTTAAAATATTATATTATTTTCTTGTAAATAAAATTAATTTAGAACTTAGGTTTTTTTAATTAATCAATTTCCATATTATTTTATTAATTTAAAACCTTTTCATAAAAAACCCCAAAAATACTTTTTTTAATTTAATTTATTTCTTAATTAACTTAATTAATTTTAATTAATCATTTTTATTAATTAGATTTAGGTTAAAACCTTTTCATGAAAACCAAATAAAAATCATTTCTTTTCCATTTGCATTTGTGCATTTTTATTTAATTCTTGTACATTTATTCAATATGGTTGTAATAGTTAATTATATTTAATTTTCTTGCAAAATTCCCATTTGTAAATTTTTACACCCCCTCCCCTAATGATGTAATAGCTTAGTATATTTTAATTTCCGCAATTTATCGCTTTATATACAAATGCTAGTAATTAGGGTTTTGTATTGAAAGATTAAAATCAATAAATAGAAAACCCTAATCGAAGACAAATCAAGCATGAAAATCGATACACTTGCACACAAGCACCCCTAGGTTTATCCCACTTGGTTGCCTTATACGAAATGACCATATTACGCATGTAAGGTATCTTAGAAAAAACAAGCAAATACAAGATCATAGTCCCTCGATGATGCTATCTAAGTTGCCTTTCAAAATGATCTTAGTCCCTAAATAAAAATGCTAAGATACCTTGCAATATTGCTAATCATGGTCATACGATGACCCATGCCTGTCCCGTTCATATCTAAAGATAGGGTTACTTACCAAATCAATGGTAAGACAACAATGTCAAAGGAAAAGAAAATGAACAAGAAAGACATTTGAGTAGGTAGATTGCTCCTAATTACTTGCTCCATTTCAAAAGAAACATCCTTGCTATTTTCAAAACAAACACATACACTTTCAAATATCTTACAAAATTGAAAACATTTTCAAAAGATCAAACATCTTTATATACATTCTTACAAACAAGAATCATTACAGAGATTGCCTAAACAATGGCCTCTTTACAAAATACTTTCAAAAAACACACAAAGCACAATTTCAAACAAAAACAAGTGATCTAGCAAGTAACTAAGAGCCCATGGATAACCATGGATGAAAAGGGTACTAATACCTTCCCTTTTCATAATCTACCCCCCGAACTCAAGAAATAATCTCAAAGGTCTTTCCTGTGCTTTTTCACCTTTCCTTTTGGATAAAAGAAAAGTCGATGGCGACTCTTGCTAACCGCAACATTTGCAATCAAAGCAAAACCTTCAAGTCAGTTCTCCCACTGTATCACATGTATCTGAAGGTGAGAAAACACTTAGAATGGGTGGAGGGTTGAATAAGTTTCTCCTTTTCTTTTTCTTAAATGCTCAACAATAATGGAAAGACACAATTATTTTTATCCTGGTTCGTTTAAACTCAAACTACTCCAGTCCACCCGCCAAGGTGATTTCGCCTTTCTCAACAAGGACTTAATTCACTATAATCAAACTGATTACAGTCACACAACTAAACTGTTGTGACTAACAATTCAATACACAAGTAAACTTACAAGTGACTAACACCACTAAGACTCAAACTTGTCCTAGCCTTCTTGAGAAATCTAACCAAACTTGGTCTCTCAAGGAACAATTACAAGAATTAAATCTTTACAGATAGTGAAACAAATTGCTTCTTAAAAAGCTATATCACAAACTGTGATTTTTCACTAAGATAAGTTTAGCACTTGAGAAAATGACAAAGTGTTTGTAAGCAGCAGAATATTTTCACGTCATTAGATCTTGGTAGTTGGCTTGCAAAATGGTCTTCTATATATAGCATGAAGAAAATGACTGTTGCTGCCTTCAAAAGTGGAGAGCAATTAATGATTGCATGTTTGCTTGCAGTATTTCATTTTCCAATGAACTAGCATAGAAACTTGAGTGCATGTAGCCTGCTTTGCATTAAATGAACAAACGGAACTTGTCTGAGCATGTTTCCTGAAACTTGACAAGACTTGTTAGCTTCTTTATTCTTTCAGAACTAGCTCCATGTCTTGCTTCATAATATGCTTGTAAATCTTCTTATCACCGCTTGCTTGCAAATCTTCTTATCAGCGCTTGCTTTGTAGAAATCTTCTGAACAAAGTTCACATGGAAACTTGCTAGTGTTTAGAAGATGCATAAAATAGTTTCTTATCAGAGTCAGCATCAGAACTTGCAAATATTCTTATTAGCGCTTGCTTGCAGAAATCTTCTGAACATAGTTTACATGGAAACTTGCTAAGCTTTAGAAGATGCATAAAATAGTTTCTTATCAGAGTCAGCATCAGAACTTGCGCTAAAACAAATAGTTCTTTCATCAAATAACTTCTTCATTTATTTTCAGCTCAGCACGTCAATATGATTTTCATCTAGGAAAATACTTCAGTCAGAACATTATCTGAAACAAATAAATATACTCATCAGAGTATCAATTATATAAAATATATTTTATTGTTATCATCAAATATGATCAGAACCAATCTTGTTCTAACAATCTCTCCCTTTTTGATGAATACAAAAATATTCAGATTTTGAAATAAAATTGAACAAGAGATAAGAATCTCCCCCTGAAATAAATATTTCTATAAGAAAAACTTCCTGAGAATTTTCATCAGAGCTTTGAAATTTTCTTCTAGGATTTCATCAGTAAGTCTTTTGAAGATAATGTTTAGTTGAATTAAACTTCCAGAGTTTAGTGACACCTGCAAAAAAAATTTAAACATAGAAAGAGATCTTTGTATTTTGTTAGAATGTTTGGGAATTAGTCCCATAACTGTTAATCAGAGATTAGATCAAAATACTCATTTTCTCTCCCTTTTTGTCATAATAAAAAAGTATATAAAATTAAAGAGCGTAAAAAGTATTTTTAATAAAAATATTCAGAGGTACAAAACAAAACAAAAACAAGAATCAGAATGACACTAAGATTTTTATATGAAAGAGAAGGTTGAATTTTGAAAGAGAAGGTAAAAGGTGAGAAAGGGTTTTTACAAAGGTATTTATATGAAAACTTGAGAAAAAAAGGTTTTAAAAATGAAACTGTAAAAAGAGTTTAAGAAAAAATTAATTAAAAAGAATCTAATCATTACTAGCATTTAATGATATTGAAAATTGAGGGGAAAGCGTGAGATTTGAGAAAATTGATCGGATTACACTGAGGTATCTAATGATTCGGACTGCAAGTGCACAGTCTTGCCGTGTAGTTTTAAAAGATACCGAACCACAGAGACTGATGAATCAAACTACCTTCTTCTATTGTTGATTTGCAAATCTAAATCTAATGAATGTTTGATTGGGTTGTAGTGAAACTAAATACTAAATTAAGTTTAATTTTAATTATCAATAAGCGGAACTACCAGTATGTAATAGTCGAACCTCGGGAGCTAGCAACTAGTTAGGTGTCTTTATATTTTCAAAACAGCTTTCAGCAAAACCTATTTAGTTTAAAAGCCCTCGTCTCACAGTGTCGTTTTATTGATCTAGGCTATGCAGTTAAGTCCTCACGTACGCTTCCGCCATCCCACAGGAGTTAAAAACACCTTTTGAAAACGAAATAAAATCTTAATTAACTTTAAAGTGCTTCCGCTGTATTTTAAGCCAATGCCTAATTACTACTGTCCAGTTAAAAGATCTCAAACTTCCGCTTTGTTGACCCTAACCTCTATCTGTTCTTTACTTTCGTAACAAAACACTTTAACAATTAAAAATAGTAACTTAGACCAGAAAAAGGTTTTATAGTAAAAATTATACCAATTGAGTCACTCGATCCCTCGGTTATGTGACTTTACATACCGGTATACGAATTCTAGCCTAACATAATATCATACCAAATCACAGAACAATTCCAGAGACAAAACAGAATAAACATGATTATATTAATTAAAAGTAATAATAATTCTTAAAAATAAACCTGGTAATAATTCTGGATACGGGTATAATCACTTCTAATTCTTGATTAGAAGCACTGCTACACAAACTGGCTTTGCTTCGGTCGGGAACAAAGACAATTGTACCGAAAAATAAATGCTAGAGGAAGTATAAAATTTTACAAGAAAGAGAATAATGCTTAAAGAAAATTTCCTAAAATAATGAATTCTCAAAGATATCCAAAAAAATCCCCACTGTGGTCGTTGTGTCCAGGGTCCTATTTATAGCCCTCTGTATGACATGTTGGTTCTCGGTAATGTAGGAAGACTTTGTGTTCTTTTGAGAAATAATAGGACTACTGAGACGGTTACGTTTCCATGCATTGACTGAGTGGATCGGAGAAGTAGGATGGACGTTGGATTTGCGTTTGAAATAGTTTTCTTCCGTTGGATTTGGCAGTACGTGGTCAAAGAGGAAGAAAGTGGGCTTGTGACGTTGGTCAAGTCCAAGTGACGATGGTCACTTGGTCCATTACGCCTGTGACGAACGGCAGCTACCTTGACGATCGTCAAGGTCTTTTCTATAGTGGGCCACGTGCTCACACGCCTTGTGATGGGCTTAAGCTGGTTTCTTCTATTTTCCTTTGGCCCTTTTGCTATCTTTGCACCCCTTTTTGTTCATTTCTTCCAAAGTGTTTAACCAAATATTTATCTGCAAAAATAAGTGAACACCTGGGTAATACCTATAAGATAATATAATTTAAAATAAAATATGAGAAATAATTTATGTATATCAAGCCAAAAATATCATATATTTGTGTGTTATCAAACTCCCCCATACTCGAACTTTGCTTGTCCTCAAGCAAATGCTCAGTATGATGTTTTTCTAAACATGGTCAGATGCACATACATAACTCGAATCAACTCAATTATGGTTGTATTGTGTTTTTGTCAGAAAATCGAAAGCTTGATTCATGCTCCATTACTACGGTAATGACACTAGATAGTCCCATTTTACGTAAACTAGTTACAAGTGCTATCATAGCTTACCTCGAGTATTTGTCTCGTTTCGTCCCTTTCATTCTAGCGTAATCACATTAAGCCCTTTATCTTTACACACACATAGCAGAACAACCGGTTAGTGGTTATGATCTCTTTTTAGACTTTAGAGGTTTCTAGCACAGTAATGTGGTAACCTTTTCCTATCCATGGCGGGATACGGGGGATCAGACCGTAATCTTCCCTACCAAGTTCAGTACCAGACACTCCTGAACCATCTACCTAAGGATTTTTAATGTTACTTTGTAAGGCTTACATCCTTTGGATTAAACGATCGGGTAAGGATCGCCCAATTTAATTGGTGTGTTACCTATATTTTTAAAGCTTGTAACATTTTTCTGAAATAATAAATTAGATCATCCACTTATATTCATCGACTTCCTGCGTAGTTTGTGTTTAAGACGGTGTTGACTGCTAATATAAACTACTCAGGGTTACTACAAAAACTAAAATTCAGGGTGTTGGAATAATAGGTACTTGAACTAGTCTATCATACTCTAGGGTTGTAGAATGTCTAGACTGCTAATATATCTTAACTATTAAAGATCTTGCAACCTATGTACTTGTCAAGTGAGTTAAGTTATGCTAAATATTTTTTGTAATAGGGCTAAAAAAGATAGGGGAATCTGAAAAACAGCACAAAGTGCTTCAATAGATAACTTGATAACAAAATTTTATTGATTTAGAGATGACAGAAGGGAAATTACAAAGATCATAAAATTTTTGGGAAAGAGAAATACTTCCTCCCCCATACTTGAATCATACATTGTCCTCAATGTATTGACAAAATATGGAAAAGGGAAGTGGAAACTAGACAATTATTCTTCCTCCTCTTGTCTTCAAAATCTTCCACGTGTCCTTGTACTTCTACGTGCTTGTTCACCGCTTCTGGAAGATTCGCCTCTTTCTCCTTGCCGGAACATGAGATGGCGCATGTCGGGTTCTTCTTGGTTTGGTGGATTCCTTCGGGCGTCCATGATTTTGATTTTGACAAAGAAGAAAATGTAACGGTGATGAAGAAATGGAAGGAAGGTGGGTGGTAGTGGTGAAAACTAAGGAGTGGAAAAAGGGTTTAAATAGATAGATTTTATGAGTGGGAAATGAGTGAGGTTTATGAGATAATTATGAATATGGGAGGTTATAGAAGTTATGGATAAATGTAGTAATGGGGTTGAGTTCTAAGGCCAGGGTTGAGTTCGTCTCAACACCCTGGATGCAACCATGTCCATCATGTAGCTCAATTTTACCTGAAACGAAAACCCCCAAAAACGCGAACCAAACCCTAACAATGGTGGTTCTCCATATAAGCCAGATAAATGCAATTGATTATTATGAAAAGCTTGCAAATGATGTGAGGGTTAAGAATATGCAGTTATTTCATGAAAACAATGTCTAATTTCTGAGATATGAAATCAAGAACAGGGGTAACTTATGTGAGACTTACAGTGCGTATGGAAGCTTGAAAAGTCCTGGTTGTGAATGGTTTAGCTTCTGGAGATGGCCAGCAATCGATTGGGACAAGTCTCAAGCCCTGAAAATGTCTCCAACCATGATTTAGATCTCAAGATTTTTTGTGATTTTTGCAACTTTTGTTCTGCCTCCACAAGTCTTCTCTAACCCTGATTCTCGTGCGTTTTGCTTGCTTATGTATTGTACATTGGATTAGGATAGCATTTGTGGTTCAAATATTGCTCTATCAATGCCCTTGAATTTGATTTGATTCTTCCATTAAATCTTTCCAAATTTGATTTGATTTCAATCTTTATGTGCTCTAATGCCTTGATCCGAGTTTGGAAGGGTGCAAGCTGTCTATTGAAACCTATAACCAACAAAAAATCTTTGGTTATTAATATTTTTGATTTTATGTGATTTTATTTGATTTAAAATGAATCAATTCAAATAAAAATCAAATTTAATAGTAAAAACAAGATATGGACACATGGCCAAAGCTAGAGCACGTGGGAAATGATGCAAACTCAAATCAAGTGAAAAAGAATGGGCCCATTTGGCAAAATTTGAAGTTTTGGGGATAGTTGACTTTTGGCAATTTTGCAAAAAAGTCCAACTTCAACAATACATAACTTCTTCAATTTTGAACTTTGGGAAGTTTTATTGGACTCTTTAGAAATATTGAGATGTACTCTAATCAACCCTTTTGGTATCATCTCATTTTGATATTCCATGCTCAAGTTATAAGCTTTAACAAAAAAGGTGTTTTTGTTGACTTTTCAAAATGACCTATAATGTCAAAATTCATAACTTCTTGTGAGTGAATAATTTGATCTTGGGGTATGAATATGGATTATAGGGAATTGCATCCTATTCAAAATGAGCTTTGGATGGGTCATTTCTCATAAAGAATGAGAAAGTTATGTTTGGTCAAAGTTGAGTTGACTTTTCCTACAAAACCCTAATTTAGCAACTTTTGAATCTTGATGAATTTTGAGCAATCCTTGATGAATCATGATCAACCCTTGATAAAATGATGAAATATACTTCAAAATGAGATTGTTGACAAAAAATCTTGAAGTTTGATTGTTTGTAGGTCACAGTTGACTTTTGCCCTAACATAGTCGATTTTTGGACCTTTGAGAAATTGATTGAGCAAACTTCCTCGGCAAGGCTTGAATTTTGACATGGATGATCTTGAGAACATATTAGGAAATTGGAGAGCACTTGGGACCACTTGGACTCAAATATCTTGATGCAACCTAAAACCCTATTTTGGGGTAGACTGCCTTAGGAGAGAGCTTGTCTGACCAACTCTTGAGCAACCTTAGGCAACTTGGAGATTTTTCTTGTAATGTTTTGAGAAATATGGGAGGGAAAATTTTCGGGTACAACAGCTGCCACTGTTCAATCTTCTTAAACCTGAGGATGTATATTGGCTTTGGAGCCTTTCGTGGTCCGAAGGTGAAAGAGGATTGAACACTAGAGTGCCCAGAAATTTGCACTCGCATGAAGTGGTATCAGCCTTGTGATGTCGGGAATGGGCTTACCGATGCCATCTGGAGGAGTGTCTATCGCATAAGAGATTCCTTAGCGAGAGCTTGCATACCTGCCGTTGAGGAAGATTCCGCTGGGGAAGTCTGATTTTTGTTGAGATTTAGGAACTTGCCCGTAATTCAACTGAGGTGTTCAGATTTAGGAACTTGCCCGTAATTCAACTGAGGTGTTGAGATTTAGGAACTTGCCCGTAATTCAACTGAGGGGAAACATCTTCGTCGAGATTTAAGAACTTTCCTGTAATTCAACTGAGAAAACTTCTCTGCTGAGATTTAAGAACTCGTCTGTAATTTAATGGAGGAACTTTGTCGAGATTTAGGACCTTGTCTGTAATTCAACTGAGAAAAACTCTGTTGAGATTTAAGAACTGGTCAGTAAATCGACTTGAGGGAAACATCTTCATCGAGATTTAAGAATTGGCCCGTAATTCAACTGAGGCAACTCTGTTGAGATTTAGGAACTCATCTGTAATTCGACGGAGGAACTTTGTCGAAATTTAGGACCTTGTCTGTAATTCAACTAAGAAAAACTGTTGAGATTTAAGAACTGGTCAGTAATTCGACTTGAGGGAAACATCTTCATTGAGATTTAAGAACTCTCCTATAATTCAAGCGAGGAAACTCTGTTGAGATTTAGGAACTCGTCTGTAATTCGACGGAGGAACTTTGTCGAGATTTAGGACCTTGTCTATAATTCAACTGAGAAAAACTCTGTTGAGATTTAAGAACTGGTCCGTAATTCGACTGGAGTAAGGCTTCAAAACTTTGAATTTTGTGAGAACTTAACTGCATCCTTCCTAAAAGGTAAAGATTAGTTGTATGCAATGCATGATATGTATCAGACAATGATGTTCTCAAAATAAATGAGATTGTGTTGTATGATGCGTATATGCATGTGTCATGATGTATGAAAATGTAATGTTTGTAGCTGGGGAAAATAAATCCCAGATAGATGCTGGAGAAAAGAGTAGAATTCTTCATTTCTACTGGGGATGGCGAACGATGATGACTGTGAGAATAAACCTGCAGGAGAGGATAACTCCGTTGGGGAATAGACTGATGAGGAGATTACTCTGTGGGGAAGAGATGCTCTGTAGAGGATTCCACTGATAAATTCCACTGGGGATGAATTACCGTTGCTGGTGATACTGAATCCTGTTGGGGATTAAATTCCTGTTTGTGAAAGGAAAGAACTCCACTGGGGATGATCCTTAGTTGCGACTTCACTGGGGATAACGTTTTAGGCTCTACTATGGACAAACTTTCAGAGTCTATTGGGGATGATTCTCCACACTCCACTAGGGAAGCTTTTTCAGATTGCGCTGGGGAGAATTTTCAAACTCCATTGGGGATATTTTATACTCCGCCGGGGATGATAAGACTTTTCAGTGCTGATGGTAGATAAACTCTGCTTGGGGAGAATATTACCGATTCATTCACAGTTACGAGTCTCAGCTGGGGAGAGTTAACATTATTGTCTTTTTCTTACTCTGCGGGGAGTCAAAGTATTTCAGCCATATTCTTCAGCTAAATTTACCTTGTACCTGGTGGACAGAGCAACTGTAAAGCTTGGATAATTCTTATTGCCCTTGTTTCTAATATTACGAGTAATCGTCTTTTATTTCGCATGTAAATATTCATGAGCAGCAATTAATGTCAAATGCATATATCAAAAATGAACATTGGATGTTCTTTGCAAAACAAAACAGATAAAGGAGAACAGTGTTTCTCTGAAAATGAGTTGTATTGATTTTGAAGTTTGGCCTATAAATAGGCGTTTTTGTACAAGAGGTTGATGTCCTAGTAAGAGAATGCCGCCGAACAAATAGATTTTATACAATTTGTAAAAAAGAAAAACAATTATGTGAACAATCCCTACTGGGTTCCAACTCTGCTATTGCCTTTACCGAAGTCTGGTTGCAAGGTGATCCAATGAGACATAGTGTTACGCTTTGATCCCTAATTTTTGCCTGGACCGCCCTTTTGGGTTTTCAGTCCACCGGGATACCCTTTTTTGCCCAAGCCGCCTTTTCAGGTTTTCGACTTGCCGGGTGTACAGTTTTTTTCCATTTTCATCCCTTATTTTTGCCCGAACCCTTTTGGTTTGTCGGGAAGCCCTTATTTTTTCCTAGGCCAGTCAACCTAGCGGGTCTTTGATTATGTGTAATATTTTTTCACTATGTCTGCATTGACGGGGTGAGGAAGGTCGTCACCATCCATGGTGGTTAGAATCATAGCTCCTCCTAAGAAGATGTTCTTAACCACAAATGGCCCTTCGTAAGTACGAGTCCATTTGCCCCTGGGATCACCTTGTTGTAGGATGATGCGCTTGATAACCAGGTCCCCAACTTGATACTCTTGTCGTCTGACTTTGTTGTTAAATGCCTTAATCATCCGCTTTTGATACGTTTGACCATGACAAATAGTGGTAAGTCTCTTTTTGTCGATTAAATTAAGTTAATCAAGCCGAGTCTCGATCCAGTCATCTTCGCTCAAACCTACATCTTTCATAATCCGAAGAGAGGGTATCTGAACTTCAATGGGAAAGACGGCCTCCATACCATATACCATGGAATAGGGAATTTCCCATGTTGACATCCGTGCTGAGGTAAAGTACCCATGAAGATAAAATGGTAACATCTCGTGCCAGTCTTTGTATGTCACCGTTATCTTCTGCACAATCTTCTTGATATTCTTATTTGCGGCTTCTACAGCCCCATTCATCTTTGTTCGGTAGGAAGAAGAGTTGTGATGTTGTATCTTGAACTGTTTGCAGAGTTTGTTGATCATCTTGTTATTGAGATTTGTACCATTGTTTGTAATGATCCTCTCTGGTACACCATATCGACATATCAGATTGTGCCGAATAAACTGTGCTACGACGTTCTTGGTTACTGTAGCAAAGGAAGCCACTTCAACCCACTTTGTAAAGTAATCAATCGCTACCAGGATGAAACAATGCCCGTTAGATGCCATAGGTCTGATCTCTCCGATCATATTGATACCCCACATTGCAAAAGGCCATGGATCCGTCACGACGTTCAGAGGTACTGGAGGTATATGCACCTTTTCAGCATAGACTTGGCACTTGTGACAGGTCCGAGAATGCTGATAACAGTCGGCTTCCATGGTGGACCAATAATATCCTGCCCGTAGGATTTTCTTTTCCATGGTGTGTCCACTGGAATGAGTTCCGAAAGTACCTTCATGTAACTCTGCCATGATCCTTTCTGCCTCATTGTTATCCATACATCACAGTAAGGTTGAATCATGGTTGCGCTTGTAAAGAATACCATTGCTGATGAAGAACTTTTCCGCGAACCTCCTCAGAAACTTCTTGTCATTAACAGATGCACCCTCGGGGTACTCATAAGCCTCAAGGTACCTCTTCACCTCTTGAAACCAGGGTTTATCCGTTGTCTCTTCAGTTTCAATGTCACAGCAATGTGCAGGTTCACCCAACCTTTCAATGGTAATCTGGGGAGCTTCGTTGTCCCAATTGACCTTGAACATAGAAGACATCGTAGCTAGTGAGTCCACTAACTAATTCTCCTCTCTAGGGAAGTGTTCAAAGGTTATCTCCTCGAAATGTGGAAGCAACGTCAATACATACTCCTTGTAAGGTATAAGATTAGGGTGTTTCGTATCCCACTCACCTTTGATCTGACTGATCACGAGAGCGGAATCTCCAAAAAAACTTAAGAACTTAATCCTTAGGTCAATTGTTGCTCGAAGACCCGTAATGCACGCTTCATACTCCGCCATGTTGTTAGTGCACTTGAAACATAGCCGAGCGGTAAACGGAGTATGAGAGCCTTCAGGAGATATGATCACGGCGCCAATGCCATTACCCAATGCATTTGAAGCTCCATCAAAGTACATAGACCATCGGGATCCTTCCTCAGGTCCTTCATCCGGTCCAGGTGTCTCACAGTCGGTTACCAACATGATGTTCTCATCCGGGAATTCGAAGTTCATAGACTGGTAATCATCCATTGCCTGATGTGCCAAATGATCTGGCAACAGAATTCCTTTGATTGCCTTTTGGGTCGTATATTGGATGTCATACTCAGTCAAGATCATCTGCCATCTCGATATTCTTCCGGACAAGGCAAGATTTCCGAAGATATACTTGATTAGATCCATCTTTGATATCAATAAAGTAGTGTGAGTCAGCATATACTGTCTCAGCCAGCGAGCAACCCATGCTAAAGTGCAGCAAGTTTTCTCGAGCAACGAGTATCGGGTCTCGCAGTCGGTAAACTTTTTGCTAAGGTAATAAATAGCATGCTCTTTTCGGCCAGACTCGTCATGCTGCCCCAACATACACCCCATTGAATTGTCGAGTATTGTCAAGTATAAGATCAAGGATCTCCCTTCAACTGGAGGCATCAGAATAGGTGGCTCTTGGAGATATTCTTTAATCCTTTCGAAAGCGGCCTGACATCCATCGTTCCATCTTACCACTTGATCTTTCTTCAGTAACTTGAAGATTGGCTCACAAGTAGCAGTCAGGTGTGAGATGAATCGGGAAATGTAGTTTAGACGTCCCAGAAAGCCTTTGACTTCTTTTTCTGTTTGGGGAGCTGCAATTTCCTGTATAGCCTTCACTTTTGCAGGATCCACTTGAATACCTTTATCACTAACGACAAAACCTAGCAGCTTACCAGATCTCACCTCGAAGGTGCACTTGTTCGGGTTTAACCTCAACTTGTATAACTTCAACCTGTCAAATAACTTCTGAAGATGGTCAAGGTGTTCCTCCTCAGTCTGGGACCTTGCAATCATGTCGTTGACGTATACCTCAATCTCATGATGGATCATGTCATGGAACAGAGCGATCATGGCACGCTGATACGTTTCCCCAGCATTTTTTAATCCAAAAGGCATGACTTTGTAGCAAAAGGTACCCCATTGAGTAACAAAAGTTGTCTTATCCATGTCTTCGGGAGCCATCTTAATCTGATTATAACCGGAGAAACCATCCATAAAGGAGAAGACCTTATATTGTGCGGTGTTGTCAACCAGAATGTCGATATGAGGCAGAGGGACATCATCCTTGGGGCTTGCCCTTTTCAGATCCCTATAGTCAACACACATTCGAACTTTACCATCCTTCTTCGGCACAAGAACCACGTTGGCAACCCACTGCGGGTAAGAAGTAACTGCTAGAAAACCGGCATCAAACTGTTTCATAACTTCAGCCTTGATTTTCTCAGACATCTCCGAGCGCATTCGGCGAACTTTCTGTTTCACTGGGGGACATTCTTCATTGGTAGGTAGGCGGTGAACCACAATATCGGTATCCAACCCAGGCATATCTTCATAAGACCAGGCAAAGATCTCAACATAGTCACGCAGCATCTGAATCAACCGTTGCTTAACCCTAACTTCCATATTTGCACCAATCTTGACCTCTTTCTTGTCTACTTCACAATCATCTTCACCTTTGTCTTCGGCTAAGTTGATCGGACTTTCGAAGTCATAACTGGAAGTAGCAGAGTCGTTACCAGTGAGATCCAGAGTGGATGTAGACCTGTATATGTGAGTGTGTGTAAAATAGTTGTTTTGCAATATATAATAAAAGAAAAACAAGGAGCGCAAAATTTGAAATACAAAAAACGTCCAATGTTTTTATTAATGATATATGGAGATGAAAAATATCAAGCCCTCACAAAAAAAACCACGGTGCCTCGGGTAAGGCATCGGGCCGTAAAGTTCAAAAATTGTTTGTTACAAATTCAAAACAAAAGTCTCATTACTGGGTAATAAAATAAATTGGCATGAAGTCTTTAGCCGTCCAATTGCTTAGTCCACCATCGGCAGTCGGGTAAATCCAGCTGTCAATGTCAAACTCTTCATCATCATCATCCCCGATAGCATTCACTCTTGCGTCATGTTTGGGCATAGGTGTCGTTATGACATTAAGTTTTTCCGTTGCTCCGAACTCAATCTCCTTAGCATCAATCAAATCCTGTACTTTATTCTTCAGGACCCAGCAATCATTTGTATCATGCCCCGAGCTATCAGAATGAAAAGCACAATGGGTGTTCGGATTGTATAGCGGTGATGTTGTATTGGGATTCTTCGGGGCTTCCTTAGGAAACACCAAGTTGGTCTTTAATAATTGCGGAAGAATCTGAGACAGGGTCATATGGAGCTGAGTGAATTGTCTTCACGGTCTCTCGGTCCTTGGCTGATTGTTGCACTGAGGAGCACCAACAGGTCTTGATATAACCACCGCATTAACTGCTTTGCGGCGTTCAGGTCTATTCTGGCTTTTTGAACTGTAAACAGCGCTGGATTCCTTCTTAAAAGGCTTCTTCTCGGTACCTGATGAAGAACCCTTCTGTATTTTGCCGCTCTTAATACCAGCTTCAACTCTTTCCCTAGCCATTATCAACTCAGTCAAACCTGACGATGAACTTCCAATCAGATGGTTGAAATATGGACCAGACAAGGTCCCCATAAACATATCTACTAACTCCCTATCAGCCAGCTGTGGTTGTACTCTTCCAGCAAGATCCCTCCATTTCTGAGCATAGTCTTTGAAACCTTCGCTCGCACCCATGGACATACCCTGAAGTTGGGTACGCGTGGGAGCGAGGTCGGAATTGTATTGGTACTGCTTGTAAAAAGTAGCAGCAAGATCCTCCCAATTACGGATACTAGCTCCTTCCAGCTGGTAAAACCATTCAAGTTGAGTTCCTGAGAGA
Organism: Vicia faba; assembly: GCA_948472305.1. Lineage (NCBI taxonomy): Eukaryota > Viridiplantae > Streptophyta > Magnoliopsida > Fabales > Fabaceae > Vicia > Vicia faba. Next base: position 537,616,973 of record OX451735.1, on the reverse strand, counting down.
CTATTTTGAAAGAAATGGATCCAGAGGTTCCTGTCAGCGGTATATGGCTGAATCTTTCTAACATACGAACGGAGGTGTAGCTTTGGGAAGGAGACCCCGTCGTATTTAGCAAAGGCTGGTGCTTTAAACTTGTGGGGAATCACCACCCCAGATGACAAATCCAAATCACCAAAGTCTAATCCAGGTACCTTCTGGATTTCCATCGCACTTAACCGGTCTTCAAGTTGTTTATACCTATCCTCAGCCGGAGGATACTGGTCTTCGTCAAAGTCAGTCTCGTTGTCAGAAACCACAGGGCTAGGAGCCCTCCTTTCTTCCTGATTCTCTCTCCCTCTAGATGAGTGAGTCAAATCAACCTCTTCTCACAAATTGTTTCCAAATCTGCGACCCATATTCAGTAGGACCGTCTTCTTCTTCTTCTTCTTCTTCTTCTTCTTCTTCTTATCCTTCAAGATAAGAGTCTTCAAAACATGCTGACCCTTAGCCAAGTTCATGAACATTTCCTGAAACTGGGCGTTCTGAGCTTGCAACGCCTTGATAGCTTGATCAATTGATGTTTCGGCAGACATGATGTGCTGAAATAAACAACGAAGAAGATGAGAAAACTTGTAAGGGTACCTGTTATGAGGTACACGGAATGAAATGCGTATGATATGATTTCAAAGACGTCGAGAGATTCAAATTCGTAAACCAAAAATAAACACACTTTTATTAGATAAACTTGAAACAATGTTTGATAAATGCCCTTAAGGCGTTACAAGAAAGAAAAACTGAAAAGTAAATCAAAACTAGAAATAATCAAAAGACATCAGTGCTCCCATGGTCGTTTTCCTTTGGTGCTGACATAGTCGATGAGGATCTGCTCGTTCTCCAATTTCCTTGTCAACTTCAGGATCTTCCGCTCTTGTTCGTGATACTTTTCTCTGTAAGTATCCCGTTCTTCTCTTAGCTGCATCCAAGACCTCTTTAGTGCCCCAATGTCAGTAGGCATGTATGGGTGGAGGATGGTAGGTGGAACCCCTTTTTCATCATTAACCTTAACAATCACAGGCAAGACAGCTTCGTACGGCATTCCCAGCTTTTGGGCACGGATTCGAACCCATCAGAGGTATGGTTCCATCGGAAGAGAGGTCTTCATCCCTAACTCATGTGAATCAGACCGGTGCACCCTATCCCAAGCTCGTATGAACCTGCGGTGATCCTCGTCATTATCCCCTTGGAAGTCAAAGACAATACTTGGCATCAGCAACTCATGAGGTCCTTCCCTCCTAGCTCACCCAAACTGACGTAAGGCCAGACAAGGATTATAGGTGATCCCTCCTCGAACTCCAAGTAGTGGAACATTGGGGTACTCCCCACAGCGATCAATAACAGCCACTTCTTCCATGTCTTTAGTGCTCCAGATAATATCTGTGTGAGCAAGAGACATAATCCTGTAGGCCCAACCCATGCCTTCCTTGTTCTTCAAAACTGATTTAGGGAGGTGAGAAATAAACCACCTCGCCAGCAATGGTGCACAACACATAAGGGTTCCCCGTTTCCGAGCAGTACGGGCATAAAGAGAGTGCAAAATGTCACCCAAGAGAGTGGGTACAAAATTACCGGACATGAAAATATTCACTGCATTCACGTCGACAAAAGAATCTGAGTTAGGAAACAACACCAAACCATATATGAGAAGAGCCAGAATGTCTTCAAATGCTTGAAAGTCTAGACTGTCTCAGAACTGATTAGCCCGATCAACCAAGAAATTTGCCAAGAAGCCTTTTGTCCCGCTTCTAGTCTCCCAGTTAGACATTACCTCAGCCTTTGTCAGATGGAGGGATGAAGCAATTTCTTCCGGCCTAAGGACTTTCTCCCAACCTGTAAATGGGGTCTGCTCTAAAATAGAGATATCAAGTAGATCAGAGAACTCCTCCAGAGTAGGGACTAACTGATAGTCAGGGAAAGTCAAGTAGTGGTATAATGGATCAAAGAACTGGCATAGAACACTCATCATCTGCTCATCTAATCTGGAAGTAACCAAACCAAGGAGGTTCCCATGTCTTCTGATAAAGGAGGAAGTGTCAGGAACCTTTGCAACCAAATCTCTAAGCTGAGTGGGAACCTGGATAATACTGGTCCGAATAATGTTTCTACGCATAGGTGCCATGACCTATAAAACAGAACAAAGATGAACCCCCTCTGTCTTTGAAATGGGTTAGTCTGATGCAAGATGCATGTAATGTCATGATGCATGATGTCATGATAGCAAACACACCACAAGTATTCACAGATAGCAAACATGGTAAGGGCAAACAAGTCACACAAATAGCCCTTAGATTTCAGGCTGGCAAGGAGTTTAGGTATTACCCTCTTTCAGTTTAGTTGGTTCAAACCTGTCCTAGTAATAGTAACCGGGTCCTAGAGGATCTCAATATCACTGACCACCCTCGATCGGTCATAATTCTAGTTTGGAAACCTTTTCTTGCGGTCAGAATCATCGCGAGAGTTTGGTCTCAATGAGTGTAGCATGATGCTACTGTTCTATGGCCAAGTTGGTCAATTATAGGTGCTAAGGTCAGTTGGTGCTTAATGACCCCTTAGAAGACCCATATTCTCCTCGTTGCGCTACAAGGGATATAGGTACAAACTAAAGTGCCATACCAACGTAGTTACTTCTTCAACCGTATCGGTCTATGTCGTACAGTTCCCTCACAATCTATTGCTACTTACCTAAAAGGTATCCCCCAGATCTGGGTTAGGATCTATATTAACTCCGATTAAAACCCACAAAGATAAAGCATACAAATCAAGAAATTGAAAACAATATGAACTATTCCTAAGGTACACCTCACTTATTAAGCGTCCCCAGCAGAGTCGCCAGTTCTGTGATATGGTGGGAAGAACTGACTATTTTTGGAATACTGGTTTGTGTTTTGTGTTTGTTTTTGCAAAATGTCGCGGTAAGAAAGAGTTGCCACCGACTTTTATTTTATCCAACAAGGAAAGGAAAAAAGCACAGAAAAATTCCTTTTTTGAGATATTTCTCGGGTTCGGGGGGTAGATTATAGAAAGGGAAGGTATTAGCACCCTTTCTATTCGTAGTTATCTACGGGCTCTTAGGTACTTGCTCATCATTTTCAAAATGTTTTCTTTGTGCTTGTAGGTTTGAAAAGTTTTTTCTTTTAACTTCGATTTAGCTCATGCTTCTGTCCTCAAGAGTGTAATGAAGTGTTTTTGAAAACTTTGTTTGAAAAGGAGTGTAAGTGTGAAAATTTTGTTTTGTTTTGGATGAGCAAGTATCTAAGAACTATCTACCTACTCGAAAAAGGAATCGTTCTATGCTAATTTCCTTTAGACAATGCTATCCCACTATTGATGAGTAGGCAGCACCGTTGTTGGAGTTTGAGGGTCAATTCGAATGAGGGACATACGGTCACTAAAGCAATGTTAGGACGCCTTAGCGGTAACCCTAATATCTTAGATCATTTGTTTGAGGCAACAATATCAGAGGCAACCGTTTCGAGGAAACTATGATCTTTTAGACAAGAGGACGACCTCTAAAACGACCTATACTCAATAACCGTGTACGAAGGCAACCAAGTGGAGTGTACCCTAAGAGTGCGCATGTGCGAGTGTGTCGTTTTTCAGTTATTTTTTATCATTGCACATGTTAAGGGTGATCTAATTTGATTTTAAGATTAGGCATTCAGTCTTGTCATGCAAACCCTATTATGAAACATCCAGCAGTTATATAATTTGCGGAATTAAAATACAGAAATTAAATTACAAGGTGTCGGGTATTTACATCGCCAAAAGCAACCCTTTGAAAATAAAATAAAGCGGTAAAATAAATAAAAGGTCCTAATTATCTATTACATACCGGAAGCAGATACATCAATATGGATAAAAATAAATAAAGCGCGCGGGAAATTAAGTCGAATGCGAATTAGGGTTTTGACCCTTTTAAAAGAAAATGCTTTTTTGTTGTTGTTTTTATTTTAAGAAAAGAAATTAAATCCTAAGTTAAATACTAAATTAATTATAAAATAAATTAATTAATGAAAAAAAATAATTAATGACCTATTTTTGGAGTTTTTGATATTTTAAGAAAGAAATTAAAATAATTAAATTAGAATTAAAACCTAATGATTTCTAATTAATTTTAAATATTTACCAAAAATAAATTAAAGTTTCCTAGAATTAAAAACCTAAATTAATTAGTTAGTATTTATTAATAAAATAAAAAAAGAATTCTAAAATTTTATTGGATAAAAATATTTTTTGTGAATTTTGATAAAAAAAAGGAAATTTGTTTATTGGTTAGAAAATAAATAAAATAAAGCAATTAAAATAAATAAATATAAGAGAAAGAAGAAATTGGGCCTTTTTTGTTGGAGGTGCAGAAAGCATATTTGCTGGCCCATGTGGACTTTTTGCAATCCAGTGCATTTGTGTTGATTGATTCCATGGTGTACCTCCACTGCTTGACCACCAGATCTGGCCATCTGGCGTATTGATTAGTGAGGGAGTATGGTGAACTATGTACTTGCTTGCAAATTGGATCTCTTGAAAAATAAGAAGAAAATGCAAATTGTTGGAGGCAGGGATCGAACCCCTGACCTCCAGCCTTGGAATGCCTTAAACGCTGAGGTGTCTACCACTGTACCATGTTGCTTTGTTTGTTATACTAATATAATGCAATAATAATATATAGAACAAAATCAATGGCCAGCAAAAAAAAAACGCGCGCAATTTTTGAACGGGCAAATGGACGGATGACACTTCATCGTCCTTATCATCCAATGACTGTAATTTTACCTGCGGATTTTTATCTGCAGCTAAAAGCGCAGCTTCAATCCAAAATTCTCCTCAGGATATGAAAATGAGTTCTAAGGCCAGGGTTGAGTTCGTCTCAACCACCTGGATGCAACCATGTCCATCATGTAGCTCAATTTTACCTGAAACAAAAACCCCCAAAAACGCGAACCAAACCCTAACAATGGTGGTTCTCCATATAAGCCAGATAAATGCAATTGATTATTATGAAAAGCTTGCAAATGATGTGAGGGTTAAGAATATGCAGTTATTTCATGAAAACAATGTCTAATTTCTGAGATATGAAATCAAGAACAGGGGTAACTTGCGTGAGACTTACAATGCGTATGGAAGCTTGAAAATGTCGGGTTGTGATTGGTTTAGCTTCTGGAGATGGCCAGCAATCGATTGGGACAAGTCTCAAGCCCTGAAAATGACTCCAACCTTGATTTCGATCTCAAGCTTTTTTGTGATTTTTGCAACTTTTGTTCTGCCTCCACAAGTCTTCTCTAACCCTGATTCTCGTGCCTTTTGCTTGCTTATGTATTGTACATTGGATTAGGGTAGCATTTGTGGTTCAAATCTTGCTCTATCAATGCCCTTGAATTTGATTTGATTCTTCCATTAAATCTTTCCAAATTTGATTTGATTTCAATCTTTATGTGCTCTAATGCCTTGATCCGAGTTTTGAAGGGTGCAAGCTGTCTATTGAAACCTATAACTAAAACAAAATCTTTGGTTATCAATATTTTTGATTTTATGTGAGTTTATTTGATTTAAAATGAATTAATTTAAATAAAAATCAAATTAAATAGTAAAAAAAAGATATGGACACATGGCCAAAGCTAGATCGCGTGGGAAATGATGCAAACTCAAATCAAGTGAAAAAGAATGGGCCCATTTGGCAAAATTTGAAGTTTTGGGGATAGTTGACTTTTGGCAATTTTGTGAAAAGTCCAACTTCATCAATGCATAACTTCTTCAATTTTGAACTTTTGGAAGTGTTCTTTGACTTTTTAGGAAGATAGAGATGTCCTCTAATCAACCCTTTTGGTCTCATCTCATTTTGATATTCCATGCTCAAGTTATAAGCTTTGACAAAAAAAGGTGTTTTTGTTGACTTTTCAAAATGACCTATAATGTAAAAATTCATAACTTCTTGTGAGTGCATAATTTGATCTTGGGGTATGAATATGGATTGTAGGTAATTTCATCCTCTTAAATATTCGCTTTGGATGGTTCATTTATCATAAAGTATGAGAAAGTTATGCTTGGTCAAAGTTGAGTTGACTTTTCCTACAAAACCCTAATTTAGCAACTTTTGAATCTTGATGAATTTTGAGAAATCCTTGATGAATCATGATCAACCTTTGATAAAATGATGAAATATCCTTTAAAATTATAATGTTGACAAAAAATATTGAAGTTTGACTATTTGTAGGTCACAGTTGACTTTTGCCCTAGCACAGTCGATTTTTGGACATTTGAGCAATTGACTGAGCAAACTTCCTCTGCAAGGCTTGAATTTTGACATGGATGATCTTGAGAACATATTAGGACATTAGAGAGCACTTGGGACCACTTGGAATCAAATATCTTGATGCAACCTAAAACCCTAATTTGGGGTAGACTGCCTTTTGAGAGAACTTGTCTGACCAACTCTTGAGCAACCTTGGGCAACTTGGAGATTTTTCTTGTAATGTTTTGAGAAAAATGGGAGCGCAAATTTTGGGGTACAACATGCTGTATTTTAATCCAATTCCTAATTACTTTTGTCGAGTTAAAAGATTTCAAACTTCCGCTTTGTTGACCATAACCTCTATCTGTTCTTTACTTTTGTAACAAAACACTTTAACGATTAAAAATAGTAACTTAGACCAGAAAAAGGTTTTGTATTAAAAATTATCCCAACTGAGTCACTCGAGCCCTCGGTTATGTGACTTTACATACCGGTATACGAATTCTAGCCTAACATAATATCAGACTAAATCACAGAATAATTTCAGTGACAAAACAGAATAAACGTGATTATATTAATTAAAAGTAATAACAATTCTTAAAAATAAACCTGGTAATAATTCTGGATACGAGTATAATCACTTATAATTCTTGACTAGAAGCACTCCTGCACAAACTGTAGGCTTTTCTTCGGTCGGGAACAGAGCCAATTGTACCGAAAAATAAATGCTAGAGGAAGTATAAAATTTTGCAGGAAAGAGAATAATGCTTAAAGAAAATTGCCTAAATAAATGAATTCTCAAAGATATCCAAAAAAATCCCCACTTTAGTCGTTGTGTCCAGGGTCCTATTTATAGCCCTCTGTGTGATATGTTGGTTCTCGGTAATGTAGGAACACTTTGTGTTCTTTTGAGAAATAATAGGACTACTGAGACAGTTATGTTTCCATGCATTGACTGAGTGGACCGGAGAAGTAGGATGGACGTTGGATTTGCGTTAGAAATAGTTTTCTTCTATTGGATTTGGCAGTATGTGGTCAAAGAGGAAGAAAGTGGGCTTGTGACGTTCGTCAAGTCCAAGTAAGGATGGTCACTTAGTCCATTACGCCTGTGACGAATGGCAGCGTACCTTGACGATCGTCAAGGTATGTTCTATAGTGGGCCACGTGCTCACACGCCTTGTGATGGGCTTAAGTTGGTTTCTTCTATTCTCCTTTGGCCCTTTTGCTATCCTTGCACCCTTTTTTCTTCATTTCTTCCAAAGTGTTTAACTTAATATTTATCTGCAAAAATAGATGAACACCCGCGTAATACCTATAAAATAATATAATTTAAAATAAAATATGAGAAATAATTTATGTATATCAAGCCAAAAATATCATATATTTGTGTGTTGTTACAAATCATAACAGTTACCTAGGAACGACGTCAATAGCTTAGCACGCGTGACCTTTCAGAAACACACCAAGTGTTCATCTCCTAAAGGTTGCATGGGACAGTTGTTTGATATAATGAACTGCTGAACTATACTTGTAATGAAACGTTAGAGCATTTCAGAACTTTATATATAGCTTCTGATGTAACTTCTCTTCTAACTTCTGAAGAGTTGTTAATCAGAACATTCATTTCAGAACATTCTGAAGGCAAACACAGAAGATAAATACAATTTTATTCAGGTCATAATTCCATACAAATATTTTTCAAAATGAGTTTAAATCTATCTTCTGAAAGGGGTTTGGTAAAAATATCAGCCCGTTGATGGTCTGTTTTTACAAAGTTTAAATTTAAAATTCCTTTCTGAATGTAGTCCCTTATAAAATGATATTTAATTTCTATGTGTTTAGCTTTAGAATGCAAAATGGGATTTTTAGAAAGATAAATTGCAGAAGTATTATCACAGAAGATAAGAATTTTACTTTCATAAAGATTAAAATTTTCTAGCTTACTTTTCATCCAGATCATCTGAGAACTACATCCAGCAATAGATATATACTCAGCTTCTGTTGTTGAAAGTGCAATTGTTGTTTGCTTCTTACTGTACCACGAGATAAGATTGTCACCCAAAAATTGACAGCTTCTAGAGGTGTTCTTTCTTTCAATTCTATCTCCAGCAAATTCAGCATCACAATAACCTACTAGTCTGAAATCTTTTGATCTTCTGTAACACAGACCCAGATTAGTGGTACCTTTTAGATATCTTAGAATTCTCTTAACAACAGTTAAGTGAGATTCTCTAGGATCTGATTAAAATCTAGCACATAAACATACACTAAATAATATATCAGGTCTAGATGCAGTAAGATAGAGAAGGGATCCAATGATACCTCTGTAGAGCATCTGATCTACCTTCATACTTACCTCATGTTTTCCCAGAATGCATGCTGGATGCATTAGTGTCTTAGCATCTTTGCTTTCTGACATCTGAAACTTATTCAGAAGTTCTTTAACATACTTCGTCTGATGTATGTAAGTACCTTCTGGAGTCTGGTTAATTTGTATTCCCAGAAAGAACTTTAATTCTCCCATCATGCTCATCTCAAATTCTGCATGCATGGTCTCAGCAAATTCTTTTCTAAGGGAGATATTAGAGGTTCCAAAAATAATATTGTGATCGGTGGATCTGGAACTGACTATTTAACGCTAGTTCGCGAAATGTCGCGGAAGCAAGAGTCGCCACTGTCTTTTATTTTCTCCAACAAGGAAAGGACAAAAGAACAGCAAAATTCCTTTTCGAGATGTTTCTCGGTTCGGGAGGTAGATTTATAGAAAGGGAAGGTGTTAGCACCCTTTCTATCCATGGTTATCCATGGGCTCTTAGATACTTGCTCATTTGTGTTTTCAAAAGTGTTTGCTTTTCAGTTGTGAGTGAGTTTGAAAAAGTTTCGTTTAAAGATTTCAGATCGACTCTTGTATCAGTCCTCAAGAGTGTTTGAAAAATTGTTTTGAAAGCTTTTTGAAAAGTGTCGGTGTGAAAAGAGTTTTGATTTGTTTTTTAGAGCAAGTATCTATGAGTCATCTACCTACCCTAAGGAATTAGGTTGTGTAAATGTCCTTAAGGTAGTGCCATCCCACCATTGAGAGGTAGGTAGCACCACCGTTGGAGGTGTTCGGGTCAATTCGTTTGTAGGGACAGTGTGGTCACCGAAGCAACAGTAGGACACCTTAGAAGCTACCCTTATGCCATTGATCTCTTTTATTCCGAGGCAACCGTTTTGAGGCAACTATTCCGAGGCAACCGTTTCGAGGTAACTTGTTTCGAGGCAACTAGATCAATGGACATAAGGACTTACTAAGACGTCCTATACTCGACGATCACGTTTCGAGGGCAAGGCAACAGTGAGGCGTACCCTAAGAGTGGTGTGTGAATTTGTGTGTTATTTTCATGTTAATATTTGTCTTTGATCATGCATTTGTGGTGATCTACGCTTGTTTTTAATTTAGGCCATACATTCTTTCATGCAAAATTTAGCAGTTTTAACAATGCGGAAAGTAAATTGCGGGAAGTAAAATCCTACGCTATTACAAGGCGCGGGTCTATACATCGCCAAATTAACAAAGACCCGTTTTAATAAAAGATGCGAAAAGTAAAACCTAGTTACTATTACATGGCTTGAACAGTTACATAATATTAAAAAAAGGAAAATGAATAAGAATAAATGCGCGAAAAGAAATTAGAATCGAATGTTCGAGGGCGTTGGACCCTTTAAAGAAATTAAATGAAATTAAAAAGCTAATTAGTTATTTAATAAAAGGAAAGAAATGTTTTTTAGGTTTTTTTTTGTATTTATGAGATAAAGAAAAATTAAGATTAAAAGAAACCCTAATTCCAAGTTATTTTTAATTATTAATGAAAAAATGTTAAAGCTTAACCTAATTTACTAAATATTTAACATACATGTTTATTTACAAAATAAATTAGTAATTAATAATAATGATAAAATGAGAGAAAATTATTTTTAAAAAAAAATAAAAAGGTAAAAACCCTAATTTCTACATATTTTAATTTGTTAAGAAAAAGATTTAAGTTTTAAAACCTAATTTAACTAACTTAATTATTTAACATTTATTTACAAAATAAATTAATAGGAATTAAATATAATTAAACATATTTTAAGTTTTCTGTATTTTATATTGTGAAAATTATTTTATGGAATTTAAAGAAAACAATTAAAAACAAATAAAAGAATAAAAAGGAAAAATAAATAAAAATTAAAAATTGAGCAAACCATGGGGGGTATCAGGCCCCAAATGGAGGTTTTTGTGAGAAATCTAGCCCAAGAATGCAAGGCCTTTTTGACTTTCTGTGCTTGCACGTGGAGTGGTTGACTAGCGTGTATGGTAGACTGCATGTTCTGGCCATCAGATTGACCATCAGGGACACTTGGCAGGCTTGGATGTGGGGGTGTATGATGAACCCTGGGAGAGGCGCTGCACATCAACGTATTAAGACAAAAATTATTAAGCGTTTGGGGGGACCTGGGAATCGAACCCAGGTCCCAGTACCTGCAGGACACATCAGCCACCAACTGCACCAGCGCGTTTCTTTGTAATATTAGTGGGACATGATTATTATAATAGAAAAACAATATTATGTTGAGATAATCAAAAAACGCGCCAATATTTAAACTAACCAACCACGTTCAAACACCTCAGCGTCTTCTTCCTTTTTGTACCTGTAACATAATCAAATAGTGGGGGTTTTAAACCCCCACTAAACTCAACCAGAAAAAATAGCGAATAGCACAGAACCAAATATAAAAAGGGCGCGAGGTGATCAAATGATTCGTCTTCATGTCACGAATTCAATGGTACCGGTTTGAGGATCCAATTTTTCCATATGTGTAAACCCCTAAATCGAAGCTTCTGAAACCCTAGAGAACGTTAATGGCAACTCTTGATACAGGAATTGTTAGGACAATTAAATGGTACCATTAGCTTCAGAGCATCCATATTAGTGTAAATCAACAATTAAAATGCATGAACAATGCCTGAAAATTAAAACACGATTAGGGAAAATTTTGTGAAAAGTGTGACTTTGCTCTACCAATTCTTGAGGCCTGGAGACTGGTTCTTGATGGCAATACGTTCCTGGATGTCTTAGCAATGTTTTGAAATCCTTTTGGAGCTTTGAAACGCTTTGTAACTAGGTTTTCAGTTTTCAAAAGTTTGATGAAAATTTGCAATTTGGTGTGCAGCCTCTGAGCAATATTTCGTGTCTATGAGCATTAGGTTAACTTGTGTATATGTATTTGAGTGAAATTAGGTTAAGAAAACAAGCCCAAAGTCACTGTATTTATGATTTTGATTTTTGATTTTGTTCATATCGTTTTCCAATCTTTTTCCATGCCAATCATGCCAAATTTGGATGATATTTTCCCCTTGAGATAGTGCACGAAATCTCTTGCATATATGGAAGATATTTGCTGCATAAAAGATATTTAAAAACATGATTTGGTATTTTTCTTATATTTAAATTTAATTAAATGAATTAATGATAATAAAAATTCAAATAATTAATCAAAAATAAGAAAATAACTCCCTTTGAGGTCAATGGGTCGTGCATAGCCTTTGGGTAATGATTCATGAAAGAAATTGATGCCCATTAGCATTTTTGAAGCCTTTTGTGCAAAGTTGACTTTTCAAAATTCCCAAAAATTTCCCAACTTCCACAAGGCATATCTTGCTCAATTTTGAAGCTATGATCATGTTCTTGGACATTTTGGAAATGTCTTGAAGTCCTCTAACCAATTCCTTTGGTCCCATGTCATTTTGATTTACCAATCTCAAGTTATGGTCTTTGACTTAAAGTGCCTTTTTGTTGACTTTTGAAAATGACCTATAATGTTGAAATTGATAACTTTTTGTGAGAGCATTTCTTGGACTTGAAGTGTGAAGATGAGTTGTAGGAAATGTCATCCTCTTAAAAATGAGATTTGGATGGAATCTTTCTGATAAACCATGAGGAAGTTATGCCCTGGTCAATTTGCAGTTGACTTTTTCAACTGTCTCAAAATAGAAACTTTTGCATCTTGAGACTTTTTGAGCCATACTTTGAGAATCATGATAAAGAATTGATCAAATGATGTTTGTGGCTTCAAAATAATATGTTGACCAAAAAATTTGACTTTTGACTGTCAAATGACCATTTTTCCCCTGCAGTTGTTTGTGAAGCATTTAGGGTTTTTGGCTGTGCAATTTGATGCTGTGAGTCTTGAAACTTGGCATATGAATGCTTGACAATGCATGTAGGCATGTGGGACTTGATTCTACCCTTGGAAACCTCAATTTCTTTGCCAAAATCAAAACCCTAATTTTGACTGTGTTAGGAGGCAATTGGACTGTGCAACCCTTGAGAGATTTTGAACCTTGACCTTGCCAAATCTTGAAGAATATGGGAGGGAAAATTTTGGGGTACAACAGTTGCCCCTGTTCAATCTTCTTAGACATGAGGATGTAGATTGGCTGGCGTGCCTTTCGTAATCCGAAGGTGGAAGATGATTGAACACTAGAGTGCCTAGAAATTTGCACTCACATAGTAGAGTGTCAGCAGTATGATGCAGGAATGGGCTTACATATGCCATTTGGAGAGTGATGATGGATAGGAGTGGTGATGGGCTTATAGATGCCATCTGGAAGTGTGGCTGAAATTTCTCAAGAATGGGCTTATAGATGCCATTTGGAGACTGTTGGTATGTGGATGGGCTTATAGATGCCATCTAGGTGTCGATCGCGCAAGAGATTCCTTAGAGAGAACTTGCGTACCTGAGAAAGAAAAATAATTACCTGGCTTGTTACAGGAGTTGATCTTCAATCTATTTGTGTAGATGTGCCCTGGCTGGATACAGGAATCGAATCTTTAAACTCTTAGGACGTGCCCTGGCAAGATACAGAAATCGAGTCCGGAGAATATAGTCGTCAACAGATACACCCTGGCAAGATACAGGAATCAGATCTGGAACTTCAAAAGGTTTTTGTCGATAATGATGTGATGAATGAATCTGGGACGGTTACTACCTCAACGGGATGATGAGAGAACCTTGAACGATTACTACCTCAACGGGACGATGAGAGAACCTTGGACGATTACTACCTCAACGGGACGATGAGAGAACCTTGGATGATTACTACCTCAACGGGACGATGAGAGAACCTTGGGCGATTACTACCTCAACGGGACGATGAGAGAACCTTGGACGATTACTACCTCAACGGGACGATGAGAGAACCTTGCATGATTACTACCTCAATGGGACGATGTGAGAACCTTGGGCGATTACTACCTCAACGGGACAATGAGAGAACCTTTGGGCGATTACTACCTCAACGGGACGATGAGAGAACCTTTGGGCGATTACTACCTCAAAGGGACGATGAGAGAACCTTTTGGCGATTACTACCTCAACGGGACGATGAGAGAACCTTTGGGCGATTACTACCTCAACGGGACGATGAGAGAACCTTTGGGCGATTACTACCTCAACGGGATGATGAGAGAACCTTGGGTGATTACTACCTCAACGGGACGATGAGAGAACCTTGGGCGATTACTACCTCAACGGGACGATGAGAGAACCTTTGGGCGATTACTACCTCAACGGGACGATGAGAGAACCTTTGGGCGATTACTACCTCAACGGGACGATGAGAGAACCTTTGGGTGATTACTACCTCAACGGAATGATGAAGGAATCTTGGACGTCTTCTACCTCAAACGGTAAAGACTTTTATCTGTTGATCGTTCTTTCCTGAAAAAATAACGAGTTAGTTGTATGCAATGTCATAATGTATGAATTGCCTGATTTTAAGATGTTCTCAAAAAAATATATATGAGATTTGTGTTGTATGATGCGTATGCATGCTATAATGTATGAAGATGTAATGCTCATGAAGGTATCTTTGTCTAGGAAAATAAATCCTTGACGGGTGCCGGGAAGTTAACTCCTTGGCTGATGTTGAAGAGAGTTCTTCGGTTTCGCTGGGGATGGTAGTTGCAAGAATACCGGTAGGAGAAGATGACTTTGTTGGGGAATAAAATTGGCGAATAGAATACTCTGCGGGGAATCTACTCTGTAGGAAGAGATACTTTGCTGAGATACTGATGATAACTCCGTTGGGGATACCATTGACGAGCTTTGTTGGAAGATCTGATGAACTCTGCTGGGGATAGGAAGACTTCGCTGAGGACGATCTTTCCGTGGCCATTAGCTGAGGATAACCCCGTTATATCCTGGTGGGGAAATAACCTTTGAATAAAATCCGGGAGACGCGTTCGTGCTTTGCAAGGGATAAGCTTCCAGAATCTACTGGGGATAAGCTTCCTGCTGGGGAGATGGATTCCACTTTCCTGGGGAAACTTCTGGGCTGGACTCTCCTGGGGGAATTAAGGTATCTTGGTTACATTCTTCAACCGAACTTGTCTTGGTACCTTGGTGGACAGATCAATTAGATTGCTTAGACAACTCATTATTGCCCCAGTTTCAGTGGGAGAAGGCACCTATGGGGGTAATTGACAAATCTTCTGGTAGACAGGTGACGAGATGCCAGGACATAGTCGTACGCTTTAATCCCTAATTTTTTCTTGGACCGCCCTTTCGGGTTTTCAGTCCACCGGGATAGCCTTTTTTGCCCAAGCCGCCTTTTCAGGTTTTCGACTTGCCGGGTGTACAGATTTTTTTCATTTCATCCCCTTATTTTGCCCGAACCCTTTTGGTTCGCCGGGAAGCCCTTATTTTTGCCTAGGTGTGTCAACCTAGCGAGTCTTTGATTATGCGTAGTATTTTTTCGACTATGTCCGTGCCCTCAGGATGCAGGGAGTTGTCACTGTCAGTAGTGATGTGTTGTCATACTGCCAGAAGATGTCTGATCAGGCAAGATTCGTTGTCGGAATGCCCCAGGTGATCCAGATGGAGATTTGCCCCAGGCTGGTTGGCCTTTTGAGAGATTCTCCGAATCTTGGCTGGACTGCCCCAGATGATGGACACTGATCATGCCATGCCCCTTGGTTGGAAGTGTTTTTGTTCATCAGATATTCTTCGTGCGAACTTCTTTGTTGTTCGAACAAAAAGTCATATGCAAATAATGTTATTTAAAAATGCAAAGCTTATGTCTGTCTTGAAGTTTTTTGAAAATGCATTTTTCAGTAAAACAATGTGAATTTTGTAAAATGCGATGTCAACTCGTTATTTTACCGCAAGCCTTAAGGAGTCAGGATACCTTTCGTAACAGTATGCTTTCGAACTAACCCATGCTTCAGCTAGGACTTTTAAGGGTTGTAGCGTGGCCTGGTTCACGGTTTAAGAAACAAAGGATAAAGGCTCAAATTTTATTTGTACCCACCCGTTCTTCGTGATGTTCTTTAAACCTAAACTCAGCTAATCGCGCGTTAGACTTTGTTTGAGTCCTTGTCCTGATATCCCAATGATGGTTCGAATATTGACGGTTTATTCTGACTAGGCTGTCATTTCCCTTTTTTTTGTTGAGGGTTCGTTGGACCTCTTTCTTTTTTATTATTATTATCCCTATTTTTTCCTGAACTGTTTATTTTTGTAATTACAGTCAGCGGGATGCCCCAGTTTTTGTAAGTCTCCTTCATAGGTTTTGACTTATTGGGCTTTTATTTTGAGAAATAATGACTGCCTGTCTTTATGATTATTCGGAACCATCACGATTTTTTGTTTTGTAAGGACTCCTTTGGTGCCATTCGTTATGCACTTGGATCAACTGAGAGAACTACCCTGCCCCAGGTTATGATTAAGGGTTTTAAATTTCGAAAAGAAAAACTCCTACTTCTTTGGCTCAGAGGGGTTGACGAGGGATTATCTTCCTTATAACTCCAGTGTTTAAGAATTGAAACAATGCCTGTACCTCATCAGCGGGGTCTGTTCAAAAGCATATTGTAGATTGTGGTATCGTTTTCGTCATCCTCCCTCAAGAGGCTTAGAATTTTCAATCAAGAGTTGATCATCACAAAAAATATGAAAACAGTTTTAAGCATAGTAAACATAATTACTTCAAAACAGACACGTGTAATGCATTAATGAAATAACAAAGTTTGACATGAATAAAATGTTTGAACAATCAAAGAAAAATACAACTTGAACATTCGAATGAACAAAAGACATTCTCGATGATTTGGTGTAGGATCAATGTTCAAACTTGACCTCCTTGGCGTCGATCAAATCCTGGATCTTGTTCTTCAAGGTCCAACAGTCGTCGATGTCATGTCCGGGACTGTCAAAATGGTAGGCACATCTCACACCCGGGTTGTACTTGGGAGAGGAAGTATCAGGATTTTCAGGAGGATCCTTTAGTGTGATCAGTTTTGCCTTCAACAATTGCTGTAATCCCTGAGACAAAGACATGTTGATGTCCGTATACTTCCTATCTTGATACCTTATCCTACGCCTATTGCTCTTTCTTTGTTGAACAGGCACGGGACCAGAGATCTGGATTGCCCCTACATCATGACGACCCTTTTTACCATGTATAGCATTGGACTCCTTCTTCCCACCGTGGGGCTTTTTCTGAGCATCAGCAAGTGCGGTTTCTTGAATCTTCCCCGACTTGATACCAGCTTCAATTCTCTCCCCAGTCAAGATAAGATTTGTGAACCCAGCAGAAGAATTCCCAATCAGATGGTTGTAGAATGGACCAGACAGGGTCCCCAAAAACATGTCCACAAGTTCACGGTCAGTCAGCGGTGGTTGTACCCTACCAGCCAGGTCTCTCCACTTCTGCGCGTACTCTTTAAAACCTTCTCCCAATCCTAGCGACATACCCTGGAGTTGGGTACGCGTAGGAGCTAGGTCGGCATTGTACTGATACTTCTTGTAGAACGCAGTAGCCAAGTCCTCCCAGCTGCGGATGTTGGTTCCATTCAGTTGATAGAACCAGTCGAGTTAAGTTCCCGACAGACTATCCTGAAAGAAGTGAATCCACAAATTCTTGTCAGCCGTGTAGGGATGGATCCTCCTTATGTAAGACCTGAGATGCAGCTTAGGACAGGATGCCCCGTCGTACTTGGCAAAGGCAGGTGCCTTGAATTTATGCGGGATTACTACCCCAGAAGACAGACCTAGATCTTCAAAGTCCAGGCCGAGCACTTTTTGTATCTCCATGGCACTTAGCCGGTCTTCCAACTGTTTATACCTGTCCTCAGCTGGAGGGTACTGCTCATCATTGAACTCTGTCTCGTTGTCGGAGACCACTGGACTAGGCACCTCTCTCTCATGGGGACTGTCTTTCCCAACAGATGGGGTAGTCTGCTCAACTTCGTTTTGTGACCCATTCCCAGATTTGTGTCTAGGGTTGAACAGCACCATTCTCTTCTTCTTCTTTTCAAAAGCAGGGTCTTCAGATCTTGTTGCCCCTGGGCCAAACTCATGATCAACTCTTGGAATTGGGCGTTCTGAGCCTGGAGGGCCTTGATGGACTGCTCAGTAGATGATTCAGGATTCATGACGATCGGCTGAAATAAATAGCGAAGAAGGTAAGCAACCCGTAAAAGGGATACCTGTGATGCAATGACGTGTATGTATGCATGCAATGTTTTCAAGGATCTCGTGGGGTAAACAAGAAAATTGTTAGAGTTGGGATCCGATAGCTTGATTGAAGGAACTGCATATTGTTGAGAGTCCTTCTTCAAGGGTCAAGGCTCACCATATCGAGTGGGTCATAGCCCCTGACAACCTTGTCTAGAGGAAAATAAATCCCCTTTGCCCCTTGCTGGACAGTTGGTTCATCATGACCTGCATCACAAGCCCTTGAGATCCTTAAAATGTGTTAGTCCTTATGTAGGATGCGTGCAATGGTATGATGTTATGCTATGCATGGAGTAATGTAGGTAAGCCCAGTTATGAGTCCAGATTAAGGACTGTAAACAAAACCTGCACGAAACTCAAGTGTCAGATAACAAGTATGCAAGTAGTCAAGTTTGAAAGCACATAAGTCACACAAAGATCCCTTAGAGTTTAGGCCAGCATGGGGTCTAGGTATTACCCTCTTTCAGTTTGTTGGTTAAGACCTGTCCTATCAGAAGTAACCGGGTTCTAGAGGGTCCCAATATCAATGGATTGCTTTCATTGTTCATCGTTTCGATTTAGCCACTGAACTGGCGACCGAAATATTCCAAGAAAACAACCCTCAACTGAGTGTAGTATCGAGTATCAACCAACCTCAGACTGCACCAAAGTCAGTTATCTCACTACCCTAAAGAGGCCAAGATGGTTCAATTAAGGTTCCTAAGGTCAGTTGATGCTTCACGACACCACGCGGCGGCCCCGTACTCTCCTTGATTGAACTCAAGGGTTACCGGTACACACCAAAGTGCCACATCAACGTAGCAGAAAGCTTCAATCGTGTCGGTATACCCCACATAGTTCCCTCACAGCCTTGTTTCTACTTTCTAAGAAGGTATCCCCCAGATCCGGGTTAGGATCTATAGATCTCCCAAAACAGTCCCACAATAATAAAGCAAACAATTCAGACAATTGAAAACACAAGTGATCTTAGTCCTAAGGTACACCTCACTTTATAAGAGTAGGTCCCCAGCAGAGTCGCCAGTTCTGTGATCGGTGGATCTGGAACTGACTGTTTAACGCTGGTTCGCGAAATGTCGCGGAAGCAAGAGTCGCCACCGTCTTTTATTTTCTCCAACAAGGAAAGGACAAAAGCACAGCAAAATTCCTTTTCGAGATGTTTCTCGGTTCGGGAGGTAGATTTATAGAAAGGGAAGGTGTTAGCACCCTTCCTATCCATGGTTATCCATGGGCTCTTAGATACTTGCTCATTTGTGTTTTCAAAAGTGTTTGCTTTTCAGTTGTGAGTGAGTTTGAAAAAGTTTCGTTTAAAGATTTCAGATCGACTCTTGTATCAGTCCTCAAGAGTGTTTGAAAAATTGTTTTGAAAGCTTTTTGAAAAGTGTCGGTGTGAAAAGAGTTTTGATTTGTTTTTTAGAGCAAGTATCTATGAGTCATCTACCTACCCTAAGGAATTAGGCTGTGTAAATGTCCTTAAGGTAGTGCCATCCCACCATTGAGAGGTAGGTAGCACCACCGTTGGAGGTGTTCGGGTCAATTCGTTTGTAGGGACAGTGTGGTCACCGAAGCAACAGTAGGACACCTTAGAAGCTACCCTTATGCAATTGATCTCTTTTATTCTGAGGCAACCGTTTTGAGGCAACTATTCCGAGGCAACCGTTTCGAGGCAACTTGTTTCGAGGCAACTAGATCAATGGACATAAGGACTTACTAAGACGTCCTATACTCGACGACCACGTTTCGAGGGCAAGGCAACAGTGAGGCGTACCCTAAGAGTGGTGTGTGAATTTGTGTGTTATTTTCATGTTAATATTTGTCTTTGATCATGCATTTGTGGTGATCTACGCTTGTTTTTAATTTAGGCCATACATTCTTTCATGCAAAATTTAGCAGTTTTAAGAGTGCGGAAAGTAAATTGCGGGAAGTAAAATCCTACGCTATTACAAGGCGCGAGTCTATACATCGCCAAATTAACAAAGACCCGTTTTAATAAAAGATGCAGAAAGTAAAACCTAGTTACTATTACATGGCTTGAACAGTTACATAATATTAAAAAAAGGAAAATGAATAAGAATAAATGCGCGAAAAGAAATTAGAATCGAATGTTCGAGGGCGTTGGACCCTTTAAAGAAATTAAATGAAATTAAAAAGCTAATTAGTTATTTAATAAAAGGAAAGAAATGTTTTTTAGGTTTTTTTTTGTATTTATGAGATAAAGAAAAATTAAGATTAAAAGAAACCCTAATTCTAAGTTATTTTTAATTATTAATGAAAAAATGTTAAAGCTTAACCTAATTTACTAAATATTTAACATACATGTTTATTTACAAAATAAATTAGTAATTAATAATAATGATAAAATGAGAGAAAATTATTTTTAAAAAAATAATAAAAAGGTAAAAACCCTAATTTCTACATATTTTAATTTGTTAAGAAAAAGATTTAAGTTTTAAAACCTAATTTAACTAAATTAATTATTTAACATTTATTTACAAAATAAATTAATAGGAATTAAATATAATTAATCATATTTTAATTTTTCTGTATTTTATATTGTGAAAATTATTTTATGGAATTTAAAGAAAACAATTAAAAACAAATAAAATAATAAAAAGGAAAAATAAATAAAAATTAAAAATTGAGCAAACCATGGGGGGTATCAGGCCCCAAAGGGAGGTTTTTGTGAGAAATCTGGCCCAAGAATGCAAGCCCTTTTTGACTTTCTGTGCTTGCACGTGGAGTGGTTGACTAGCGTGTATGGTAGACTGCATATTTTGGCCATCAGATTGACCATCAGGGACACTTGGCAGGCTTGGATGTGGGGGTGTATGATGAACCCTGGGAGAGGCGCTGCACATGAACGTATTAAGACAAAAATTATTAAGCGTTTGGGGGGACCTGGGAATCGAACCCAGGTCCCAGTACCTGCAGGACACATCAGCCACCAACTGCACCAGCGCGTTTCTTTGTAATATTAGTGGGACATGATTATTATAATAGAAAAACAATATTATGCTGAGATAATCAAAAAACGCGCCAATACTTAAACTGACCAACCACGTTCAAACACCTCAGCGTCTTCTTCCTTTTTGTACCTGTAACATAATCAAATAGCGGGGGTTTTAACCCCCACTAAACTCAACCAGAAAAAATAGCGAATAGCACAGAAGAAAATATAAAAAGGGCGCGAGGTGATCAAATGATTCGTCTTCATGTCACGAATTCAATGGTACCGGTTTGAGGATCCAATTTTGCCATATGTGTAAACCCCTAAATCGAAGCTTCTGAAACCCTAGAGAACGTTAATGGAAACTCTTGATACAGGCATTGTTAGGACAATTAAATGGTACCATTAGCTTCAGAGCATCCATATTAGTGTAAATCAACAATTAAAATGCATGAACAATGCCTGAAAATAAATACATGATTAGGGAAAATTTTGTGAAAAGTGTGACTTTGCTCTACCAATTCTTAAGGCCTGGAGACTGGTTCTTGATGGCAATACGTTCCTGGATGTCTTAGCAATGTTTTGAAATCCTTTTGGAGCTTTGAAACGCTTTGTAACTGGGTTTTCAATTTTCAAAAGTTTGATGAAAATTTGCAATTTGGTGTGTAGCCTCTGAGCAATATTTCGTGTCTATGAGCATTAGGTTAACTTGTGTATATGTGTTTGAGTGAAATTAGGTTAAGAAAACAAGCCCAAAGTCCATGTATTTATGATTTTGATTTTTGATTTTGTTCATATCTTTTTCCAAATTTTTTCCATGCCAATCATGCCAAATTTGGATGATATTGTCCCCTTGAGATAGTGCACGAAATCTCTTGCATATATGGAAGATATTTGCTGCATAAAACAGATTTAAAAACATGATTTGGTATTTTTCTTATATTTAAATTTAATTAAATGAATTAATGATAATAAAAATTAAATAATTAATCAAAAATAAGAAAATAACTCCCTTTGAGGTCAATGGGTCGTGCATAGCCTTTGGGTAATGATTCATGAAAGAAATTGAGGCCCATTAGCATTTTTGAAGCCTTTTGTGCAAAGTTGACTTTTCAAAATTCCCAAATATTTCCCAACTTCCACAAGGCATATCTTGCTCAATTTTGAAGCTATGATCATGTTCTTTGACATTTTGGAAAGGTCTTGAAGTCCTCTAACCAATGCCTTTGGGCCCATGTCATTTTGATTTACCAATCTCAAGTTATGGTCTTTGACTTAAAGTGCCTTTTTGTTGACTTTTGAAAATGACCTATAATGTTGAAATTGATAACTTTTTGTGAGAGCATTTGTTGGACTTGAAGTGTGAAGATGAGTTGTAGGAAATGTCATCCTCTTCAAAATGAGCTTTGGATGGAATCTTTATGATAAACCATGAGGAAGATATGCCCTGGTCAATTTGCAGTTGACTTTTTCAACTATCCCAAAATAGAAACTTTTGCATCTTGAGACTTTTTGAGCCATACTTTGAGAATCATGACCAAGAATTGATCAAATGATGTTTGTGGCTTCAAAATAAGATTTTGACCAAAAAATTTGACTTTTGACTGTCAAATGACCATTTTTCCCCTGCAGTTGTTTGCGAAGTATTTAGGGTTTTTGACTGTACAATTTGATGTTGTGAGTCTTGAAACTTGGCATATGAATGCTTGACAATGCATGTAGGCATGTGGGACTTGATTGGACCCTTGGAAACCTCAATTTCTTTTCCAAAATCAAAACCCTAATTTTGACTGTGTTAGGAGGCAATTGGACTGTGCAACCCTTGAGAGATTTTGAACCTTGACCTTGCCAAATCTTGAAGAATATGGGAGGGAAAATTTTGGGGTACAACAAATATCATCAACATAAATTTGAAAAATTAAAATGTCATTTTTAAATGTCTTTCTGATTAATGTTGTGTTCACTTTCCCTCTGGTAAAATCTTTTTCTAAAAGGAAATTACTCAAACGTTCATACCAATCTCTGGGAGATTGTTTTAAACCGTATAAAGACTTTTTTAATTTAAAAACATGTTCTAGATACTTTAAGTCATTAAAACCAGGAGGTTGATGGACATAAACTTCTTCTTCTATATAGCCATTTAAAATTGCACTTTTAACATCCATTTGATATAATGAAATGTTATTTTGAACAGTAAAAGAAATTAATAATCTAATAGATTCTAACCTGGCGACTGGGGCAAAGGTTTCATTATAATCAATTCCTTATTGTTGACTATAACCCTGTGCAACCAGTCGTGCTTTGTTTCTGACCACCTCACCTTTCTCATTTAGTTTGTTTCTGAAAACCCAATTAGTTCCTATAATGTTGAATCCTTTAGGTCTTGGAACTAGATCCCATACATCATTTCTGGAAAATTGATTGAGTTCATCTTGCATTGCTAGGATCCAATCATTGTCTTCCAGAGCTTCATCAATAGAGGTTGGCTCAATCAGAGATACCAATCCAAATAATGATTCTTCATTGATTCTGAGAGAGGATCTTGTTCGGATGGGATCTTCTTTTCTTCAAATAATCACAGCTTCTTTATGAGCTGAAGCGATTCTGGGAAACCTTTTCTGAGTGGGTTGTTCAGAGATTCTGAGATTATCCAGAGCATTATCAAGAGGATGATCTTCTGAGTCTTCCTTTGCTTCTAACTTTTCAAAGTTTGAGAGATGATCTTCTGTACCTACAGAAATATCAATATGCTTTGGTTGTTGCTGGCCAAGCTTGTCATCAAACCTGACTTTGATTGATTCTTCAACAATTAGAGTTTTTGTGTTGTATACTTTATATCCTTTTGAGCTTTCAGAATATCCAAGCAGAAAACACTTTTTTGCTTTAGAATCAAACTTGTTCAGATTATCTTTAGAGTTCAGAATAAAACAAGTACATCCAAAAGGATGGAAATATGAAATAGTTCTAATGGCCTAGAGGAAGAAACAACATTTTTTATTTAAAAGAAGGTTTTGAAAAAATTTCTTTTTGACATGCTTCGCACAGAGCTTCTGATGCTGTATTTCCATTCCTGTTTCCAATAGATTCAAAGCCAGTAGCTTTTGTTTCTGATTGCCTTTGAAATCCGAGAATCCTTTAAGTTCCAGGTTTTGGAACATATGCTTTCTTTCCTCCATGTGTAGATAGCATCCAGAGTCCAGGTGTTAATATTAGTGTTTCAACCTTGCTATTAAAAAAATCTGCAACATAGATGATTTTGTCTTTTGGTACCCATATCTTTTTGAGTCCATGACAGTTAGAGTTTCCAAAATTCTGTTTGAATTTTGGATTAGTATAAAACGCCTTACCATCATGTTTTATATCATGTGTTTACCCAGTGGTGAAGTGAGAATAGAGAGGAGTGCGTTTGATAACCAGATCCTTAACTTTCTTAGGCTGGGATACTTTGCCTTTGTATCCCATACCTATTCTATCATTCTTGCTAACTACATAGAACATTGAAGCCATTTTGCTTCTATCTATGTTTTTAGCTAGAAACGTCTGAAAGCTTTGATCATATTCCTTTATGATCTTATCAGCATTACTGGGATCCTCTGAGGTTATTTCCTTCTGAGAGTTTTGTAAATTATTTTCTAGTTTTGAAATCTTTTCTTTTAACTCAGAGTTTTCTGATCTTAGACTCTCAGTTTCTTCTGAGTCAGAAGCAATATCCTTTTTCAGGTTCCTGAATTTGACTCGAAGCTGCTGATATCTTTCAAAAATTTCACTCAGACTTTCTCCTAGTTCAACTTTAGTAAATTTAACAGTGAAATCAGGGAATACCTGTTCAACATCTGATTCTGATTCTGACCCTGATTCTGATTCTGAAGATTTGGAGACATCTAATAAGTTGTCCATTTAAGCTATATTGGCTTGTTCATCTTCTGATTCTATTCCGTCTTCAGAAGATTCAGAGTCATCTCCTGTTCTTTTGGAGTTTCTGAAATTCTTCTGCCTGTGCTTCCGCAGCTGATTGATTCTTCTGGATGGAAAGAATAGTTCGTCTTCTTATGACGAGGATTCTCCATAGTTTTATGCTTCTGCTTCTGCCTGCAAAATTTCGGTTTCATATTTGTTAGATTTCAGAGCGAGAGACTTACATTGCTTCTGAGGCTCATCATCTTCTAACTTTATCTCATGGCTTCTGAGGGATCTGACAAGTTCTTCTAGAGATATTATGTTCAGATCTTTTTCCATTTTGAGAGCCGTGACCATTGGTCTCCACTGTTTTGGTAAACTTCTGATGATCTTCTTTACATGATCAGCAGTTGAGTACCCTTTGTCCAACACCTTTAGCCCTGCCACCAGAGTTTGGAATCTATAGAACATTGTTTCAATGGTTTCGTTTTCTTCTATTCTGAAGGCTTCATACTTCTGAATGAGCGTAAGGGCCTTAGTTTCTTTTACTTACATGTTGCCTTCATGCGTCATTCTCAGAGAATCAAACAAGTTCTTAGTTGTTTCTCTGTTTGTGATTTTCTCATACTCTGAATATGAGATGGCACTCAAGAGAATCGTTCTAGCCTTGTGATGATTTCTGAAGTCTTTCTTTTGATGATTTGTCATCCTTTTTTTGTCAATCTTGTTTCCTTCTGAGTCTATAGGATGTTTGTAACCATCCAAGACTATATCCCATAAATCACTATCATGACCTAGAAAGAAACTTTCTAGTCTATCTTTCCAATATTCAAAATCTTCTCCATCAAATACAGGAGGTTTGTTGTAGATATTGTCGTTTTGTTCAGTTGCCATTGTGTTTTCTTTCTGGATCTTTTCCTGACACGGTTAAGTGTTGTGCTCAGAGTCAAGCTCTGATACCAATTGAAGGTGAGAAAACACTTAGAAGGGCGGGGGGGGGGGGGGGGGGGGGGGTGGTTAATAAGTTTCTCTTTTTATTTTTCTTAAATGCTCAACAATAATGGAAAGACACAGTTATTTTTATCCTGGTTCGTTTGAACTCAAACTACTCCAGTCCACCCGCCAAGGTGATTTCTCCTTTCTCAACAAGGACTTAATTCACTATAATCAAACTGATTACAATCACACAACCAAACTGTTGTGACTAATAATTCAATGCACAAGTAAACTTACAAGTGACTAACACCACTAAGACTCAAACTAGTCCTAGCCTTCTTGAGAAATCTGACCAAACTTGGTCTCTCAAGGAACAATTACAAGAAATAAGTCTTTACAGATAGTGAAACAAATTGCTTCTTAAAAAGCTATATCACAAACTGTGATTTTTCACTAAGATAAGTTTAGCACTTGAGAAAATGATAAAGTGTTTGTGAGCAGCAAAATATTTTCACGTCATTAGATCTTGGTAGTTGGCTTGCAAAATGGTCTTCTATTTATAGCATGAAGAAAATGACCATTGCTGCCTTCAAAAGTGGAGAGCAATTAATGTTTGCGTGTTTGCTTGCAGTATTGCATTTTCCAATGAACTAGCGTAGACACTTGAGTGCATGTAGCCTGCTTTGCATTAAATGAACAAATGACACCTCTCAGAGCATGTTTCCTGAAACTTGACAAGACTTGTTAGCTTCTTTATTCTTTCAGAACTAGCTTCATGTCTTGCTTCAGAATATGCTTGCAAATCTTCTTATCAGTGCTTGCTTTGTAGAAATGTTCTGAACAAAGTTCACATGGAAACTTGCTAGCGTTTAGAAGATGCATAAAATAGTTTCTTATCAGAGTCAGCATCATAACATGCAAATCTTCTTATCAGCGCTTGCTTGCAGAAATCTTCTGAGCATAGTTTACATGGAAACTTGCTAAGCTTTAGAAGATGCATAAAATAGTTTCTTATCAGAGTCAGCATCAGAACTTGCGCTAAAACAAATAGTTCTTTCATCAAAGAACTTCTTCATTTATTTTTAGCTCAACACGCCAAAATGATTTTCATCTAGGAAAATAGTTCAGTCAGAAAATTATCTGAAACAAATAAATATGCTCATCAGATTATCAATTATATAAAATATATTTTATTGTTATCATCAAAACTCTGAGATATGATCAGAACCAATCTTGTTCTAACAGTATCCTCAAAGGAATCAAGAAAGAACTGAACACCGACCGATGGTAGGGGCTGTCATGATCCCTAATCTGTCACCTACTCAACAAAGGAATGATCAACCTAGAACAGAGAGTCCAATAAGAAAATTTACCCGAATTAATATGCCACTATCTCAAGTACTACCACATTTTTTGAGATCTAATCTGGTAACTTTGAAAGAAGCTCCAAAGAATCCTAACACAACATCTCCTCACTACCATCCTAATGCTCGTTGTGCATACCATTCAGAAAGTCTAGGCCATGATACTAACAACTGTTGGGCTTTGAAAAACAAGGTACAAGACCTTATTGAAGCCAAAGAAATTGAGTTTGATGCTCCTAAAATCCCGAATGTTATCACTGCTCATATGCCCAAGCATTGTCGTGGTGTTAACACTGTTGAAGATGATCTGTTTGTTTCTAATGTTGACGAACTTGTTACTCTTGTCCTAACCGTCAAGAAGAACCTATTGAAGGCCAGTTTATTTCAGGGTTGTGTTGAAGGTTGTCACTTCTGTTTATCCCGACCAACTAGTTGTCATTTATTGAAAGCAGGTGTTCAGCGCCTAATGGATGACAAAGAGATTTTGTTTGAAAAGACTCTTGTTCCAACTGTTTCTTACAAAGATGTTTCAATAGTAACCATTTCCGCCAATCCTTCCAGGGTCTCCACCAAAAGACCCATTAGGATTACATCAGTTCCTAAAGTAGCTCCACTAATAATTACTATGCCTGGACCAATCCCGTACTCAACAGATAAGATCATCCCATAGAATTATGGGGGCGATGTCTACAATCATGGTGTCAGGCAAGATTGGCCGGTTGTTGAAGACTCAATTTCTGAGGAAGATAACCCAGACATCAGTAATATTGCGGGAACCAGCAAGATAACTTGAAGCGGAAGAATTTTCTCTCCGGAGATTGCTCCTCCGAAGAATATCATCGGTCATGTGATCATCCATGTTCCTGTTCCTCTTGACACTACTACTACTACACCTGCTGATACTCCTACCACTGAGTCAATAGAAACTCGGGGCAAAGGCATTCTGGTTGAACCTGTCCGCATAAAGGCATAATCAATATCTATCCCTGAGGCCTCCCAAAATAAGATGGAAGAAATTATGAAGATTATAAAGAGAAGTGACTACAACATAGTCGAACAGCTAGGGCAGACTCCGTCAAAAATTTCCATGTTGGCTTTGTTGTTATGCTCCGAGGCTCATGCAAAGGCCTCGGTGAAATTCCTTAAAACTGCCCATGTACCATAAGAAACCGTTGCTTATCAGTTCCAAGACTGTGTGGCCAACTTGACCGCGGATAATGGTTTATGCTTTTCTGATGCTGACTTGACAACTAGAGGGAGGAAGCACAACAAGGCATTGCATGTCTCTTTCGAATGCAGGGGCACAACCTTGGCCCACGTCTTGGTTGATATCGGTCCGTCCTTGAATGTGCTTCCTAAGAAGGCTCTTGATAGACTCGACTGTGAAGGTTTGACCTTAAAACCCAACAATATAGTGGTAAGGGCCTTCGACGGTTCAAAGAGAATTGTTCATGGGGAGGTGGACATCCCCATAAAAGTTGGAACCCAGACCTTTTATTCAACTTTTTACGTAATGGACATTCGCCCTTCCTACTCCCGCTTATTGGTCCGACCATGGATTCACAATGCTGGTGTTGTCACCTCTAGATTACATCAAATGCTGAAATACCCAACCAATGGGTAGATCATTATTGTCCATGGGAAAGAGGAATATATGGTCAGTCACTTAAACTCCTTCAGATACGTGGAATTGGATGGTGAATTCATTGAAACTCCGTTTCAGCATTTCGAGGAAGTCCCACCAACCGTAGCAGTAACCAAAGTTGTTTCTCAAATCCCGAAGATTACAAGACCTCCGCTAAAGATGTCTTCTCTGAAAGATGCCAAGGCAGTGATTGAAGAAGGTGAGTGTACTATTTGGGGCCAACTCCCGGATATCCCATACAAGTCTGACAAATTTGGTATGGGTTTCACTTCAGGAGCTCAGAAAGTTGTACGTCGTGCTCGCGCCGGGGGACCCCCTTTCAAGATCAGCAACCACAGAGTCAACGTAGTGGAGGATGATGAGGATAGCTACGAGCTGGAGGAATGAATTTTCCCAACTGTCAATGTAGGACTTAGCAACTAGGAAGCTAAATATTTTGTCCCAATTACTTTTATCCAACATTAATTGTATTTAAATTTTGTCGGATCTGTAATAATTAAAGAATTCATACTTTTAAAGCCTTGTATCTTACTTGATGCACAATGGTCCATTTGTAAGGGTTGTTACCTCATTTTCATATGTCATCAATGAATCATGGACGTTTTTGCATACAAACTTTGTGTTCTTTGTCTTTCTTTTTTACATTTTTTCTTATGTTATTTTTTTCAAGGATAGTTATACTCTTAAACACACTCACATTCAAAATGAAGATCTACATCCATTCGAGATCCCATGGGTAACGATTCTGCTATGGCCTTTTGTGACTCTGAAAATCTAATCTACCAAGCCGAAGACGAAGGTGAGGAAGATTGTGAAGTTCCAGGGGAACTAGCCAGGTTACTACAACAAGAAGAGATGACCATTCACCCCCATGAAGAACCAGTGGACACAGTTAACCTAGGTACCGAAGAGGACAAGAAAGAAGTCAAGGTGGGTGCCAATCTGGAATCCAGTGTCAAGAAGCGTCTAATTCAGTTGCTACATGATTATGTTGAGGTCTTTGCTTGGTCGTATGAAGACATGCCAGGACTTGATGCAGATATCGTGGTACATCGTCTACCAACAAAAGAAGATTGTCCTCCGGTAAAACAAAAGGTTTGTCGCATGCGACCCGACATGTTAGAGAAGATCAAAGCAGAAGTCATGAAACAATTCAACACCAGATTCATGGTCGTCACCTCCTATCCACAATGGGTCGCCAATGTTGTTCCCGTGTATAATAAGGACGACAAAGTGAGAATGTGTGTGGACTACAAAGATTTGAATAGGGAAAGCCCTAAGGATAATTTCCCACTTCCCCACATCGATATTTTGGTTGACAATACATCATAACATAAGGTGTTTTTCTTCATGGATGGTTTCTCAGGCTATAATCAAATCCAAATGGCGCCTTATGACATGGAGAAAACGAACTTTGTCACACAATGGGGCATATTCTGTTACAAGGTTATGCCATTCGGGTTGAAGAACGTTGGGGTAACCTATCAACGTGCCATGGTGGCTTTATTTCACGACATGATACATCACGAAATCGAGGTCTATGTGGACTACATGATATCCAGATCTCAAACCGAGGAGGAACATCTTGACCATTTACATAAACTCTTTGAGAGACTAAAGAAATACAAGCTAAGGTTGAACCCAGATAAATGCACATTTGGGATGAGGTCCGGTAAACTCCTAGGCTTTGTTGTCAGTGGTAAAGGTATCGAAGTGGATCCTGCCAAAGTGAAAGCAATAAAAAAAATTCCTGCCCCTCGTACTGAGAAGGAAGTCAGAGGATTCTTAGGACGGTTAAACTATATTTCCAGATTCATTTCTCACTTAACACCTACTTATGAACCAATCTTCAAATTACTGAAGAATGATCAAGTAGTCAAATGGAATGATGAATGCCAAACTGCCTTTAATAAGATCAAAGAATACCTACAAGAACCTCCTGTTTTGATGCCACCAGTCGAGGGAAGACCCTTGATTATGTATCTAATTGTTTTGGAAAATTCAATGGGGTGTGTGTTGGGGAAGCATGACGAGTCTGGCCGAAAAGAGCATGCTATTTATTACCTGAGCAAAAAGATTACCGACTGTGAAACAAGATATTCACTGCTCGAGAAAAATTATTGCGCTTTGGCATGGGTTGCTCGCCGGCTAAGACAGTATATGCTAACCCATACTACCTTATTGATATCCAAAATGGATCCAATAAAATACATATTTGAGAAGCCTGCCCTCTCTGGGAGAATAGCGAGATGGCAGATGATCCTGACAGAATATGACATTCAATATACTACCCAAAAGGAAATAAAGGGCAGTGTACTAGCTGATCACCTTTCTCATCAAGCTGTGGATGACTACCAATCCATGAAGTTCGAATTCTCAGATGAAGACATCATGATGGTAAACAACTGCGAAGAATTCAGACCATATGATGGACCTGAACAAGGATCCCGATGGACCCTGGTTTTTGATGGGTGTTGCACCCCAAAATTTACCCTCTTGATTTAGGCTTATGTTTCATCATGAATATCATATTGCATTACATTCATACATTGTGATGGGGTCAAAGTACTTTGGTTATCAAGTCTTCCCTAAGCTTTGAAGGTTAGCTGCTTTGACAAGTTGCTCAAGTAGAATCTTATCATCTAAGCCTCTGGATCTTTCAAGCTCAAAAGTCATTGCATATCTCAATATGTTTCATCCATATCTTTGGATCTTCAGAGGATTGGAGTTTGTGTTTGCTTATGTGAAGGAACCACTCCTTTGATTCACTAGTCAAATTGGGGTTTTGAAGCTTGATCAGCTATCTCCAAGCACCTTGGTTGTGTATTTTGTTTATGTGTTATTGACTAACTTCTAAACAAAATACAAAAAATATATTTGTCCTTGTCTTTGCAAAATTGTGTTTTAGGTACCAAGTATCCAACAAATAAGCTCATGCAAAGTTGATTTGATTCTGTTTGTGGAAAAAGAAGGTATGTATCGACCCATAAACCTATGTATCGACTCATTTTGTTGTGCATAACTAGCATGTGTCGACACATGCATGTATGTATCGACTCATCCTGCTTGAATAACTAGCATGTGTCGACACATGCATGTATGTATCGACTCATCCTGTTTGAATAACTAGCGTGTATCGACACATACATGTTATGTATCGACTCATGCAGTTTGTGTGATTCTGTAATGTGTTGGAATAACATCATGTATCGACACATAGAGGCATGTATTGACACATGCTGTGTTATACAGCCAGTATGTATCGACACATACCACTTATGTATCGACACATAACAGCAAAATGCACGTGTTTTTGAGAAAAGACAGCAAATTCAAACTGTTATCATTTTGGCTCCAATTTTTTCTGCATAATTTGAAATTATATCATTAATTCAAATTTGGCTCCATGAATCAATTACCAAATTACCACTAATCCCAATCCTAAAACTCTATAAATAGAGCCCTCATTTCATTCAAATTTCAAGCTTTTGATAGCCAAAATCACTTTGCTAAAAAATCTCTCAATTATCTCCATCTATCAAATTCACTCAAAGCTTCATTTTCAAAAAGATAGTAAGCTTTGCATTGAAGCTTACTAATCTTTGAGCTAAATCTTCATCCAAACACTTTTTCTCCATCAATTCTCTACATCCTAGCTTGATTAATTGATTCTTGTGGTTCAATTGAAGAAAATTCTAAAGTTGTTTGATAATTATCAAATTCTACCTTTGCTTGCTTGAAGTTCTCTGGGTTTCTTTTTATTCTTGTTCGGTTTCTACAGATAGTTGTCCGTTTGGTATTGCACTATCTCCTTTCTTCCATTTTCATTTTGCATAGTTCTCTGATTGCATGATGGGACCTCTGTTGTTGATATATGTCAGGAGGCCCTCTGTTTTTTTTGTCTAATACATATGTTGCGTTTGTGTTGATCGTTGAGTCACTCAATTAAGAAATTGAGATCACGACTTAGCTCTCGTTGCATGTTCCCTATAGGATGTTTATTGCTTTTCTTCTTTAATTGTTGATCGATGAGTCACTCAATTTAGAAATTGAGATCACGACTTCGCTCTCATTGCATGTTCCCTATAGGATGTTTATTGCTTTTCTTCTTTAATTATTGATCGATGAGTCACTCAATTTAGAAATTGAGATCACGACTTCGCTCTCATTGCATGTTCCCTATAAGATAGTTTTGTTAAGCTTCCTTTAACATGTTAGCATAGGATAGGATTTTCCTTTATCCTCAACCTTAGGGTCAACCATTGTATGATAACACTAGGGATAGTACTAGGATAGTTTCCCTTAGTTGTTTTTCCTCTCTTTGCATCTTGCATCTTAAAACAAACTTATTTTCTGGGAAAATCATAAGACATTTCTAATGAACCCAAACTCTTTTTCAAAGTAAAAGATATAAACCAATCTTACTTTGTCTTGTTTGTTTTAAGCCGATGTTTCGCCATCGCACATGTTTGTTATCCTACTTTGATTCTCAATATCAATGTTAGGTGTGATGTTTCGTCATCTATTTTATTGATGTTTCGCCATCTTTGCCATGATTTCTTGTTATCCCATAAACGATGTTTTGCCATCGCACATTCGTTTGAACCCGATGTTTCGCCATCGCACGTGTTTGTTATCCTACTTTGATTCTCAATATCATTGTTAGGTGTGATGTTTCATCATCTATTTTATTGATGTTTCGCCATCTTTGCCATGATTTCTTATTATCCTATAATCGATGTTTCGCCATTGCACATTTGTTTGAAGCCGATGTTTCGCCATCACACATGTTTTGTTATCCTACATTGATTCTCAATATCATTGTCAGGTGTGATTGTTTTTCCATCTCTACCATGATATATCTCTTATCTCTTTGCTGATGTTTCTCCATCGCACATTTTGTTATCCTACTTTGATTCCCAATATCATTTCTAGGTGTGATGTTTTGTCATTCATTTACCATTTGATGTTTCACCATCGTTGACATGTTACTTTGCTATTACTTAACCGATGTTTTTCCATCTCATTTGTTGATTGTTTTACTCGATGTTTTGCCATCTTGACTATCTTTGTTTGTCTTAACTAAAAAACACAAACCAACCAAAACACTTAAGCCGAACTACATCTGCTCTGATTCTTTAGAAGGGATACGTAGGCATTGGGGTAGGGCCCAACCGAGCACATCTTTTATTTTCCCTACATTATTTTCTTCTTCCTTTTGCATGCATTCCCTTTTCAGTTTTAAGCCATAGACATAGGATTTGACCACACCCATTAGATTAGACAACAAGAGTGGATACCGTAACAAACTCCCTTACCCGATCTCTCGGTCGAAAGACCGTGATTTCTCCCTTTTCAGGTTTTCTCGATGTTTACCTTTCCCTCTCGACGGGATAAAAGACGTTCGATGGCGACTTCATTGTTCAATGATTTTCAGCCGGTGGTTTCAGCTAGCGACTTCACTGGGGACAAGTTGACCTTTTGCTGGTCCATCCTGGAGTCGATCCTAGCTCTTGTTTGTTTTCTCTTTGGGTGTTTATTTATTGCTTTGCATATTTATCTGTTTGCATTGCATCCTATGTGCACTTTATTTTCTACATACTGGATTTGGTTGCACTGTTTGGTTTCTGGATTTTCTTGGTGGGTGGGTTGTTCCATGAGGTAAAAGGCCTCATACCCAGGCTATGAGTGAATTCCATAGGAACTAGGAATAGAGTGGCCATGGCAGCTATGAAGCGGATGCTTTGTAGACCTGACCATGAGATCCATGACTTCGGAGGTAGTTCGGATAGGTGTTATCGGATGATAATACTGACATTCGAGCTCTCGTACTCTGATATGGCTTTTAACCTTACCTTGACCTAGACTACACCCGTGAGAGGGGCGAGAAAACTTTTTATTGCAGGTACAGGTACTGTTGGTGACTTTGTGTTGTGAAGATGATTCAGGTTCCCATGTTAGTTTTGAAACTTCAAGATTCTCCTTTGATCTTGATGGGTGTTGTTCTGTCATGGTCCAGCCACGATCCAGTGTGAACTTTGATCCTGTCATACTGCATCATAGGATATTTATTTCTGGAAAAAAATGATGTAAAAAAAATATAACTAGCATGCGCATGTCATTTTCCAGGAACATTCAAGAGTTTTCTTTCCGTCGGAATGGCTGATCTCCCTCCAGTTGAGTCCGCTTCAGTTCATGCTAAAGAGCTCCCCAGGTATACTTTCTCTTATCAGATCCCTACCATTGATATGGCCGAGTTGAAGAGGTTGAGTTCTTATTTGAAGGGTGATGTTCTGAACAACTTCAACAAAAATTATGACAACTTGTTACTAGTCCTTAACACTCCGGCTGACCTGGTGGCTTTGATCACTCTTTTCCAGTTCTATGACAAAGAATTAAGGTGCTTTACTTTCCAAGATTACCAACTGGTTCCTACCCTAGAAGAGTATGCGCACCTGCTTAATATCAGATTGACCAATGAAGTTCCTTTTGTCCAAGTGTCGGAAAAGCCAAAGTTTGAAGTTGTCGCTGAGATTCTTCGTTTGAGTTTGAAAGAGGTGAAAGACAATTGGAAGTCCAGTGAGGGAATTGCAGGATTTTATTTGGGTTTCTTAGTGAAGAAAGCTGAATATTGGGCAAAGAAAGGCAATTGGAGTGACTTCAGCTCTTTGTTCACTCTCATGATATACGGGATTGTCCTCTTCCCTCACGAGAGAAATTTTGTGGATTTAACGGCTATCTGTGTTTTCAGAAACAAGAACCCGATACCGACACTCCTGGCAATCACTCTTTACACCATTCATTCCAGGCACGGAAAAGGTGGTAATGTAAGTTTGTGCCATTTGATGCTGTATCAATGGCTTAAGTTGCATCTACCACTGAGTGGCCCTTTCATGGATACCAGGCTTTCTCTCTGATGGTCATCAAGGCTTGTTAACCTTACTTCTTTTGATATCCGGTGGAATTATGACATGGGAGAAGTGTGAAGTATTGTCACTAGCTGTGGAGATTTCCCTAATGTTCCCCTCATAGGAACTAAGGGGTGTATCAACTATAATCCGGTGCTTGCTTATCGTCAATTGGGATATGCAATGGATGGACCGCCAAAGGTTAAGATGGTGTCTAAATCAGTATATTTCACTAGGGGAAGTGATTCTGAGATGTTGGAAAACGTGACAGGTGCTTGGAAGGGAATTCACAGGAAGGATAGAACTACGTTGGGTAAGAAGGTTCCTATTGCTAGGGTTCCTTACATGGAGTGGGTTAAAGCCAAGGTTAAGATCTTATGATTACCATTTGCAAGGTCGGCTCCTCTATACGAGCAGCCTCCTATTGTTCTAAGTAACACGGTTCCTACCGAGATGTTCTCCCAGGTTCATGTTGAGAATATTCAGCTTCGTGCAAAATATCGTGAGGCGGGGATGAAACTTTATTGGGCAGATCAAGAAAGGGCCGACTTAGCTCGTAAACTTAAGGAAGCTCAAAGGGAAACTTCTGATGCAACCGGTTCTAGGAAGAGGTATCATGCTTAAATGGAAGATGAATTGAGTAAGGTTCAGCGAGAGTCTCGGAGGCTTCAGGCCTCAGAAAATAGCTACAAGAAGAAGATTCAGAACTTAGAAAAATAACTCAAGGAGCTAGATGCTCAGCTTGAGAAGGAAATGACCCAGAAGCGCATCGCGGAAGATCAGTTCTAAGAAAGTAAAATAGTTGCATCTCAACTCTTGAAGGAGAAAGCTAAACTTGAAGAGTACTGTCAACCCCTTGAAGCACGCTTAGTTCCGGAGATTTAGTTCCGTTATTTGCTTTTGGTGTATTTGGTCACCCCCAGAATTGTTGGAAGGGGCCAATTGATTGTTGTTATTATTCAGTTCTTTTTGCTTTATTGTTAAGACATGTATTTAGTTGTTTTTCATTTTACTCTTAATTGTACGAAGACACTTAGACATCGTTTCTTTGTTTGTAAATAATTGAAGTGTTCATCTTATTATCCTTTCTATTTTTGATTGTATAGTTGCACTCCGTGAATGATGAATAAAAGGACTCTTGGATACTTGGAAATGACAAACATATCATGTACATCATGTATTTCATAACATTACAGGTTATCTCAAGACGATTTTCTTATTCTGCTGCTTTTCTTATTCAGAATTCAAGACGACTACTCATCGGTATTCCACCAGAACCAACTTTCCAAGACAGATGGAACAGGTTCAAGCTGAACTCACTGAAATGAGGGCTCAGATGGCCACTCAGATGACTCAGTTCATGGAGGTCATCACCAACGTGAATCGCCGGTAGGAAGAGCTAGCTGCTATTGTCAGCAACCAACGCCGCTATCCAGGGGATGTTGGAAATCAAGGGCTTTATCAAGATATCTCTGTAGGAATGGGGGACGTACAAGATCACCCAGCTGCAAATTTTCATGGGATGCCGGGAAATCCTTTCGTGCGCAATATAGGGTAGTTTCCTCCATCTCTTGGACCGCGTCTTGTGGGGAACAGAAGGGCTAATCAGGGTGGTGTAAGGAATTATCAGGATCAGGATTACAATTTGGACCAAGATGAAGATCAGTTTTCTGTGCGGCGTTCAGAGTCGAGGGTTCAGATTGAGGATATGAAGTACCGCTTGTTGGAAGAGCGCCTGAAGGCTGTGGAAGGGCAAGGAGTCCTTGGTATGGATGCTATTGATCTTGGGTTGGTATTTGGGGTGAAGGTTCCTTTGAAATTCAAGCCTCCTACTTTTGAAAAGTACAACGGAGCATCATGTCCCATTACCCATGCAACTGCTTATTTCGGAAGATGTCGGTGCATACTGAGGATCAAGGGCTTTTGATTCACTTTTTCCAGGATAGCCTGTTTGGGGCATCCTTGGAATGGTACATGAAGCTAGAAAAATCTCATGTTCACTATTGTAATGATCTTTCTCGGGCTTTTGTCAAACATTATCAGTACAATATGGATATGGCACCTAATCGCACTCAGTTACAAAATATGTCGCAAGGACCAAAAGAATCCTTCAAGGAATACGCTCAGAAGTGGCGTGAGTTGGCTGCGAGGGTTCAACCTCCACTCATGGAGAGAGAACTCATTGATATGTTTATGAGTACCCTGCAAGGGCCATTCTATGAGCACATGATAGGAAGCACTTCGGCAGGATTTGCAGACTTAGTCATGGCTGGTGAAAGAATTAAAGTGGGTTTGAAATTGGGAAAGATTCGGGTTGGAGGTTCTAGCATCTCATCAGGGGAAGTAAGAAACCATTCAACAATTACCCTAAGAAAATAGAAAGCGACGCAAGCGCGCTTTACTACCATAGAGGACGAAGGGAGGATCGTTAGCATCAACAAATCAATGTTGTTTCTATTCCTGTTAATGCTCCTCCGCAGCAGAGACCAAATGTAGTGCCTCAACAAGGAAGGCAGCAAGATGTTCCCCGTCAGTATAATAACCAGCAGCAGAGACAACCCAGAAAATTCGACCCCTTGTCGGTGACTCTTACTAAAGCGCTCCACCATTTGCTTGATTTAAAGTTGATCAGTTTGAGAAATATGCCACCGCCACCTGCAAGACTCCCTGTTAACTATGATATTAATGCAAGATGCGAATTCCATTCATGCGGAGTTAGTCATTCTACTGACAACTGTTTTGCGTTGAAATGTAAAGTACAAGACTTGTTGGATGCAAAGGTGATTGAGTTTACTCCAGTGACCAGTTCGAATGTTACTCAAAACCCAATGCCAAGGCATGGAGGGGTGTTGTTAACATGATTGATGATATTGGTGAAATGTTGAATTTAATCATGGATGTGGAACAAGTAACTACTCCGTTGAGTTGTGTTAAGAGGTATTTGCTTGACAATTCTGTTTTCCCAGGTTGTACTTCAGAATGTGCCAAGTGTAGAGAGCAACCGAAGGGTTGTGATGATCTAAAGGCTGGTATCCAGCTGATGATAAGTGAAGGCTCCCTACAATTTGATAGAAGACCGAGCTACCGCAAGATTATTGAAGAAGATGTTGCTGTGATATCTATTCCTTACACCCCTGCGCGCATTCCTGCCCCTTCGAGGGCACCCCCTCTGATGTTTACGGTACCTGGTCCTATGCCGTGTACTAGTGAGAAGGTTATCCCGTGGCATTATGGTGCTTATGTTTATTACCATAGGGTAAAGCAGGAGGTTAATGCTCGTTTGTCTGAGAAAGAGCATGCTGAAGGTGATGAAGAGGAAGTCCATAACTTTTCTGGTGTGGGTCGAATGACTAGAAGCGGGAGAGTATTTGGTCCTTCCAATGTGCAAGGTGCGGCATATGCTTCTGCAAGAGAAAAAGGGAAACAACAGGTAATGATTGGCAATCCAAGGGTTATTCCAGCCAATGTGACTCAACCAATTCTGATACCCAAAGCTTCTTCAGTTCCCGATGAGGTTGAAGAGTTGATGCAAATTATCAGAAAGAGTGATTATAACATAATTGATCATTTGAGCCATACTCCTTCCAAGATGTCTATCTTATCCCTGTTGATTTATTCAGAACCTCACAAAAATGCTTTAATGAAGTTGTTTAAGAGTGCGTTTGTGCCACATGAGATAACAGTCAATCAGTTCGAAAATGTTTGTGCCAACATATCTGCCGAGAATAGTTTGGGCTTCACTGATTTTGATCTTCCTCCAGAGGGACCAGACCATAAAAAAGCGTTGCATATTTCGATGGAGTGCAAAGGCACTACTTTATCTCGGGTTTTGGTAGACACAGGGTCGTCTTTAAATGTATTGCCAAAGTCAGCATTGATGAAGATTGATTATTCTGGGCTGGAGTTGCACCCAAGCGACATGATGGTGAAGGCGTTTGATGGGTCTCGAAGATCAGTGTTTGGGGAAGTGGAGATACCAATTAAGGTTAGTCCTCGTGCCTTCATAGCCACGTTTTTCGTGATTGATATACAACCAGCATACTGTTGCTTGTTGGGGAGGACGTGGATTCATAAAGCAAGAGCAGTCACTTCTACTCTTCATCAGAAGCTCAAGTATCCTGTTGAGGGAAAGGTGATAATTGTATGCGGTGAAGAAGAGTACATCGTGAGTCATTTGACATCATTCCGCTATGTTGAAGTTGAAGGCGAAATTCATGAAACTCCATTTCAGGCATTTGAGACAGTTCATGCTGTCAATATTCCTCCTCCAGAGCAGAAAAAGAAATCGGAAATTGTTATGTCTTCCCTCAAAGATGCAAAGCTGTAGTGGAAGGTGGTAACCCTGATGGTTGGGGTCAGGTGTTAGACGTTACTCCGAAGCTTGATAGATTTGGTCTTGGTTTTAGCCCAGGTAGGCAAAGTGCAGCTCCTAGAGCATCCAGTTTATCTGCTCCTGTGAAGTTTTCCCTCCCTTGTGCTACTCAAGAAAGACACGCCAATGCAGTTAGCGATGATGGGGCTGATGGCTACAATGTTGAAGATTGGATTCGTCCGAGCGTTCCAGGCCAGACACTCAACAATTGGACTTCTGTGGACGTTATCCAAGTTTCAAGCGCTGAGGAGTAATTTTCTTGTTTCTTTTATTATCATATCATAATTCCTACGCTTTACCCAAGGCGTAGTGTATCATTTGTGTAGGGCCACCATGTGTATTTTGCAAGTTTATCATGAAATAAATGAAGTTTTTGCATTCAAAATCTTGTTTCTTTTTTTCTTTTTTTTTCTTTTTTTTCTTCTTTTTAAATGGCAATGTTTCTCTTTCCACACACAGTCACTAAAAAACGCAAAAATGTCATTCATGCAGATACACTTCCACCCCCGATTCTATTGATAACGACTTTGCTATGGCTCATTATGACCTTGATACTCCTATTTATCAAGCTGAAGAAGAAGCATATGAGGATTGTGATCTTCCTGAGGAATTAGCAAGACTGTTGAAACGAGAGGAAAAGGTTATCCAGCCAAATCAGGATTCGATTGAGGTGGTGAATATTGGTACAAAAGAAGTAAGAAGAGAAGTCAAGATAAGGGCCGATCTCGAAGACAGTGTAAAAGCCAGATTGATTGAGCTACTCCGTAAGTATTCTGATATCATCGCCTGGTCTTATAAGGATATGCCTGGGTTAGATACAGACATAGTGGTGCATCGACTATCGCTCAAAGAAGGTTGTTCTCCTATCAAGCAGAAGCTCTGAAGAACTAATCCTTAGATGTCCAAGAAGATCAAGGAGGAGGTCCAGAAGAAGTTGGACTCAAATTTCTTAAAGGTTGTCAATTATTCACCATGGATCGCAAATATTGTGCTTGTGCCCAAGAAAGATGGTAAATTCAGGATGTGCATGGATTATAGGGATTTGAACAGGGCCAGCCCTAAAGACGATTTCCCTCTTCCGCATATTGATGTGTTGGTTGATAATACTGCTCATTCCAAAGTGTTCTCATTCATGGATGGTTTTTCGGGTTATAATCAAATTAAGATGGCTCCGAAGGATATGGAGAAGACCACATTCATCACACCTTGGGGAAACTTCTGTTATAAAGTGATGTCGTTTGGTTTGAAAAATGTCGAGGCAACATACCAGCGCACCATGGTCACTCTCTTTCATGATTTGATTCACAAAGAGATTGAGGTATATGTAGACGATATGATTGCTAAGTCCGACACGGAAGACGAACATCTTGTTCATCTGGAGAAATTGTTCGAGAGACTGAGGCAGTTCTTGCTAAGGTTGAATCCAAATAAGTGCACCTTCGGGGTGAGATCCGTCAAGCTTTTGGGCTTTATTGTAAGTGAGAAAGGAATCGAGGTGGACCCAGCCAAAGTCAATGCGATACAGGAAATGCCTGAACCTAGGACAGAGAAGGAAGTACGTGGTTTCTTGGGGAGGTTAAACTATAATTCTAGATTTGTTTCTCATCTCACATCCACCTGTGAACCTATGTTCAAGTTGTTGAAGAAATGTCAAATAGTGAAATGGAATGAGGATTGTAAGAAGGCCTTTGACAAGATAAAGGAATATTTACAAGAACCTCCGATACTCATACCGCCAGTGGAAGGAAGGCCACTAATCATGTATCTAACCGTGTTGGAGACCTCAATGGGTTGTGTCCTCAGTCAACACGATGAAACAGGGAAGAAAGAGCAGGCCATTTACTACTTGATTAAGAAGTTTACGGAATGCGAGTCAAGGTACTCATTGATGGAAAAGACTTGTTGTGCACTTTCCTGGGCCGCTAAACGTTTGAGGCAATACATGTTAAGTCACACCACCTACTTGATATCCAAAATGGATCCTATCAAGTACATTTTTGAGAAGCCAGCTCTTACAGATAGGGTAGCCCGTTGGCAAATGATACTCACCGAATATGATATCCAATACACTACTCAAAAAGCAATTAAGGGTAGTGTACTGGCTGACCATCTTGCTCATCAGCCCATGAATGATTACGAACCAATGAAGTTTGATTTTCTAGATGAGAAAATTGTGTATATTCGGGATTGTAACATACTAGACCCACACGAAGGACCCGAGTTGGGATCACGTTGGAAACTTGTTTTTGATGGTGCCTCTAATGCCATGGGCAACGACGTCGGGGCTATTATCACTTCCCCTGAGGGATACCACATTCCTTTCATGGCTCGTATTTGTTTCGATTACACTAACAACGTGGCCGAATATGAGGCTTTCATTTATGGCATTGAAGCAGCGATCGACCTGCGCATCAAATTCTTGAAAGTTTACGGGGATTCCAATATTGTTATTAGCCAGATCAATGGAGATTGGGAGACTCTCCATCAGAACCTAATTCCATATCGTGAGCATATTATGAAGTTGATTCCGTACTTCGAAGAGATCATGTTTGAACACATTCCCAGAGAAGAAAACAATCTAGCTGATGCACTAGCAACTTTGTCCTCCATGTGCAAGGTTAAGTGGGATAATGAGGCACCTTCCATTACTATCAGAAGTTTGAGTGATCTAGCTTTTTATTTTGAGGCCAGCTTGGAGTCGGATGGTAATCCTTGGTTTTATGACGTTAAGCGATATCTGGAGAGGCAAGAGTACCCTGAAGGGGCATCCATCATAGATAAGAAGTTCTTA
The DNA here is from genome assembly GCA_948472305.1 of Vicia faba. Taxonomy (NCBI): domain Eukaryota; kingdom Viridiplantae; phylum Streptophyta; class Magnoliopsida; order Fabales; family Fabaceae; genus Vicia; species Vicia faba. Next base: position 537,574,319 of record OX451735.1, on the reverse strand, counting down.
AGAAGATTTTCAGCCAAGTTCTTTCTCAGTAGTGGTGTGTTGTACATAAGGCATCATGATGGCCTACTTCTCATATGTGTTGACAAGAAAGAAGCGGCTAGAATCATTGAGGAGATACATGAAGGTGATTTCGGGACCCATTCCAACAGGCACACCATGGCTAAAAAGATCTTGCGAGCAGGATATTATTGGTCCACCATGGAGACTGACTGTTACAATCATGCACGAGTTTGTCACAAATGTCAAGTCTACGCTAATAAGGTACATGTGCCGCCAGTGCATTTGAATGTCTTGACCTCTCCTTGGCCATTTGCAATCTGGGGAATTGATATGATCGGTAAGATTGAACCGACTGCATCCAACGGACACCATTTCATTCTGGTTGCCATCGATTATTTTACCAAATGGGTCGAAGTATCATCCTATGCCAATGTCACCAAGAAAGTGGTAACTCGGTTCATTAAGCATAACATTATCTGTCGCTACGGGGTGCCTTAAAAGATCATTACCGATAATGGGTCTAACTTGAACAACAAGATGATGAAGGAGCTTTGTGAGTCCTTCAAAATCAAGCATCATAACTCTTCCCCATATAGACCAAAGATGAACGGCGCTGTCGAAGCGGCCAATAAAAACATCAAGAAAATTATGCAGAAAATGGTGGTGACCTATAAAGATTGGCATGAGATGCTGCCTTTCGCCTTTCATGGTTATCGCACCACGATGCGTACTTCGACTGGGGCAACCCCATTTTCATTGGTCTACGGCATGGAAGTAGTACTGCCGGTAGAAGTCGAGATTCCCTCTCTTAGGGTCATGAGAGATGTTGAGCTGGATGAAAGTGAATGGGTGCAGAATCGGCTGGATCAGTTGGAACTCATTGATGAAAAGAGATTGACGGATGTATGTCATGGTCAGGTGTATCAGCAGAGGATGAGAAAAGCTTTCGATAAGAGGGTGCAACCTGAGTGTTACAAACCAGGCGACCTTGTGCTCAAAAGGATAATTCTTCCCCAGGGAGATCCCAGGGGCAAGTGGGTTCCGACTTACGAAGGTCCTTTCATGGTCAGAAAAGTTTTCTCTGGAGGGGCGATGATGCTCACGACTATGGATGGAGAGTACTTCCCTCTCCCGGTGAATGTTGACGTAGTTAAAAAATACTTTTCATAAATAATAATAAAAACCCGCTAAACTGAAAACCTGAAAGGGCGGTTTAGGCAAAAAGAGGGTGTCCTGGTGAATCGAAAACCCGAAAGGGAGATTCAGGAAAAAGTTAGGGACTTAAAGCAAATGACTATGCTCAGCATGGGATCCTTTGTTTATTTTCTTCGTTCTGTCACCTGGCATAAGCTCGAAGCTAATCTAAGTTTGATCTATCCGAAAGCAGGAAGATGAGAGTCATCAGAGTCATAGCAAAGTTGGGACTCAATGGATATTCACATTCACATTTCCATTTGTAAACACTTGTTTGTTTTGATTTTGAAATTATTTACTTCTAAATGTAAATGCCTTTTTCACAGGCTGATCTCTCAAAATCAATAAAATATCTTCTTTCAAGTACACGTATGCATTTCTTTGCTCCCTTTTTATTATTTTGTTTGCAAAAACGTCCAATATTTTTTATAAGCATATGCATGTAAACTTCGTGGGCCTTACACAGAAATGGTAATCAAAGTCATGGTTAGTTGATCGCTTGAAATACGGATAACAAACACAACTACTAATGTGCAAAGGGCGTGTTTAATTCTATGTTTGGTGGGATTCTCATTCACTTTACTATTGGATGCCTTGCCCGTTTGTTTCACAACTCCGTGTTGTTGGTAAAGGTCTTGAGTCAGGGTAAATATCAAGGTTACGGCAGGTCGGCAGGACCAGTGAACCTGGCTGGAGACACTGCTTCCCCATAATGGCTTTTATTACGTTTCTTTGATGCACTTTCATGTGTCATCTTGATTGATTGTTTTAGCATTGTCTGCATATAGGATTTTGTTTATAGCAGAATGTCAGCCTTGATGCATTGAATGTTTTGGCCTTGAAAGAATTTTTCATAGAAAATCACTCTTCAATTGTTTTTCGGACATTTTGATACCAACTGTGCCAATTCTTTTGCTTAGCCAAAAGTTTGGAGGAAGGAGTTTAGCTAAAAAAACAATGATTGTAGTGGTATGCTTTTGAGTAGAACCCTGGTGACGATGTACAAGCATTGTTTTAATCCCTAAACACCGGAGATATAAGGGAGTTAGGCCCTCGTTAACCCCTCTGAGCCTTCGAAGTAGGAGTTTCTTTTCCGTTCAAAACAAAACAAAACCTTTTTAACCAGGGGCAGGGTAGATGTTTAGTTGATTTTCCCAAGCATTCAAATTTCAGAAGGATTGACCCCTCTGAGGATCACTACATTTCGTCTTTCACATCATGAAAAATGGGGGAATGCGTGTCTAAACCATGATGTTCATCTCCTCACAAAAACCTAAGGTCGAGATCGAATCGATACAATAATGGCTATCCCTCTCCGACCAAGGAATGAGGCATTTATTTTCTTCAAACAAAAAAAAAGAGAAAGAAAGGAAAAATTCAAAGACCTAAAGTCACATTGACTTGTTCAAAGTGGGAAACATGAATAGGAAAGAAACAAAAAAGCCCCGCTAAGTCGAAACTTGAAAACAAGTCGCTTAGGCAAAAGTTAGGGCATCCCGCTGGACTCCCAAAAATGGAAATTCAAAAGATTTTGTCCAGGAAAAAGTCAGCGAAAAGAAAGCCTAAAAGGCCAAAAAGTTTACTCAATAAAATTGTCATCAAAAGAAGAGGAACAATAATATCGAAAACAAAAGCAGCAAAAGATAAGTGAAGATCATGATGGAGGATTTGTCGTGATCACTCAGCCATTATAAATCCTTTTGAAAGATGAATGCTTGTGATAAGTCAACTGAAGTTAGGACAGGAGAATATCACGAAAAGGGTGGGCACCAAATAATTTGAACCTTGAAAACTTTTTTTTCTTCAAAAAGAACCTTGAACCAGGCCACATTACAATCTCTAAAAGTCCTAACTGAAACAAGGGTTTAACTCGAAAGCATACTGCAACAGGATAGTATTTCCTAAACTCTCTGAATATGTGTTGCATGGTCGTGTTGGTATATTATCACCCGTATCTTGACTTGTTTTTTTTCAAAAGAAGAAGAAAAGTTTTAAAACCTTTTTGCACTCTATCCAGTGATTCGTTCACAACAAAGATGCCACATTTTTGTTAAAGTTTTCAACTTTCAGGCTTAAATAATCATCGCATCAGGTCTGTCGTTCTCAAAATAAACATCTTCCTGCATGCAAAACATTTGTTTGACATCAAAAGAGAGTTTACACGTTGAACACCTGTAAAGAGCTTAATGATTGTCAAAAAGGGAAATTTGAGTTTCTTCTACTAGACAGGACCCATGTATGTTTAGGACTTTACTTATCTCCAGTGAAGTTTCATATTCCTAGTGAAGTTTCATATTCCTAGTGAAGTTTTGTATTCCCAGTGAAGTTTCGTTTCCCCATAAATTTTCCTATCCCCGGTGAAGTTTCGTTTCTACAGCGAAGTTTTGTTACCCCATGAATCTTCTTTCAAAAGCCTCGCTCCAAGACTTCAAGTTTGGATGTGTCGCCTATCCCCGATGGAGTCGTTAAGCCGGGAGCCCTCGTTTTGACCTCTCATTTCCCAGCCGATCTGTTGACCGGGGCATCTTTATGTTAAGGATCTTCTCTTATTCCCCAGTAAGGTTTTGATATTGTGTGACTATCTGCAGGATTCGTCCTTTCGTTGCATCCCAAGAGAATATCTCTCCAGCAAGATAATCTTCAATGAGGTTTTATCTCTCCGATGAAGTCCCACCTTTTCAGTAGAGTTTTGTTCCCCCAGCAAAAAGCTTTCGTCCTTTCCCGGAAGTTGCAGTGTCGACCTGATTTTCCCCAAAATTCGCAATTTATTTTTGCAGCTCCTTTCTTTGTTTGTGGCCCGTTTCTGCTGGTTGCTCGGTTGTTATTCCCCGCAAAGCTTCATCTCTTCAAGGTTCCCTCTCTAGTGGTTCCCCGTATTTTCTCCTCTCCTTTGGATTTTGTAATTTATTTTTGCAAGTCATGTCAGATCCTGACTTCTTGGTTATTGGCTTCTCAATTGGCCATTCCCCAGTGAAACTGTTAAACATGCATCATTACATTGCATCTACCGAAAGCGTAGCATTTCCATTATATGGAGCATTGCGCTATATAAAAAGAATTCGAAACATGCATTGGAACATAAGCCATTATTATTTCTGTCATCCCCAGTGATTCTGCTAATACTTCAGATTAAACCCCCAACGTGGTCTTCGTCCTCATTATCTCAGTTTCCTCCCCATACCAATATCCTTTTGACGTTAATCATTTGTTTGTTTGAGTGTCTACTCTTGACTGTAGTTCAGTTTCTCCCCGGCGCGGTCTTCTCGGGTTTAGTCTTCACTACCCTCTCTGGTTCATTCCAATTTCTATTGATACACCTTTTGAATACCAGTTTCGTCCTGATATTCGCATTCAGCGGGCTTTTAGGTGTATTCCCTAATCTCCTTGCTTTGGGTCGAGTTTCTCCTCGTCGCCTGTGCATGAAATCCAGTTTCTCCCTGGTAATCATCTAGTTTAGTTTCGCCTAACTAGTTATTGAGTCGAGTTTCATCTCGTTTTTGCTTTCGTACCTTGGACCCTTTGACAATGTTCGTTTACCGAGTGCAGTGTTCGTATTGTGTCCCTGGTTTGAAATCAGTCTCTTTGTTCCTTGGATTCTTTTATCAGTTTTTTATCACTGTTTATCCATCGATCTGAGACCAGCAGGTGCTATGAGAAACATGCACTCTCATCTCTTTGCTTTGGGTCGAGTTTCGCCTCGTTACCCATGCGTGAAATCCAGTTTCGTCTTGGTACTCATCTGGTTTAGTTTCGTCTAACTAGTCGTTGAGTCGATTTTCGTCTCGTTTTTGCTCCTCATTTCTGAGATTCTTTCAGTTACTTCATACTGTCTATCTTAGTTGAGATTAGCAAGTACTTCTAGAATCACGCACTCTAGCCATTTTGCTTTGGCTCGAGCTCAGATTTTTGCCTCCTCACCCGCGTACGCTTTCTTTTCCATAGCTTTGTTTCGCATATACTCTGTGGTTTGAGTTTTGTCTCATCCCTTTTGAAGCCCAGTTTTTCCCTGGCACATCTGTCCGGAAGTTTAGTCGTGTCTACTCTTCTTTGTTTTTGTTCTGTTTCAACCAGCGTTACAGCTTCATTCTGACGCATGTCTTGGGAGTTTTCTGTTTTTGTTTCTTTTTTCTTCAAGAGTGTAAATTTTAGGGTTCTTTCGTATTCATACATCTTCAACCTTGTACGCTCGAAAATTGTCACTTTTCTCACTTATCATGTTGAAGATATTTGAATAGGGGCAGTTGTTGCACCCCAAAATTTACCCTCTTTATTTAGGCTTATGTTTCATCATGAATAACATATTGCATTGCATTCATACATTGTGATGGGGTCAAAGTACTTTGGTTATCAAGTCTTCCCTAAGCTTTGAAGGTTGGTTGCTTTGACAAGTTGCTCAAGTAAAATCTTATCATCTAAGCCTCTGGATCTTTCAAGCTCAAAAGTCATTGCATATCTCAAGATGTTTCATCTATCTCTTTGTATTTTCAGAGGATTGGAGTTTGTGTTTGATTATGTGAAGGAACCACTCCTTTGATTCACCAGTCAAATTGGGGTTTTGAAGCTTGATCAGCTATCTCCAAGCACCTTTGTTGTGTATTTTGTTTATGTGTTGTTGACTAACTTCTAACCAAAATACAAAAAATATATTTGTCCTTGTCTTTGCAAAATTGTGTTTTAGGTACCAAGTATCCAACAAATAAGCTCATGCAAAGTTGATTTGATTTTGTTTGTGGCAAAAGAAGGTATGCATCGACCCATAAACCTATGTATCGACTCATTTTGTTGTGCATAACTAGCATGTGTCGACACATGCATGTATGTATCGACTCATCCTGCTTGAATAACTAGCATGTGTCGACACATGCATGTATGTATCGACTCATCCTGTTTGAATAACTAGGTTGTGTCGACACATACGTGTTATGTATCAACTCATGCAGTTTGTGTGATTTTGTAATGTGTTGGAATAACAGCATGTATCGACACATAGAGGCATGTATCGACACATGCTGTGTTATACAGCCAGGATGTATCGAAACATGTTGTGTTATACAGCCAGGATGTATCAACACATACCACCTATGTATCGACACATAACAACAAAATGCATGTGTTTTTGAGAAAAGCCAGCAAATTCAAACTGTTATCATTTTGGCTCCAATTTTTTCTGCATAATTTGAAATTATATCATTAATTCAAATTTGGCTCCAAGAATAAATTAACAAATTACCACTAATCCCAATCCTAAATTTCTATAAATAGAGCCCTCATTTCATTCAAATTTCATGCTTTTGATAGCCAAAATCACTTTGCTAAAAAATCTCTCAATTCTCTCCATCTACCAAATTCACTCAAAGCTTCATTCTCAAAAAGATAGTAAGCTTTGCATTGAAGCTTACTAATCTTTGAGCTAAACCTTCATCCAAACACTTTTTCTCCATCAATTCTCTACATCCAAGCTTAATTAATTGATTCTTGTGGTTGAATTGGAGCAAATTCTGAAGTTGATAATTCTCAAATTCTTGCTCGGTTGCTACAGATAGTTATCCGTTTGGTATTACACTATCTCCTTTCTTCCATTTTCATTTTGCATAGTTCTCTGATTGCATGATGGGACCTCTGTTGCTGATATATGTCAGGAGGCCCTCTATTTTTTTTGTCTAATACATATGTTGTGTTTGTGTCGATCGATGAGTCACTCAATTTAGAAATTGAGATCACGACTTCACTCTCATTGCATGTTCCCTATAGGATGTTTATTGCTTTTCTTCTTTAATTGTTGATCGATGAGTAACTCAATTTAGAAATTGAGATCACGACTTCGCTCTCATTGCATGTTCCCTATAGGATGTTTATTGCTTTTCTTCTTTAATTGTTGATCGATGAGTCACTCAATTTAGAAATTGAGATCACGACTTCGCTCTCATTGCATGTGCCCTATAGGATAGTTTTGTTAAGCTTCCTTTAACATGTTAACATAGGATAGGATTTTCCTTTATCCTCAACCTTAGGGTCAACTATTGTATGATAACACTAGGGATAATACTAGGATAGTTTCCCTTAGTTTTTTTTCCTCTCTTTGCATCTTGCATCTTAAAACAAACTTATTTTCTTGGCAAATCATAAGACATTTATAATGAACCCAAACTCTTCTTCAAAGTAAAATATATAAACCAATCTTACTTTGTCTTGTTTGTTTGAAGCCGATGTTTCGCCATCGCACATGTTTGTTATCCTACTTTGATTCTCAATATCAATGTTAGGTGTGATGTTTCGTCATCTATTTTATTGATATTTCGCCATCTTTGCCATGATTTCTTATTATCCTATAAGCGATGTTTCGCCATCGCACATTCGTTTGAAGCCAATGTTTCGCCATCGCACATGTTTGTTATCCTACTTTGATTCTCAATATCATTGTTAGGTGTGATGTTTCGTCATCTATTTTATTGATGTTTCGCCATCTTTTCCATGATTTCTTGTTATCCAATAATCGATGTTTCGCCATCGCACATTTGTTTGAAGCCGATGCTTCGCCATCGCACATGTTTTGTTATCCTACATTGATTCTCAATATCATTGTCAGGTGTGATTGTTTTGCCATCTCTACCATGATATCTCTCTTATCTCTTTGTCGATGTTTCTCCATCGCACATTTATTTGAAGTCGATGTTCGCCATCGCACATTTTGTTATCCTACTTTGATTCCCAATATCATTGCTAGGTGTGATGTTTTGTCATTCATTTACCATTTGATATTTCTCCATCTTTGACATGTTACTTTGCCATTACATAACTGATGTTTTGCCATCTCATTTGTTGATTGTTTTACCCGATGTTTTGCCATCTTGACTATCTTTGTTTGTATTAACTAAAAAACACAAACCAACCAAAACACTTAAGTCGAACTACGGCTGCTCTGATTCTTTAAAAGTGATACGTAGGTATTGGGGTAGGGCCCAATCGAGCACATCTTTTTTTTCCCTACATTATTTTCTTCTTCCTTTTGCATGCATTCGCTTTTCAGTTTTAAGCCATATACATAAAATTTGAGCACACCCATTAGATTAGACAACAAGAGTGGATACCATAGAGTACTACGGGCGTGTGGGGTGCTAATACCTTCCCCTCGCGTAACAGACTCCCTTACCCGATCTCTCAGTCGAAAGACTGTGATTTCTCCCTTTTCAGGCTTTCTCGATGTTTACCTTTCCCTCTCGACGGGATAAAAGACGTTCGATGGCGAGTTCATTGTTCAATGATTTTCAGCCGGTGGTTTCAATAGGGCGTCCAACGCACTCGACAATGGTATAGGTATTGTACTCATATCTCCTGAAGGATGTCACACTCCCTTTACTGCAAGACTCTGCTTCAGCTGTACGAATAACTTGGCGGAATACGAAGCGTGCATTTTTGGTCTCAAAGCTGCCATAGATTTGGGGAACAAATCCTTAAGTGTATTCGGAGATTCAGCTTTGGTCATCAGCCAGATCAAAGGGGAATGTGACAACAAACACCCTAACCCTATCCCCTACAAAGAACATGTGTTGACATTAATCCCACACTTTGAGAAGATTACCTTCGAGCATTTCCCGCGAGAAGAAAATAAACTAGCAGATGCGCTAGCCACTATGCCATCCATGTTCAAACTTAAATGCGATAATTAGGCTCCCCATATCACCATTGAACGAATGGATGAACCAACTCACTGCCACGAGATCAATACTGAAGAAGTAGTGGACCAACCTTGGTTCCACGAAGTCAATAGGTATCTCGAGGCTCAAGAATATCCGGAAGGAGCTTTAATCAATGATAAGAAGTTCTTAAGGAAATTCTCTGATAAGTTCTTCCTTAGTAATGGCATTCTCTACAAGCGCAACCATGACTCTGTTTTGCTCCGTTACATAGACAAGGTTGAAGCAGAGAAGATCATGGTTGATCTACATGAAGTCACTTTTGGAACCCATTCCAGTGGGCATTCGATGGCAAAGAAAATCCTACGGGCAGGTTATTACTTGTCTACCATGGAAGTAAATTGCTATCAACACTTTCGAACCTGTCACAAGTGTCAGATCTATGCTGACAAGGTGCACGTACCTCCGGTTCCTTTGAATGTCTTGACGGCTCCTTGGCCCTTTGTTATGTGGGGCATCAATATGATTGGGGAAATCAAACCAACAACCTATAATGGACACCGCTTCATCTTGGTGGCTATTGACTATTTCACAAAGTGGGTTGAGGCGACTTTTTTTGCTTCCGTTACCAAGAATGTTGTCACCCGGTTCATCAAACAGAATCTCATCTGTCGTTATGGTATCCCGGAGAGGATCATCATAGACAATGGTACAAATCTCAACAACACTATGATCACCACACTGTGTGCACAATTCAAGATCCAGCACCACAATTCTTCCCCTTACCAGCCAAAGATGAATGGTGTTGTCGAAGCCGCAAATAAGAACATCAAAAAGATCATATAGAAAATGATAATCACATACAAAGACTGGCATGATATGCTACCATTCACTCACCACGGTTATCGTACCACGGAACGCACATCAACCGGGGAAACCCCCTACTCTATGGTATACGACATGGAGGTTGTCTTGCCTATTGAGTTCCAGATCCCCTCTCTGAGAATTATGAAGGATGCAGGGTTGAATGAAGACGATTGGATCCAAACTCGACTTGATCAACTGAACATGATTGATTAGAAAAGGCTTACTGCTTTCTGTCATGGTCATATGTATCAAAAAAGGATGATCAATGCTTTCAACAAAAAGGTCAGACACCAAGTATATTAAGTCGGGAATTTTGTGATCAAACGCATCATACTGCCGCAAGATGATCCCAGGGGTAAATGGACTCCTACATACGAAGGACCATTTGTGATCAAAAGCATATTCTCTGGTGGAGCAATGATCTTGACCACTATGGATGGCGACGACCTTCCACACCCTGTGAACGCAGACATAGTCAAAGATACTACGCATAAGAGACCCGCTAGGTTGACACACCTAGGCAAAACAAGGGCATCCCGACGAACCAAAAAGGTTCGGGAAAAAATTAGGGATAAAACAAAAAAATTTGTACACCCGGCAAGTTAAAAACCCGAAAGAGCGACTTGGGCAAAAAGGGTATCCCGGTGGACTGAAAACCTGAAAGGGCGGTCCAGGAAAAAGTTAGGGAATTAAAGCGTACGACTATGTCCCGTTGGATCACCTTTACGGACAACCATTGGCTTCAACAGAAAAATGCAGCGGTTCTGATCAATCCAATCAACTTTGGAAAAGGCAGCAAATGGACAAGACGCTCAGAGACACGAAGGCTATAGCAGAAATGGAACCCCATGGGATTATTGCACATAGATATATTTTCTTTGTATCAAATTTCCATTTTTACGACGACATTATGTTACTAAGATGTTCGTCTCATTGTACAAAATACGTATTCAAGTTAATATAAAGATACTCCTTTGAAAGTACAAAGCTATCTATTTTTCTTTAATTTATCTGTTTTGTTTGCGAAAACGTCCAATGATTTATTTTTGAACATATGCATTTGAACGTAACTACTGTTTAGAAATAAACAAAAAAATAGAAGACAATCATTATTGGCTTTAAAGAATAAAGTAATATCTCTAGACTATTCCATAAATTCCCCACAATGTGCAGCTTAATGATGTCAAGCTCTCTCACATCCCCAGTGGAACAAAACTTCCAGTTATCACTCCCCGGTAGAAGTCACCAATAGAGTTTACCTTACAAAAAAGTTTATTTCTCTACCAAATAGAAACTCAACAACTCGTCAGCACTTCAAAACATGAAGACTTACACTCCACGTCCCCAACAACAGTCGGGGATTAATTTTCCCTAATCCAACAGTATTACAGCAACATAGCTTACATACCCATACATCACACTCATACGTCATGACATTGACAACACGAATGCATACAACATAATCTCATTCATTTTATTAAGAATATCATTATACAATGCATTTTATACATCATGATATTGCATACAACTAATCTTTCACCTTTTCAGGAAAGATCAATCAGCAGATGGCTATTATTAACAATTTGCAAAAAGGTCAGAAATTGATACCTGAGATAAGCCAGGAAAATTATCTACACGACTAGCTAAACAATCCTACACAGATTCAACTCTTAGGTACAGTTCAGATACGCTCCAGATACAGATTCCATTCTGATACTCATTAGGATTCAACTTTCAGATACGCTCCAGACACGAATGCCATTCTGATACTCATCCAGATTCAGCTTTCAGATACAGTTCAGATACGCTCCAGATATGGATGCCATTCTGATACTCATTCAGATTCAGCTTTCAGATATAGTTCATATACGCTCTAGATACAGATGCCATTCTGATACTCACTCAGATTCTCTTTCAGACACAATACAAATACACTCCAGATACGGATGCCATTCTGATACTCATTTGGATTCAACTTTCAGATACAGTTCAGATACGCTCCATACACGAATTCCATTATGATACTCATTCAGATTCTCTTTCAAGATACAATTCAGATATGCTCCAGACACGGATGCCATTCTGATACTCATTCAGATTCTCTTTCAAGATACAGTTTAGATACGCTCCAGACATGGATGCCATCCTGATACTCATTCAGATTCAGCTTTTAGATATAGTTCAGATACGCTTCAGAAACGGATGCCATTCTGATACTCGTTCAGATTCTCTCTCAGGTACAGTTCAGATACGCTCCAAACATGGACGCCATTCTGATACTCATTCAGATTCAACTTGCAGATATGGTTCAACAATCATTTTTGGATGGCATCTATAAGCCCATCTCCAACAACATTCCATCACCTCTACAAATGGCATCTTTAAGCCTATTTCCTATACCATCAACCACCACATTCTTTAGTGCAAATTTATGGGCACTCTAGTGACCAGTCATCTTCCACCTTTAAGTCACGAATGGCAAATCCGACAATCTAATTCTTCAGGTTTAACAAGATTGAACAGGGGAAGCTATTGTACCCCAAAATTTTCCCTCTCATTTATCAATTATTTTCTCACAAAGATCTCTCTTGGTTCAAGACTACACTAGGGTTGATAAACTCAAGACACCTCCTTGAGCACTGATGACCAAAATTAGTGTTGTAGATTGCACAAGGATAATTTAACTTTAAATGCCTCATATGACTTTCATGGATCATTATGGACCCCCAAGATTACTCATGTCAAGTTTCAAGCCATGGATCACACTTTTGCTCAGTCAATAGAGTAGTTGACCTAAAAATCAACTATATTGGGGAAAAGTCAATTTTGGCCAATTTATAGTCAAACTTCATAAATTTTTATCCACATCAACATTATAAACTCATATGTGTCATTTGATCAAGTTTGGACCACAATTCCTCAAGAATTTTGATCTGACCATCAAAAGGGCAAAATGGTCAAAATTAGGGTTTTGATTGAGGAAAGGCAATTTCTGATTTTTGACCTAGCAAGTGGTCAATTAGTTTGAAGCATGATCTCAAGAGTTAAATTGTATCATTTTTACCTAATGGCATGACCCAAAACATTGCTCAAGATCAATTGGATTAATAGTGAATTTTCAGTCAACTGATCAAAAGTCAATTGTACACTAAAAAGTCAAACTTTGACATTTTGGTAAAATCCAATGTCAAAGATCATAATTCATCAAAAAATGTCAAAATATGAAACTTATTCATCAAGAAATCAAAAAGTCAAGATTTCAATTTGAAAAGTCAAAGTTTTTTAACTTAGAAATTTTTCTAAGTGTTTAAAACTTCATGTTTTTTCACAACTTTGAGCCAATTTTTCACCATTATGCAAGATGATTCAAAACAAACTTTCAACATGAAAGTTGTAGATATCCATGATATCTAAAACATTTATTTACACAACTTCTTCTAAAAATTCTTGGATCTCAAGTTGTTAATTCATAAAGTCATGGTCTTGAAATTGAACACTAGGTGAAATTTTGCCCTAGTTTTAGTTAGGATTTTAATCTAACTTCATGGAACTTTTTCATATAGTTCCAAGGTGAATTTTAAAAAGTGATTCAAAGAGGGTTTGTAGAGCACATTACAAGATTTCCAAAATGTCCAAGAACTCCTTGATATCATTTGTGAGCAAGGAGAATCAAAGAGATGAAGTTAGGGTTTTCAAACTTAAGTTACAAGCCATTTCATGATGTACAAAAATTCAAATCCAAGCCTAGGCTGCATAATCTTTGCTTTGCAGGCCTCAAACTTATTTGCCAATCCATACTTAAATGTTTATACAGCTGTTAGAGCTTTAATCCAAGCACTTGAGCCTTTATCCAAGTTTCATTTCCATTTATGGTACAAAGTTGCCATTTCCATTTTGGTAAAGCACTACTTTTGAAATTGTCAACTTCTTGAGCTTTGCACTTGTTCTTTATGCACACACAACCCATATAAACCAAAAGCAATGTGTATAAATCCTCTTTGAACTCAGAACATGCTTGTATAATGCTTTGAGATTTGTCTTCTCACTTTTCTTCAAAAGCAAGTTATAGAGCCAAAAGGCTAGAACTCAGAAACCTTGAGTGCATTTGATCTCTAACCTTTTCCATACATATACACAAGTCTATTGCAACATAACACACGAATGCTAAGACCCCAAAAAACTCTGAAGCACTCTACAATTCAGAATCTACCATAACTTAACAATTTTGAACCTCACATAGCAATCTCCAAATCCACTCGTGCGTATTGAGTTTTAACCATCCAAACACTTAATATACGTCATATCAAAGTGATCCAGACCCCTTTTTCCTGACTGTAACTCCTCCATCAATATCCACCATTTCCAAATTTGAAGCTTGCAACTTGACTTGAGTTGGGAGTTTCAGCCATCCTCAAAGCAAATTAGGAGTTGGAACACACTCAAGGAGGTCTAGGCAAGCTACAGAAATCATCAAGTCATCATAAAGGTTGCTCAAACTCCATACACGACTCCAGCTACAAGAAGTAAGTTTTCAAACTTCTATCTCTTCATACAAGCATCATTTGATACTGATTTGTGAAGATAAAATATAGATAACATTGCCACGAAGCTGTACATATCCATAGTTTGCATTTATATGGTCTGAGCTTAGAGAATTTTAGAGTTGAAGTTTCTAAAAAATTTAGGTTTTAAATTAGGGCCAGAAAAATTCTCATCCATCTTTGATTGTTAGCTTAAGTTATTTACATATTTGGATTTGTGGGAAGAAATGCCACAACTTTCATGTTTGAACTTTTCATTTTTATTGAGAGATGAAGAAGTTACAGATCCTTTTGCTATGGGTTGAAGATGAAGTGTAATCAGGTCGCTTTTGTGTTATGTATTTATCCTTTCACACAAGTTAACGGATGTATCACCACTCCAGTGGTTAAAGCGCGCGCCTGTCACCCTTTGGTCCTGGGTTCAAGCCCCAGCGTGACCTTTTGCATTTTTTTCACTATTTTTGAGCTTTTTTGCAGCGCCTGGGCTTCTATTTGGGCCTCTTGTTTTTTTTTCTTTTCACTAATCTTGATTTACTTCAACACACCCTGGCCCATTTTTCTTTAATTATTTCTTTTTCTTTTTTTTTATTTCATTACATTTTATTTTCTTTAATATTTTTATTATTTATTATTATTAATATTATTATTTTTTTATTAATAAAAATCCAAAAAAATATTTTTATTATTTACACTTATATATTTTATTTTCTCTATAAAACAAAAAGACTAAAAACATTCTCTTAAACAAATTTTTTTTCTTAAATAATTAATATTTAGACTTAGGCTTAATTATTATTTTATTTTATTTTTTTATTCAAAATTAATTTAGAACTTAGGTTTATTTTAATTAATTAATTTTCATATTATTTTTATTAAGTAAAAACCTTTTCACAAAAAAACCCTAAAATAAATTTTTTAACTTAATTTCCTTCTTAATTAATTTAGATTTAAATTTTGTTTATTTTTCATTAATCATCTCACTTAATTCGGATAAAACCCATTTCATAAAAACAACAAAAAATCTTTTCTTTTTTCCATTTATATTCTTGCATTTTATTTTCAATTTTGTACAATATTCAATATGGTTGTAATAGGTAATTAGACAAAAAACAAAGCATGAAAATAAATACACTTGCACACAAGCACCCCTAGGGTAAATCCACTTGGTTGCATTGCAAAAATGACGATATTACGCATATGAGGTATCTTAGAAAAAGACAAGCAAAATACAAGATCATAGTCCCTCGATGACGCTATCAAAAGTTGCCTTTCAAAATGATCTTAGTCCCTAAAGAAAAGTGCTAAGATACCTTGCAACATTACTAATCATGGTTATACGATGACCCGCGCCCGTCCCTTTTACATCCAAAAATAGGGTTACTTACCAAATCAGTGGTAAGATAACAATGTCAAAGGAGAAAGGAAATAAACATGAAAGGCTTCTGAGTAGGTAGAATGTTCCTAGTTACTTGCTCCATTTCAAAACAAAAACATCCTTGTTATTTTCAAAATAAACACTTACACTTCCAAAACATCTTTCAAAACTTGAAAACATTTTCAAAAAGATCAACACCTTTGTATACATTCTTACGAACGAGAATTATTACAAAAGTTTGCCTAAACAATGGCCTCTTTTCAAAAATACTTTTTAAAACCACACAAAGCATAATTTCAAACAAAAGCAAGTTATCTAGAAAGTAACTAAGAGCCCATGGAAAACCATGGATGAAAAGGGTGCTAATACCTTCCCTTTTCATAATCTACCCCCCAAACTCAAGAAACAATCTCAAAGGTCTTTCCTGTGCTTTTTCACCTTTCCTTTTGTATAAAAGAAAATCCGGTGGCGACTCTTGCTAACCGCAACATTTGTGATCAAATGCAAAACACCCAAGTCAGTTCTCCCACCACGTCACACATGGTTTTGAGCTTTGTTCAGGTTTAACGATTAATTTCAATAAAAGTAGGATCATAAGTGTTAACATGGACTCTGTTTTTTTTTCAAGATACCTAGGATTATATATCTTATGTTGTTAGCTATATTCCATTATATTTTCTAGTAATTCAAATTGGTTGTAATCCTAGAAGGCGCCCATCACGGTTATTGGTTTTAGCCAAGGTACAAAATAAACTGGTCACTCGAAAAGGGAAAAATCTATCTCTTGGTGGCCGAATCACCTTGCTGAACTCTGTTTTGAATGCCATCCCTCTTTTCACATTCTCGTTTTACAAAGCTCCAAAAGTTTTTATTCAATGTGCATTTTTATGGAATGGTAAAGAGAATACTAGGAGGATTAACTGGGTGTTGTGGTCGCCTATTTGTTTACAGAAACCAAATGGTGAGCTTGGAGTGAAGGATTATGATCTTTTTAATATAGCTCTTTTCTGTAAATGAGAGTGGATAGTCTTGGTTAGAGATTATTCATTGTGGCATAGATTTCTTTCTTTCGAGTACGGGGATACCAAGAATGACATTTTCAATAATTCGCGTTCCTATGTTAAATCTAATCATTTGTTGTGGTGGAGGGATTTGTGATTATTGTTGAATGTGTGGAGGGCTAAGAATAGTTGGTTTCATATGAGTATTTCTTACTATTTTGCAGGATTTTCAGCCTCTTCTGAACTAGCCTGACTGGTTCATTTGCAGGAGTGTTGCTGGGGGATTTTCAGTGAAATCTGCTTTCGGAAGATTGTATGGTTGCGATGTCTTGTTTTCGATTTATACCACACGTTTGATGTCATCTTTAAAGGAGGTTTGGAAATAAATTGTGCCTGCAAATATCCAAGTGTTTGCGTGGAGGTTACTCCATTATAGATTACAAACAAGGGATGAGCTTGCTAAAAGAGGAGTTATTTCGGAAGTCCATAATCTCGTTTTCCCTTTATGTTTTGGTCCGAGTGAGAGTCACCACCATCTTTTTATTTCTTGTTGTGTTGCCAATAAGCTTTAGTTATCCATATTTGACTAGTTTGTGGTGGTTGGTAACTGTTTTGCTCCTACTATATATGATCATCTCTTGTTGTTTGCTTCTGTTTTTTCGAAGAGGACAAGGAAAAATTGTAGGATTCTTATTTGGTTATCAGTTGGCAGTGCCATTTGGTTAATTAGGAATGATACTCTGTTTAATGAGGAGGTTGAAAGGGAGTCAGGAGATTGTTGTCGTAGCCAAAATGTTAGTTTAGGATTGGATTTGTGCTATATATTTTGGTCAGTTTTCCTGTTCTAAAGGTGACTGGATGTTCAATATGATTGTAGCTTTGGGTTAACATGTTTTCTTTCTTTGTATTAGGTAGAATACCTCTTATGTTTGCTTTAATGCAATTTTCTTACTTATTAGGTAGAATAACATTTTTTTTAATTAGAAAGTTCTGTTGTACCCCAAAATTTGCCCTCCCATATTCTTCAAGAAATTGCCAAGCCAAGCTGCAAAATTCCCCAAGGGTTGCACAGTCAAAGATCTCCTATACAGTCAAAATTAGGGTTTGTGTTCTGGTCAAGAAAATGAAGTTTTCAAAGGTCCAATCAAGTCTCACAAGCCTACAAATATGGTCAAGCATCCTCATATCAAGTTTCAAGACTTTCAGCACAAAATTGCACAGTCAAAAACCCAAATTGCACTACAGTCAACTGTAGGGGCAAAATGGTCATTTGACAGTCAAAAGTTCAAATTTTTGGTCAACATATCATTTTGAAGCCACAAACATCATTTGATCAATGCTTGATCATGATTCTCAAAACTTGGCTCAAAAATCATCAAGATGCAAAAGTTTCTATTTTTGGACAGTTGAAAAAGTCAACTGAAATTGACCAGGGCATAACTTTCACATGGATTATCAGAAAAATTCCATCCAAAGCTCATTTTGAAGATAAAGACATTTCCTACAACTCATCTTCATACTTCAAGTCCAAGAAATGCTCTCACAAAAAGTTATCAATTTCAACATTATAGGTCATTTTCAAAAGTCAACAAAAAGGGACTTTAGGTCAAAGACCATAACTTGAGATTGGTAAATCAAAATGACATAGGACCAAAGTAATTGGTTAGAGGACTCAAAGACCTTTCCAAAATGTCCAAGAACATGAGCAAAGCTTAAAAATTGAGCAAGTTATGCATTGGAGAAGTTGGGAAATTTTTGTGAAATGGCCAAAACCATTTATCCTTGAAATCTCATTTTTGACAAAAGGGGCCCACTTTTTCCACTTGAATTAACTTGGCCATGCTTCCCACGTGTCCCACCTTTTATTTCAGATTTTTTTAATTCATTTTTTCATTTTTATTGATTTTATTGGATTTAATTAATTTTAAATCTTTTAAAATCAAGAGAAATTCAAAAAAATTAATTTAAGGGAATATTTGGTTTTGATTAACCTTGAAACATCATTAAGCACATTCCATTTTCGTGCCAAAGCTCAAAGAAGCAAGAATTCAAAAATGAGTCAAAAAAGGAAATTTGGTTATGGAGGTTTATGGAGAATCATGGAATTGAATGTGTTGCATTAAGAGGCCATAATTCCTTTTGATTCACATTGCCTAATGCTTATACAAGTGAGACAAACGAAAATTGGGAGGAGGCATCTGAAAAAACGAAAAAAAACACTAAAAAAACAAACTCACACTTTTGGCAAAAAATCTCAAATCTGAAAACAAAGTTAGAGGTTGATTCAAGCAAAAAGACATATTCTATCATATTCCTGGGACACCAAGCAACGCATTTGGATCAAAATCACAAGCTTTCATCCCCTGAAATGTAAGAACAACCTCACCCTGTGCATGAAAAATTCGAAACTCTTACATCTCAATTCATGCACATTTAGTCTGTTTTGATATATGATTTGTGTTTCTTATTCAATTCTAATGCTAATCAAACGTTTTAATTTTGTTTTCGTGCATCATACAAGAATTTGCCATTAACACATTCTAGGTTTTCAGAGGTTCAAAAAGAGGGTTTCTTTGTCCTGGAAAAATTGACCTCTAAGATCCATATCATCAGAATCAGCAGCTTATGGCCAGTCGTTTCCATGCCTCGCGCTCAATTTATGAGCGTCTGAGCTCTAATCGCTATTTTTTGTAAAGGCCTCTTCTGAAACGGTGTAAAAACCGTTGCCATTGTTTTTTTGACATTTTCAGGAAAATAAAACATTGGGGAAGACGATTGTTTGTCATGCTGTGATTGGCTGGTTTGAATCCAGCGCGCATTTTTTATTTTTATAACACTAACGCATAATTTCTTTTATATTATTTCTTTCTTATATAATATACAAGGTGCGTTGATTGGTTCAGTGGCAAGGTGTATACGCTGGCAACACCCATGACCTGGGTTCGAGCCCCAGGTCTTCAGTGTTCTCAATATTATTTTTCAATTGATTTTCATATGCAGGTTCCATCTTGAGGCACACCCTACACCTCCATAATCAAGCCATCCACCTGTCCAAATTCACCAATCCAAAGGCCACGCTCTGAGGTACATGGTGAGGCCAAGTCAAAGCTACCACACGTGGCCTGGAAAAGTCAACAAAGCCTCCAAAAATGGGCCAGATTTACTTGGGCTGCACCCCTCTAGTTTGCTTTCTTTTTAACTCTTTTTATATATTCTTCTCTTTTCTTTGTTTTGATTAATTTTTTTTAAATGGTTTAATTTAATATTTTCAAAATATAAAAATACCAAAAAAATCAGAGAAAGATAAAAAAAATAAATACTTTATTTTAATATTAATTTTGTAAATAAATCCCCTAATTAATTTAGATTTAATTTTAGGTTATAGTTTAATTCTTTTTTCACAATAAACCAAAAACAATAAAAATAAATCTTTAACACTTTTGACCTTTTTTTTTTAATTAAATATTTTATTATGAGTATCATCAACCATTAATTTTGTAAATAAATTTTATAATTAATTTAGTTTTAATTCTAGGTTTTAACTTTAATGCATTTTCTTTAATAAATTAAAAAACAATTAGAATTAGAATTAATTATTTGACTTTTAATTAATTTAATTTTCTTTAATGTCATAAATACAAAAACATAAAAAATAAGTTCTTTCTTAATTATTTTAATTTAATTATTTTAATTCCTTCAAAGGGTTCAACGCCCTCGCATTCGATTACGTTTTTGTTCGCGCGTTTTATTTATTTCTTTTGTGAATATAATGTACTTGTTCCAAAGCCCTGTAATAGCTATTAGACATTTATTTTCTGCAATTTATTTTAAATCGGGTCTGGATTAATTTGGCGTTGTAGACCCGCGCCCTTGTAATAGCGTAGGACCTTTATCCTTTCCGCACTTTAAATTTTCACACTTTTAACTGTTAAACAATAACATGAAAGAATGAATGCCCAAAAATAAAATCGAAACGTAGATCACCAATGCATGAACAAGACAAACAATGAACTGAAAATGACACACAATTCACACACCACCCCTAGGGTACGCTTCACTGTTGCCTTGCCCCTCAAAAGGTGGTCATCAAGTATAGGACGTCTTAGTGAGTCCTTATGTCCCATTGATCTAGTTGCCTCGAATAAGTTGCCTCGGAACGGTCGCCTCGGAATAAAAAGATCAATGGCATAAGGGTAGCTTCTAAGGTACCTTACCATTGCTATGGTGATCACCCTGTTGCCTTGCCCCTCGAAACGTGGTCGTTGAGTACAGGACGTCTTAGTAAGTCCTTATGTCCCATTGATCTAGTTGCCTCGAATAAGTTGCCTCGGAACGGTCGCCTCGGAATAAAAAGATCAATGGCATAAGGGTAGCTTCTAAGGTATCTTACTATTGCTCAGTGTCCACACTGTCCCTAACCCTCGGATTGACCCGAACACCTCCAACGGTGGTGCTACCTACCTCTCAATGGTGGGATGGCACTACCTTAAGGACAATTACACAGCTTTATTCCTTAGGGTAGGTAGATGACTCATGGATACTTGCTCCTTTCAAAAACAAATCAAAATACTTTTCACACCTTACACTTTTCAAAAAGCTTTCAAAACAACTTTTCAAACACTCTTGAGGACTGATACAAGAGTCGATCTGAAACTTTAAACGAAACTTTTTCAAACCCACTCACACTTTGAAAAGCAAACAAATTCTGAAAACACAAATGAGCAAGTATCTAAGAGCCCATGGATAACCATGGATAGAAAGGGTGCTAACACCTTCCCTTTCTATAATCTACCTCCCGAACCGAGAGCGATCTCTTTAAGGAATTTTTCTGTGCTTTTGTCCTTTCCATTTGGAGAAAATAAAAGACGGTGGCGACTCTTGCTTCCGCGACATTTCGCGAAACCAGCGTTAAACAGTCAGTTCCAGATCCACCGATCACAGAACTGGCGACTCTGCTGGGGAGAACTATAAAGTGAGGTGTACCTTAGGACTAAGATCACTGTGTTTTCAATTGCTTTGATTTGTTTGCTTTAAATTGTGGGACTGTCTTGGGAGTTCTATAGATCCTAACCCGGATCTGGGGATACCTTCTTAGAAAGTAGCAACAAGGTTGTGAGGGAACTGTGCGGGGTATACCGACATGGTTGAAGCAGTCTGCTACGTTGATGTGGCACTTTGGTGTGTACCGGTAACCCTTGAGTCAATCAAGGAGAGTACGGGGCCTCCGCGTGGTGTCGTGAAGCATCAACAGACCTTAGGAACCTTAATTGAACCATCTTGGCCTCTTTAGGGTAGTGAGATGACTACTTTGGTGTACTCCGAAGTCGGTTGATACTCGATACTACACTCAATTGAGGGTTATTTTCTTGGGATATTTTGATCGCCAGTCAGTGGCTAAATCGAAACGATGAACAATGAAAGCAATCCAATGATATTGAGATCCTTAGAACCCGGTTACTTTGATAGGACAGGTTTGAGCCCACCAACTTCAAGAGGGTAATACCTAGACCCCATGCTGGCCTAAACTCTAAGGGTTTCTCTTGTGTGACTTGTGTGCCTTCGTACTTGAACTACTTGCGTGCTTATTATCTGACCCTTGAATTTCTTGCAGGTTTTGTTTACAGTCCTTAATTGGGACTCATAACAAAGTTTACTGAGTTTCTTGCAGGTTTTGGTTTGCAGTCCTTAATTGGGACTCATAACAGGGTTACTTACATTACCCCCATGCATAGCATGACATCATACCATTGCATACATCCTGCATAAGGACTAACCCATTTCAAGGATCTCAAGGGTCTGTGATGCAGGTCATGATGAATCAAACATCTAGCAAGGGGCAAAGAGGATTTATTTTCCTCTAGCCAAGGTTGTCAGAGGCTATGACCCACTTGATATGGTGAGCTTTGACTCTTGAAGAAGGTTCCCTTAACTAAGGTTGTTTGGAAATCAAAACCAGACATGATGACTAAAGTCAGAGGCTATGACCCACTGGATATGGTGAGCCTTTGACCCTTGGAAGAAAGATTCCCAACAAACATGAAGCTCTTTCAATCAAGCTACCGGATCCAAATGCTAACAAAATTTCATGTTTATCCCGCGAGATCCTTGAAAACATTGCATGCATATCATACACATCATTGCATAACAGGTACCCTTGTTACAGGCTACTTACCCTCTTCGCTGTTTATTTCAGCAATGGCTTTCCAATCAAACACCCAGGAGTTCCCTACTCAAGAGACTCAGTTCAGGGAGATCTTCCTAAGCCTATCCAAGGGGCAGGAAGAGTTGAGAACGCTCCTCATGGGGAATTTGGTCAAGAACAGTCCAGAAGACGGTAAAGATGAACGGCTGAAACATATGCAAGCTGAGATAGACATAATGAGGACTCAGATGCTGGGGCAAATGGCCCTTATCCAAGGCTTAGCTCGGGAACAAGAAGAGTTGAGAACTGTGATCAACCAGCTTCAGCAAGACAGTATGAAGCAAGTAGCCAAGGCTGGAGACCAAACTGGTAATCAGCCTCCAAGAAGTCAAAGGCTTGGTTCAATGAATAGACCTCTCCAAGCTGCTACTACTTCACAGCTCCAACCACAACCTCGCCCAGAGCAACGGGTTGATCAGAGCAAGCCCAGAAGGCAATTCACCCAGCTCAACACGTCGTTGTCCCAAGCTTTGCAACACCTGTTGAAGTTGAATCTGGTGACGTTGATAGGACCTCACCCTAATCCTAAGACTTCTTCACCCAACTATAATCCTGGGGCCAGGTGCGCATACCATTCTAACAGCCCGGGGCATGATACTGATGACTGTTGGAAGTTGAGGTACAAAATCCAAAGCCTGATTGATGAAGGAGCTGTGGAATTCACCCCAGATGGTCAGGTCGAGTTCTTCTACTATCCCTGCGAGGTTCACCATTTGAAGTAACAAGCCCTGAGACTAGAAGACTTGTGTTTATTAGAATTTTCAAGTTGTAATTTTCTTTTGATTGTTCAAACACTTATTCATGTTAAACATTGTTATTTCATTAATGCATTACACATGTCTGTTTTGAAGTAATTATTTCGTATTCACTATATGCAAACTGTTTTCATTTTTCTGTGATGATCAATTCTCGGTTAATAATTCTAAGCCTCTTGAGGGAGGATGACGAAAACGATACCACGATTTTTACAGTATGCTTTTGAATAGACCCCGCTGATGAGGTACATGCATTGTTTCAATTCCTAAACACTGGAGTTATAAGGAAGATAATCCCTCGTCAACCCCTCTGAGCCAAAGAAGTAGGAGTTTTTCTTTTCGAAATTTAAAACCCTTAATCATAACCTGGGGCAGGGTAGTCTCTCAGTTGATCCAAGTGCATAACGAATGGCACCAAAGAGGTCCTTACAAAACAAAAGACAGTGATGGTTCCGAACAATCATACAAATAGGCAGTCATTATATCTCAAAAAAATAAAAACCCATTAAGTCAAAACCTATGAAGGAGACTTACAAAACTGGGGCATCCCGCTGACTGTAATCACAAAAGAAACAGTTCAGGCAAAAAAAAAATAGGGATAATAAAATCAAAAAAAAGAGGTCACACAAACCCTCAACAAAAAGAAATGACTGCCCATTCAGAATAAATCATCATTATCTGAACCATCATTGGTATATCAAAGCAAAGACTCAAACAAGGTCTAACGCACGATCAGCTGAGTTTAGGTTTGAAGAACATCACGAAGAGCGGGTGGGTACAAATAAATTTGATCCTTTATCCTTTGTTTCTTGAACCGTGAACCAAGCCACGTTATGACCCTTAAAAGTCCTAGCTGAAGCATGGGTTAGTTCGAAAGCATAATGTTACGAAAGGTATCCTGACTCCTTAAAGCTTACGGTAAATACGGAGTTGACATCACGTTTTACAAACATTCATTTGTTTTATGAAAGAGAATGCATTTTCAAAATCTTCAAAACAGACATAAGCTTTGCATTTTTAACATAACTTTGTTTGCATATGACTTTTTGTTTGAACAGCATAGAAGTTCGCACGACGAATGCCTAATGAACAGAAGTACCTCCAATCAAGGGGCACAACATGATCATGGTCCAATCATCTGGGGCAGTCCAATCAAGATTCAGAGAATCTCTTAAAGGCCAAATAGCCTGGGGCAAATCTCCGCCTAAGTCACTTGGGGCATTTCAACAACGAATCTTGCGCGATCAGACATCTTCTGGTAACATGGCAACATAAACAGCCAGGGGCACCTCCCTGCATTCTAAGAACATGGACATAGTCAAAAGAATACTACGCATAATCAAAGACCCGCTAGGTTGACATACCTAGGCAAAAATTAGGGCTTCCCGGCGAACCAAAAGGGTTCGGGCAAAAATAAGGGATGAAATGAAAAAATCTGTACACCCGGCGAGTCGAAAACCTGAAAAGGTGGCTTGGGCAAAAATGGGTATCCCGGTGGACTGAAAACCCGAAAGGGCGGTCCAGGCAAAAGTTAGGGATCAAAGTGTACGACTATGTCCTATCATCTTGTCACCTGCCTACCAGAAGAAGATTGGTCAAATCGGCAGTCCTCAAGCACCTCCACAAGTCTTCCCCTCCCGCCTCAGAAACAGGGGCAATGATAGGTTGTCTAAGCAATCTAATGGTTCTGTCCTCCAAGGTATCAAGGTAGGTTCAGCTGAAGAACACAACCAGGTATTTTAATTCCCCAGAGAGTGAGCCAGCAAGCAGTATACTCTCCTCAAGCAAAGCAGTTATCAACCTTAAGGAAGTTGGGTATCCTCCCGCAGATCTCGACCTTCCCCAGCAGCACACATTCTTGACAAACATCCCCGGCAGTCTTGGTCTAAAGATTGTTCCCCGGTGGCGGACCAACATTCAAAGGAATTGCTTCCCCAACATAGTACCTCTCTCCCCACAGAGTATTGTTCCCCAGCCAGATCGCCAGATTAATTTTCTCCCCGCAGAGTAATCTCTCCAACAAGTTTATTCCCCCAACGGAGTCATCTTCTCCTACCGGTTTATTCTTGCAACCATCACTCTCCAGTGGAAACAAAGAATGCTATTCATATCAGCCCAGGATTTGACTTCCCGGCATCCGTCTAGGATTTATTTTCCTAAGACAAAAACATACATTCATAAACAACACATCTTCATACATTATAGCATGCATATACGCATCATGAACGTACAATCTCATTCATTCTGAGAACATCTCGCATGTCATATATCACGGCATCGCATACAACTAACGTTTTGTCTTTTCAGGACAAAAGTTAATACAAGGATAATTGCTATCAACTGTCGTGATTCCAGATCCGATTCCTGTATCTTGCCAGGGAGTATCTGTTGACGACTACAGTACCAGACTCGATTCCTGTATCTTGACAGGGCACGTCTGAAGAGTTCGAAGATCTGATTCCTGTATCTTGCCAGGGAGTATCTGTTGACGACTACAGTACCAGACTCGATTCCTGTATCTTGACAGGGCACGTCTGAAGAGTTCGAAGATCTGATTCCTGTATCTTGCCAGGGAGTATCTGTTGACGACTACAGTACCAGACTCGATTCCTGTATCTTGACAGGGCACGTCTGAAGAGTTCGAAGATCCGATTCCTGTATCTTGCCAGGGAGTATCTGTTGACGACTACAGTACCAGACTCGATTCCTGTATCTTGACAGGGCACGTCTGAAGAGTTCGAAGATCCGATTCCTGTATCTTGCCAGGGAGTATCTGTTAACGACTACAGTACCAGACTCGATTCCTATATCTTGATAGGGCACGTCTGAAGAGTTCGAAGATCCGATTCCTGTATCTTGCCAGGGAGTATCTATTGACGACTACAGTACCAGACTCGATTCCTGTATCTTGACAGGGCACGTCTGAAGAGTTCGAAGATCCGATTCCTGTATCTTGCCAGGGAGTATCTGTTGACGACTACAGTACCAGACTCGATTCCTGTATCTTGACAGGGCACGTCTGAAGAGTTCGAAGATCCGATTCCTGTATCTTGCCAGGGAGTATCTGTTGACGACTACAGTACCAGACTCGATTCCTGTATCTTGACAGGGCACGTCTGAAGAGTTCGAAGATCCGATTCCTGTATCTTGCCAGGGAGTATCTGTTGACGACTACAGTACCAGACTCGATTCCTGTATCTTGACAGGGCACGTCTGAAGAGTTCGAAGATCCGATTCCTGTATCTTGCCAGGGAGTATCTGTTGACGACTACAGTACCAGACTCGATTCCTGTATCTTGACAGGGCACGTTTGAAGAGTTCAAAGATCCGATTCCTGTATCTTGCCAGGGAGTATCTGTTGACGACTACAGTACCAGACTCGATTCCTGTATCTTGACAGGGCACGTCTGAAGAGTTCGAAGATCCGATTCCTGTATCTTGCCAGGGAGTATCTGTTAACGACTATAGTACCAGACTCGATTCCTGTATCTTGACAGGGCACGTCTGAAGAGTTCGAAGATCCGATTCCTGTATCTTGCCAGGGAGTATCTGTTGACGACTACAGTACCAGACTCGATTCCTGTATCTTGACAGGGCACGTCTGAAGAGTTCGAAGATCCGATTCCTGTATCTTGCCAGGGAGTATCTGTTGACGACTACAGTACCAGACTCGATTCCTGTATCTTGACAGGGCACGTCTGAAGAGTTCGAAGATCCGATTCCTGTATCTTGCCAGGGAGTATCTGTTGACGACTACAGTACCAGACTCGATTCCTGTATCTTGACAGGGCACGTCTGAAGAGTTCGAAGATCTGATTCCTGTATCTTGCCAGGGAGTATCTGTTGACGACTACAGTACCAGACTCGATTCCTGTATCTTGACAGGGCACGTCTGAAGAGTTCGAAGATCCGATTCCTGTATCTTGCCAGGGAGTATCTGTTGACGGCTACAGTACCAGACTCGATTCCTGTATCTTGACAGGGCACGTCTGAAGAGTTCGAAGATCCGATTCCTGTATCTTGCCAGGGAGTATCTGTTGACGGCTACAGTACCAGACTCGATTCCTGTATCTTGACAGGGCACGTCTGAAGAGTTCGAAGATCCGATTCCTGTATCTTGCTAGGGAGTATCTGTTGACGACTACAGTACCAGACTCGATTCCTGTATCTTGACAGGGCACGTCTGAAGAGTTCGAAGATCCGATTCCTGTATCTTGCCAGGGAGTATCTGTTGACGACTACAGTACCAGACTCGATTCCTGTATCTAGACAGGGCACGTCTGAAGAGTTTGAAGATCCGATTCCTGTATCTTGCCAGGGAGTATCTGTTGACGACTACAGTACCAGACTCGATTCCTGTATCTAGACAGGGCACGTCTGAAGAGTTCGAAGATCCGATTCCTGAATCTTGCCAGGGAGTATATGTTGACGACTACAGTACCAGACTCGATTCCTGTATCTAGACAGAGCACGTCTGAAGAGTTCAAAGATCCGATTCCTAAATCTTGCCAGGGAGTATCTGTTTACGACTATAGTGCCAGACTCGATTCCTGTATCTAGACAGGGCACGTCTGAAGAGTTCGAAGATCCGATTCCTGAATCTTGCCAGGGAGTATCTGTTGACGACTACAGTACCAGACTCGATTCCTGTATCTAGACAGGGCACGTCTGAAGAGTTCGAGGATCCGATACCTGAATCTTGCCAGGGAGTATCTGTTGACGACTATAGTACCAGACTCGATTCCTGTATCTCGCCAGGGCACGTCTGAAGAATTCAAAGATCCAACTCCTGTAACCAGTCAGGACACATCTATACCAAGCATCTGAAAATCAGCTCCTGCAATGTGTCAGGTACTCATTTTTTTCTTTTGTAGGCATGCAGGTTCTCGCTAAAGAATCTCTTACGCGATCAACATCCAGATGGCATCTATAAGCCCATCATCCTATTCGTCAACCTCTAAATGGCATCTGTAAGCCCATTTCCATCATCACACTGCTGCTATGAGAGCGCAAATTTCTGGGCACTCTAGTGTTCAATCATCTTCTACCCTCGGATTACGAAAGGCACGTCATCCAATCTACATCCTCAGGTCTAAGAAGATTGAACAGGGGCAACTGTTGTACCCCAAAATTTGCCCTCCCATATTCTTCAAGAAATTGCCAAGCCAAGCTGCAAAATTCCCCAAGGGTTGCACAGTCAAAGATCTCCTATACAGTCAAAATTAGGGTTTGTGTTCTGGTCAAGAAAATGAAGTTTTCAAAGGTCCAATCAAGTCTCACAAGCCTACAAATATGGTCAAGCATCCTCATATCAAGTTTCAAGACTTTCAGCACAAAATTGCACAGTCAAAAAGCCAAATTGCACTACAGTCAACTGTAGGGGCAAAATGGTCATTTGACAGTCAAAAGTTCAAATTTTTGGTCAACATATCATTTTGAAGCCACAAAAATCATTTGATCAATGCTTGATCATGATTCTCAAAACTTGGCTCAAAAATCATCAAGATGCAAAAGTTTCTATTTTTGGACAGTTGAAAAAGTCAACTGAAATTGACCAGGGCATAACTTTCACATGGATTATCAGAAAAATTCCATCCAAAGCTCATTTTGAAGAGAAAGACATTTCCTACAACTCATCTTCATACTTCAAGTCCAAGAAATGCTCTCACAAAAAGTTATCAATTTCAACATTATAGGTCATTTTCAAAAGTCAACAAAAAGGGACTTTAGGTCAAAGACCATAACTTGAGATTGGTAAATCAAAATGACATGGGACCAACGAAATTGGTTAGAGGACTCAAAGACCTTTCCAAAATGTCCAAGAACATGAGCAAAGCTTAAAAATTGAGCAAGTTATGCATTGGAGAAGTTGGGAAATTTTTGTGAAATGGCCAAAACCATTTATCCTTGAAATCTCATTTTTGACAAAAGGGGCCCACTTTTTCCACTTGAATTAACTTGGCCATGCTTCCCACGTGTCCCACCTTTTATTTCAGATTTTTTTATTAATTTTTTCATTTTTATTGATTTTATTGGATTTAATTAATTTTAAATCTTTTAAAATCAAGAGAAATTCAAAAAAATTAATTTAAGGGAATATTTGGTTTTGATTAACCTTGAAACATCATTAAGCACATTCCATTTTCGTGCCAAAGCTCAAAGAAGCAAGAATTCAAAAATGAGTCAAAAAAGGAAATTTGGTTATGGAGGTTTATGGAGAATCATGGAATTGAATGTGTTGCATTAAGAGGCCATAATTCCTTTTGATTCACATTGCCTAATGCTTATACAAGTGAGACAAACGAAAATTGGGAGGAGGCATCTGAAAAAACGAAAAAAAACACTAAAAAAACAAACTCACACTTTTGGCAAAAAATCTCAAATCTGAAAACAAAGTTAGAGGTTGATTCAAGCAAAAAGACATATTCTATCATATTCCTGGGACACCAAGCAACGCATTTGGATCAAAATCACAAGCTTTCATCCCCTGAAATGTAAGAACAACCTCACCCTGTGCATGAAAAATTCGAAACTCTTACATCTCAATTCATGCACATTTAGTCTGTTTTGATATATGATTTGTGTTTCTTATTCAATTCTAATGCTAATCAAACGTTTTAATTTTGTTTTCGTGCATCATACAAGAATTTGCCATTAACACATTCTAGGTTTTCAGAGGTTCAAAAAGAGGGTTTCTTTGTCCTGGAAAAATTGACCTCTAAGATCCATATCATCAGAATCAGCAGCTTATGGCCAGTCGTTTCCATGCCTCGCGCTCAATTTATGAGCGTCTGAGCTCTAATCGCTATTTTTTGTAAAGGCCTCTTCTGAAACGGTGTAATAACCGTTGCCATTGTTTTTTTGACATTTTCAGGAAAATAAAACATTGGGGAAGACGATTGTTTGTCATGCTGTGATTGGCTGGTTTGAATCCAGCGCGCATTTTTTATTTTTATAACACTAACGCATAATTTCTTTTATATTATTTCTTTCTTATATAATATACAAGGTGCGTTGATTGGTTCAGTGGCAAGGTGCATACGCTGGCAACACCCATGACCTGGGTTCGAGCCCCAGGTCTTCAGTGTTCTCAATATTATTTTTCAGTTGATTTTCATATGCAGGTTCCATCTTGAGGCACACCCTACACCTCCATAATCAAGCCATCCACCTGTCCAAATTCACCAATCCAAAGGCCACGCTCTGAGGTACATGGTGAGGCCAAGTCAAAGCTACCACACGTGGCCTGGAAAAGTCAACAAAGCCTCCAAAAATGGGCCAGATTTACTTGGGCTGCACCCCTCTAGTTTGCTTTCTTTTTAACTCTTTTTATATATTCTTCTCTTTTCTTTGTTTTGATTAATTTTTTTTAAATGGTTTAATTTAATATTTTCAAGATATAAAAATACCAAAAAAATCAGAGAAAGATAAAAAAAAAATACTTTATTTTAATATTAATTTTGTAAATAAATCCCCTAATTAATTTAGATTTAATTTTAGGTTATAATTTAATTCTTTTTTCACAATAAACCAAAAACAATAAAAATAAATCTTTAACACTTTTGACCTTTTTTTTTTAATTAAATATTTTATTATGAGTATCATCAACCATTAATTTTGTAAATAAATTTTATAATTAATTTAGTTTTAATTCTAGGTTTTAACTTTAATGCATTTTCTTTAATAAATTAAAAAACAATTAGAATTAGAATTAATTATTTGACTTTTAATTAATTTAATTTTCTTTAATGTCATAAATACAAAAACATAAAAAATAAGTTCTTTCTTAATTATTTTAATTTAATTATTTTAATTCCTTCAAAGGGTTCAACGCCCTCGCATTCGATTACGTTTTTGTTCGCGCGTTTTATTTATTTCTTTTGTGAATATAATGTACTTGTTCCAAAGCCCTGTAATAGCTATTAGACATTTATTTTCTGCAATTTATTTTAAATCGGGTCTAGATTAATTTGGCGTTGTAGACCCGCGCCCTTGTAATAGCGTAGGACCTTTATCCTTTCCGCACTTTAAATTTTCGCACTTTTAACTGTTAAACAATAACATGAAAGAATGAATGCCCAAAAATAAAATCGAAACGTAGATCACCAATGCATGAACAAGACAAACAATGAACTGAAAATGACACACAATTCACACACCACCCCTAGGGTACGCTTCACTGTTGCCTTGCCCCTCGAAAGGTGGTCATCAAGTATAGGACGTCTTAGTGAGTCCTTATGTCCCATTGATCTAGTTGCCTCGAATAAGTTGCCTCGGAACGGTCGCCTCGGAATAAAAAGATCAATGGCATAAGGGTAGCTTCTAAGTAACCTTACCATTGCTATGGTGATCACCCTGTTGCCTTGCCCCTCGAAACGTGGTCGTTGAGTACAGGACGTCTTAGTAAGTCCTTATGTCCCATTGATCTAGTTGCCTCGAATAAGTTGCCTCGGAACGGTCGCCTCGGAATAAAAAGATCAATGGCATAAGGGTAGCTTCTAAGGTATCTTACTATTGCTCAGTGTCCACACTGTCCCTAACCCTCGGATTGACCCGAACACCTCCAACGGTGGTGCTACCTACCTCTCAATGGTGGGATGGCACTACCTTAAGGACAATTACACAGCTTTATTCCTTAGGGTAGGTAGATGACTCATGGATACTTGCTCCTTTCAAAAACAAATCAAAATACTTTTCACACCTTACACTTTTCAAAAAGCTTTCAAAACAACTTTTCAAACACTCTTGAGGACTGATACAAGAGTCGATCTGAAACTTTAAACGAAACTTTTTCAAACCCACTCACACTTTGAAAAGCAAACAAATTCTGAAAACACAAATGAGCAAGTATCTAAGAGCCCATGGATAACCATGGATAGAAAGGGTGCTAACACCTTCCCTTTCTATAATCTACCTCCCGAACCGAGAGCGATCTCTTTAAGGAATTTTTCTGTGCTTTTGTCCTTTCCATTTGGAGAAAATAAAAGACGGTGGCGACTCTTGCTTCCGCGACATTTCGCGAAACCAGCGTTAAACAGTCAGTTCCAGATCCACCGATCACAAGTTCGTTGAATCATGCAAGAGAAATAGGCCTTATGATTACAATGGAAGACAATTATGAATTTGGTTAAATCTTGATTTACCCCCATTTTATATAGATATTTCTTTTATATTTGTGATTATAATATTAAAATAACATGTATGTAATATTATGATCATCCATATATTAGTAATATGTAAGACAAGACATTGTAGCTATGTAATGCACTTTATTCAGTTGAACCCGTTTATGTGATGATTTTTAATATACTAGCAATGCTATTTATATACATGAACAACGTATAACATATAAGCAAATTGAGTATGTCTAAAATCAATAGTCAAAATTGTGAAATCTAAATTAGAGATAAATCAAGTGCATTAAATTAATAACTTCAATATGTGTTCATAATATCCACATACAGCTGACACATTCAGTAATGCAGGGATATCCAAATAAAAGCCATTATAAGCTATTAAAGAAAATCGAAGATGGTCATGTTTCGTTTGGAGATGCATCAAAAGCAAGAGTCGAAGGAAAATGAACAATTTGTTTCTTGCAGAAGAATGGTTTGATAGGATCAATCCAACACGTGTACTATGTATCAAAACTCAAAGAAAATATTTTGAGTCTGGGATAACTCACTGAAAAAGGATATTCGATTCTCATGGAAGATCGAAGCCTTCATTTAAAAGATAAGTCAAGACATCTGGTTGCTCAAGTCGAAATGGGGAGGAATCGAATGTATATGTTGAATTTGAGAAGCATTCGAGAAAAGTGTTTACATATCAATATCAAAGACCAAGCATTCTTGTGGCATCTTTGATTTGGTCATCTACACCAGGCTAGACTAAGGAGGTTAGCAAAGAAAAATATGGTGCATGGACTGCCAGATGTAGAATTCGAGGAAAAATTCTGTGAAGAATATGTGTTTGGCAAACAGATGAAAACTTCATTCCCAAGGAAGGCAGAATATCAGGCGAATAAAATTCTGGAATTGATCCACACTAACATATGTGGACCAATTACCCAAGAATCCTTCAATGGAAAAAGGTACTTCATATCTTTCATTGATGATTTTTCAAGGAAAACTCGGGTGTACTTTTTGAAAGAAAAATTTGAAGCCTTCGAAGTATTCAAAAAGTTTAAGATAATGATTAAAAAAGAAACAGACAAACATATTAAAGCCCTTCGATGAGATGAAGGTGGGGAATATACTTCGACAACCTTTATGAAGTACTGTGAAGAGCAAGGCATAAGAAGATTTCTAACTGCAGCTTACTCACTCCAACTAAATGGTGTAGCGGAAAGGAAGAATCGAACAGTCCTTGACATGGTTTGATCAATGCTGAAGAGAAAAAACATGTCGAAGGAGTTTTAGGTAGAAGCTATATAGTGTGCTATCTACGTTTAAAATAAATGTCCACATTCGAAACTGGGAGATTTAACACCTCAAGAAGCTTGGAGTGGTTGAAAGCCAACTGTGTCTCACTTCAAAGTGTTTGGAAGTGTGGCTTATGCACATGTGCCTGATCAAAGGAGAACAAAGCTGGAAGATAAGAGTCAGAAATACATATTCATTGGATATGATGAAAAAACTAAAGGTTACAGACTCTTCGATTAAATAAACAAAAAGGTGATAGTCAGTAGAGATGTTCGAGTAAACGAAGGAAGCAAATGGGACTGTTAAAATTTGAATGAGGTTGTGGTCGAAGTACCAGATGCTATATCTAAAGATACTTCGACAGATCTAGAAGACTCTGATGATGAAGAAGGGCCCTCACAGCCCAGGTTGCGAAGCTTACAAGACTTGTATGAAAACACAGAAGAAGCACATCTTGTATGTTTATTGGAAGACACTGAAGATGTTAGCTTCGAAGAAGCAATAAGAAACAAAAATTGGAAGGATGCTATGAATGAAGAAATTAAGGCCATCGAACAAAATGATACTTGGGAACTTGCTGAGTTACCAAAAGGAAGTCAAACAATTGGTGTAAAATGGGTGTTTAAGAAAAAGATAAATGCACAAGGTGAAATCGAAAGATTCAAGGCGCAACTTGTGGCGAAAGGATACAGGCAGAAAGCAGGAATCAATTATGATGAAGTCTTCGCACCTGTTGCAAGAATAGAGACTATTCGAATGCTCATATCTCATGCTGCTCAACACAAATAGAAAATACATCATATGGATGTCAAGTTAGCCTTTCTGAATGGCGTGCTAAAAGAAGAAGTTTACATCGAACAACCCCCTGGATTCATGAAAATTGAAAATGAAGGAAAGGTGCTAAAGCTGAAGAAGGCACTTTATGGGCTGAAGCAGGCACCACGAGCATGGAACACTCGAATTGACACATACTTCAAGGAAAATGGATTTCAGCAATGTTCTTTAGAACATGCCTTGTATGTGAAAAATAAAAAAGGAGAAAATACTGCTTGTTGCTATATATGTTGATGATTTGATTTTCTTGGGCAACAACAATCAGATGGTCGAAGAGTTCAAAGGCTCGATTACAAAATAATTTGAGATTACTGACCTAGGCCTGATGAAATATTTTCTTGGTCTTGAGGTTCAACAGGAAGAAACATGAATCTTTATCTCACAAGAAAAGTATGCGAAAGATATCCTGAAAATATTTAAGATGGATAGCAGCAATCCTATTTCAACACCAAAGGAGATAGGAGAAAGTCTTTCGAAATTTGACGGGGGAGAGCGTGTCGAAGCAAACAAATTTTGAAGCTTGGTGGGAATTCTTCGATACCTCACATGCACAAGGCCAGATCTCTCGTTGAGTGTTGGAATTGTGAGTCGCTTCATAGAAGAACCAGTTGTTGCACACTGGAAAGCTTTGAAGAGAGTCCTTCGATACGTCCAAGGAACTGTGTCACTTGGAATGTTCTATTTGAAAGCAAAAGAATACAAGTTAACTAGATACGCTGATAGTAACTGGTGTGGTGACATTGATGATCGAAAGAGCACTTCAGGCTATGTATTCTTCATGGGAAACACTTCTTTCACTTGGCTGTCAAGGGAGCAGGCCATTGTAAATTTCGACCCTTGAAGTAGAATATATAGCAGCATCCTGGTTCGTATGCCATGCAATATGGCTGAGAAGACTGATGAGCAAGATGGAATCGAAGCAGGAAGCTTCAACAATGATTCGATTTGACAATAGATCTGCAACCGAACTGGCGAAGAATGCAGTCAACCATGAACGAAGCAAGCACATTGATGTTCGATTCCATTTCATTTAAGAACATGTGAAGGATGGAAGCATCGAACTAAAGCACGTTGTAAGCAAATATCAAGCAGCAGACATCCTCACAAAACCACTGTTGAAGGAGCTTTTCGACAGAGGCAAGAAAATGCTAGGCATGATGAATCAAAAAAAATATTTGAATTTATGGGGGAGTTTTGTTGGTTAAATTCAATTAGTCTAGGGAAAATCAAAAGTCAGATTCCCTTGGGCAGGGGGAAAATTTATTCCATTAGGGACCTAAACATAGTTATTGCTCTAACTCTTAATATTCTATCATGTGACTCTATATAAATCACATTGCATCTCATTGTATAATTTAGTTGGACAAAATCTATAAAGAAGAGATAGTTAACAGTCCACTCTCATTCTCTTTTATTTCTTCAATAGAACCTACTATGGATTGCAAACAAATTAATACACTGTGATAAGCACATCAATAACACAAAATATATCACAGAAAAATAAATAAAGTCAGAAACACAGTTAATACTGATCCACAATAATTATGTAACAAAACATTGAATGAATTAATACCTCAATATATTTGAAAACACAACCACAAAATACATAAACATTTTCCAATTGAATTCACCCAACTAGTTTGTGGAATGTCATTCCTAACAAATTCAAATTCATAAGCTTTATTGCTCGAAGCTAGATTTATTGCATGATCTAACATATCACAATTATTCGGTTAAACGGGATTTGAATCTGATTGTCCATTCATGTTAATCTAGGTCATAACGTGTCAAAGGTTAAACAAGTCAGATTTAGCCAAACCGGAACGAAATAGATCACACATTTCAAGCGTTTACGATCTTCATCGAACATCAACATGTTAATTATGTATGCTAAACAATGATTATTGGTGCACAAAGAAGATATGAAAGGCAAAAGAAATATATTTAATGATAGCTAAAAATAAGAAATAATAATTTACAATGAATTACATTCACCTACCTCACTAGGTTATTTATACACAAAATTAGGGTATAATAAAATCCTAAATATCCTTTAACAAAGATATAAAAAGATCTAAAAGGATATTCCTAAAATATAAATTAATATCTAAAAAAGATATTCCTAAAATATAAATTAAGTCTAACACCATCCCTTAATTTATATTTACCCAAAACTGACAACACCAATTTCATCCCTCAAACTAAGAAATTGATCAGTCTTGATAGCCTTTGTTAGAATATCTGCCAGCTACTTCTGGGTGCTACAGTGCAAAACTTCTAAAATTCTGCTCTGAACTTGATTTCTCAGAAAGTGATACTTGGTCTCAATAAGCTTGCTTCTCCCATGCAGCACTGGGTTCTTGGCAAGATTGATTGCAAACTTGTTATCAATCATCAGCTTCAGAGGTTTATTTACCTCAATCTTTAGATCTTTCAGCAAGTTTAGAATCCACACAGCTTGGCATGCAGTCAGAGGGCCTGCAATATATTCAGCTTCACAGGTTGACAGCACAACAAGAGGTTGCTTCTTGGAACACCAAGAAATAGAACCTCCCAAAAATTTGAATAAGTACCCATATGTACTTCTTCTGTCGACACTATCTCAACACCAATATGAGTCTAAATAACTCAGAAGTTCTGATTGATCTTTTTTCCAGACGGAAATAACACTTCATACTTCATAGTTCCCTTCACATACCTCAGAATCCTGACATCAGCTTGGTAATCAGACCACTTTGGTCTACTCATAAATCTGCTTACCATTACTACTGCATATCAAATATCAGGTCTGGTATTACACAAATACCTCAGAGAACCAACTAACCGTTTGAAGGTTGTAGCATCCACATCCTCTCCATCAGAATCAGAGTCCAACTTCTAATTCGTATCAGCAGGTGTGATAGAAACTTTGCAATTCTCTAGCTCAAATCTCTCCAGAAGCTCAAGTTCATACTTCATCTGATGCAAAATGATTCCTTTCTCAGAGTACATAAATTCTATCCCTAGAAAGAAACTCATTTTCCCAAGATTTGTCATCTCAAACGCATTCATCAAAACTTTCTTGAACTCAACTATCTCTTATTCAAAACTTACTGTGAGTAATATATCATCAACATACAAACAGATCGTAATCATATTACCTTCTGAAGTATGCTGAACATAAACACCATACTCTATCTCACACTTCTGAAATCCTTGTCCCATGAAAAAAGAATCAATCTTCAAATTCCAAGCTCTTGGCGCTTGCTTCAATCCATACAAGGCTTTGTGTAATTTGAACACTATCCCTTCCTGATTCTTTTTCTCAAATCCAGGAGGTTGTGATACGTATACCTCTTCTTGTAATGGACCATTCAGAAATGCAGATATTACATCTAAGTGCATCAGAGGCCAATTCCTGTTAGCAGCTATTGCAATCACAGGTCTGATTATTTCATATCTCGCTACAGGTGCAAACACTTTAGAGTAATCTAGCCTAGGCTTCTGTAGAAATCCTCTTGCTACTAATCTTGCTTTGTGTTTTACAATTGATCCATCTAGCTTTAGATTCTTCTTGAAAACCCCTCTGACACTGATGGCTTTCTTGCCTTTTGGATGTTCTGTCAGCTTCTAAGTCTTGTTTCTCTCTATAACATCAAGTTCTTCTTTCATGGCCTTCAACTAGACTTGCTTCTTAAAATCCTCTTCCATACTAACTAGTTCAGAGTATATTAACATTGCATACTAAATAAATTCTCCTTCGATGTCTACTTCAGTGTCTTGCAACATGTCAAACTCTGCAAATCTTCTTGGGATGCTTCTGACTCTTTGTTGCCTTTGAACTGGAACTTCAGAACCTTGGACACCAGAACTTTCCCGTTCAGAAGCGCTTGCTTTAGAAATTGGACTTTCTCCAAAAACTTGACTATCTTCAGAGTATGGATAACCATCGGAGTCAGGGTCAGAATCATCTTCACCTTCTGAATCTTATTCAGAGTCAGAGTCTTTACCAGCTTCAGAAACATGTGTTTCTGACTTTTCTTCAAGAGTTCTCTCATCAGAGTCAGGACGAGACCTTTCCCAATTCCAGACTTCTGGTTCTTCTACAATGACGTCTCTGTTAAACTCAAATTTGTTAGTTTATGGATAATAAAGTTTGTACGACTCTGTACTATGGTACCCCACCAGTAACATTACTTTACTTCTATCATCCAATTTCTTCCTTCTGGCTTCTGGGACATGTTTGTAACATACAGAACCAAAAACCTTCAGATGAATAACACTTTTTTTATCTCCAGTCCACTTTTGAACAAGAACTATTTCCTTCAATTTCTTCGTTGGGCATCTGTTGAGCACATAACATGGAGTGGCAACAACTTCTCCCCACAGAGTACGAGGAAGCTTCTTCTCTTTCAGCATGCTTCTCACCATATCAAGCAAAGTACGATTTCTTCTTTCAGCAAGACCATTGTATGGAGGATTATACAGAGTAGTAACCTCATGCTCAATTCCATTCTCCTCACAGAACCTTCTGAATTTTGTGGAGTTATACTCACCACCACCATCAATTCTAAGAATCTTCAGAGTCTGGCTACTCTGATTCTCAATCTTCAGTCTGAACTTATTGACTTTAGCAAACACCTCGTGTTTGAACTTTATGAGAGATAACCATGTCATTCTGGTGAACTCATCAACGAATGACACAAAGTATTTATTCCCTCCAGTTGATGCTATTGGAAATGGACAGCACACATCAGAATGCACTACTCCCAAGGCATACTTTGCTCTCGGAGCTACTTTTGATGCAAAATGGTAATCTTGGTTGCTTCCCTTCCATGCACACCTTGCATGACTTCTCAGACTTTTTGATTGTAGGAATTCCATGTACCATATTCTTTGATTCAGGTGTCCTATGCTTCTGAAATTTAGATGACCAAATCTTCTGTGCCACAACTCACCCTTCTTGACAACACTTGTTGCACTAAGGCATTCAGAGTCTGCAGTTCTAACATTCACCTTGAATATTTTGTTCCTTCCCTGTTCTGACTTCATAATCATCTTCTGATTACAGTAATACAGCTTCAGAAGATTATCCTTCATGGTAACTGAAAAACATTTCTCAACCAGTAGTCCCACACTCATCAGATTGCTTTTCATGCCAGGTACATACCATACATTCTGGATCACTGCTACTTTCCTATTGTTTAAAATGATTCTGACATTTCCCATAACTTCTGCATTGAGGTATTTATCATCAGCACATATGATCTTTGTACTCTTCGTAGAATCAAAATCAACCAACCATTTCTTATTTCCAGTAAGATGGTTTGAACACCCTATGTCCATATACCACAATTCTGATGAATTCATATTATCAGATTTAGAGGCCAATAATAGCATAGGTTCATCATCAGACTCTCCTCTGGTTATATTTTCTTCTTCTGACTTCCTTTCTTTCTTTGACCAACAATCTTTGGGATAGTGACCAAATTTCTTGGAATAGTAACACTAAA
This sequence comes from Vicia faba, assembly GCA_948472305.1. NCBI lineage: Eukaryota > Viridiplantae > Streptophyta > Magnoliopsida > Fabales > Fabaceae > Vicia > Vicia faba. The sequence goes on along the minus strand of OX451735.1, from coordinate 537,534,000 downwards.
TATTCTTCTTTTCAGACTTCTCCTTTTCCTTCTGGACATTCTTCTTCCTATCAGAGTTTGAAGCTTCTGGCCTTTTACCACCATTATTTTTCTTCCTGGCTTCTGACCAAGTCTGCTTCTGATACTTCTTACCAAAAGTTACTATCAGAGCCTACTGCTCTACTTCCCTCTCAGAAGTTCTCGCAGTCATACACAACTCATGCGCCTCTAGACTACTTTGCAACTCTTCAACTCTCATGGTGCTTAGATCTTTGGAATGTTCAATTGCTACCACAGTGTAATCAAACTGAGAAGTTAAAGATCTCAAGATATTCTCAATGATTACTTGTTCAGAAAGGGTTTATCTACAAGCTTTTATCTCATTAGTGATCAGAATCACTCTAGAGATGTACTCAGAAACTTTCTCGTTGTCCTTCATGTTGAGATTCTCATATTGCTTTCTGAGAGACTGAAGCTTCACCTTCTTCACTGATGCGTCACCACCGTAACATCTGACCAGTGTGTCCCACCCATCCTTTGCTTTTTCAGAATCAGCAATCTTCTAAAACACATTCGCATCCAAACATTAATGGATGTAGAATAACGTCTTCTGATCTTTCTTTATTAGCGCCTTCTATGTCATCTTTTGTGCCTTTGTTGCATCTGCTTCTAATAGATCATAGCCATCAGTGACAAGATCTAACACATCTAGAGAACCAAACAACACGCGTATCTGGATCTTCCAACGATTCCAGTTTTTGCCATAAAAAACTGGAAGCTTCGAATGGATATCACCGTTGTTTCCATTCATCTTCTACCTTGTGTAATTTACGAAGGAAACTCAGTAAAGCAATGTTTCCCAAATTAAACAGATTCAGAATATTGTAATTCTCAATCACACAATACTTTCCCCGTGGGTTTCGAACCGGAGCTCTAATACCAATTGTCGGTGCACAAAGAAGAGATGAAAGGCAAAAGAAATATATTTAATGACGGCTAAAAATAAGGAATACTAATTTACAATGAATTACATTGACCTACATTATATGTTATTTATACACAAAATTAGGGTATAATAAAATTCTAAATATCATCGAACAAAGATATAAAAATATCTAAAAGGATATTCTTAAAATATAAATTAATATCTAAAAAGATATTCCTAAAATATAAATTAATTCTAACAATGTAAAATTATTAAATTTAACTTTATTGACTTTTAAAACATTTTACAAGGGCCTCAGCAGATACTTAAGAGACAAATGTAAGTGATTCAAAAAGTGAAGAAAATTCAAATCAAGACATAATTCAGATGGAAGAAAACATCACTCAATTAAGAAGCATAAGAATTCAGCATAACATGAGAGTCATACACATAAAGCACATCTAGGGCAAGAAGAGTCATCAAACTCAACAAATAGCGGAAAATATGCACAAGCAAACACAACATATCTATAAAACTTAAGCACATTAGTTTACAGATACAATCCAAACTCACATGACAGAGGGGATTTAATTCTCTATTTTAATATACCATTACCACTAAATTGACACTTCGTTGAGGGCATTACATGATAGGAATTCCAAATAGTAATATTAAAAGCAGATTGTTATAGAAAATAATCTAAATTATTTTATAACTCAAATTAGTTTTCACCTGGAAGCAGAAGCTTCATTGACCAAAGCAAATTTGACCAGCTCTTCGCTTTTGCATACTTACAACTTTTGATTCTGTGAGTTAGGAAATTTGTAAAACCACCAAATCAAAATTAGTTTTCATGTCTAAATCTTCAAATGAGAAAATATGAATTATGGTTTCATAGAACTAAAATGTTCTATACCTCTATCTAATGCATGGTATGTAGTTTTCATTCTCGTTATCGGTTCTGAGGGATTTCATAGGATTATCTATCTCCTTATCATCCAATGGTCTCTCTAGGCTCTTAGAGAAATTTGCACATCTTGAATATCATTGAACTTCATCTTATTAGAATCAAATCATAATAATCATTGAGAGAATCTTTAAGAAATTCCTTCTTTGGAGAATGATTTGAACTAAACTTCAACCATCTTGTGTTGTGTCTTCAATGTTCATAGTCACATTTCAAACAAATTTATTTTCTTTCAAAGATATTGCCTGCAAACAAAATAGGTTTATTTTGTAATAAAGAATAAAAAACATTAAGCAACAGAAAGCGAGAGTATAAAATACACATCCGCACGTAAAATAAAGAGAAAAATAAGCCTAGATGGATTCTATTAAACCTTCTTGAGACCTATTGTTTAAGCACAAGCTTGTGTCATTGGTACCAAGAGATGTGGCAACTGGTGCAGCAAGGCTAGATAAGCACCGTCTGGTGACAATGAGGTAGTAGACGATGTGAAATAACTAGTATTTAGTATTTATTATTATGATGAGTGATGACATTGTTTTCATAATGATGGTGGTAATGGAAAATATAACAAAACATGATACTCTACTAAGCTTTGCGGGAAGCTTGTCAAGCAATTTAATGTGAATTTGAGACTTCTTCAATGCCTGCAACACCTGTTTCCTCTAAAAAATATGCCCCTTGCATTATTTCCATTCTCTTCCTAGATTTATATAGATGCTTGTATTTGTAGCTCATCAACTCACACAGATAGCCTTAATAGCCTCAACTTAGCGATATTATATGTATTTAACAGTCAATTATTAGTTTTATATCTTTAAAGTAACCCATAATTCTTATTTTTATACATGCTAAAACTCTAGCAAAGGTCACAAATATCAACAAAGTTATAAAGCACGGACAATCGGTGTCTGTTGTACCCCAAAATTTGCCCTCCTATTTTTCATAGAAGACACAACCATAGGGTTTCTCAGATATTCAAGTTGGCTCAGAAATCGACCAGACAGATTCTCTTCTGTGGCAGTAAACCAGCAATTAGGGTTTCTTGCAATTCTCAAAAGAAAATGAATTCTCAAAGATCCAATTGGCTTTCACAGGTCTTCATGCTTCCTCAAGGTTGTACTTATGATTTCTTCAAGCTACAAGATTTTGAGACATTTTTGTCTGTTCATGGTCAGATGTGATGTCGCTCATGGGTTTATCTTCAAAGAATCGGAAGAAATTTGAGTTTGGAAAACTTTAAAATTATCAAATCATCGCAAGGCATTTGATTGATTTTGAATTTTCTTAAAACACAGTTTACTGAAAGGATAATGTTTGTTCTCAGAGCATGATTTGTTTAGGACAAGAGATAGAAGTTAAGACTGTCATTTAGGACACTTATGACTGTGGGATCCAGGTTGAATAGATGATTTGCGTTCTTTAAAACATTTCTTGGTTAGGAAATGGAATATACAGTGCGTGTTTGTTTGGAATGCAGTTACAAAATTAATGGGATTACTTGGAATTTAAGTTACCAGACTGGAGTATTTTGTTTCAAATATCTGATTGAGAATTTCAAAAATCAATTAGGATGCGAAGAGAAATTACAAGTTGTTGTTGATAAAGAATTTCAATTGACACCAGAATATTTCATGTAACAACTCAAGATTTTCTCCGATTTCAAACATTTGGTACAAAACAATTTATTCTTTAATACTTTATGTTTTATAACTTATTTTATTTAAAGATGGATTGGTACAATTATTGGATACAATACAAGAATGATTTTTCAAAATTACAAAGAAAATCCAAATAAATGTTTGGCCTAGGAGAATTAATCTATGCCTAAGTTTGTCTGAGGATTAAAGCCGTATCAATTTCCTTTGCTTATCTCCAAGACTTCCTTGCTTGCCACAGAGTTCTTTCCTTCCTTGCTTTGTCATATCCAATTGTGCTCACATGAAAACAAAAGAAAGAAAGAAAAAAATGGTTAGTGCAAGTTATTTGGGCATGAACAAAATTTTCCAAAAAAAAAGTATTCATCATTAAGGTTTGCAAAAATGGAATCAGAAGGCCATTTTATTTCATCACAGTCTATTTCCTATTTGCAAATCACAAGAAGGTTACCCTTCTTGGTTCACAAAAAGAAAGAGGAAAAGAAATGCTACAAAGCTGTCCAAACAAGCAAATGTTACAAAACTGTCCAACAAATGCTACAAGCTGTCCAAACAAGCAAATGTTACAAAATTGTCCAACAAATGCTACAAGTTGTCCAAACAAGAAAATGTTACAAAACTGTCCAACAAATGCTACAAGCTGTCCAAACAAAATGCAAGCAAACTGCACAAATTAGACAACAAACAGCAGCGCAAACTAGATAACAAACAGCAGCATTATCACAATTATCCAAACAACAAACAGCGTCAACAAAAGCTAAAGAAGGCAGCAGTGCAGTAGTATGGAAAAATAAATAGCTAAGTCAAATAAGCAAAGCTTGCTCAAGAGGCAATACATCATCATTTTCCATGCAAACCTTTCAGAATTAGAAAAAAAGGCAAAAGAGCAATTTGCTTTTTTATTGTCATTGAGAGAGAAGAGAGGAAAGAAGTCACCTAGGTTATTAGAATGCACAACCTTGCTGCCCTGCCTGTCACAAGTTGCATAGAATTTTCTAAAAAACAAAACTACAACAAAAAGGCCATAAGGACAATATACTAAAATATTCAAATTTTTTGGTTTCCCACCATTTTGAATATGTATAACAGAAGCAGAGTCAATATAACAGGGAGAGAGCGATAGAAAGAGGAGGACACAAATCTCAAACTGAAAATATAGTCAACAAAAACACACAAGTCTCAAACTGAGAAACCTGCTGAACCCTCATCACAATAGAAACAGTAAACCATCAAAACACTCAAAAAACACAGTCACCATCTCCAAACTCATCAAACCTGAACCAAGCCAAACATCACCAAACTCAAAAAACTTGAAACAAGTCTCAAACTGAGGAACCAGCAAAATCATCAAAAAACCTGTCAAACCTAAAAACTCCAACAAAACACAAGCCTCAAGCAACAAATCTCAACACTGTAACCAAAACCTGTCAAACATCCAAAACCAAAAATCTCAACACTGTAACCAAAACCTGTCAAACATCCAAAACCAAAAATCACAACACTGTAACAAAAACAAGCAACAACAATCATCAAACTAAACCTGTAACAAGCCTAAAACCAAAACCAAATCAGTAACATATCCAAGAAAATTTTCAAACAGAACCATCATCAAAAAACCTAAAAATCTGTCAACTATCACCAAACCAAAAACACAGTGACCAAGCATCAAACAAAAAGTCCCAAAACAGTAACAAACCACAAAGATCCAGAAAACTGTTAATCATCATCATTCAACAAAGAAAATAGAAGAAGTTACCAACGAGTCAGAAAAAGACACGCCCTCATCTCTTCCCCTCGTGCAACTCCGGCCACCACTGAACACAGTCACCGTCTCGCCTCTCCCTTTCTAAATCACAAGAAATCGTAAAGCTCCAACAGGTATGGATTCTTCATCTTTCTCATAATTCCATTTCTCTGCATCTAAAATCATGAAGTAGTTAACAGAAAACAACAAGGTATAAAAAATCAACGAAATTTGTAACCTTACCCTTTTTCAAAGAAAATCGTTAGCACTTGATTAGGAAGGCGAGAACGACTATATTCCGGCAACAGAGAGTGAGAGGGAGGACAAGGACGAATCAATTTCACTTCTCTTAGGTTTAGGACCGAATTCGACAATTAGGGTTTTAGAGATGTAAATCTCGGTGAGATAAGGAAGTATCATGTTAATGGAGAGAGTGATTTCGTTCGCAAAAGGAAATTGGGACGAGTAGTGAGACTGTTCAGAGGTTTCAACAAAAAGATGAACAAAGATGAGCGAAAGAGATGAAGAGCGGCGCTGTGAGTTACAAGGGTTCCAAGAATCCGAATTTTGTTTTGATCCCTTAATTAAATAACTAAGTTGAGGTTTAGAAACTTGGGCTTGGATCTTTCTGTTGGATCTTAAAGCCCATGCATTTTATTGATCATACCCCCCCCCCCCCCCTTGGCTTATCCTTTGTTACAGCAAGAGAACATTTTGTTTTGGGCCTCATCTCCAAGATCATTTAAGCCCGTACATTTTCTTTAATTGGTTTTCGTCTTATTTTCTTTTTTTTTTTGTTATACAAAATGTTAATATAACTTAAAATACTTTTTTCTTATTAATTTGATTTAGGTTTTGTAATTAATTTTTATCATGTTCTTTTCTTAATAAATTTGTTTTAGATTTAATTTTACACATAATAAAATACCAAAAAAATAATAATTTAGTTTGTTTTCTTTCTTTAAATTTACTTAAATTAATAAAATACAAAAAAATAAAGATTTTAATTTAATCAATTATTTTTATTTTTTAGAATAGGTTTTACTTTTCTCTTTTCAAGTAAATACTTAACATTTCATTTCCATATTTTGTTGCTTTTATTTTCATGGATTATCATAGCTTTATATAAATCGTACAAAATTCGATTTGGTTGTATTGTTTGATATTTGGACCTTCCTATCTCATTTGATTCATCCCCATTTGTAAAAATTGTACCCCCATTCCCGAATATTTTGTAATAGCGTAGAATTTCAATTCCCGCAATTTATTGTTTTCCATATATTGTATAGTAATTAGGCGTGTATGGCAAGATTCAAAAATCAATCGCTATATGACCTAATCAAAGAATAAAATAACTTGAAACCAACACACTTTTTCACACGCGTACCTCTAGGGTAACCTCGCTCGTTGCCTCGGAAATACAATCATGTCCCTCGAATATGGGACGCTCTAGCAATGACCCTTCAATAAAAAAGATTGTAGTCCCTCGATGACCCTCGATGTTGCCTTCGATTAAAATGATCTCGTCCCTTACAAAAGTTGCTAAAGCGTCTCATAAGTTACTTTCGGTGATTGTGAAATTCACCCGCGCCTGTCCCTTCACATCCAACGGTGGGGCTTCTTACCAAATCAATGGTAAGATAGCACCATTAAAAGGAAGAAGAAAAGAACAATTTAAGACCTTTCGAGTAGATAGATTCGCTCTTAAGTTACTCGCTTGCTCACGATAAAAACTTTTCACACCTACACTTTCATTTCAAAACATTTTCAAAAAGACAAAACGTTTTGTATACGTTCTTATAGAAACGAGAACCATTGCAAAACATCTTTTCAAAACACTTTCCAAAACACGATTCACAAACACATCTTTGAACCACTTTTTGAAACAAAACTTTGTACGCGTTCTTATAGAGACGAGAACCATTACAAAGAGATTATTTTCAAAATACTTTCAAAGCCCACACCACAAGCACACTGTCAAATGAAAGCAAGTGATCTAAACGAGTAACTAAGAGCCCATGGAAAACCATGGATGAAAAGGGTGCTAATACCTTCCCTTTTCATAATCTACCCCCCGAACCCGAGAAAATCTCGAAAGGTTTTTCCTGTGCTTTTTTACCTTTCCTTTTGGATAAAAGAAAAGTTGGTGGTGACTCTTGCTATCCGCACAAATGCGATCGAAACGCAAAACATCAAGTCAGTTATCCCACCATATCACAGAACTGACGACTCTGCTGGGGAAAAAAAGTGGGGTTACCTTAGTGATAGATCACCTTTACTCGCTTTCATTATTTGATTTGTGTGCTTTATATTTAGTTCTTTGTATTGGGCTTACTTTGATCCTCCACCCGGATTTGGGGCACCTTTTTAGGTAAATAGCAATAGATTGTGGAGACTGTATGACGTAGAACGATATGGTTGAGACAATGGCTTTGTTAATGTGACACATTTATGGGTACCGGTATCCCTCGTGGTGAATCAAGGAGAATATGGGGCCGCTGAGTGGCGTCGTGAAGCACTAATTAACCTTAGAACCCTAATTGAATAAACTTGGCCATTAGGACGTAGTGAGGTAGCCGGTTTCGGTGTAAAGCTGAAAATTGGTTGACACTCGATACTACACTCATTGAGGCTAGACTTTTGGGATATCTCGGCCGCAAGAAAAGATTGTTGTGCTGAGACAATGCCTAAGAGAAAGGTCGGTGATATTGAGATCCTTTAGAACCCGGTTACTATTTAACTAGGACAGGTTGAGCCAACTAAACTTCAAGAGGGTACTTACCTACAAACTCCACGCAAGCCTAAAACTAAGGACTTGTGTGCTTTGTGTGAATATGATTATTTGTATATAAACTTGCTTACCCCGCATATTTGTACATAACATCATAACATCATACCATAGAATTTTCAATAACCATTTCAAGGATCTCGAGGGTCTTTGATGCAGGGTCACGTTGAACCAGACGTCTACCAAAGGGCAAGAGGATTTATTTTCCTCTAAACAAACGCCGCCAAAGATCAAGTACAAACAACTTGAGTCAAGGGCTATGACCCACTTGACATGGCGAGCTTAATTCTCGTGGAAGGACATCCCCGAATACAAAGTTCAAATATGTTGATCAAAGTTCAACGTCTAACTGTTTCTTGTGTTTACCCCGCGAGATCCTTGAAAATAGGCATCATATCATGCATCATATCATGACAGGTTTCTCCCATACAGGCTTCCTTATCTTCCTACTGTTTATTTCAGTAGAGATTGCCCTAGAGCAGACTATCAAGGACATCCAGGCTCAAAACGCTCAACTTCAAGAGATGTTCTCGATCCTATCCTAGGGGCAAGGAGAAGTCAAGGCGCTCCTAACCGGGGGCATGATCATGGGGAATCCCGGGGACGACAGAAATGACCAGCTGGAACGGCTACAAACCGAGATAGCCATAATGAAAGTCCAAATAATGGGACAGCTGGTGGGCCAGATATCTCTTATCCAAAATCTGGCTCAAAGACAAGAAGAGCTGAAAGTTCTGTTTAACCATCTTCGTCAAGACGGTTGCAACCGTATAGGGAAAACGATCAGGATTGGAAATCAAGTCACTGCTCAGCCTCCCATGAGACAGGAAGACGGAAGACCTTCCCAATTTGCTGCCATATCGCGGGCCCAACAACAGCCTCGTCAACATCAACCGGAAAATCAGCAAAGGCAAAGCAAGCAAAAAAGACGCTTCACCGAAATCAACATGCCTTTGTCACAAGCACTGCAACACATGTTGAAGGCAGAGCTGATTACGTTAAAGGCTCCTCCCCGGAATCCCAATAACTCTGCTCCTAGCTATCATCCCAATGCATTATGTCCATACCACTCCAATAATCTTGGGCATGATACGAATGACTGTTGGGCTTTGAAAAATAAGATCCAAGACTTGATTAACAGAGGAATGTTGGAGTTCACACAAGATGGCCAGACTGAATTCTCCTGCCGTCCTTCAAAGGCTCACCACCTAAAGTGACAAGTTCAATCATTGAAGGCTTGTGTTTCATTTGAATTTTCAATTGTAATTTCCTTTGTTGTTCAAAAAATTATCTATTAATGTCAAACTTTGTTTCATTAATGCATTGCATATGTTTGTCTTGAATTATTTCATTTCCATTACATTTAAACTATGCTTTTTACTCACTTTATGACATTTAACTCTTTCTAAAAAGTTACAAGCCTTTAGAGGAAGGATGACGAAAACAATGCCATAATCTCATACAGTATGCTTTTGGACAGACCTTGCTGACGATGTACAGGAATTCCTTCAAATCCTAAACACTGGTGTTATAAGGAAGATAATCCCTAGCCAACCCCTTCGGGCCAAAGAAGTAGAAGTTTTCCTTTTTTACACAAATTGAAACCTCTAATCAAAACCTGGGGCAGGGTAGTCACTCAGTTAATTCAAATGTGCTTTAAGCCGCAAAGTCTCATCTCGTAATACAACGAATGACGTCAAGAAACATTCCTCTAGAATCAAAAGAAGATGATGGTTCCCTATCACATAGGCAGTCATTATCTCTCAAAAAGAAAAGCCCACTAAGTCAAAACCTATAAAGGAGACTTAAGAAAACCGGGGCATCCCGCTGACTGTTATCTCAAAAACAGGAACAGTCAGGCAAAAATTAGGGATAGCAAATCAAAAGAAAGAGGTCGCTACAAATCCTCAACAATAATAATAATAATTTGTTGCAAAATGACTGTTTTCCAACAAACTTAACTTGTTTGAACCATCACCAAAACGTCATTCCAGACTCATTTGGAGTTCAAACGCATAATTAGCTGAGTTTAGGACTGAAGAACATAACGAAGAACGGGCGGGTACAAATACACTTTGAGCCTTTATCCTTTGTTTCTTAAACCGTAAACCAAGCCACGCTACAACCCCTCAAAAGTCCTAATTGAAGCATGGGTTAGTTCGAAAGCATACTGTTACAAAAGGTATCCTGATTCCTGTAAAGCTTTATTCTAAATCCCGAGTTGAATTTTTCAAACAAAATTTCTTTACCTGCTAAAATGCATTTTAAAAAATCTCAAGGCAAGCATAAACCTTGCATTATTTGAATATTTCTATTTGCATATGGCTATTGGTTTGACAACATAGAAATTCACACGACGAATATTCAGCAAATGAAAATTCTCTCAAAAAACAAAATCACTTCAGTTGGAAAGACGCTTCCAATGATGGATCTATCATAACCAAGGGGCACGGCATGACCATTGTCCAATACATCTGGGGCAGTCAATTCGAGATTCAAATAATCTCTCAAGGAAATGTTGAATCACTCAGGGGGCAATGTTACGTCGATCATGAGCTTGAATAGAATCCACTATGAAGACTTCTGGTACCATCAAGTCGCTTGTCTGTACATTCAGTATCAGATGGTGTCAGTATCATGTCTTCGGATCGTCCCATGACAGTTCTTGGAAAATTATGAGACTTGACCAAAGATCTTGGGTACCACCAATTTGTGTGTTTGTGCCAGTAGTACCATAGGGTGTCAGTATCAGGTCTTCGGTTTCTTCCACAACAGTCTTAGAAAATATTCCAGATTTCACTGGTTCAGATAAATCTCTCAACGGTTTATTCTGATTCATTTCCAAATTTCACTAGTTCAGATAAATCTCTCAATGGTTTATTCTGATTCGTCTCCAGATTTTACTGTTCAGATAAATCTCTCAACGGTTTATTCTGATTCATTTCCAGATTTCACTGGTTCAGATAAATATCTCAACGGTTTATTCTGATTCATTTCCAGATTTCACTAGTTCAGATAAATCTCTCAACGGTTTATTCTGATTCGTCTCTAGATTTTTACTGGTTTAGATAAATCACTCAACGGTTTATTCTGATTCGTCTCCAGATTTCACTAGTTTAGATAAATCTCTCAACGACTTATTTTGATTTGTCTCCAGATTTTTACTGATTTAGATAAATCTCTCAACGGTTTATTCTGATTCATCTCCAGATTTTTACTGGTTCAGATAAATCTCTCAACGATTTATTCAGATTCATTTTCCAGATTTTTACTGTTTCAGATAAATCTCTCAACGGTTTATTCTGATTCATTCTCTGTTCAGATCCAGTTCAAACTTTCCGTCAACAATCACCTTTGGATGGCATCTACAAGCCCGTCTCCGACAATTCTCCTCTGTTTCTCCAAATGGCATCTTTAAGCCCATTTCCATACACAATCAAACCAGCGCATCATCTTGCCACAAAGTGATCCCAGGGGCAAATGGACTCCTACCTATGAAGGACCATTTGTGATCAAGAACATCTTTTCTGGTGGGGAAGTGATCTTAACCACCATGGATGGCGATGACCTGCCACACCCTGCGAATGCAGACATAGTCAAAAGATACTACGCATAAGAGACCCGCTAGGTTGACACACCTAGGAAAAACAAGGGCATCCCGGCGAACCAAAAATGTTCGGGCAAAAATTAGGGATAAAATAAAAAAAAATATGTACACCCGGCAAGTTGAAAACCCAAAAGGGCGACTTGGGCAAAAAAGGGTTTCCCGGTGGACTGAAAACCCGAAAGGGTGGTCCAGGCAAAAGTTAGGGAATTAAAGCGTATGACTATGTCTCGTCGGATCACTTTAAGGATAATCTCTTCACTGACAAACTCTGAGCTTCTGATCAATCCAATCATCTTTGGACGAAGCAACAGACAGACAAGATATTCGGAGACACGAAGGCTATAGCAGAATGGGAACCCCATGGAATTTTTTACACATATAGCTATCTTTCTTTGTATAAATTTTCTTATTTACGACACCATCCTCTTACTAGGATGTTTGTCTCCTTTGTACAAAATACTTCTTCAAAGTAAATACAAAGATATCTCTTTCAAAGTACAAAAAACGATTTGCCTTTTTCTTTACACTTGTGTTTTTATTTGCAAAAACGTCCAATGATTCATTAATGAACATATGCATTTGAACATAATTATTGTTTACAAATAAACAAAGTGGAAAAAGAACAATTACTGACAAGAATAGGAAAACATCTCTAGGCTATTCCATGAACAATCCCTACAGTACATCATTAGGATCCCCAGTGGAGCTGAAGCTTTCAATCCCCAGCAGAAATCATCCAGTTTCTCCAGGTTCCCCCAACAAGTTGTCTTGAAGCCTGAAAATCAACCAGATAACAGTTAACTTTTGTTTCTACCCAACCTAGGGTAACTCCCCAGTAGAGTGGAAGACGACCGAAACTCCTAAACTTTTTCCAAACAGGAATAAGTTTTTCCCCACAGAGTTTTTATTGCTCCTCGACAGAACAAAGACTCCCGTCAATAATCCCCAGTAGAAGTCATTAAAATTCTCTGGATTCCCCAAGCAGATTCCTCAAGAAGTATATGGCATTACTCTCACAACGGAATCCTCAGCAGCAGTCAAGGATTTATTTTCCTCAGCAGTACAGCAAATCAGCTTACATGCGCATACATTACATCCATATATTATAAACATTGATAAAGTACATATATTGCATCATACATTTCATGCAACATAACTTTGTGCTTCAGCTAACATTTTACCCTTTTCAGGATAAGATTAACAGCTACCATTAACAAATGTTCAAAGATTCTAGATATAGTACAGATACGCTCCAGACAAGGATGCCATTTTGATGCTCATTCAGATTTCAATTTCAAGATACAGTCCAGATACGCTCAAAACACGGTTGCCATTCTGTCACTCATTCAGATTTCAATTTCAAGATACAATCCAGATACGCTCCAGACACGGTTGCCATTTTGTCACTCATTCAGATTTCAATTTCAAGATATAGTCCAGATACGCTCCAGACACGGTTTCCATTCTGTCACTCATTCAGATTTCAATTTCAAGATACAGTCCAGATACGATCCAGACCCGGTTGCCATTTTGTCACTCATTCAGATTTCAATTTCAAGATACAGTCCAGATACGCTCCAGACACGGTTGCCATTTTGTCACTCATTCAGATTTAAATTTCAAGATACAGTCCAGATACGCTCTAGACATGGAAGCCATTCTGATACTCATTCAGGTTCATCTTTCATATACAGTCAAGATACGCTCCAGACACGGAATCCATTCTATTACTTATATAGATATTCATATTTAAGATACGATTCAGATACACTCTAGACACGGAAGTCATTCTGTTACTCATTCAGACCTCGAAGTACAGATACAGTACAGATACACTCTAGACACGGAAGCCATTCTGTCACTCATTCAGATTTCAATTTCAAGATACAGTCCAGATACGCTCCAGACACGGAAGCCATTCTGTTACTTATTCAGATATTCATCCTTCAGATACGGTTCAGATACACTCCAGACACAGAAGTCATTCTGTTAATCATTCAGACCTCGAAGTACAAATACAGTACAGATACACTCCAGACACGAAAGCCATTCTGTCACTCATTCAGATTTCAATTTCAAGATATAGTCCAGATACGCTCCAGACACGGAAGCCATTATGTCGCTTATTCAGATTTCAATTTCAAGATATAGTCCAGATACGCTACAGACACGGTTGCCATTTTGTCACTCATTCAGATTTAAATTTCAAGATACAGTCCAGATACGCTCTAGACATGGAAGCCATTCTGATACTCATTCAGGTTCATCTTTCAGATACAGTCAAGATACGCTCCAGACACGGAATCCATTCTATTACTTATTTAGATATTCATCTTTCGGATACGATTCAGATACACTCCAGACACGGAAGTCATTCTGTTACTCATTCAGACCTCGAAGTACAGATACAGTACAAATACACTCTAGACACGAAAGCCATTATGTCACTCATTCAGATTTCAATTTCAAGATACAGTCCAGATACGTTCCAGACACGGAAGCCATTATGTTACTTATTCAGATATTCATCCTTCAGATACGGTTCAGATACACTCCAGACACAGAAGTCATTTTGTTACTCATTCAGACCTCGAAGTACAGATACAGTACAGATACACTCCAGAAACGAAAGCCATTTTGTCACTCATTCAGATTTCAATTTCAAGATATAGTCCAGATACGCTCCAGACACGGAAGCCATTATGTCGCTTATCCAGGTTCATCTTTCAGATACAGTCCAGATACGCTCCAGAAACGGAAGCCATTCCGTTACTTATTCAGATATTCATCCTTCAGATACGGTTCAGATACACCCCAGACAGAGAAGTCATTATGTTACTCATTCAGACCTCGAAGTACAGATACAGTACAGATACACTCCAGACACGGAAGCCATTCTGTTACTTATTCAGATTTCAATTTTAAGATACAGTCCAGATACGCTCCAAACACGGAAGCCATTTTGTTACTTATTCAGATATTCATCCTTCAGATACGGTTCAGATACACTCCAGACATGGAAGTCATTTTGTTACTCATTCAGACCTCGAAATACAGATACATTACAGATACACTCCAGACACGGAAGCCACTCTGTCACTCATTCATATTTCAATTTTAAGATACAGTCCAGATACGCTCCAGACACGGAATCCATTCTATCGCTTATTCAGGTTCTTCCTTCAGATACATTTCAGATATGCTCCAGACACGGAAGTCATTCTGTTACTTATTCAGATTCAAGTACATATATAGTTCAAATACGTTCCAAATACGGACACCATTCTGAGGCTTACAACAAACACTCTTGGATGGCATCTACAAGCCCATCTCCAACAAGATTCTAACACCTCTCCGGATGGCATCTTTAAGCCCATTCCCTCAACTACACCTTTGTCGAGTGCAAATTTATAGGCACTCTAGTGTCCAATCATCTTTTACCTTCGAGTCACGAACGACAAAACTCGCTAATCTAACTCTTCAGGTTCAAGAAGATTGAACAGGGGAAGCTGTTGTACCCCAAAATTTGCCCTCCCATTTTTCATAGAAGACATAACCCTAGGGTTTCTCAGATATTCAAGTTGGCTCATAAATCGACCAGACATATTCTCTTTTGTGGCAGTAAACCAGCAATTAGGGTTTCTTGCAATTCTCAAAAGAAAATGAATTCTCAAAGATCCAATTGGCTTTCACAGGTCTTCATGCTTCCTCA
Organism: Vicia faba; assembly: GCA_948472305.1. Taxonomy (NCBI): domain Eukaryota; kingdom Viridiplantae; phylum Streptophyta; class Magnoliopsida; order Fabales; family Fabaceae; genus Vicia; species Vicia faba. The sequence goes on along the minus strand of OX451735.1, from coordinate 537,518,620 downwards.
AGGTTGTACTTATGATTTCTTCAAGCTACAAGATTTTGAGACATTTTTGTCTGTTCATGGTCAGATGTGATGTCGCTCATGGGTTTATCTTCAAAGAATCGGAAAAAAATTTGAGTTTGGAAAACTTTAAAATTATCAAATCATCGCAAGGCATTTGATTGATTTTGAATTTTCTTAAAACACAGTTTACTGAAAGGATAATGTTTGTTCTCAGAGCATGATTTGTTTGGGACAAGAGATAGAAGTTAAGACTGTCATTTAGGACACTTATGATTGTGGGATCCAGGTTGACCAGATGATTTACGTTCTTTAAAACATTTGCTTGGTTAGGAAATGGAATATACAGTGCGTGTTTGTTTGGAATGCATTTACAAAATTAGTGGGATTACTTGGAATTTAAGTTACCAGACTGGAGTATTTTGTTTCAAATATCTGATTGGGAATTTCAGAAATGAATTAGGATGCGAAGAGAAATTACAAGTTGTTGTTGATAAAGAATTTCAATTGACACCAGAATATTTCATGTTACAACTCAAGATTTTCTCTGATTTCAAACATTTGGTACAAAACAATTTATTCTTTAATACTTTATGTTTTACAACTTATTGTATTTAAAGATGGATTGGTACAATTATTGGATACAATACAAGAATGATTTTTCAAAATTATAAATAAAATCCAAATAAATGTTTGGCCTAGGAGAATTAATCTATGCCTAAGTTTGTCTGAAGATTGAAGCCGTATCAATTTCCTTTGCTTATCTCCAAGACTTCCTTACTTGCCACAGAGTTCTTGCCTTCCTTGCTTTGTCATATCCAATTGTGCTCACATGAAAACAAAAGAAAGAAAGAAATATGGTTAGTGCAAGTTATTTGGGCATGAACAAAATTTTCCAAAAAAAAGTATTCATCATTAAGGTTTGCAAAAATGGAATCAGAAGGCCATTTTATTTCATCACAGTCTATTTCCTATTTGCAAATCACAAGAAGGTTACCCTTATTGGTTCACAAAAAGAAAGAGGGAAAGAAATACTATAAAGCTGTCTAAACAAGCAAATGTTACAAAACTGTCCAACAAATGCTACAAGTTGTCCAAACAAGCAAATGTTACAAAACTGTCCAACAAATGCTACAAGCTGATAAACAAAATGCAAGCAAACTGCGCAAATTAGACAACAAACAGTAGCGCAAACTAGACAACAAACAGTAGCATTATCACAATTGTCCAAACAACAAACATCGTCAACAAAAGCTAAAGCAGGAAGCAGTGCAGCAGTTTGGCAAAATAAATAGCTAAGTCAAATAAGCAAAGCTTTCTCAAGAGGCAATACATAATCATTTTCCATGCAAACCTTTCAGAATTAGAAAAAAAGGCAAAAGAGAAATTTGCTTTTTTATTGTCATTGAGAGAGAAGAGAGGAAAGAAGTCACCTAGGTTATTGGAATGCACAGCCTTGCTGCCCTGCCTGTCACAAGTTGCATAGAATTTGCTAAAAAACAAAACTGCAACAAAAAGGCCATAAGGACAATATACTAAAATATTCAAATTTGTTGGTTTCCCACCATTTTGAATATGTATAACAGAATCAGGGTCAATATAACAGGGAGAGGGCGATAGAAAGAGGAGGACACAAATCTCAAACTGAAAATATAGTCAACAAAAACACACAAGTCTCAAACTGAGAAACCTGCTGAACCCTCATCACAACAGAAACAGTAAACCATCAAAACTCTCAAAAAACACAGTCACCATCTCCAAACTCATCAAACCTGAACCAAGCCAAACATCACCAAACTCAGAAAACTTGAAACAAGTCTCAAAATGAGGAACCAACAACATCATCAAAAAACCTGTCAAACTTAAAAACTCCAACAAAACACAAGCCTCAAGCAACAAATCTCAATACTGTAACCAAAACCTGTTAAACATCCAAAACCAAAAATCTCAACACTGTAACCAAAACATGTCAAACATCCAAAACCAAATATCACAACACTGTAACAAAAACCAGCAACAACCATCATCGAACCAAACCTGTAACAAGCCTAAAACCAAAACCAAATCAGTAACATATCCAAGAAAATTTTCAAACAGAACCATCTCAAAAAACCTAATAATCTGTCAACTATGACCAAACCAAAAACACAGTGACCAAGCATCAAACAAAAAGTCCCAAAACAGTAACAAACCACATAGATCCACAAAATTGTTAATCATCATCATTCAACAAAGAAAATAGAAGAAGTTACCAGCGAGTCTGAAAAAGCCACGCCCTCATCTCTTCCCCTCGTGCAACTCCGGCCACCAGTGAACACAGTCACCGTCTTGCCTCTCCCTTTCTAAATCACAGGAAATCGTAAAGCTCCAACAGGTATGGATTCTTCATCTTTCTCATAATTCCATTTCTCTGCATCTAAAATCATGAAGTAGTTAACAAAAAACACCAAGGTATAAAAAATCAACGAAATTTGTAACCTTATCGTTTTTCAAAGAAAATTGTTAGCACTTGATTAGGGAGGCGAGAACGATTGTATTCCGGCAACAGGGAGTGAGAGGGAGGACAAGGACGAATCAATTTCGTTTCTCTTAGGTTTAGGACCGAATTCGACAATTAGGGTTTCAGAGATGTAAATCACGGTGAGATAAGGAAGTAGCATGTTAATAGAGAGAGTGATTTCGTTCGCAAAAGGAAATTGGGACGAGTAGTGAGACTGTTCAGAGGTTTCAACAAAAAGATGAACAGAGATGAGAGAAAGAGGTGAAGAGCGGCGCTGTGAGTTACAAGGGTTCTAAGAACCCTAATTTTGTTTTGATCCCTTAATCAAATAACTAAGTTGAGGTTTAGAAACTTTGGCTTGGTTCTTTCTGTTGGATCTTAAAGCCCATGCGTTTTACTGATCATACCCCCCCCCCCCCCCCCCCTTGGCTTATCCTTTGTTACAGCAAGAGAACATTTTGTTTTGGGCCTCATCTCCAAAATCATTTAATCCCATACATTTTATTTAATTGGTTTTCTTCTTTTTTTCTTTTTTTTTTGTTATACAAAATGCTAATATAACTTAAAATACTTTTTTTTATTAATTTGATTTAGGTTTTGTATTTAATTTTTATCATGTTCTTTTCTTAATAAATTTGTTTTAGATTTAATTTTACACATAATAAAATACCAAAAAAATAATAATTTAGTTTGTTTTCTTTGTTTAAATTTACTTAAATTAATAAAATACAAAAAAATAAAGATTTTAATTTAATCAATTATTTTTATTTTTTAGAATAGGTTTTACTTTTCTCTTTTCAACTAAATACTTAACATTTCATTTCCATATTTTGTTGCTTTTATTTTCATGGATTATCATAGCTTTATATAAATCGTACAAAATTCGATTTGGTTGTATTGTTTGATATTTGGACCTTCCTATCTCATTTGATTCATCCCCATTTGTAAAAATTGTACCCCCATTCCCGAATATTTTGTAATAGCGTAGAATTTCAATTCCTGCAATTTACTGTTTTCCATATATTGTATAGTAATTAGGCGTGTATGGCAAGATTCAAAAATCAATCGCTAGATGACCTAATCAAAGAATAAAATAACTTGAAATCAACACACTTTTTCACACGCGCACCTCTAGAGTAACCTCGCTCGTTGCCTCGGAAATACAATCATGTCCCTCGAATATGGGACTCTCTAGCAATGACCCTTCGATAAAAAAGATCGTAGTCCCTCGATGACCCTCGATGTTGCCTTCGATTAAAATGATCTCGTCCCTTACAAAAGTTTCTAAAGTGTCTCATAAGTTGCTTTCGATGATTGTGCAATTGACCCGCGCCTGTCCCTTCACATCCAACGGTGGGGCTTCTTACCAAATAATGGTAAGATAGCACCATTAAAAGGAAGAAGAAAAGAACAATTTAAGACCTTTCGAGTAGATAGATTCGCTCTTAAGTTACTCGCTTGCTCACGATAAAAACTTTTCACACCAACACTTTCATTTCAAAACATTTTCAAAAAGACTAAACATTTTGTATACGTTCTTATAGAAACGAGAACCATTGCAAAACATCTTTTCAAAACACTTTCTAAAACACGATTCACAAACACATCTTTGAACCACTTTTCAAAACAAAACTTTGTACGCGTTCTTATAGAGACGAGAACCATTACAAAGAGATATTTTTCAAAATACTTTCAAAGCCCACACCGCAAGCACACTGTCAAATGAAAGCAAGTGATCTAAACGAGTAACTAAGAGCCCGTGGAAAACAATGGTTGAAAAGGGTGCTAATACATTCCCTTTTCATAATCTAGCCCCCGAACCCGAGAAAATCTCGAAAGGTCTTTCCTGTGCTTTTTTACCTTTCCTTTTGGATAAAAGAAAAGTCGGTGACGACTCTTGCTATCCGCACAAATGCGATCGAAACGCAAAACATCAAGTCAGTTATCCCACCGTATCACAGTGTCTGACACGGATACTGATATAATACAAGTTTTTAGAGGTTTCGATGCTGCATAGCAACAAAGCATTTCATCACTAGGTAGGTTATTATCAAAGTTCAAATATATGAAAAATTATAAACATTGAACAATGTTAAAAAATTGATATATATATATATATATATATATATATATATATATATATATATATATATATATATATATATATATATATATATATATATATATATATATATATATATATATATATATATATATATATATATATATATATATATATATATATATATATATATATATATATATATATATATATAAAGAATTGAAGTGGAGAAAAGAGATAGAGTTAGAGTGAGGGAGAGTGTGGTACCTTTAGTTCAGGTGATGTGTGCTTCTGCATTAAGGTTGTGAAGATGAGAACATATGTGTTGTGTGTCGATTGATAGCGAATCACGATTTTTGATTTTAGGGACTTTGAGTTAAGGTGTGAATTTTTTATAAATTTTGAGTTTGTGATTTAGAAGAAGCAATTGAAAGAATTAGTTTATAAAATTTCTATGTTTGGGAGGTAAGAGTTGAAATTTTGAGATTATATTAGTTTAAAAAAATTTTATTTTTGGAAGGGAAGAGTAAAAAGTTGAAAAAAATTGCAACGTCTTATAAAAATTATAAACATAACTTAAAACCATATCCGAACGGTTTATGCATTTTTTTTATTGAATATAGCATAACGGTTTTAAATATATAAATATATTAAAATAATTTAAAATTATATAAGAATGATTTTTATTTATTGTTAAAAAAGAGAGTAAAAAATCTTTTTATTTTTCATCTACAAGAATGTTTTTCAGTCGTTGTATATCATTTGCCAAAAATATTAACCCTACTGCAATGAAATATTAAATTTGTTGTCTATTACATTTACAAGAACAATTTTTTTACCTCACAAAAATTAAGAGTTATCGTAGAGTCAAATATTATAGCGCAAGGGGTTTATATTGAAGGTAACCAAAAGTTTTAAGATCATTTGCTTGTAAAGTAGTCCAGCAGTTGGGATGTCCCTACAATAAGTTTTGACTGGATATAACATTTAATTTTATGTCGGGGTACAAAACCGACCTAAAAATTTAATCTTTCCCAACATAAGAAGTGTTTTTTATACTAGTGTCACCTCCCTTGAGCTAAGCTTTTTGTCTATCCATTATCAAGCTTCTCGATAATGGTGATTTTTGCATTACAAAGATGAAGACTACAAAATTATTAGGATGCAGTCGGAGGAATTACATAGTTGAAAGATACTTGAAATATGATAGCCATTGGAGGGAGTCTCCCTTCTCATTTTTTCCTTCCCTTTTTCACGTTCATTCTATGCTTTTGAGAGGAACGAAAAACTTTTTAGAATGTCGGTCATTAAAGTAACAAGGCTTAATTATATAAGTAATTACCATGAAGTTTTCTTTCATCAAACAAATAAGAAGTTACCAAAATAACCTTGCTATTAAACCATATTACCAATGTAGGCCCTTTTGCTCAAATAGTGGATTTTGGAACTTTCTAAGTATACTTTCGACTCTATTAAATCTTGATTCAACTCAATTTATAGTATAAGATTAATGGGGATTTATCCAAATATCGATCATTTTGTCCTTGATTCTATAATTCTATAAATTTTGGTGAATAAACGGGTTTCAATTCAATTTTTCATACGGGGATATTACAAATTATTTTTCTTGTTGGAGATCATCTACTTTCTTCCATAATTTCTTTTGCACTATTAATAAACTAAGGCATAGGTATCATAATTGATTCAATGGTATACCATAGTTCTATAATATTTGTTTAAAGTTTTTCATTTGATGTTCAGATAAACATATGATAATATTTTCAAAAAATTTCTCTGTTAAATTTAATGTAAAAGCTATTGCAACAAGAATCAAGTAAATATATGGGTGAGAACGCATTGCAATTGAAGCCATTGAGAACACACACCTTGAACTGGTCAATAGTGGATATTATTTTCTCATCCATTTGATTGAATGATCAATAAAATTCAAAGGTAAAATATCCATTAATGTCAATGACTTATGATAAGTATTTTCATACACATATCATAAATTGAGGAGATTGGTTTCAATGATTTTAAGACACTAAAATCACGATAACTTTATGTAATTAATTGATCAATGGAAAATTATCTCCTTTCATGGGAAATAAAAACAATGTTACATGTGATAGTTAAAATTGAGATCGATGTAAAATTACCAAATGCATTTATTTTTAATTTTTATTGATAGAAGCCAAAATGATAATAATATTCGTACATTAACTTGTAAAGAGGTATAAGGCTACATTAGAGTGTATTTATTTGACAACAACATAGATGTCCTTGACAACTCCCACTTTTCAAACCTCGTCGTTCACATCTCTGTAAACAACTTTCATTAGATAATGGACATTCTGGTGTGTCAAAACAATCAGTCGTAATGTCATCACTCATAATTTCTTCATATCTTCTTGCACCACCTACAATGAATACAAATTTTTTTATATTGAGAAGGTGTTGTGGCATCAATTATTTTTATAAAATAATAAAAAATTATGTAGAGAATAAATAAGTATGTTACCTGGATGCAAAACTAAAGCTATACAAAGAATTGCAATGAAAAAATATACTCGATTGATAGCCATGTTTTCTGAAAATATGAATGGACAAACAACACCCGTAAAGTAATTATTTGTTGAATCTTCTACATATATTTATATAACAATTATGTTTGACTGTAATAAATAAAATATATGAAACAAAGAATATATTTTTAAAAAATGAATTTACTTGATAATAAAGAATAAGTTTGTTTTGGTCTTGAAAAACAATTTTTTTCTTTGTATTTTTAAAATGATTTTAATAAAAATATCATTTAAAATACTAAAAAAATATTTAAAATGTTTTTTTTAATTCAAATAATTAATTTTAATATTATATAACATAAATTTATATTATATAATAATACTATAGATAAAATCACAAAAAATTGTGTCTTAAAAACCATTTCTTCAAAAAGTTATTCAAAACAGCTTAAAAATTAGTCTTGTAAAACAAATATTTTCTTTGTATTTTTAAAATAATTTTAATGAAAATTTTATTTAAAATACAAAACAATTTTTTTTTGTAACATTCCATTTTGTCTAAGCATGTATGTGTATATATTTGGAATGCTAAAAAAAATTAGTAGCTAGTAAGAACTAAAGGAATTACTTAGAATATGACTAGATGACAAATTTATAAATATCACTTAGTTGAAGAACACTTTAAACATTAAGCATCTCACATGCAATTATACGGCCTTGTTTGGTAAATGGACATTCCAAATCATATATTTGATAGTGGAGTAGAGAGAGAGAGAAGGAGGTGAAGCTTATGTTCATCATCTCCTTTTCCATTTCCACACACTTTGAAAAGTATCCACTAAGCAGGTAATATCTGTTTACTCATAACTCTGTTTGAGTTGATTCCAGACTTTTTGAAAATCTTACAAAATTCTTTATGTTTTGCATATACATTTTTCATTATGGATATTTGTAATCAAGGAGATAAATGAGTTTGATGTTTGAGAATTCTTGCTGAAATGGGGAAAAATGGTGTTACATGATTGATGGTGATTGAAGTAGAACTTTGATTAAGATAGGAGTTCAATGGAAGCATATTCATCTTCCTAATCTACTTTGATGCAATGTGAGTTCCATTATATAGGAACTTGGGATAGGAATTGGGAATAATGCATGTTGGGATAAAGGGTTTTGATGAGAATGCCATGAAATTGCCTCTAATGCATGAATGTGATCCCCTTGTAGTACTTGTACGCATATGTACCCTTATTTCGTTCAATATGTTGTTGATTACTTCTTGCATATGGAAAATTGTAGTTTTGGAACCAAAAGTACGTAATATGCGTTTTCTGGTTTTCTCAAAAAATCATAGGTCGCGTTTAACGCGCAGAATGGCTCTTAGCGCTCTTTATCAGAAATCGAGAAAAATAAAAGCTACAGGTTGCGCTTAGCGCGAAAACTGTTGCCTCGTGATTTTAAACTTATTCATGGAGTGTAGTACCATTCCGCAACGATAATCAGACACATCCTTAATCTTCTATGACTTCTATGATCATGGTATGAGCGAAAAAGGCCTTAGAGAAGCCACTTAATTCTACACTATTAATATGAGTTACATTGGAAACATATGAAATGATAAATGAAAAGGATACATACATACATATATATATATATATATATATATATATATATATATATATATATATATATATATATATATATATATATATATATATATATATATATATATATATATATATATATATATATATATATATATATATATATATATATATATATATATATATATATATATATATATATATATATATATATGTGTGTGTGTGTGTGTGTGTGTGTGTGTGTGTGTGTTTCCATATATGCTATGTTATTATCCCTATGTCAATTATATGATTATGTACGAATGATAAATGACACATATTCATAATACATGTTATGACCCCTTATGTCACTTGTGTTATTATTCGTGCTTAAGAAATGAATTATGTAGGGTGCTATGTTGTGATCATTCAATTAAATTCTATGAAAATGAATGATAATACATGTATATGATGAAAATGTATTATTTCATAAATGATATTGTGTGATTATTTGTTAGTTCCCATTTTTTCCGGTTGAACGTTCATAAGTAATTTCTATGTGGCTTGATATGTTGTGTTTATTATACCGTGTTGTGTGATCTCGATAATATACCGTGATGTGTGATCTCAGTAGATGTATGCTTGAATCGAAGTAGGCCGACTACCAAGACGTAAATCACTTATGACCTCAACTAATATTGTGTGGTCTTTATTTTGTGCCATGCTATATGGTTTGGGATACCTTGTTATGTGGTCTAGGTATATCATACGCACTTGAGCTACTATTGTGATGCGCTTGTGTGAGTCCATAAGGCGTTTCCATCAGTAGTTAATAACATCGTGTGCTTGGTATGGTAGGGTTGTGATGCCATGTAGGAAATATGACTTTGTGGATTTCTAACTCACCTCTAATGGTGCCACATAGACAAAACTATTAGCCTTTCAGCAGGTGGGCTCGTGTTCTCAAGATCGCGTTTTTGTACCGGAGGATTTTAATCACATGTATTTTGATGATTGACTGGGTTGTGACGCCACATAGGAAATGTCACCGCTTTAACTCGTCACGGATGGAATTCCATTTAGGAATAATCTGATTCATTGTGTTGTGAGTGGTGCAAGTCTCCTAACACGATGCACGGGTGTAACTCACCGAGGGTGTTTAATGTAACTTGGTTAGGGGCATTAACATACTTTTGAATTCCTCGTATACGAGTATGTATCTTCATACTTGATTGTATTTGGCTATGTGTTTACTTAATCTCATTTGGATGTCAAGGGACTACCAATGGAGATTTCCCCTTTTGTGTACTTGCACCTAGCCGTGAGGCAACCCCTGATTCGCAATGAATCTATTTTGATGCATGCACCTTTTAGAAATGAGTGAACCCTTAAGATAGGGGAACTCACTGAGATTTAGAAATCTCACCCCAATTCTCTTATTATTTTCAAGAACATATTATAGGTAGAATAATTACTAGATGGTCGGTTTTGAAGACTACGGGCGAGTAGATGGCACGAAGGCCTCATCAGATTTTATCTTTCTTCTGTGCATTGTTGAGGACAAGTTGATTTTATACATTATGATATTCGAGTTGTGTTGTATACGATTTTAAATTTCTTGTCTTTTTCCAGCTTTTGTAGATGTTTCTATGTACCATTTTTAGCATTGCTGCATATTATTCTAGACATATATGTACAATGTGTTATAATTAGTATCGGAGCAAGTCGATTCTTGTCCATGCAATGAAACATTACTAGTAATTCTCTTCTCCATCATATGTTTGTGTGTTGCTAGCCCGATTTCTACTATTGTAGTATTCGGTCATTGAGCCAGATCATGTCACTGACTGCATATTCGATGGATAGGATCACGGTGGAGCCACCACGAGGATGTGTAAGATCCGAAGCAACTCAAGTTAATGTATTAGAAGCTGATTGAATTGGGATAATGTTGGGTTTGTTGAGTAAAGATGGATCGTTTGACGCAAAATGATTGACAACCTAACTTTCATGGAGAGATTTAAGACAACTGGAATTCCCAAAGCTTTGATTGGACGAAGTGAAATTCCTTTAGGTCCCTGTAGCAGTGGAGGAAATTCACGAGGCACTTGAGTAGAATTGTAATAAGAGAATTTTGTAATGGAGTGAAGTTTGAAACTATTAAAAATTCACGACTTAACCCTGGTTTCCAATGATGTGTACGGCTTGAGAACCAGCTGAATATAAAAGCTTTAGAGAATTTAAACAGGGAAGTCAAATCTTTCTAGTTACTCTAGTCTGGGTAGTAGTTGGATGGACAAGGTGTAAGATTCTAACTTTCTTTGGTGTACCCTAAGTGATGAGTAGTCACTAGTAAAGGATTGAAAGAATGAGCGGAAGTGATAATCTCAAATTGAGAAAATACTGGATGCCCGATTAGTGAAGGGACTACTCTATATCCGTTCTTGACAACCTGTGATTGAGCCGTAAAACTACGCTTGGCTTTGGGTAATTAGATGTATAGAAGCTAGTGTCTATCTGGAACATCAGTGGGATGAACGCAGTTGTGCCAGTTGTTTGGAACCATGGTATTCCTATATGGCGGAATTACCTTTAAAATCTATTATGCATGTAATGTACGGGTAATTACGCACATGGCATAATTGTTCGAGCTGAATTCTTACCCAGATGTATCTGGCTTGTTGACCTCCGAGTAAGTGGTGTTCTGATGCCATGTAGGGAATATCACTTCGTGGATTTCTAACTCACCTCTAATGGTGCCACATAAGAAAAACCATTAGCCTTTCGATATGTGGGCTTGTGTTATCAAGATGGCATTTTTGCACCGGAGGATTTTAATCACATGTGTTTTGATGATTGATGGGGCCGTGACGCCACATAGGCAATGTCACCATGTTAACTTCAATTTAGGAATGATCCAATTCTTTGTGTTGTGACTGGTGCAAGTCTCTTGATGCGATGCATGAGTGTAACTCACTAAGGGTGTGATAGTGTAACCTAGTTAAGGGAATTAACGTACTTCTAGGTTCCTCATATACGGGTACGGGTCTGCATACTTGATTTTATTTGGATATGTGTTTTCTTAATCTCATTGGGATGTCAAGGGACTACAAATGGAGATTTCCCCCTTTTGTGTACTTGCACCTAGCAATGAGGAAACCCCGGATTCATAGTGAATTTGTTTTGATGCATGCACCTTGTAGAATTGAGTGAACTCTTAAGATAGGGTAACTCACTGAGATTTAGTAATCTCACCCCAGTCCTCTTATTATTTTTTAAGAACAGGTTATATGTAGAATAATTGATAGATGGTCGATTTTGAAGACTGTAGGCGAGCAGATGGCAGGAAGACCTCATCATACTTTATCTTTCTGCTACGCATTGCTGAAGAAAAGTTGATTGTATACATTATGATATTTAAGTTGTGTTGTATAGGATTTTAAATTTCTTTTCTTTTTCCATCTTTTGTAGATTCTTTTATGTACCATTTTTAACATTGATGCATATTATTCTAAACAAATATGTATGGGGTGTTACAGTTGGTATTAGAGCATGTCAGTTGTTGTCCCTTAAATGAAACATCACTAGAAATTCTCTTCTCCCTCGTGTGTGTGTTACTAACTTGATTTCTACTATCGTAGTATTTGATCGTTGAGTTTGATCACCTCACTGACTGCATATGTGATGGTTATGATCACGGTGGAGCCACCACAAGAATGCGTAAGATCCGAAGTAACTCGCGTTGAGGTAGTAGAAGCCGGTTGAATTGGGAGAATGTTGGGTTTATTGAGCATAGATGCAACATTTGACGCAGAATGATTGACAACCTAACTTTCATGGAGAGATTTAAGACAGATGGAATTACAAAAGCTTTGATTGGACAAAGTGAACTTCCTTTAGGTCCCTGTAGCAATGGGGGAATTTCACGAGGCACTTGAGTAGAACTTTAATAAGGGATTTTTGCGATGGAGCAGAGCTTGAAACTATTAGAAATTCACTACTTAAACCTGGTTGCCAATGACGGGTACGACTTGAGAACCAGTTGGATAAAAAGGCTTTTGCGAATATAAATAGAGAAGTCAAATCTTTCTGGTTACTCTGGCTTGGGTAGTAGTTGGATGGATAAGGTGTAAGATTCTCACTTGTTTTGGTATACCCTAAAATGTGAGTAGTAGTAAAGGATTGAAAGAATGAGTGGAAGTGATAATCTTCAATTGGGCAAATCTTGGATGCCCCATTAGTGAAGGGACTACTTTATCTCCATTCTTTCCTACCTGTGATTGAGCCATAGAACTACACTTGGCATTGGGTAATTAGATGAATAGAAGCTAGTGTCTATCCGGAACATCAGCGGGATGACCGTCGTTGTGCCAGTTGTTCGGAACCATGGTATTCCTATCTGGCAGAATTACCTTTATAATATCTTATGCATGAACTGTTCGAGTTGAATGCTCAACCAGTTGTATATGGCTTGTTGCCTTCGGAGTAAGTCAACCATAAATGTGTGGCACTCTTAGGTTTTAGCATTCTAAGAAGCATGCATGAAGGGTTTTGAGGAACGAAGACCTCAGTGGAGACCTGTTCAGACATCTGACGGTTGTGACTATAGGTTACGGGTAGAGATCGTTATACGCTACTAGGTACGTTACTTGAGATCATGGCCTCGGAGTTGGACCACCATGTTGGTACTACTAGATAGGTATAACGCCATAGTATCGCTAACGTGCATGAGTTACTGAGGTCGTCCATCCCGACGGATGTGGAACAATGTTAATCTAGAACTAAAGGTATAATTATGATTTGGTACTCGTGGGATGCGGATCCAAATTCTCATAAGGTAGGCGTGATAAGAATCCATATGTAGAGCTCCATAGTGGAGAGTTATCCAAGGAGGCGATAGTGGGATAGTTTAAGTTTCGATACTATGCTTATGAGGACTTTGAGTGGTTATGGCTGTGTGGGTGCTATCAGATGACACCTTGTAGATGTTTCCTGTTCCGAGAAGTGTTAAGTGGGTAATTATGTGTGAATGTCTAAGGTGGAACTGATGTGTGATCATCGTGTCCTGGCCAGCACAAAGTATCATTATTCCTTAACGTTAGCAACCAATGTTAGAATAGATACATTATATCTTGGGTTAGACCAATGAGAGATGTGTCTAGAGGAGTATGTATAGATTCTCAGAAGTGAAGCAATATCAATCTCGGTAAGCAAAGACACGTTAGCTTTGGAGCACCGAAAAATTTCAAAAGGGAATGTTCGAGGCATTGAGTATTCTTCTTTGCATTATAGTTACACTCTAGACATTAGAAATGTTGCAACTGGGAATGCAACCGAGGAAGTGAGTTTAGTGACAGTTTCAGAAACAACGAGGCATGGTAATGAGACGCTCCTAGAAGCTTCAAGTGAGAAACTGAATTTACATCCGAGTAAGAGGGATCCTGAGATTGTACGTGTATGAGACTGCAAGGTTGAAGGAAGACGTAAAAGGATTGGTAGGTACTAAAGGTGTGAAGAAAATGCAAGAAAGGCGGGTTTGAAAACATAAACTCTAAAGCATAAGCAGAAGTAAAGAACACGCGATATATCTTGGTTCACTTGAGAAACGCCTAAGCTAGTCCACGCAACCATACCAAGGTGATTTCGCCTTGAATTCAAGTACTTAATCCACTATTTGGAATGCGGCTTCAGGAAAAAGTTCGGGACCACATGGTTTTTCAATGGAATTTTTTAAAGTTTGTTGGGATATTATAAAGCTTGATTTATTTCATTGTATCTATGAATTGTTTACCTAAGCTCACCTTCCTAAAGCTATTTCAACAACTTTTATCTTCTGTATTCCCAAGTGCCAGAATCTGCAGGATGTCTCTGATTATCGGTATATTTGTCTTATTAGTAGTGTCTAAAAGACTATTTATAAATTGCTGTCAAAAAGGCTTAAGGGTGTTTTGAACAAGCTTTTTTCTAGTAATATGTCCGCCTTTGATCCAAATAGAGGGTTTCATGATGGTGTTTTGGTCCTAAATGAAGTGGTTGACTATGCTAAGAGGAAAAATAAAGGTTTATTTCTCTTTAAGGTTGATTTAGAGAAGGCTTTTGATTCCGTTTCATGGGATTACCTTCTATATATTCTTAAAAGAATGATGTTTGGTTCTAGATGGTGTGATTAGGTAAAGGCTTGTGTGTGTTCTGCTTCTTTCTCGATTTTGACCAATGGTAGCCCAACCATTGATTTTTAAGCTGGAAGGGGACTTCTCCAAGGGGAACCTCTTTCTCCGTTTCTCTTCATTATGGTGGCTGAAGGTCTAGCAGGTTTATTGCGGAATGCGTGTTGTCTCGACTACTTCCATCTTTTCTAATTGGGTGTTAATCTTCGTATTGATCTTCTTCAGTTTGATGACGATACTATGCTTGTGGGAAAACCTTCATGTGATAATTTAGGGTCTCTTAAAACTTTGTTGCATGTTTTGAGCTTTGTTCAGGTTTAACGGTTAATTTCAATAAAAGTAGGATCATAAGTGTTAACATGGACTGTTTTTTTTCAAGATGCCTAGGATTATATGTCTCATGTTGTTAGCTATATTCCATTAGCTTTTCTAGGAATTCAAATTGGTTGTAATCCTAGAAGGCGCTCATCACGGTCGTTGGTTTTAGCCAAGGTACAAAATAAACTAGTCTCTCGAAAAGGGAAAAATCTATCTCTTGGTGGCCGAGTCACCTTGCTGAACTCTGTTTTGAATGCCATCCCGCTTTTCACATTCTCGTTTTACAAAGCTCCAAAAAATTTTATTCAATGTGCATTTTTATGGAATGGTAAAGAGAATACTAGGAGGATTAACTGGGTGTCGTGGTCGCCTATTTGTTTACAGAAACCAAATGGTGGGCTTGGATTGAAGGATTATGATCTTTTTAATAGAACTCTTTTGTGTAAATGAGAGTGGAGAGTCTTGGTTAGAGATTATTCATTGTGGCATAGATTTCTTTCTTTCGAGTACGGGGATATCAAGAATGACATTTGCAATAGTTCGCGTTCCTATGTTAAATCTAATCATTTGTTGTGGTGGAGGGATTTGTGATTGTTGTTGAATGTGTGGGGGGCTGAGAATAGTTGATTTCATATGAGTATTTCTTACTATTTTGCAGGATTTTCAGTCTCTTGTGAACCAGCCTGACTGGTTCATTTGGAGGAGTGTTGCTGGTGGATTTTCAGTGAAATCTGCTCTCGGAAGATTGTATGGTTGCGGTGTCTTGTTTTCGATTTATAGCACAAGTTTGATGTCATCTTTAAAGGACATTTGGAAATAAATTGTGTCTGCAAATATCCAAGAGAAATAGGCCTTATGATTACAATGGGAGACAATTATGACTTTGGTTAAACCTTGATTTACCCCATTTTATATAGAGATTTCATTTATATTTGTGATTATAATATTAAAATATTAAAATAACAGGTATGTAATATTATGATAATTACTATATTAGTAATATGTAAGACAAGACACAGTAGCTATGTAATGCACTTTATTCAGTTGAACCCGTTTATGTGATGATTTTTAATATACTAGCAATGCTATTTAGATACATGAACACCGTATAACATATAAGCAAATTGAGTATGTCTGAAATCAAAAGTCAAAATTGTGAAATCTAAATTAGAGATAAATCAAGTGCATTAAATTAATAACTTCAATATGTGTTCATAATATCCACATACAGTTGACACATTCTGTAATGCAGGGATATCCAAATAAGAGCCATTATAAGCTATTAAACCGTAATGAATTAATACCTCAATGTATTTGAAAACACAACCACAAAATACATAAACTATTTCCAATTGAATTCACCCAACTAGTTGGTGGAGTGTCATTCCTAACAAATTTAAATTCATAAGCTTTATTGCTCGAAGCTAGATTTACTGCATGATCTGACATATCACAATTATACGGTTAAACGGGATTTGAATCTGATTGTCCATTCATGTTAATCTAGGTCATAACGTGTCAAAGGTTAAACAAGTCAGATTTAGCCAAACCGGAACGAAATAGATCACACATTTCAAGCGTTTACGATCTTCATCGACACATCGACATGTTAATTATGTATGCTAAACAGGGACATGTTAAATTTTGAAATTGAGAATAAATTTTAAAATACTTTAATGCTTGTCAGCATTATTATGAGGAAACCTTGACAATGTTTAACAAGATATGATTGTTGGTGCACAAAGAAGATATGAAAGGAAAAAGAAATATATTTAATGATAGTTAAAAATAAAAAATAATGATTTACAATAAATTACATTCATCTACCTCACTAGACTATTTATACAAAAAATTAGGGTATAATAAAATCTTAAATATCTTCTAACAAAGATATAAAAAGATCTAAAAGGATATTCCTAAAATATAAATTAATATCTAAAAAAGACATTCCTAAAATATAAATTAATTCTACACCATCCCTTAATTCATATTTACCCAAAACTGACAACACCAATTTCATCCCTCAAACTAAGAAATTGATAAGTCTTGATAGCGTTTGTTAGAACATCTGCCAGTTGCTTCTGGGTGATACAGTGCACAACTTCTAATATTTCGCTCTGAACTTGATTCCCCAGAAAGTGATACTTGGTCTCAATATGTTGCTTCTTCCATGCAGCACTGGGTTCTTGACAAGATTGATTGCAAATTTGTTATCAATCATCAGCTTCAGAGGTTTATTTACCTCAATCTTTAGATATTTCAGCAAGTTCAGAATCCACACAGCTTGGCATGCAGTCAGAGCGCTTGCAATATATTCAGCTTCACAGGTTGATAGTGCAACAACAAGTTACTTCTTGGAACACCAAGAAATAGAACCTCCAGAAAATTTGAATAAGTACCCAGAAGTACTTCTTCTGTCAGCTCTATCTCCACACCAATCAGAGTCTGAATAACTCAGAAGTTCTTATTCGATCTTTCTTCCAGACGGAAATAACACTTCATACTTCAGAGTTCCCTTCGTATACCTCAGAATCCTGACAGCAACTTGATAATGATACCACTTTGATTTACTCATAAATCTGCTTACCATTCCAACTGCATATCAAATATCAGATCTAGTATTACACAAATACCTCAGAGAACCAACTAACTGTTTAAAGGTTGTAGCATCCACATCCTCTCCATCAGAATCAGAGTCCAACATTTGATTCGTATCAGCAGGTCTGATAGCAACTTTGTAATTCTCTAGCTCAAATCTCTTCAGAAGCTCAAGTTCATATTTCATTTGATGCAAAATGATTCCTTTCTCAGAGTACATAAATTTCATCCCTAAAAAGAAACTCATTTTCCCAAGATCTGTCATCACAAACGCATTCATCAGAACTTTCTTGAACTCAACTATCTCTTATTCAAAACTTTCTGTGAGTAATATGTCATCAACATACAAACAGACCATAATCATATTACCTTCTGAAGTATGCTGAACATAAACACCATACTCCATCTCACACTTCTGAAACTCTTGTCCCTTGAAAAAAGAATCAATCTTCAAATTCCAAGCTCTTGGAGGTTGTGATACATATACCTCTTCTTGTAATGAACCATTCAGAAATGCAGATTTTACATCTAAGTGCATCAGAGGCCAATTCTTGGTAGTAGCTATTGCAATCACAAGTCTGATTATTTCATATCTCGCTAGAGGTGCAAATACTTCAGAGTAATCTAGCCCATGCTTCTGTAGAGAGCCTCTTTCTACTAATCTTGCTTTGTGTTTTCCAATTGATCCATATGGCTTTAGGTTCTGCTTGAAAACCCATCTGACGTTGATGGCTTTCTTGCCTTTTGTAAGTTCTTTGAGCTTCTAAGTCTTGTTTCTCTTTATAACATCAAGTTCTTCTTTCATGGCCTTCAACCAGACATGCTTCTTAAAAGCCTCTTCCGTACTAATGGATTCAGAGTCTACTA
This sequence comes from Vicia faba, assembly GCA_948472305.1. Classification (NCBI taxonomy): domain Eukaryota; kingdom Viridiplantae; phylum Streptophyta; class Magnoliopsida; order Fabales; family Fabaceae; genus Vicia; species Vicia faba. The sequence goes on along the minus strand of OX451735.1, from coordinate 537,500,006 downwards.
ACGTTGCATACTGAATAAATTCTCCTTCGGAGTCTACTTCAGTGTCTTGCAACATGTCAAACTCTGCAAATCTTCTTGGGATGCTTCTGACTCTTTGTTGCCTTTGAATTGGAACTTCATAACCTTGGACACCAGAACTTTTGCCTTCAGAAGCGCTTGCTTCAGAAATTGGACTTCCTCCAGAACCTTGACTGTCTTCAGAGTCTGGATAACCATCGGAGTCAGAGTCAGAATCATCTTCACCTTCTTAATCTTCTTCAGAGTCAAAGTCTTTACCAGCTTCAGAAACATGTGTTTCTGACTTTTCTTCAGGAGTTCTCTCATCAGAGTCAGGATGAGACCTTTCCCAATTCCAGAATTCTAATTATTTTACAATGACGTCTTTGTTAAACTCAACTTTGTTAGTTTCTGGACAATAAAGTTTGTAGCAACATGTACTGTGGTACCCCACCAGTAACATTACTTTACTTCTATCATCCAGTTTCTGACTTCTGGCTTCTGAGACATGTTTGTAACATACAGAACCAAACACATTCAGATGACTAACACTTTTCTTATCTCCATTCCACTTCTTAACAAGAATTATTTCCTTCAATTTCTTCGGTGGGCATCTTTTGAGCACATAAGATGCAATGGGAACAACTTCTCCCCGCAGAGTATGAGGAAGTTTCTTCTCTTTCAACATGCTTCTCACCATATCAAGAAAAGTACAATTTCTTATTTCAACAAGACCATTGTGTTGAGGAGTATAGGGAGCAGTAACTTTGTTCTCAATTCCATTCTCCTCACAGAAACTTCTGAATTCCATGGAGTTATACTCCCCACCACCATCAGTTCTAAGAATCTTCAGAGTCTGGCCACTCTGATCTCAGCCTTCAGTCTGAACTTCTTGAATTTAGCAAACACCTCGTGTTTGAACTTTATGAGAGATAACCATGTCATTATGGTAAACTCATCAACGAATGACAAAAAGTATTTATTTCCTCCAGTTGATGCTACTGGAAATGGACCGCACACATCAAATGCACTACTCCCAAGGCATGCTTTGCTCTTGGAGCTACTTCTGATGAAAATGGTAATCTTGGTTGATTCCCTTCCATGCACACCTTGCATGACTTCTCAGGCTTCTTGATTTTAGGAATTCCATGTACCAGCTTCTTTGATTTCAGATGCCCTAAGCTTTTGGAATTCAGATGAGCAAATCTTCTGGGCCACAACTCACCCTCCTTGACAACACTTGTTGCACTAAGGCATTCTGAGTCTTCAGTTCTAACATTCACCATGAATGTTCTGTTCCTTCCCTGTTCTAACTCCATAATCAACTTCTGATTACAGTAATACAGCTTCAGATGATTATCCTTCATGGTAACCAAAAAACCTTTCTCAACCAGTTGTCCCACACTCATCATATTGCTTTTCATGCCAAGTACATACCATACATTCTGGATCACTACTATTTTCCCATTGTTTAGAATTATTATGACCATTGTACTCTTCCCAGAATTAAAATCACCCAACCATTTCATATTTCCAGTAATATGGTTTGAACACCCTATGTCCATATACCACAAATCTGATGAATTCATATTATCAGATTTAGAGGCTAACAATAACACAGGTTCATCATCAGACTCTCCTCTGCCTATATTTGCTTCTTCTGACTTCCTTTCTTTGTTTGACCAACAATCTTTAGTATAGTGACCAAATTTCTTACAACAGTAACACTAAACATTCTTCTTTTCAGACTTCTCCTTTCTCTTCTAGACATTCTTCTGCCTATCAGAGTTTGAAGCTTCTAACCTTTGACCAACATTATTTTTCTTCCTGGCTTCTGACCAAGTCTGCTTCTGATACTTCTTACCAGAAGTTACTTTCAGAGCCTGCTGCTCTACTTCCCTCTCAAAAGTTCTCGCAGTCATACACAACTCATGCGCCTCTAGACTACTTTGCAGCTCTTCAACTCTCATGGTGCTCAAATCTTTGGAATGTTCAATTTCAACCACAATGTAATCAAACTGAGAAGTTAAATATCTTAAGATCTTCTCAATAATTACTTGTTCAAAAAGGGTTTCTCTACAAGCTTTCGTCTCATTGGTAATCAGAATCACTCTAGAGATGTACTCAGAAACTTTCTCGTTGTCCTTCATGTTAAGATTCTCATATTGCTTTCTGAGAGACTGAAGCTTCACCTTCTTCACTGATGCGTCACCACCGTAACATCTGACTAGTGTGTCCCACACAACCTTTGCTTTTTCAAAATCAACAATCTTCTCAAACACATTTGCATCCACATATTGATGGATGTAGAACAACGTCTTATGATCTTTCTTCCTTAGCGCCTTCCGTGTCATCTTTTGTGCTTCTGTTGCGTCTGCTTCTAACAGATCATATCCATCGGTGACAAGATCTAACACATCTTGAGAATCAAACAACACGCGCATCTGGATCTTTCAACGATTCTGGTTTTTTCCATAAAAAACTGGAAGTTTGGAATGCATATCGCCGTCGTTTCCATTCATCTTCTACCTTGTGTAATTTACACAGAATCACAATAAAGAAGTGTTTCCCAAATTAAATAGATTCAGAATATTGTAATTCTCAATCACACAATACTTTTCCCGTGGGTTTCGAATCGGAGCTCTGATATCAATTGTTGGTGCACAAAATAGAGATGAAAGGCAAAAGAAATATATTTAATATCGGCTAAAAATAAGGAATAATGATTTACAATAAATTATATTGACCTACCTCATATGCTATTTATACATAAAATTAGGGTATAATAAAATCCTAAATATCCTCTAACAAAAATATAAAAAGATCTAAAAGGATGTTCCTAAAATATAAATTAATATCTAAAAAGATATTCCTAAAATATAAATTAATTCTAACAATATTAATGTTATTAAATTTAACTTTATTGACTTTTAAAACATTTTACAAGGGCCTCAGTAGATACTTAAAAGACAAATGTAAGTGATTCAAAAAGTGAAGAAAATTCAAATCAAGACATAATTCAAATGGAAGAAAACATCACTCTATTAAGAAGCATAACATGAGAGTCATACACATAAAGCACATCTAGGGCAAGAAGAGTCATCAAACTCAACATATAACGGAAAATATGCACAAGCAAACACAACATATCTAAAAAACATAAGCATATTAGTTTACAGATACAATCCAAACTCACATGACAGAGGGGATTTAAATTCTCTATTTTAATATACCATTACCACTAGATTGACACTTCGTTGAGGGCATTACATGTTAGGAATTCCAAATAGTAATATTAAAAGCAGATTGTTATAGAAAATAATCTAAATTATTTTATAACTCAAATTTAGTTTTCACCTGGCAGCAGAAGCTTCATTGTCTAAAGCAAATTTGATCAGCTCTTCGCTTTTGCTTACTTAGAACTTCTGATTCTGTGAGTTAGGAAATTTGAAAAACCACCAAATCAAAATTAGTTTTCATGTCTAAATCTTCAAATGAGACAATATGAATTATGGTTTCATAGAACTAAAATGTTATATACCTCTATCTAATGCATGGTATGTTGTTTTCATTCTTGTTATCGGTTCTGAGGGATTTCATAAGATTATCTATCTCTTTATCATCCAATGGTATCTCTAGACTCTTAGAGAAATTTTCACATCATGAATATCATTGAACTTCATCTTATTAGAATCAAATCATAATAATCATTGAGAGAATATTTAAGAAATTCCTTCTTTGGAGAATGATTTGAAGTAGACTTCAACCATCTTGTGTTGTGTCTTCAATGTTCATAGTCACATTTCAAACAAATATATTTTCTTTCGAAGATAGTTCCTGCAAACAAAATAGGTTTATTTTGTAATAAAGAATAAAAAACATTAAGCAAGAAAAAGCGAGAGTATAAAACACACACCCACAAGTAAAATAAAGAGAAAAATAAGCCTAGATGGATTCTATTAAGCCTCTTTGATACCTTTTGTTTAAGCATAAGCTTGTGTCACCGGTACCAAGAGATATGGAAACTGGTGCAGTAAGGCTAGATAAGCACCGTCTGGTAACAAATTTGTCCCTTGCTTTATTTCCATTCTCCTCCTAGATTTATATAGATGCTTGTATTTGTAGCTCATCAACTCACTCAGATAGCCTTAATAGCCTCAACTTAACGATATTATCTATATTTAACAGTCAATTATTAGTTTTATATCTTTATAGTAACCCGTAATTCTTATTTTTATACATGCTCAAACTCTAGCAAAGGTCACAAACATCAACAAAGTCATAAAGCACAGACAATCAGTGTCAGACACGGATATTGACATAGATAGAGTTAGAGTGAGGGAGAGAATGGCACCTTTAGTTCAAGTGGTGTGTGCTTCTGCATTAAGGTTGTGAAGATGAGAACATAGGTGTTGTGTGTCGATTGACAGTGAATCACAATTTTTGATTTTAGGGACTTTGAGTTAAGGTGTGAATTTTTTGTAAATTTTGAGTTTGTGATTTAGAAGAAGCAATTGAAAGAATTAGTTTATAAAATTTCTTTGTTTGGGAGGTAAGAGTTGAAATTTTGAGATTATATTAGTTTAGAAAAATTTTATTTTTGGAAGGGAAGAGTAAAAAGTTAAAAAAAATTGCAACGTCTTATAAAAATTATAAACATAACTTAAAACCATATCCGAACGGTTTATGCATTTTGTTTTTTATTGAATATAGCAAAACGGTTTTAAATATATAAATATATTAAAATAGTATAAAATTATATAAGAGTGATTTTTATTTATTGTTAAAAAAGAGAATAATTTTTTTTTATCATCTACAAGAATGTTTTTCAGCCGTTGTATATCATTTGCCAAAAATATTAACCCTACTGCAATGAAATATTAAATTTGTTGTTTATTACAATTACAAGAACAATTTTTTTACCTCACAAAAATTAAGAGTTGTCATAGAGTAAAATGTTATAGCACAAGGGATTTATATTGAAGGTAACTAAAAGTTTTAAGATCATTTGCTCGTAAAGTAGTCCAGCAGTTGGGATGTCCCTACAATAAGTTTTGACTGGATACAACATTTAATTTTATGTCGGGGTACAAAATCGACCTAAAAATTTAATCTTTCCCGACTTAACAAGTGTTTTTTATACTAGTGTCACCTCCCTTGATCTAAGATTTTTGTCTATCCATTATCAAGCTTCTCGGTAATGGTGATTTTTACATTACAAAGATGAAGACTACAAAATTATTAGGATGCAGTCGGAGGAATTACATAGTTGAGAGATACTTGAAATATGATAGCCATTGGAGGGAGTCTCCCTTCTCCTTTTTTCCTTCCCTTTTTCACGTTCATTCTATGCTTTTGAGAGGAACGAAAAACTTTTGAGAATATCGGTCATTAAAATAACAAGGCTTAAATTATATAAGCAATTACCATGAAGTTTCCTTTCATTAAACAAATAAGAAGTTACCAAAATAACCTTGCTATTAAACCATATTACCAATGTAGGCCCTTTTGCTCAAATAGTGGATTTTGGAACTTTCTAAGTATACTTTCGACTCTATTAAATCTTGATTCAACTCAATTTATAGTATAAGATTAATGGGGATTTATCCAAATATCGATCATTTTATCCTTGACTCTATAATTCTATAAATTTTGGTGAATAAACGGGTTTCAATTCAATTTTTCATACGGGGATATTACAAATTATTTTTATTGTTGTAGGTCATCTACTTTATTCCATAATTTCTTTTGCACTATTAATAAACTAAGGTATAGGTATTGATCTTACCTGATCAGACTTGGACTGTCACGACTGGCTCCGAGCGGAAGTTGAGTGAGATGTGGGGGAGGGTACCTGCAAGGCACTCCGATGCTAAAATGAGTGATGGTACGAGTAGGCAAAAAGTGTGTGTATGGATAAGAGAATGAATACCCGACCCTCTAGGAATAAAGGGTATTTATAGCCCCCAGCGCGGGGCCAAGGTCTCTTCATTAGGCCGACCAGGACTGGCCCAATAAAGGAACTGACAGGTTTTACGTATGTAGTAGGGACCCGCACGTGGTCTCCTTCCTGGTGTTGCTCTGCGAGAAATGAGGAGGGACGAGGACGCGGTCTTTCCGGAGTTCAGGTGATGGGGTAATGGTCATAGTCTGCCCTACAGGGAGGGTGCTCGAGCTGGGCTTGATCTGGAGTTCACGTGGTCGAGGACACCATGTTCGCGGGCAGCATCGGGCACGACTGCAGCTTCTGGTCGACGCGCTGGAGGGAATCTTCGGGCGCGCGCTCCTTGAAGAGTTGCTTGGATTAGGCCTTCGTTCTTGCTCTTGGGCCAGGACGGGCCCAGTCCAGAACAGGAGCCCTCCAAGTCGTGGCTCCTGGAGCAGGAGTTATAACTTGATCTCAGCTCACCTTTGTCACGGGGCCTTATGCCCGACCCAAGATATTTGCTTCCCTGTGGTTGCTCGAGGAGTTTCTCATGAGTTGCGTTCGTGGGGTAATCCCTTTCGAGGCGTGCTCGGGGGATTCTTGCTGGATGTGCTCGTTGGGTATACGAGGCAACCCTTGGGAACCGTGACGCCACCCTAGTGAAAGTAGAGCCATCATTGCCTAGGGGAGTAGACGTCGAGGAGGGGAAGCTCGTGGTTCCCCGGGGTGACGTTTCATATTCCACGTCATCCCTATAAATAGGATCCTTGGATCCCATAATCTGTTTTTCCTCTTCGCGCTTCTCCTCCTTCCTCTGCCTTTGTCGCCGCTGTTTTTCCAGAATTTCGTAGGACCACCGTGCCTTCCGTCGTTGATTTTTCTTCCCTGCCGTCATACATCCTTCCTAACTTCCAAGTAAGCATTTATCCCTCATATTTTTCTCTGTGGTAGGTGATTTTTCCCGTTATTTGTATGTTAAAAACCCGCATCTGGGATTAGTGTCTGGTACATTCGTGTTCGTTCCCGGTATATTCATGTTTGTTCCCGGCAAATGCATGTTTGTGCCCGGTAAATGCATAGCTTTAGGTATGTGACTCGCGATGCTGCCCGGGATCTTCATGGTTTTGGGCGCATAACCTATGATACTTCCCGGTAAACGCATAGTTCTAGGTTCAGGATTCATGATATTACTCGTCATATTCATAGTTTAGGTCGACGTACTCATGACTGGCCAGGATGTTGGCCTATTTAGGAAGTAAGTAGGACGACTCGTCGTGGCACCTTAGCATCGGGGAGGTGAAACCAGACTCTTTATTCGAGTCCTCAATGTTTTAACGTGCGCGGAGTGTGACTTGGCTTGTCGCGCCCTTCTTCCCGTCAGTTACGGCAAGCGTATGGATTTTCTCTCGAATTTCACCGGTTTCCTGTGCTTTGCAGGTAAAATGGCTGACGAACCGGAGTCTTCAGGGCGCAACGAGGTCGAGGACCACAGTTCCAAGGAGAATGTAACTCTAATTGATACCGTTGATGATCCTTTGCTGGATTGGGTGGGCGCCGAGCCCAGAGGGATTGCCTCGGCATATAGTCGGCGCAGTCGAAGCGCCTACACTATCGTCGAACATGGCGGTAAGTCAGCTGGGCTTCCAGAAAAACTTTGTTTTCACAAGACCGTCTCTTGACGCGCGGATATGCTCGGAGTTCTATAAGTATGGGTTTTCCATGTATGAAATCGCATTCAAGGACCTCGGTCTCAAGCTCCCCTTTAGTTATTTCCAGGTCGGGGTATTCAGTCATCTGGACCTGGCCCCCTCGCAGCTTCACCCCAACTCGATCGCCTTTCTTCGGGCGTTCGAGCTGACGTGTCGCTTTTTAAGGATTGGGGCGACCATCCCTCTCTTCTTCAGATTTTTTCATTTGCAACGCCAGTCTCGGGGAGGTAGGCATAGTTGGGTTTCCCTGAAATAGTCGAAGAGGCTGTTCAGGATGTACATGGATTCGGTCTGGGGTTTTAAGGACAAATGGCATGTCGTGCGGCCGATCACCCAGACTGCTCTGGATTCTGTATATGAAGAAGAGACTGCAGTGACCGACGAGAACGGGGAGCCTATTATGGACGACGAGGGTCGCCCGGTGTTGGGGCGCGTAGCTAAGTTCCCGTTGCATTGGTGCTCGTGCCATTATGAGCATGGTACCGGGCATTACCATACGCCCGCGGGAGGGATGAGTATCGAGGACGAGGAAGCCTACGGTACCCTTTGCAGATATGTCGACAGTTTCTTCCCTGCTCGATGGGCCACGAGGGAGGGAAAAGACATTCTTGACGAGGAAGGTTACCCGACCTTCGAGGCCCGTTCTATAGATACCAAGGTGCTTGTCGAGTACCAGTCCTACGGGCAGGCCGCGAACCTACTAGGTTACTTTTTGTCTTATAGTTTTGTTCTAGTTTATTCATTTGTTACTTGCTCGTAACTAACCCGACTTTTCTTTTTTGCAGGTAATATGGCCGGACGAAAGGAGAGGTTTTTAAAATTGACACAAGATAAGAAAGTCAACAAAAGGTTGGTGCGAGCTCCACAGGCAACGGGGATGGGCCCGCCGACTAGTTCGGGTGATGCTTCTAGCAGGTCCCCGGACTCCCTGGACGTCGAGCAGCCCATTGATCTGATACCGAGGAAAAGAAACCAGGTAGAGAGCCAGCCGAAAGTCGGCGATGAGTCTGGTGCGGTGAGGGCCTTTGGCTTGCCCCCCTGCTTTAAAGATGAAGGCTTCTTCGAGGGGTTTCCCTTAACAGTAAGTGCCGAGGAGGCTGAGACCATCAGGCGGCCGAATAAAGAAAGTCGAAGAAAACATCTGGCCGCCAGTATGGTCGGGATGGTTAAGATGGTCGAGATGGTCGTTGTCCTCGCTGAGGAGGGGGCAGACTCTGACCGCATCAAAGAACTGGAACAGGAGAAAGTTTCCCTTGCTGCAAGCTCTCAAAAGTTGAAGGCTGCTCTGGAGCAATTTGAGGAGATGTTCTGCGAGCAAGCCGAGTTGTTGGCCGTGGAGAAGGAGAACTCGGGGAAGGTTGCCGAGGAGAGAGACTGTTTTCGACTGGACCGAGAACGCTTGGAGGACGACAATGAGCGTCTGGACAAAGAAGTCGAGGATCTGAAGGCCACCATGCTCCCAGTGGAAGATGAGTCGGAGGAGACAGCCCCCTTACGGAGTCGCTCGGATGTGGTCGCGCGTATTCATCTCCTCGAAACGGACTGTGTTGGCGCCTTGGAGGATGGTTTTGAGGCCGCAGTTAGCCAACTCACTTTATTAAATCCTGGTCTGAATACCGAGGGGGTGGGTTTTATGTCCCAGGTCGTGCCTCTGCCCGAGTCTCCTGTCGTGGATGCTGGTAGCCCCGGGGAAGTCTAGTCGTGGAATTCTAGTCGGGCCTGCGTGCCTGTTTATTGATAGTTGTTTTTTGGGGCCTGCGTGCTCGTGCATATTTTTTTGGGGCCTGCGTGCCCGTGCCTGTAATATCTGAACATCGCCGGCCTTCTTGGTCGGTTTATTTTTATTTGTTTTTTCTTACGAGCCTTTGAATGAATGTTTGTTTTGACCCTTAATATTTGCTCGTGTCTTCGTTTTTATATTTTGTGATAAAATTTTCCTAAGTTATGTCCCCGAGTCTTGCCTGTGCTCGGTTGTTACTTTATGGAGAAATTTGCCTAAGTTTTTTCCTCGGGGCATGCTTGTGCTCGGCTTGCTATTTTGTGGCGAAATTCGCCTAAGTTACGTCCTCGAGTGGAGATTCTTTCGACCCATTTGGTGGTCCGACGTACTTCGAAATGCGTTGGGCGTGCAGAGTAAAGCCGCTTGCTTGGGCGCATGACCCAGATCGGGGTCGCTTGCCCGTGGCGTGAACTGCCCATCGCGAGCTGGGTGTTCTTCCATACGGGTACTTCAACGGTGGAGCTCGATTGAGGTGTCCATGTCGGGAACTGTCGTTCGTGCTCGTCTGGCTGAACGACGTTATGTCGTTTGGGCGTAGATCGGGCCCGTACCTTGGCCATTCTACGTGGTCGAGACATTTCTCTCCGTTGACTGGATGTGGATGTCCGACGACGAGAGTCCTTGGTGTTAAGGGTTTTTTTAACTATAGTACTGCTTTAGTTTAGCAGCGTTCCAGGGTCGTGGCAATGGTTCTCCGTTTAGTTGCTCGAGGTAGTATGCCCCGGTACCTGTGGTGTTGTGGACGCGATAAGGCCCTTCCTAGTTCGCGGCTAATTTCCCTTCGCGGGAGTCTTTCTGGTTTCTTCGTAACACAAGGCTTCCGATCTCGAACTCGTGTTTAATGACCTTGTCGTTGTGACGCAGGGCCACTCGTTGTTTTAGGGTGGCCTCACGCAGGTCCTCCCCCGATCGGATTTCCTCGACTAAGTCGAGTTCGTCCCGGAGTGCCTCGTCGTTTGTTTCTTCATCGAGGGGAGTTTCCGTCCGCCTGGAGGGTTCCCTGATTTCTACTGGGATGACGACTTCGGTGTTGTATGTTAGGCGAAAGGGGGTCTCGCCCGTCGTCTAATGGGGCGTGGTGCGGTATGCCCACAAGACACTGTGCAGCTCCTCGACCCAGCCTCTCTTAGCTTCACCGAGCCGGCGTTTGAGTCCTCGGAGGATGACTCTGTTGGCAACCTCGGCTTGCCCGTTGGTTTGAGGGTGCTTGACCGAGGTGAAGTGTTGTTTTGTTCCCAGTTTGGTGACGAATTCTTGGAATCCGTGGTCGGTGAATTGGGTGCCGTTGTCGGTGACTAGTGCTCTCGGGATCCCGAATCTTGCAAGGATGTTTCTTTTGTAGAAACGGAGGATGTTGTGCGAGGTGATCTTCGCGAGAGCCTCGGCCTCTATCCATTTCATGAAGTAATCCACGGCCACAATGAGGAACTTGGTTTGGTAAGTTCCTTGCACGAAAGGACCGAGGATATCCATCCCCCACCATGCAAACGACCACGGGGATGACAGTATGCTCAGCTCGTGAGGGGGAGCGAGGTGCATGTCGCCATGCCTCTGGCACTTGTCACACTTCTTAACGTGTTCCTTGGTGTCCTGCTGCATTATCGGCCAATAGTACCCCGCTCGAAGGGCTTTCCTTGCCAGGGACTTCCCGCCCATGTGCTGGGCGTTAATCCCTTCGTGTATCTTCCGCAGCACCTCGGGGACTGTGGATTCGTTGATGCACTTCAGGAGGGGGATGGAGAATCCCCTGAGGTATAGTTTGTGCTCGAGCACCACGTAGGAGCATGCTCGTCGCCTCGTGGTGGTTGCTTCTGTCTGGTCCAAGGGGAGTTCGCCTTTTGTCAGAAAATTGTACGTCGGGGTCATCCAGGACGAGGCATCCCCTATGGCGTGTACCTCGACGGGTGCCGAGGACCTTTCGATGCTCGGAAGTGACAGGGATTCTTGTATAACGGACTTGTTCCCGCCTTTCTTTCTTGTGCTTACAAGTTTGGACAATATGTCTGCCCTTGTGTTTTTCTCGCGCGGGACGTGTGATATTTCTGCTCGCTCAAACTTTGTCATGTGTTTTTTGACTAAGTTTAAGTATTCGACGAGGCTGTCGTTTTTGTCTTGGTAACTCCCTTGGATTTGGGAGGAAACGAGTTGTGAGTCTGTGAAGATTTGTATCTCGCGGGCTCCCAGGTCCTCAGCTGGCCTTAATCCTGTGAGCAGGGCCTCGTACTCTGCTTGGTTATTCGACGTCAGGAAGGAGAGGGTTAACGAGTGTTCGATCACTACGCCTTCCTCATTTTCCAAGAGGATCCCCATGCCACTTCTGGACGAGATGGAGGCTCCGCCGACGAAGATGGTCCATTTGTGCTCTTTCCCTGCGGGCGGGTCGTGAGCGGTCATTTCCGCGACGAAGTTGGCCAAGGCCTGTGCTTTCAGAGCTTTCCTGCTCTTGTATTGAATGTCGAATTCGGAGAGCTCTAAGGACCATTTCAACATTCGGCCTGCCATGTCAGGTCGACCTAAGAGTTGTTTCACTGGTTGGTCGGTTCGCACGATGATCGTGTGGGCCAGAAAATAGTGTCTGAGTTTCCTCGCTGCATTGACGAGGGCTAGAGCTACCTCTTCTATCTGTTGGTATCTGCTCTCGGGTCCTTGTAGGGCTTTTCTCGTGAAGTAAACGAGTTTCTTCCCATCGGTTGTCTCGCGGACGAGAGTCGCGCTGATGGCTTCGTTCGAGACGGCTAAGTACAGAAATAATGGCTCCCCGTCGACTGGTCGAGATAGCACGGGCGGTTGAGAAAGAATTTTTTTAGGTGGCGCAGTGCCCATTCACATTCCTCGGTCTATTCGAAGGCTGCCTCTTTGCGGAGGAGTCTGAAGAAGGGGAGGGCGTCCTGAGCGGATCTTGCGACGAAGCGAGATAACGACGTGAGCATGCCGTTCATGACTTGTATTGATTTCTTCGACGTCGGTGTCGGGAGGTCGGAGAATGCTCAACACTTGTCGGGATTGGCTTTGATTCCTCGTTCTGTCAGGTAGAAACCAAGGAATTTCCCCGCCTTGACTCCGAACGTGCATTTTTCGGGGTTGAATCTCATCTTATATTGTCTTGCTTAGGCGAAGAATGCCTTGAGGTGTGCTGCATGATCGGTGTTTTCTGGGGATTTGATGATCATGTCTTCCATGTACACCTCGAGCATGTCTCCAATCTGCTTGTGGAACACCCTGTTCATCATACGTTGGTAAGTTGCCCCTGCATTTTTTAGTCCAAAGGGCATTACGTTCTAGTAATAATTTCCCGAGCTGGTCATGAAGGCCGTGCAATGTTTGTCGCCCATGGCCATTGGGATTTGGTTATAGCCCGAGTAGGCATCCATGAACGACAATGTCTTATAGCCAGCCGAGTTGTCGACCAGCATATCTATGTTCGGTAAAGGGAAAACATCCTTCGGGCAAGCTCGGTTGAGATCGGTATAGTCAACACACATCCTCCATTTTCCATTATTCTTTTTAACTAGTACAATGTTTGACATCCAGGTTGCATACCGGGCTTTAGAAATAAAATTCTCCTCTAGGAGGTCTTTTACAGCTTTTTCAGCAGCCTCCATTTTCTCCAGAGACTGCCTACGCCTACGTTGTACTACGGCCTTAGCGAAAGGATCTATGGCGAGACGATGACAGGCGACCTCAGGGTCGAGTCTGGGCATCTCCGTGGCGCTCCAAGCGAACATGTCAGCATTCTCGCACAAGCAGGCTTTGATCTGTTTCCTCGCTAGGTCGGGGAGGTCGATGCCAATCTTCACTCCCTTGCTCGGATCTGCACCGAGGGGGACGAGCTCAAAGTCATCGTCCGGGATTGGTCGGAAGGGGATTTGCTCGCTGTTGGGAGGTTCGACCTGGTCGAAGCGAGTATCCAGAGCTATGGAGTCGACCTTTGGGGGAGCTCTATGGTCTTCCTCTGAGCCCTGACTCTATTTTGTCGGGCACCTATCGTGTCAACGCCGGTCTCTTAGCGGGCCTTGTCCCGATGTCGACAGTGTCGCGTCCCTTAGATGCGGCGCTGAAACACCTCCGATCAGCGGCTAGGTCCCCCTGGATGGTATCTACCCATGCCCTCTTGGTGTAGAATTTCATCTTCAAGTGGACGGTGGAGGGTACCGCTGTTAGTTCTGCCAGTGTTGGTCTCCCCAGAATGCAGTTGTAGAGGGACGGGAAGTTGATGACGAGGAAGCTTACTTTAACCTGCCTTGTCGCCGTGCCCTCGCCGAAGGTAACCATGTGCTCGACATATCCCTATGGCTTGGAGGTCGAGCCGTTGAAGCCCTGTAATTCCGACCCTACATATGGCGAGAGATGCGATTCGTCCAGCTGCAGAGTCCGGAACAATTGACTGTACATCACGTCGACGGAACTTCCTTCGTCGACGAGGATGCGGTGCACATCAAAGTTAGCCATTCTTGCTCTTATTAGCAGGGGAATGACTGCGTTGGGGGCTCCTCCGGGGAGCTCTTCCAGTTAAAAGGTGATAGGCACCAACCTACCTTTTACCTTTTCAAAGGTCACTGTTTGCGGAGGTGCCGCGTCGACCAGTTCATCCAGCTTTCTTTTAGCCGAATTGATAGTCAGGTCGTTGAATCCTCCACCATTGATGACCATGGTAGAGGGAAAGTATTCCCACTTGATGTGTGTTGTGAGCGGCTCCTGCAGGTGCTCGGGGACGTAGAAGTCCTCAGGTCTGGTGACAGAGAAGGCAGTCTGGACGGGGACCGACTCGTCAGATGGTCAGGCGTCTTCCTCCGGTTCTCATGCCTCCCGGGCGTCACGACGAGGAGCATCATTTCGCCGGTATTGGATGAGCCTCCCTCCCTTGATGAGGGTTTCGATGGCGTCCTTGAGGTGGACGCAATCTTCAGTCAGATGACCATGGCTCCTGTGGTACTGACAGTATTTGCTCTTGTCTGCTCCGGGCTTGGCGGGGGAAGGTAGGGGGCGTTTGACGCTGCCGTCTTTAAAGTCTATGCTGGCGCATTCCGCCAAAATGCGCTCGCGGGAAGCTGTGAGCGGAGTGTATTCGGTAAAATGCCCCGAGGGTCCTCTTTGCTCTCGGACTTCTCGGGGTCTGTCCTCTTTTCTTTTCTCCCCGGTTCGTCGAGGAGGAGCAGCTTCCTGAAGCCGTTTGCTGCTGGATCCGCGAGTCCTGGGGTCTCGGGCTCTGTTGGCCGCCTCCCTTTCCTTGTAATCCATGTACGCCCGGGCCTTGTCGAGGAGGGAATCGAATGTTCTAGGTGGCTCGATGCCCACTGCCTTTCTGAATTCTGTGCCGGGGAGGAGCCCTCTCTCCAGCAAATATCTTTTCATGTGATCTGCGCAGGGGACCTGTATGGCTTCGCGATTGAAGCGATTAATAAATTCTCTTAAGGTCTCATCTTGTCTCTGGATTATGGCCTCGAGAGTCGCCTCGGTCTTTGGGTGTCGCCGAGACACAGTGAACAAACTTATGAATTGGTTCTTCAGGTTTCGCCAGGAGTTGATTGATCCCGGAGCGAGGCCTTTATACCAATCCATTGCTGCCTTTTTGAGGGTTGTGGGGAATAGCCGACATTTGATGGTTCCCCCGACATTGTGGTAGTGCAACATAGCCTCGAACCTGTCTATGTGGTCACCGGGTCCGCGACTCCATCGTATTCCTTCAGATGTGAAGGCTTCTCTATGCGCGGGGGAATGGGCGCCTCCATGATGGCTTGTGATAGGGGACCGCGGGGGTCGTCCTCGTCACTTTGCTCCGGGGACAGGGATGGGGACCTGTAATATTGTCGTGCCCGACGGTCCTGGTCATGCTGGGCATCCCTCGAGCGTGGTGCTCGTTGGTTGATTCTTCCGTGCCCGTCTCCAGAGTGTCTTGTTTCTTGACGTATGGGGGCGTGGCCGCGTCCCCCGACTTCAATGACGGGTTGCCTCTCCAAAGGGGGTCGTCTCCCCAAGGGTCGGGGTGACGGGCTTCGGGAGGTGTCTCTGTAGTGTCTCCGTGGGGGAGACGGGAGATGTACCTCTGTCACCCGGGGAGGTGGAGTCTGGGGCCTCCTGTGTCTCCTCGTGGGCCTTCGATCGTCTTCTAGTGCCCTCAATATTTCCCCCTGGGCGAAGATGAGGTAATTCGTTTGGTTAATCGCCGCGAATAGTGCGCGGATTATGGCATTTGCCCCGGCAGGGACAGGGACTTCCTGAAATTATGCAGCTCGATGGCTCGTGGGAGCTACGTTGTCTTTTTCGAGCGGCGGAGGGACTGAAGAGGATGATGCAGTAACTCCATCGCGGTGGACTGAGGGCTCGGGGTTGGCGCCCCCGGGGAGCGTGTTATAATCGGGGTTACCAGCATTGTCGGGAAGTCCATTTTTGTCTGCGAGGCCGTTATTAGTGTCGACGACGCGGACGTTTTGGTCATCACGAACTTGGTCAGGCATGACGGTAGGAGGTGATTTGAGCTTTGGTCTTCGAGGTTTTGCAAGACGGAGAATCTAGATTCCCACAGACAGCGCCACTAATCTTACTTGATCAGACTTGGACCGTCACGACTGGCTCCGAGCGGAAGTTGAGTGAGATGGGGGGGGGGGGTACCTGCAAGGCACTCTGATGCTAAAATGAGTGATGGTACGAGCAGGAAAAAAAGTGTGTGTATGGGTAAGAGAATGAATACCTGACCCTCTAGGAATAAAGGGTATTTATAGCCCCCAGCGCAGGGCCAAGGTCCCTTCATTGGGCCGACCAGGACTGACCCAATAAAGGAACTTCCAGGTTCTACATGTGTAGTGGGGACCCGCACGGTCTCCTTCCTGGTGATGCTCTGCGAGAAATGAGGAGGGACGAGGATGCGGTCTTTCCGGAGTTCAGGTGATTGGGTAACGGTCATAGTCTGCCCTACGAGGAGGGTGCTCGAGCTGGGCTCGAGCTGGAGTTCACGTTATCGAGGACACCATGTTCGCGGGCAGCGGCGGGCACGGCTGCAGCTTCTGGTCGACGCGCTGGCGGGAATCTTCGGGCGCGCGCTCCTTGAAGAGTTGCTTGGATTGGGCCTTCGTTCTTGCTCTTGGGCCAGGACGGGCCCAATCCAGAACAGGTATCATAATTGATTCAATGGTATACCATAGTTCTATAATATTTGTTTAAAGTTTTTCATTTGATGTTCAGATAAACTTATGATAATATTTTCAAAAATTTTCTCTGTTAAATTTAATGTAAAAGCTATTGCAACAAGAATCAAGTAAATATATGGGTGAGAGTGCGTTGCAATTGAAGCCATTGAGAACACACACCTTAAACTGATCAATAATGGCTTATATTTTCTCATCCATTTGATTGAATGATCAATAAAATTCAAAGGTAAAATGTCCATTAATGTCAACCATTTATGATAAGTATTTTCACACGCATATCATAAATTGAGGAGATTGGTTTCAATGATTTTAAGACACTAAAATCACGGTAATTTTATGTAATTACTTGATCAATGGAAAATTACCTCCTTTCATGGGAAATAAAAACAACGTTACATGTGATAGTTAAAATTGAGATCAATGTAAAATTACTAAATGCATTTATTTTTAATTTTTATTGATAGAAGCCAAAATGATAATAATATCCGTACATTAACTTGTATAGAGGTATAAGGCTACATTAGAGTGTATTTATTTGACAACAACATAGATGTCCTTGACAACTGCCACTTTTCAAACCTCGTCGTCCACATCTCTGTAAACAACTTTCATTAGATAATGGACATTCTGGTGTGTCAAAACAATCAGTCGTGATATCATCACTCATAATTTCTTCATATCTTCTTGCATCACCTACAATCAATACAAATTTTTTTATATTGAGAAGGTGTTGTGGCATCAATTATTTTTATAAAATATTAAAATATTATATAGAGAATAAATAAGTATATTACCTGGATACAAAACTAAAGCAATACAAAGAATTGCAAGGAAAAAATATACTCGGTTGATAGCCATGTTTTCTAAAAAGATGAATGGACAAACAACACCCGTAAAGTAATTATTTGTTGAATCTTCTACAGATATTTATATAACAATTATGTTTGACTGTAATAAATAAAATATATGAAACAAAGAATATATTTTTAAAAAATGAATTTACTTGATAATAAATAATAAGTTTGTTTTGGTCTTGAAAAACAATTTTTTTCTTTGTATTTTTAAAATGATTTTAATAAAAATTTCATTTAAAATACTAAAAAAAATATTTAAAATGGTTTTTTAATTCAAATAATTAATTTTAATATTATATAACATAAATTTATATTATATAATAATACTAATAGATAAAATCACAAAAAAGTGTGTCTTAAAAACCATTTCTTCAAAAAGTTATTCAAAACAGCTTCAAAATTAGTCTTGTAAAACAAATATTTTATTTGTATTTTTAAAATAATTTTAATGAAAATTTTATTTAAAATACAAAACAATTTTTTTTTGTAACATTCTATTTTGTCTAAGCATGTATGTGTATATATTTGGAATGCTAAGAAAAACTGGTAGCTAGTTAGAACTAAAGGAATTACTTAGAATATGACTAGATGACAAATTTATAAATATCACTTAGTTGAAGAACACTTTAAATATTAAGCATCTTGCATGCAATTATATGGCCTTGTTTGGTAAATGGACATTCCAAATCATATATTTGATAGTGGAGGAGAGTGAGAAGGAGGAGAAGCTTATGTTCATCATCTCCTTTTCCATTTCCACACACTTTGGAAAGTATCCACTAAGAAGGTAATATATGTTTACTCATAACTTTGTTTGAGTTGATTCCAGACTTTTTGAAAATCTTACAAAATTCCTTACGTTTTGCATATACATTTTTCATTATGGATGTTTGTGATCAAGGAGATAAATGAGTTTGATGTTTGAGAATTCTTGCTGAAATGAGGAAAAGTGGTGTTACAAGATTGATGGTGATTGAAGTAGAACTTTGATTAAGATAGGAGTTCTATGGAAGCATATTCATCTTCCTAATCTACTTTGGTGCAAGGTGAGTTCCATTATATAGGAACTTGGGGTAGGAATTGGGAATAATACATGTTGGGATAAAGGATTTTGATGAGAATGCCATGAAATTGCCTCTAATGCATGGATATGATCCCCTTGTAGTACTTGTATGCATATGTACCCTTATTCCGTTCAATATGTTGTTGATTACTGCTTGCTTATGAAAAATTGGAGTTTTGGAACCAAAAGTACATAATATGCGTTTTCTTGTTTTCTTAAAAAATCATAGGTCGCGCTTAACATGCAGAATGGCTCTTAACGCTCTTTATCAGAAATTGAGAAAAATAAAAGCTACAGGTCGCGCTTAGTGCGAAAAATGCTGCCTCATGATTTTGAACTTATTCATGGAGTGTAGTACCATCCTGCAACGATTATCAGACGCATCCTTAATCTTCTATGACTTCTATGATCATGGTATGAGCTAAAAAGGCCTTAGAGAAGCCACTTAATTCTACACTATTAATATGAGTTACATTGGAAACATATGAAATAATATATGAAAAGGATACATATATATATATATATATATATATATATATATATATATATATATATATATATATATATATATATATATATATATATATGTATTTGTGTACATATATGTTGTGTTATTATCCCTATGTCAATTATATGATTATGTACGAATGATAAATGACACATATTCATAATACATGTTATGACCCCTTATGTCACTTGTGTGATTATTCGTGCTTAAGAAATGCATTATGTAGGGTGCTATGTTGTGATCATTCAGTTACATGCTTTATGAAAATGAATGATAATACATGTATATGATGAAAATGTATTATTTCATAAATGATATTGTATGATTATTTGTTATTTCCCATTTTTTCCGGTTGAATATTCATAAGTAATTGCTATGTGGCTTGAAATGCCGTGTTTATTATACCGTGTTGTGTGATCTCGATAATCTACCGTGATGCGTGATCTCAGTAGATGTATGCTTGAATCGAAGTAGGCCGACTACCAAGACGTAAATCACTTATGACCTCGACTAATATTGTGTGATATTTATTTTGTGCCATGATATGTAGTCTGAGATACCTTGTTACGTGGTTTGGGTATGTCATACACACTTGAGATACTATTGTGATGCGCTGGTGTGAGTCCATAAGGTGTTTCCACCAGTAGTTAATAACATCGTGTGCTTGGTATGGTGGGATTGTGATGCCATGTAGGAAATATGACTTTGTGGATTTCTAAATCACCTCTAATGGTGCCACGTAGGCAAAACTATTAGGCTTTCAGCAGGTGGGCTCGTGTTCTCAAGATGGCATTTTTGTACCGGAGGATTTTAATCACATGTATGTTGATGATTGACTGGGTTGTGACGCCACATAGGCAATGTCACCGCGTTAACTTTTCACGGATGGAATTCCATTTATGAATAATATGATTCATTGTGTTGTGAGTGGTGCAAGTCTCCTAATACGATGCACGGGTGTAACTCACCGAGGGTGTGCTAATGTAACCTGGTTAGGGGCATTAACATACTTTTGAATTCCTCATATACGAGTATGTCTCTGCATACTTGATTATATTTGGCTATGTGTTTGCTTAATCTCATTGGGATGTCAAGGAACTACCAATGGAAATTTTCCCCTTTTGTGTACTTGCACCTTGCCGTGAGGAAACCCCTGATTCACAATGAATCCATTTTGATGCATGCACCTTTTAGAAATGACTGAACTCTTAAGATAGGGGAACTCACTAAAATTTAGTAATCTCACCCCAATCCTCTTATTATTTTCAAGAACATATTATAGGTAGAAGAATTACTAGATGGTCGATTTTGAAGACTACGGGCGAGTAGATGGCGCGAAGGCCTCATCAGATTTTATCTTTGTTCTGTGCATTGTTGAGGACAAGTTGATTTTATACATTATGATATTCGAGTTGTGTTGTATACGATTTTAAATTTCTTGTATTTTTCCAGCTTTTATAGATGTTTCTATGTACCATTTTTAGCATTGCTGCATATTATTCTAGACATATATGTATAACATGTTACAATTAGTATCAGAGCAGGTCGATTCTTGTCCATGTCATGAAACATCACTAGTAATTCTCTTCTCCATCATATGTTTGTGTGTTTCTAGCCCGATTTCTACTATTTTAGTATTCGGTCATTGAGCCTGATCACCTCACTGATTGCATATTCGATGGATAGGATCACGGTGGAGCCACCACGAGGATGCGTAAGACCCGAAGCAACTCGATTTAATGTATTAGAAGCCGATTGAATTGGGATAATGTTGGGTCTGTTGAGCAAAGATGGATCGTTTGACGCAAAATTATTGACAACCTAACTTTCATGGAGAGATTTAAGACAATTGGAATT
The DNA here is from genome assembly GCA_948472305.1 of Vicia faba. Taxonomy (NCBI): domain Eukaryota; kingdom Viridiplantae; phylum Streptophyta; class Magnoliopsida; order Fabales; family Fabaceae; genus Vicia; species Vicia faba. The sequence continues at coordinate 537,479,167 of OX451735.1, read as the reverse complement.
CCCAAAGCTTTGATTGGACGAAGTGAACTTCCTTTAGGTCCCTGTAGCAGTGGAGGAAATTCACGAGGCACTTGAGTAGAATTGTAATAAGGGAATTTTGTAATGGAGTGAAGTTTGAAACTATTAAAAATTCACGACTTAACCCTGGTTTCCAGTGATGTGTACGACTTGAGAACCAAATGAATATAAAAGCTTTTGAGAATTTAAACAGGGAAGTCAAATATTTCTGGTTACTCTAGTCTTGGTAGTAGTTGGATGGACAAGGTGTAATATTCTGACTTTCTTCGGTGTACCCTAAGTGGTGAATAGTCAGAAGTAAAGGATTGAAAGAATGAGTGGAAGTGATAATCTCCAATTGAGAAAATCTTGGATGCCCGATTAGTGAAGGGACTACTCTATATCCGTTCTTTCCAACCTGTGATTGGCCATAAAACTACGCTTGGCTTTGGGTAATTAGATGTATAGAAGCTAGTGTTAATCTGGAACTTCAGTGGGATGAACGCAGTTGTGCCAGTTGTTTGGAACCATGGTATTCCTATATGGCGGAATTACCTTTAAAATCTCTTATGCATGTAATGTATGGGTAATTACGCGCATGGAATAATTGTTCGAGCTGAATTCTTACCCAGTTGTATCTGGCTTGTTGCCCTCAGAGTAAGTGGTGTTCTGATGCCATGTAGGGAATATCACTTCGTGGATTTCTAACTCACCTCTAATGGTGCCACATAAGCAAAACCATTAGCCTTTCGGCATGTGGGCTCGTGTTATCAAGATGTCATTTTTGCACTGGAGGATTTTAATCACATGTGTTTTGATGATTAATGGGGCCGTGACGCCACATAGGAAATGTCACCATGTTAACTTCAATTTAGGAATGATCCAATTTTTCGTGTTATGACTGGTGCAAGTCTCTTGATGTGATGCACGAGTGTAACTCACTAAGGGTGTGATAGTGTAACCTAGTTAGGGGAATTAACATACTTTTGGGTTCCTCATATACGGGTATGGGTCTGCATACTTGATTTTATTTGGATATGTGTTTTCTTAATCTCATTGGGATGTCAAGGGATTACAAATGGAGATTTCCCCCTTTTGTGTACTTGCACCTAGCAATGAGGAAACCCCGGATTCATAGTGAATTTGTTTTGATGCATGCACCTTGTAGAATTGAGTGAACTCTTAATATAGGGGAACTCATTGAGATTTAGTAATCTCACCCCAATCCTCTTATTATTTTTTAAGAACAGGTTATATGTAGAATAATTGATAGATGGTCGGTTTTGAAGACTGTAGGCGAGCAGATGGCAGGAAGACCTCATCATATTTTATGTTTCTGCTATGCATTGCTGAAGACAAGTTGATTTTATACATTATGATATTTAAGTTGTGTTGTATATGATTTTAAATTTCTTGTCTTTTTCCATCTTCTGTAGATTCTTCTATGTACCATTTTTAACATCGCTGCATATTATTCTAAACATATATGTATGGGGTGTTACAATTGGTATTAGAGCATGTCGGTTGTTGTTCCTGCAATGAAACATCACTAGCAATTCTCTTCTCCCTCGTGTGTGTGTGTGTTACTAACTTGATTTCTACTATCATAGTATTCGATCGTTGGGTTTGATCACCTCACTGACATCATATGTGATGTATAGGATCACAATGGAACCACCACGAGAATGCGTAAGATCTAAAGTAACTCGCGTTGAGGTAGTAGAAGCCGGTTGAATTGAGAGAATGTTGGGTTTATTGAGCATAGATGCAACATTTGACGCGGAATGATTGACAACCTAACTTTTATGTAGAGATTTAAGACAAATGGAATTCCAAAAGCTTTGATTGGATAAAGTGAACTTCCTTTATGTCCCTGTAGCAATGGGGGAATTTCACGAGGCACTTGAGTAGAACTGTAATAAGGGATTTATGCGATGGAGTAGAGTTTGAAACTATTAGAAATTCACTACTTAACCCTGGTTGCCAATGATGGGTATGACTTGAGAACCAGTTGGATAAAAAGGCTTTTGTGAATATAAATAGAGAAGTCAAATCTTTCTGGTTACTCTGGCTTGGGTAGTAGTTGGATGGATAAGGTGTAAGATTCTCACATGTTTTGGTATACACCAAGTTGTGAGTAGTAGTAAAGGATTGAAAGAATGAGTGGAAGTTATAATCTCCAATTGGGCAAATCTTGGATGCCCGATTAGTGAAGGGACTACTTTATCTCCATTCTTGCCTACCTGTGATTGAGCCATAGAACTACGTTTGGCATTAGGTAATTAGATGAATAGAAGCTAGTGTCTATCCGGAACATCAGCGGGATGACCGCAGTTGTGCAAGTTGTTCGGAACCATGGTATTCCTATCTGGCGGAATTACCTAGATAATCTCTTATGCATGAATCGTTCGATCTGAATTCTTACACATTTGTATATCGCTTGTTGCCTTCGGATTAAGTGAACCATAAATTTGTGGCACTCTTAGGTTTTAGCATTCTAAGAAGCATGGATGGAGGGTTTTGAGGAACGAAGACTTCAATGGAGACCTGTTCAGACATTTGATGGTTGTGACTATAGGATACGGGTAGAGATCGTTATACGCTACTAGGTACATTACTTGAGATCATGGCCTCGGAGTTGGACCACCATGTTGGTACTACCAGATAGGTATAACGCCATAGTATCACTATCATGCATGAGTTACGAAGGTCGTCCTTCCCGACGGATGTGGAACAATGTTAATCTAGAACTAAAGGTAGAATTATGATTTGGTACTCGTGGGATGCGGATCCAAATTCTCATAAGGTAGGCATGATAAGAATCCATATGTCGCGCTCGATAGTGGAGAGTTATCCATGGAGGCGATAATGGGATAGTTTAAGTTTCGATACTATGCTTATGAGGACTTTGAGTGGTTATGGCTGCGTGGGTGCTATCAGATGATACCTTGTAGATGTTTCTTATTCCGAGAAGTGTTAAGTGGGTAATTATGTGTCAATGCCTAGGGTGGAACTGCTGTGTGATCATCGTGTCCTGGCCAACACAAAGTATCACAATTTCTTAACATTGGCAACCAATGTTAGAATAGATACATTATATCTTGGGTTAGACCAATGAGAGATGTGTCTAGAGGAGTATCTATAGATTCTCAAAAGTGAAGCAATGTCAATCTCGGTAAGCAAAGACACTTTGGCTTTGGAGTGCCGGAAAATTTCAAAAAGGAATGTTCGAGGCATGGAGTATTCTTATTTGCATTATAGTTGCACTCTAGACATTAGAAACGTTGCAATGGGGAATGCAACCGAGGAAGTGAGTTTAGTGACATTTTCAGAAACAACGAGGCATGGTAATGAGACGTTCCTAGAAGCTTCAAGTGAGAAACTGAATTTACATCCGAGTAAGAGGGATCTTGAGATTGTGCGTGTATGAGACTGCAAGGTTGAAGGAAGACGTAAAAGGATTGGTAGGTACTAAAGGTGTGAAGAAAACACAATAAATGCATGTTTGAAAACATAAATTCTAAAGCATAAGAAAAATTAAAGAACACGCGATATATCCTGGTTCACTTGAGAAACGCCTAAGCTAGTCCACGCCAACATACCAAGGTGATTTTGCCTTGAACTCAAGGACTTAATCCACTATTTGGAATGCGGCTTCAGGAAAAAGTTCGGGACCACATGGTTTTTCAATGGAATTTTTTAATGTTTGCTGGGATATTATAAAGCTTGATTTATTTCATTGTATCTATGAATTGTTTACCTAAGCTCACCTTCCTAAAGCTATTTCGACAGCTTTTATCTTCCGTATTCCCAAGTGCCAGAATCTGCAGGATGTCTCTGTATTATTTGTATATTTGTCTTATTAGTAGTATCTACAACACTACTTATAAATTGCTGTTTAAAAGGCTTAAGGGTGTTTTGAACAAGCTTTTTTCTAGTAATCAGTCCGCCTTTGATCCAAATAGAGGGTTTCATGATGGTGTTTTGGTCCTAAATGAAGTGGTTGACTATGCTAAGAGGAAAAATAAAGGTTTATTTCTCTTTAAGGTTGATTTAGAGAAGGCTTTTGATTTCGTTTCATGAGATTACCTTCTACATATTCTTAAAAGAATGATGTTTGGTTCTAAAAGGTGTGATTAGGTAAAGGCTTGTGTGTGTTCTGCTTCTTTCTCGATTTTGACCAATGGTAGCCCAACCATTGATTTTTAAGCTGGAAGGGGACTCCTCCAAGGGGATCCTCTTTCTCCGTTTCTCTTTATTATGGTGGCTGAAGGTCTAGCAGGTTTATTACGGAATGCGTGTTGTCTCGACTACTTCTATCTTTTCTAATTGGGTGTTAATCTTCATATTGATCTTCTTCAGTTTGATGACGATACTATGCTCGTGGGAAAACATTCACGGTATAATTTAGGGACTCTTAAAACTTTGTTTCATGGTGTTGTACCCCAAAATTTTCCCTCTCATTTATCAAATATTTTCTCACAAAGATCTCTCTTGGTTCAAGACTACACTAGGATTGATCAACTCAAGACACCTCCTTGAGCACTGATGACCAAAATTAGGGTTTGACATTACACAAGGATAATTGAACTTTAAATGCCTCATATGACTTTCATGTATCATTATGGACCCCCAATATTACTCATGTCAAGTTTCAAGCCTTGGATCACACTTTTGCTCAGTCAATAGAGCAGTTGACCTAAAAATCAACTCTATTGGGGAAAATGTCAATTTTGCCCAATTTACAGTCAAACTTCATAATTTTTGATCCACATCAACATTATAAACTCACATGTGTCATTTGATAAAGTTTGGACCATAATTCCTCAAGAATTTTGATCAGATCATCAAAAGGGCAAAATGCTCAAAATTAGGGTTTTGATTGAGGCATGATCTCAAAAGTTCAATTGCATCATTTTTACCTAATGGCATGACCCAAAACATTTCTCAAGATCAATTGGATTGATAGTGAATTTTCAGTCAACTAATCAAAAGTCAATTGTACCTTGAAAAGTCAAACTTTGACTTTTTGGTCAAAATCCAATGTCAAAGATCACAATTCATCAAAACATGTCAAAATATGAAACTTATTCATCAAGAAATCAAAAAGTCATGATTTCATTTTGAAAAGTCAAAGTTTTCTAACTTAGAAATTTTTCTAAGTGTTTAAAACTTCAGGTTTTTTCACAACTTTGAGCCAATTTTTCACCATGATGCAAGATGATTCAGAAGAAACTTTCAACATGAAAGTTGTAGATCTCCATGATATCTACGACATTCCTTTACAAAAATTCTTCTAAAAATGCTTTGATCTCAAGTTGTTAATTCATAAAGTCATGGTCTTGAAATTGAACACAATGAAATTTTGCCCTAGTTTTAGTCAGGAGTTTGATCTAACTTCATGGCACTTTTTCATATAGTTCCAAGGGTAATTTTCAAAAGTGATTCCAAGAGGGGTTGTAGACCACACTAGAAGCTTTCCAAAATGTCCTATAACTCCTTGAGATCATTTATGAGCAAGGAGAATCAAAGAAATGAAGTTAGGGTTTTCAAACTTAAATTACAAGCAATTTCATGATGAACAAAAATTCAAATCCAAGCCTAGGCTGCATAATCTTTGCTTTGCAGGCCTCAAACTTGTTTGTCACTCCATAATAAATTTTTATACAACTGTTAGAGCTTTAATCTAAGCACTTGAGCCTTTATCCAAGTTACATTTCCATTTATGGCACAAAGTTGCCATTTCCATTTTAATAAAGCACTACTTTTGCAATTGTCAACTTCTTGAGCTTTGCACTTCTTATTTCTGCACACACAACCCCTATAAACCAAAAGCAATGTGTCTAAAGCCTCTTTTAACTCAGGACATGCTTGTACAACACTTTGAGATTTGTCTTCTCACTTTTCTTCAAAAGCAAGTTATAGAGCCAAAAGGCCAAAACGCATAAACCTTGAGTGAATTTGATCTCTAACCTTTTCCATACATATACACAAGTCTATTGCAACATAACACATGAATTCTAAGACCACAAAATACTCCCAAGAACTCTGCAACTCAGAATCTTCCATAACTTAACAATTTTGAACCTAACATAGCCATCTCCAAATCCACTCGTGCGTATTGAGTTTTAACCATCCAAACACTTAATATACATCATATAGAAGTGATCTAGACCCCCTGTTTCCTGACTGTAACTCCTCCATCATTATCCACCATTTCCAAATTTGAAGCTTGCAACTTGACGTGAGTTGGGAGTTTTAGCCATCCTCAAAGCAAAGTAGGAGTTGAAACACACTCAAGGAGGTCCAGGCAAGCTACAGAAATCATCAGGTCATCACAAAGGTTGCTCAAACTCCATACACGACTCCAGCTGCAAGAGGTAAGTTTTCAAACTTCTATCTCTTCATACAAGCATCATTTGATTATGATTTGTGAATATAAAATGTAGATACCATTGCCACGAAGCTGTACATATCCATAGTTTGCATTTATATGGCTTGAGCTTAGAGAATTTTAGAGTTGAAGTTTCTGAAATTTTTAGGTTTTAAATTAGGGCTAGAAAAATTCTCATTCAGCTTTGACTGTTACTTTAAGTTATTTACATGGTTGGATTCGTGTTAAGAAATGCCACAACTTTCATATTTGAACTTTTCATTTTTGTTGAGAGATGAAGAAGTTACAGATCCTTTGGTTGGAGGTTGAAGATGAAGTGTAATCAGGCCGCGTTTTGTGTTATGTATTTATCCTATCACACAAGTTAACGGATGTATCACCACCCCAGTGGTTAAAGCGCGCGCCTGTCACCCTTAGGTCCTGGGTTCAAGCCCCAGCGTGACCTTTTGCATTTTTTGCACTATTTTTGACATTTTGGAGCTTTTTTATAGCGCTCAGGCTTCTATTTGGGCCTCTTGTTTTTTTCTTTTCAATAACCTTGATTTACTTCAACACCCCCTGGCCCATTTTTCTTTAATTATTTCATTTTATTTTTTTATTTCATTATATTTTATTTTCTTTAATATTTTTATCATTATTTATTATTATTAATAATATTATTATTATTTTTATTAATAAAAATCCAAAAAAATATTTTTATTATTTACACTTATATATTTTATTTTCTCTATAAAACAAAAAGACTAAAAACATTTTCTTAAACAAATTAATTTCTTTTTCTTAAATAATTAATATTTAGACTCAAGCTTAATTATTATTTTCTTTTCTTTTTTATTCAAAACTAATTTAGAACTTAGGTTTATTTTAATTAATTAATTTTCAAATTATTTTTATTAATTTAAAACCTTTTCAAAAAAAAAACCCTAAAATACATTTTTTTAAACTTAATTTCCTTCTTAATTAATTTAGGTTTAAATTTTGTTTATTTTTCATTAATCATCTCACTTAATTAGGATAAAACCCCTTTCATAAAAACAACAAAAAATCTTTTCTTTATTCCATTTATATTCTTGCATTTTATTTTCAATTTTGTACAATATTCAATATGGTTGTAATAGGTAATTAGGTTTAATTTTCTTGCAATCCCCATTTGTAAATTTGTACACCCCTCCCCTAATGATGTAATAGCGTAATGATTTTACTTTTTGCAATTTATGTTTTATATAAATGCTAGTTATTAGGTTTGTATGGAAAGAAAAAATCAACAAGTAGCAAACCCTAATTCAAGACAAAAAACAAAGCATGAAAATCAATACACTTGCACACAAGCACCCCTAGGGTAAATCCACTTGGTTGCCTTAAAAAAATGACCATATTATGCATATGAGGTATCTTAGCAAAAGACAAGAAAATACAAGATCATAGTCCCTCGATGACGCTATCAAAATTTGCCTTTCAAAATGATCTTAGTCCCAAAAGAAAAGTGCTAAGATACCTTGCAACATTGCTAATCATGGTTATACGATGACCCACGCCAGTCCCTTTTACATCCAAAGATAGGGTTACTTACCAAATCAATGGTAAGATAACAATGTCAAAGGATAAAGGAAATAAACATGAAAGGCTTTTGAGTAGGTAGAATGTTCCTAGTTACTTGCTCCATTTCAAAACAAAAACATCCTTGCTATTTTCAAAACAAACACTTACACTTCCAAAACATCTTTCAAAAGTTGAAAACATTTTCAAAAAGATAAACACCTTTACATAAATTCTTACGAACGAGAATCATTACAAAAGTTTTCCTAAACAATGGCCTCTTTTCAAAAATACTTTTCAAAACCACACAAAGCACAATTTCAAACAAAAGCAAGTGATCAAGAATGTAACTAAGAGCCCATGGAAAACCATGGATGAAAAGGGTGCTAATACCTTCCCTTTTCATAATCTACCCCCCGAACTCAAGAAACAATCTCAAAGGTCTTTCCTGTGCTTTTTCACCTTTCCTTTTGGATAAAAGAAAAGTCAGTGGCTACTCTTGCTAACCGTAACATTTAAGATCAAACACAAAACACCCAAGTCAGTTCTCCCACCGTATCACAGAATTGGCGACTCTGCTGGGGAATATCTTAAAATCGGGTTACCTTAGGGCTAGATCACATTTACTCGCTTTCATTGTTTGACTTGTATACTTTACATTATGGTTCTTTGTTTGGGTTTGAATCCTCTAAGCGGATTTGGGATACCTTATAGGTAAGTAGAAATACGTTGTAGAATCTGTGCGGGGTATACCGACATGGTCTCAGCAATAGCTATGTTAGTGCAACATATTTGTGGGTACCGGTAGCCCTTGAGTAGTCAAGAAGAATACGGGGCGGCTGAGTGATGTCATGAAGCACTAATGAACTTTTAGAACCTTTACTTGACCAACTTGGCCATTAGGACATAGTGAGATGACCGGCTTTGGTACAGTCCAAAGTTGGTAGATACTCGATACTACAGTCATTGAGGTTTGGTTTTTTGGGATATTTTGGTCTCCATTAAAGAGGCTTGCGCTGAAACAATTCCCAAAGAAACAAACCAATGATTTTGAGCTCCCTAGAACCCGGTTACTATTCCTAGGACAAGTTTAAGCCAACTAAACTTCAAGAGGGTACTTACCTATGCTACTCCATGCAAGCCTAAACCTAAGGACTTGTTTCCTTTGTTTGTATATACTTGTACATAACATCATAAACATCATAACATCATACTCATATTCACTAACCATTTCAAGGATCTTGGGATTTATCTTTGTTCTATTTTGTAGGACATGGATTCTATTAACAGGAAAACTATTCAAGTCAATCTTGTAAGGATCCCTCCTCAACTTAAAGAGCTAGCATCAAGGATTCCAGAAAATTCTCCATTCACCGAAAGACATGGTCGCCTACTAAACTTGGTTACCTCCAACACTGATGAATACATGATGAAGGTGATCTTCCAGTTCTTTGATCCTTTACACCATTGCTTCACATTTCCCGATTATCAACTTGTGCCAACTTTGGAAGAATTCTCCCAACTCTTGAGGATTACAATTCTCAATCAACTACCTTTCAACAGTACAGAAAGAGATCCAAAGCCAGAAGATATTGCTCAAGCTCTACACTTGCAACCATCTGATATCACAACTAATTGGGAAACAAGGAGTGGTGTCAAAGGCTTCCTAGCAAAGTTCTTGTTTGAGAAAGCCCAAAACTGTTGGAACTCTTTAGATTTACAAGCTTTTGAGGAAATTGTGGCTCTCCTCATCTATGGGATGATTTTGTTTCCAAATCCTGACCAACTCATAGATGTGAACACCGTCAAAATCTTCATGTCTCGTAACCCAGTGCCTACTTTGCTAGGGGACATCCTACATTCCTTTCACACTCGCACTATGAGGAAAAGAGGTATCCTTATGTGTTGTACTCCTCTCTTGGCAAGATGGTTTATTTCGCATCTTCCCTAATCTGTATTGAAGAACGAGCAAGGTTCAAGGTGGTCACATAGGTTGATGACACTCAAACATACAGTCATCATTGGTGTTCCCGATCCATAGAGAATGTTACTATTGTCGACCGTTGTGGAGAATTCCCTAATGTACCTTTAGTTGGCATTAGGGGAGGTATCACCTATAACCCATGCTTAGCCTTAAGACAATTTGGTTACGCCCGAAGGGATGGCCCGCATGAGATGCTCATTCAAGGTTTGGTATTTGACTACGAGAACAACGATCAAGGTCACCACCAGAGATTTATCCGAGCTTGGAGGATGTTGAACAAGGTAGATAGCAAGACACTGGGGTATAAGAATTCCATCCCTCTTGAACCTTACCTCAAGTGGGTACGAGCTCGTGCTCAAAATCTTCTGATGCCTTACCCCTCCATTCTCTCGGTAATCATAGAGCCTGTTATGGATGGAGATGTCCCACACACTATCCTACATCCTGACATTCCTACCTCGCTTGAAGACTTACAAAGGGATTTTAATACAGCTTAAGGGTGAGCGAGACTCTTTTGAGGCCCAATTCTATGCCAGTGAGAAGAAGGCTTTGGAACTCACTAAGCAACTTCATGAGGAGCGAAGCCTGAACGCCTACATCCCACTAAAGAGGATGCGTACAACTTTTTTATCTTAGAGTTTTCTGTATTTTCTTTGTAAGCCCAAAAGAGGCATGATGTACTCAAAGCTTTAATTTATTAATATAACATGCATTCCTTTTTTGGTCTAAAGCAAATTTAAATCTCTAATTTCCTTGCAATCATTGCATATGCATTTACCATTCATCATAACATAAGCAGGTTTTCTCACAATAAGTCTCCTCATCTTTCTACTATTTATTTTAGTAAGATGGATCTCGAGAATACAATTAAAGACCTCTAGGCACAGAATGCTCAGTTTCAACAGATGTTCTTCACTCTAGCCAAAGGACAAGAGGATCTGAAAACCTTGTTGATTGAAGAGAAAAAGAAGAAAAAGAAAGTAACCAGAGTTCTGAATATGGGAAGAAGGTTCCAAGGACAAGCCAAATGGACCCTAGACTTTGCAACGTCATCTGGTGAAAAGGATAACCAAGATGGAAAAGGAAAGGAAGCAGTTGCCCAGCAAGAGTCTGAAGAGGAAGAAGAAGAGGATTACTCTGAAGAGCAGTATCCCCCGGCTGACGAAAAATACAAGCATCTGGAAGAACGACTAAGCGCAATGGAAATCCAGAAAGTTCCTGGGTCTAGTCTTTGACGAGCTAGGTTTGGTGTCTGGGATTGTCATCCCACCAAAATTCAAGGCACCAATATTTGCTAAATACGATGGAGTTTCTTGTCCCAAAATGCATCTCTGATCCTATGTGAGGAAGATACAGCCTCACACTGCTGACACAGATTTATGGGTCCATTTTTTCCAAGACAGTCTATCCGGAACTTAACTTGATTGATTATATCAACTAGAAAGGGACAACATCCACAATTGGGAAGAACTTGCCGCTTCTTTCTATAAACAATATCAGTACAACACAGATCTTGCTCTCACCCATACTCAACTTTGGAGTATGGCTATGGTTTCAAGTGAAGGTTTCAAAGATTACGCTCAGAAATGGAGGGACTTAGCAGGAATAGTCCAACCTCCCCTTTATGAAATAGAACTAGTAGACATGTTTTTGGGTACCCTGTCTGGTCCTTTATTTAACCATTTAATTGGAAGCTCCTCAGTAGGATTCACTGAATTAATCATGACCGGAGAAAGAGTGGAGGCTGGGATTGAGAGTGGGAAGATTCAAAAAGACGCATCCTCTGTTGCTGTAAGAAAGCCTTTTATTGGGAAGAAAGAAGTTGGTGTTGTGTATTGTTGTACCCCAAAATTTTCGCTCTCACTTATCAAGAATTTTCTCACAAGATCTCCTTTGACTCAAGACTGCACTAGGGTTGATCAGCTCAAGACATCTCCTTAAGCACTAATGACCAAAATTAGGGTTTGAGTTTGCACAAGGATTTTTGAACTTCCAATGCCCCATATGACTTTCATGGAACATTATGGACCCCCAAGATTACTCATCTCAAGTTGCAAGCCTTGAATCACATTTTTGATTAGTCAATTGAGCAGTTGACCTAAAAATCAGTTGTATTGGGGAAAAAGTCAACTATGGCCAATTTACAGTCAAACTTCATAACTTTTGATCCACATCAATATTTTAAACTCATATGTATCATTTGATCAATTTTGGACCATAATTCCTCAAAAAATATGATCAAATCTCCAAAAGGGCAAAATGGTCAAAATTAGGGTTTTGACTAGGAAAGGGCAATTTCTGATTTTTGACCTAGGAAATGGTCAATTGGTTTAAGGCATGAGCTCAAGAGTCCAATTGCATCACTTTGACCTAATGAAATGATTCAAAACATTGCAAATCCATTGGATTGACAGATGATTTTTGCAGTCAACTGATCAAAAGTCATGGGTTCAATACCCAACGCTACCTTTTACCATTATTTTTTAGCACTTTTCTCATTTTTGTTCAGCTAGGCGCCTGGGCTTCCAATAAGTGGGCTTTGTGTTTTTTTGCTGACTCCTAATCCCTGCTTTGCTTCAGCACCCCCCTGACCCATTATTTCTTTATTTCATTTTTTATATTTTATTTTACTTTCATATTTTCTCTTATTATTTTTATTATTACTATTAACATTATTTTTATTATTAACAAAAAATCCAAAAATATTTATTTTATTATTTTTTGCATTCATATTTATTTTATTTTCTTATAAAACAAAAAGGCCAAAAACATTTTCTATTAACAAATTAATTTCTTTTTTTAATAATTAATATTTAGGTTTAGGTTTAAATATTATATTGTTTTCTTGTAAATAAAATTAATTTAGAACTTAGGTTTTTTTAATTAATCAATTTCCATATTATTTTATTAATTTAAAACCTTTTCATAAAAAAACCCCAAAAATACTTTTTTTAATTTAATTTCTTTCTTAATTAACTTAATTAATTTTAATTAATCATTTTTATTAATTAGATTTAGGTTAAAGCCTTTTCATGAAAACCAAATAAAAATCATTTCTTTTCCATTTGCATTTGTGCATTTTTATTCAATTCTTGTACATTTATTCAATATGGTTGTAATAGTTAATTAGATTTAATTTTCTTGCAAAATTCCCATTTGTAAATTTGTACACCCCCTCCCCTAATTATGTAATAGCTTAGTATATTTTAATTTCCGCAATTTATCGCTTTATATACAAATGCTAGTAATTAGGGTTTTGTATGGAATGATTAAAATCAATAAATAGAAAACCCTAATCAAAGACAAATCAAGCATGAAAATCAATACACTTGCACACAAGCACCCCTAGGGTTATCCCACTTGGTTGCCTTATACAAAATGACCATATTACGCATGTAAGGTATCTTAGCCAAAACAAGCAAATACAAGATCATAGTCTCTCAATGACGCTATCTAAGTTGCCTTTCAAAATGATCTTAGTCCCTAAAGAAGAATGCTAAGATACCTTGCAACATTGCTAATCATGGTCATACGATGACCCACGCCCGTCCTGTTTACGTCATAAGATAGGGTTACTTACCAAATCAATGGTAAGACAACAATGTCAAAGGAAAAGAAAATGAACAACAAAGACATTTGAGTAGGTAGATTGCTTCTAATTACTTGCTCCATTTCAAAACAAACATCCTTGCTATTTTCAAAACAAACACATACACTTTCAAATATCTTAAAAAATTGAAAACATTTTCAAAAGATCAAACATCTTTGTATACATTCTTACAAACAAGAATCATTACAAAGATTGCCTAAACAATGGCCTCTTTACAAAATACTTTCAAAAAAACACACAAAGCATAATTTCAAACAAAAGAAAGTGATCTAGGAAGTAACTAAGAGCCCATGGATAACCATGGATGAAAAGGGTGCTAGTACCTTCTCTTTTCATAATCTACCCCCCGAACTCAAGAAATAATTTCAAAGGTCTTTCCTGTGCTTTTTCACCATTCCTTTTGGATAAAAGAAAAGTCGGTGGCGACTCTTACTAACCGCATCATTTGCGATCAAACGCAAAACCCTCAAGTCAGTTCTCCCATCGTATCACATGTATCCTCAAAGGAATCAAGATAGAACTGAACACCGACCGTTGGTAGGGGCTGTCTTGATCCCTAAGCCTGCACCTACTCAACAAAGGAATGATCAGCCTAGAACAGAGAGGCCAATAAGACAATTTACCCGGATTAATATGACACTATCTCAAGTACTACCACATTTGTTGAGATCTAATCTGGTAACTTTGAAAGAAGCTCCAAAGAATCCAAACACAACATCTCCTCACTACCATCCTAATGCTCGTTGTGCATACCATTCAGAAAGTCTTGGCCATGATACTAACAACTGTTAGGCTTTGAAAAACAAGGTGCAAGACCTTCTTGAAGCCAAAGAAATTGAGTTTGATGCTCCTAAAATCCCGAATATTATCACCGCTCCTATGCCCAAGCATGGCTGTGGTGTTAATGTTGTTGAAGATGATCTGTTTGTTTCTACTGTTGATGAACTTGTTACTCCTCTCCTAACCGTCAAGAAGAACCTATTGAAGGCCAGTTTATTTTTGGGCTGTGATGAAGGTTGTCACTTCTATTTATCCTGACCAACTAGTTGTCATTTATTGAAAGCAGGTGTTCAGCGCCTAATGGATGAGAAAGAGACTTTATTTGAAAAGACTCATGTTCCAACTGTTTCTTACAAAGATGTTTCAATAGTAACCATTTCCGCCAATCCTTCTAGGTTCTCCACCAAAAGACCCGTTAGAATTACATCAGTTCCTAAAGTAGCTCCACTAATAATTACTATGCCTGGACCAATCCCGTACTCATCAGATAAGACCATCCCATGGAATTATGGGGCGATGTCTACTATCACGGTGTCAAGCAAGATTGGCCAGTTATTGAAGACTCAATTTCTGAGGAAGATAACCCAGACATCAGTAATATTTCGGGAACCAACAAGATAACTCGAAGCGGAAGAATTTTATCTTTGGAGATTGCTCCTCTGAAGACTGTCATCGGTCCTGTGATCATCCATGTTCCTGTTCCTGTTGACACTACTACTACTACACCTGTTGATACTCCTACCACCGAGTCAACCGAAAATCAGGGCAAAGGCATTCTGGTTGAGCGTGTCCGGATGAAGGCACAATCAGTATCTATCCCTAAGGCCTCCCAAAAGGAGATGGAAGAAATTCTGAAGATTATAAAGAGAAGCGACTACAACATAGTCGAACTGCTAGGGCAGACTCCGTCAAAAATTTCCATGCTGGCTTTGTTGTTATGCTCTGAGGCTTACGCAAAGGCCTTGGTGAAATTCCTTAAAACTTCCCATGTACCATAAGAAACCTTTGCTGATCAGTTCCAAGATTGTGTGGCCAACTAGACCGTGGATAATGGTTTATGCTCTTCTGATGCTGACTTGACAACTAGGGGGAGGAAGCACGATGAGGCATTGCATGTCTCTGTCGAATGCACAGGCACAACCTTGGCCCATGTCTTGGTTGATACCGGTTCATCCTTTAATGTGCTGCCTAAAAAGGCTCTTGATAGACTCGACTGTGAAGGTTGACCTTAAAACCCAGTAATATAGTGGTAAGGGCCTTCGACGGTTCAAAGAGAATGGTGCATGGGGAGGTGGACATCCCCATAAAAGTTGGAACCCAGACCTTTGATTCAACTTTTGACATAATGGACATTCGCCCTTCCTACTCTTGCTTATTGGGCCGACCATAGATTCACAATGCTGGTGATGTCACCTCTACATTACATCAAATGCTGAAATACCCAACCAAGGGGAAGATCATTATTGTCCATGAGGAAGAGGAATATATGTTCAGGCACTTAAACTCTTTCATATACGTGGAATTGAATGGTGAATTCATTGAAACTCCGTTTCAGCATTTCGAGGAAGTTCCACCAACCGTAGGAGTAACCAAAGTTATTTCTCAAATCCCGAAGATTACAAGACCTCCGCTAAAGATGTCTTCTCTGAAAGATGCCAAGGCAGTGATAAAAGAAGGTGGGTGTACTATTTGGGGCCAACTCCCAGATATGCCATACAAGTCTGGCAAATTTGGTTTGGGTTTCATTTCAGGAGCTCAGAAAGTTGTACGCCGTGCTCGCACCGGGGACCCCCTTTAAAGATCAGAAACCACGAAGTCAATGCAGTGGAGGATGATGAGGATAGATACGACCTGGAGGAATGGATTTTCCCAACTGTCAATGGAGGACTCAACAACTGGGAAGCTAAATATTTTGTCCCAATTACTTTTATCCAACAGTAATTGTCTTTAAATTTTTTCGGATCTGTAATAATTAAACAATTCGGACTTTTAAAGCCTTTTGTCTTACCTGAGGCACAACGGTCCATTTGTAAGGGTTGTTACCTCATTTTCATATGTCATCAATGAATCATGGACGTTTTTGCATACAAACTTTGTGTTCTTTGTCTTTCTTTTTTGCCTAGTGAGATGATCGGCTTTGGTGCAGTCTGAAGTTGGTAGATACTCGATACTACACTCATTGAGGTTTGGTTTCTTGGGATATTTCGGTCGCCATTAAAGAGGCTTGTGCTGAAACAATGACCAAGGAAACAAACCAGTAATATTGAGCTCCTTAGAACCCAGTTACTATTACTAGGAAAGGTTTGAGGCAACTAAACTTCAAGAGGGTACTTACCTACGAGACTACATGCAAGCCTAAACCTAAGGATTTGTTTGTTTTGTTTGTATATGTATACTTGTACATAACATCATGAACATCATGAACATCATATACATCCACTAACCATTTCAAGGATTTTGGGATTCGTCTTTGTTCTTGTTGTGTAGGATATGGATTCACTTTGCAGGAAAACTATTCAAGTCAACCTTGTAAGAATCCCTCCACAACTTAAGGAGCTAGCTTTAATGATTCCTGAAAACTCTCCATTTACCGAGAGACACGGTCGCCTACTCAACTTGGTCACTTCCAACACAGATGAGGACATGGTGAAGGTTCTTTTTCAGTTCTTTGATCCTTTACACCATTGCTTCACATTTACCGACTATCAACTTGTGCCGACTTTGGAAGAATTCTCCAAACTCTTGAGGGTTCCCATTCTCAATCATCTACCTTTAAACGGTACGGAAAGAGACCCAAAGCCAGAAGAGATTGCTCAAGCTCTACACTTGCACTCATCTGATATCATAACTCATTGGGAAACAAGGAGTGGTGTCAAAGGTTTCTTAGCAAAGTTCTTGTTTAAGAAAGCCCAAAGCTGTTGGAACTCCTTGGACTTGCAAGCCTTTAAGGAAATTGTGGATCTCCTCATCTATGGGATGGTTTTGTTTTCAAATCCTGACCAACTCATATATGTTAACACCGTCAAAATCTTCATATCCCGCAACCCAGTGCCTACATTGCTAGGAGATATCCTACACTCTTTTCACACTCGCACAATAAGGAAAAGAGGTGTCCTTATGTGTTGCACTCCTCTCTTGGCAAGATTGTTTATTTCACATCTTCTCCAATCTGTATTAAAAAATGAGCAAGGTTCAAGGTGGTCACAAAGGTTGATGACGCTCAAACATTTGGACATTCATTAGTGCTCCCGATCCAAAGAGAATGTTATCATTGTCGACCATTGTGGAGAACTCCATAATGTCCCTTGACTTGGAATTAGGGGAGGTATCACCTACAAACCCTGCTTAGCCTTAAGACAATTTGGTTACGCCCGAAGGGATGGCCCGCACGAGATGCTAATTCAAGGTTTGGTATTTGACTACAACAACGACGATCAAGGTCTTCGCCAAAGATTTATCCGAGCTTGGAGGATGTTAAACAAGGTAGATAGCAAGACTTTGGGGAACAAAAATTCCATCCCCCTTGAGCCTTACCTCAAATGGGTACAAACTCGTGCTCAGAGTCTTATGATGCCTTACCCCTCCATTCTCCCGATAATCATTGAGTCTGTCATGGAGGGATATGTTCCATACACTATTCTACATCCTGACATGCCTACCTCTCTTGAAGACCTACAAAGGGATTGTATACAACTCAAGGGAGAGCGAGATACCTTCGAAGCCCAATTCTACGCAAGCGAGAAGAAGGTTTTGGAACTCACTAGACTACTTCATGAGGAGCAGACTCTGAATGCCTACATCGCACCAAAGAGGATGCGAACTACCTTTTTATCTTAGAGTTTTTGTATTATTTTTCCCGAAAAGGCATTGATGTACTCAAGCTTTAATATATTAATATAACACGTGTTTCCTTTTTGTCTAAAACAAATTTGAATCTTGAAATCCTTGAAATCATTACATATGCGTATGCCATTCATCATAACATAAGCAGGTCTTTTGCAACTAGTCTCCTCATCTCTCTACTGTTTATTTCAGTAAGATGGATCTCGAGAAAACAGTGAAGGACCTCCAAGCTCAGAATACGCAGTTTCAACAGTTTCTCTTGACCCTAGCCAAAGGACAAGAAGAGTTGAAGACTTTTCTGGGTGAGGAGAAAGAAAAGAAGACAGAGAAGGTAACTGGAGTCCTAAACATGGGAAGAAGATTTCATAGGCAGACAAGAAGGACCTTAGACTTTGCAACGACATATGGTGAGAGAGACAATTAAGATGGGAAAGGAAAGGAAATAGTTGTCCCGTCAGAATCGGAAGAGGAAGAGGAAGAAGAAGACTAATCTGAAGAACAATACCCTCCAGCTGATGACAAGTATAAACATCTCGAAGAACGATTGAGTGCGATGGAAATCCAAAAAGTGCCTGGTTTGGACTTTGTGGAATTAGGGTTAGTGTCGGGAACTGTCATTCCTCCCAAATTCAAAGCACCTGTGTTCGCCAAGTATGAGGGAGTCTCATGCCCTAAAATGCATCTCTGGTCCTATGTGAGGAAAATCCAGCCCCATAACGTTGACAAAGACTTATGGGTACACTTCTTCCAAGACAATTTGTCTAGAACTCAACTTGATTGGTTTTACCAGTTAAAAAGAGCCAATGTTCATAACTGGGAAGATCTTGCTGCAGCCTTTTACAAACAATACCAATACAATGCTGATCTTGCGCCTACCCTTACTCAACTCCAGAGTATGGCCATGATTTCCAATGAAGGTTTCAAAGACTATGCGCAAAAATGGAGAGATATAGCCGGAAGAGTTCAACCTCCTCTATCTGAGAGAGAGTTGGTAGACATGTTCTTGGTCACCTTAGCTGGTCCCTTCTTCAATCACTTGATTGAAAGTTCATCAGCAGGTTTTACTGAGTTGATATTGACCGTAGAAAGGGTAGAAGTAGGTATAAATAATGGAAAGATCCAAAAAGATACATCCTCTTCTATAGCTGTAAGGAAGCCTTTCATGAGAAAGAAAGAGGTGGTTGCTGTATACCCGTAAAGAAATCAAGATAGGTCTGAGCGCCAACCAATGGTGGGGGATGTGATGATCCCTAAACTTGTGCCTGATCAACAAAGAAACAATCAATCGAGGATGGAAACACCGGTCAGGCAGTTCACTAAAATTAACATGACCCTATCTCAGGTATTACCGCATCTACTAAGATCCAATTTGGTGACCTTGAAAGAAGCTCCAAAGAACCCTAACACAATATCTCCTCACTATCATCCCAATGCCCGTTGTGCATATCACTCTAAAAGTCCCGACCATGAAACTAATAACTGTTGGGCTCTAAAGAACAAAATACAAGACCTCATTGAAGCAAAAGAGATTGAATTCAATGCGCCCGAAAAGCCAAATGTCATTTATGCCCCTATGCCCAAACATGGCCATAATACCAATGCCATTGAAGAAGAAATGTTTGTTACTTCAGTTGATGAACTTATGACCCCACTTCTGACTATTAAAGTGAACTTGTTGAATGCCGGTGTGTTCTCGGGATGTGATGAAGGCTGTCATTTCTGTTTGTCCTCACCATCCAGTTGTCCTTTGTTGAAAGCAGGCATTCAGTGCCTAATAGATAACAAAGAAATTTTGTTTGAAAATACTTTTGTTCCACCTGTTCCTTTTGAAGATGTTTCTATCATTACCATTTCCGCCAATTCTTCCAGGGTCTCCACCAAAAGACTCGTTAGAATTACATCATTCCGAAAGAAACTCCTTTGATAATTACAATGTCTGGACCAATCCCGTATTCGTCAGACAAAACCATACCATGGAATTATGGAGGGGATATCTACTACCACGGTATCAAGCAAGATTGGCCAGCCACCAAAGATTCAAGTTCTGAGAATGTTGACTCTGATATCAGTAATATGGTAGGAACTAGAAAGATCACATGAAGCGGAAGGATATTCTCTCCAGAAATTACTCCCCCAAAAGTAGTTTCTGGACCCGTAATCATTCCTATTGTTGCTCCCCCGAAGGCTATTCCCAGTCCTACAATCGTCTCCACTAATACTCCAATTGACCAAGTTGTTACAATCCCTGTTATCAATCCTACTGACACTCCTGCTGCCAAGTTAACCGAGACTCGAGGAAAAGGTGTTCTGGTTGAGTCTGTCAAGAGGAAGACACAATCATTGGCTATCCTTAAGACCTCACGAAAAGAGATGGGGGAAATTCTAAAGTTGATACTCGTTTATCCCTGAATGTATTGCCTAAGAAAGCTCTTGATAGGCTTGACTGTGAGGGATTGACATTGAAGCCAAGTAACATAGTAGTAAGGGCTTTTGACGGCTCGAAAAGGATGGTACATGGGGAAGTGAATATCCCCATAAAGGTTGGAACCCAAACATTTGATTCAACTTTTTATGTAATGGATATCCGTCCCTCATATTCCTGCTTGCTAGGCCGACCATGGATTCACAATGCTGGCGCTGTCACTTCTATGTTGCACCAAATGCTGAAATATCTGATTCAAGGGAAGATTATCATCGTTCATGGAGAAGAAGAGTATATGATCAGCCATCTAAATTCCTTCAAATATGTGGAATTAGATGGTGAATTTATTGAAACTCCATTCCAACACTTTGAAGAGGTCCCGTAAGATGTGGCAGTAACCAAAGTTGTTCCCAAGATCACAACGCCTCCACTCCGGATGTCATCTCTGAAGGATGCCAAAGCAATGGTAGAAGAAGGTGGGTGCACTATCTGGGGGCAACTCCCATATATGCCATATAAGCCTGACAAGTTTGGCCTGGGTTTCACTTCAGGTGCCCAGAAGGCTATGCGCCGCGCTCCTGCTGGAGGACCATCCCTGAATACCAGCAACCGTGAGGTCAACACCGTAGAAGATGATTAACATAGTTGTGACGTGGAGGACTGGATATTCTCAACTGTCAGTGGAGGACTCTGCAACTGGGAGGCTGGAGATTTTTTCCCGATCACTTTTATCCCACAGTAATATATATTTACATTTTGTTAGATCTGTAATATTAAAATAATTAGCACTCTTAAAAACTTGTGTCTTACCCGAGGCACAATGGTCCATTTGTAAGGGTTATTATCTCATTTTCATATAACATCAATGAATCATGGACGTTTTTGCATACAAACCTTTGTGCTCATT
Organism: Vicia faba; assembly: GCA_948472305.1. Classification (NCBI taxonomy): domain Eukaryota; kingdom Viridiplantae; phylum Streptophyta; class Magnoliopsida; order Fabales; family Fabaceae; genus Vicia; species Vicia faba. The sequence goes on along the minus strand of OX451735.1, from coordinate 537,457,694 downwards.
TTTTTCTTCTTTTTACATTTTTATTTCTTTCAAGGATGGTTATACCCTTACACACACTCACACTCACAATGCAGATACACATCCATTCGGGATCCCATGGGTAACGATACTGCTATGGCCTTTTGTGACTCTGAGAATCTAATCTACCAAGCGGAAGACGAAGTTGAGGAAGATTGTGAAGTACCAGGGGAACTTGCTAGACTACTACAACAAGAAGAGAGAACCATTCAGCCTCACGAGGAACCCGTGGATACAATCAACCTACGTACCGAAGAAGATAAAAAAGAGGTCAAGATGGGTGCCAATCTAGAACCCGGTGTCAAGGAGCGTCTGATTCAGTTGTTACACGATTATGTTGAAGTCTTTGTCTGGTTGTATGAAGCCATGCCAGGACTTGATGCATACATTGTGGTACATCGTCTGCCTACAAGAGAGGATTGTCCTCCAGTAAAGAAAAAGGTCCGCCGCATGAGGCCTGATATGTCAGAAAAGATTAAAGCAGAAGTCATGAAGCAATTCAATGCTGGATTCTTGGTTGTCACCTCTTATCCCCAATGGGTTGCCAATGTTGTTCCCATGCCCAAAAAAGACGGCAAAGTGCGAATGTGTGTGGACTACAGAGATTTGAATAGGGCAAGCCCTAAGGATGATTTTCTACTCCCCCATATTGATATTCTAGTTGACAACATGGCACAACACAAAGTGTTTTCCTTCATGGATGGATTCTCAGGTTATAACCAAATTAAAATGGCGCACGAGGACATGGAGAAAACAACGTTTGTCACGCAGTGGGGTACTTTCTGCTATAAGGTGATGCCATTCGGACTAAAGAATGTTACGGCAACCTATCAACGTGCCATGGTAGCTTTATTTCATAACATGATACATCACGAAATAGAGGTCTACATAGATGATATGATAGCTAGATCTCAAATAGAAGAAGAGCATCTTGATCACTTACAAAAACTGTTTGAAAGACTGAAGAAGTACAAGCTGAGGTTGAATCCAAACAAATGCAAATTTGGGGTACAGTCTGGTAAACTCCTAGGCTTTGTCGTCAACAATAAAAGTATTAAAGTAGATCCTTCCAAGGTAAAAGCGATACAAGAGATGCCTGCTCCTCGTACTGAGAAGGAAGTCAGAGGATTCTTGGGGAGTTTCAACTACATTGCAAGATTCATCTCTCACCTGACAGCTACTTGTGAACCAATGTTCAAATTGTTAAAGAAAGATCAAGTAGTCAAATGGAATGACGAGTGCCAAGTTGCTTTTGACAAAATTAAAGAGTACTTACAAGAGCCTCCTGTGTTGATGCCACCAGTCGAGGGAAGACCATTGATCATGTATCTGACTATTTTAGAAAACTCAATGGGGTGTGTATTGGAGCAGCATGACGAGTCTGGACGAAAAGAGCATGCTATTTACTACCTGAGCAAAAAGTTTACCAACTGTGAAACCAGATATTCACTGCTTGAGAAAACTTGTTGCGCTCTGGAATGGGCTGCTCGCCGGCTAAGACAGTATATGCTGACTCATACTACTTTGTTAATATCTAAAATGGATCTGATAAAATACATCTTCGAGAAACCTGCTCTCTCCGGGAGAATAGCAAGATGGAAGATGATCCTAACGGAATACGATATACAGTATACTACCCAGAAAGAAATAAAAGGTAGTGTATTAGCTGATCACCTTGCTCACCAAGATGTAGAAGACTACTAGTCCATGAAGTTCGAATTCCCAGATGAAGACATCATGATGGTAAACAACTGTGAAGAATTTAGGCCATATGACGGACCTGAACAAGAATCTCGATGGACCCTGTTCTTTAATAGGGCATCCAACACACTTGGCAAGGGTATCGATGCTGTACTCATATCTCTGGAAGGGTTTCATAATCCCTTTATTGCCAGACTCTGCTTCAATTGTACAAACAACATGACGGAATACGAAGCATGCATCTTTGGTCTCAGAGTTTCCATAGACTTGGGGATCAAATCTTTGGATGTATTTAGAGATTCAGCTTTGGTTATCAGTCATATCAAATGGGAATGGGACACCAAACACCCTAACCTTATCCCTTATAAAGAACATGTTTTGACATTACTACCACATTTCGAGAAGATTACCTTCGAACATTTCCCGCGAGAAGAAAATAAGCTAGCAGACGCACTAGCCATGATGTCATCTATGTCATCTATGTTTAAACTTAATTGGGATAATGAGGCTCCCCATATCACCATTGAACGAATGGATGAACCAGCACACTGTCACGAGATTAATACTGAAGAAGTAGCGGACCAGCCCTGGTTTCACGAAGTCAAGAGATATCTTGAGGCTCAAGAATATTTGGAAGAAGCTTCAGTTAATGATAATAAGTTCTTAAGGATATTCTCTGCTAAATTCTTCCTTAGTAATGGCATCCTGTACAAACGCAATCATGACTATGTGTTACTTCGATGCGTAGACAAGGTTGAAGCAGAAAGGATCATGGCTGAGTTACATGAAGGCACTTTTGGAACCCATTCTAGTGGTCATACGATGGAAAAGAAAATCCTACGGGCAGGCTATTACTGGTCTACCATGGAAGCAGATTGCTATCGACACTCTTGAACCTGCCACAACTGTCAGATTTATGCTGAAAAGGTGTACGTACCTCTGATTCCTCTGAATGTCTTGACAGCTCCTTGGCACTTTGTTATGTGGGAAATTGATATGATTGGGGAAATCAATCCAACAGCCTCCAATGGACACCGCTTCATCCTAGTGGCCAATAACTATTTTACAAAGTGGGTTGAGGAAGCCTCCTTCGCCTCCGTTACCAAGAATGTTATTGCCCGTTTCATCATGCAAAATCTCATTTGACGGCACGGTATCCTAGAGAGGATCATCACTGACAATGGTAAAAATCTCAACAACACTATGATCACCGCCTTGTGCGAGCAATTAAAGATTCAGCATCACAATTCTTCTCCTTACTGGCCGAAGATGAATGGTGTTGTCGAAGCTGCAAATAAGAATATTAAAAAGATCATACAGAAAATGACAGTCACATATGAAGACTGGCATGAGATGCTACCATTCGCTCTCCACGGGTATCGTACCACAACTCTCACATCAACTGGGGAAACACCCTATTCTCTAGTTTACGACATGGAGGCTATCTTGCCTATCGAGGTCCAGATCCCCTCTCTAAGGATTATGAAGGATGCATGGCTGAACGAAGACGATTAGATCTAGACTCGACTTGATCAACTGAACTTGATTGATGAGAAGAGACTTACTGCTGTTCTCCATGGTCAAATGTATCAAAAACGGATGATCAAGGCTTTCAACAAGAAGGTCAGACACCAAGTGTATCAAGTTGGGGATCTAGTGATCAAACGCATCATACTACCACAAGGTGATCCCAAGGGAAAATGGACTCCTACCTATGAAGGACCATTTGTAATCAAAAACATTTTCTGTGGTGGGGAAATGATCTTGACCACCATGGATGGCGACGACCTGCCGCACCCTGTGAACGCAGACATAGTCAAAAGATACTACACATAAGAAACCCGCTAGGTTGACACACCTAGACAAAACAAGGGCATCCCGGAGAACCAAAAAGGTTCGGGCAAAAATTAGGGATAAAACAAAAAAATTTGTACACCCGGAAAGTTGAAAACCAGAAAGGGCGACTTGGGAAAAAAGGGTTTCCTGGTGGACTGAAAACCCGAAAGGGCGGTCCAGGCAAAAGTTAGGGAATGTAAAGCGTATGACTTTATCCCGTTGGATCACTTTATGGACAACCTTTGGCTTCAACTGACAAACTCAGAGGTTCTGATAAATTAAATCTTCTTCGGACGAGGCTACAAATAGACAAGATGCTCAGAGATACGAAGGCTATAGCAGAATGGGAACCCCACTGGATTATTACACATAACTATCTTTTCTTTATATCAAAATTTTCATTTTTTTACGACGGTTTTCTCTTACTAGAATTTTTGTCTCATTGTACAAAAATACTTACTCAAAGTCAATACAAAGATATCTCCTTGAAAGTGCTAAAATTATTTTTTTTCGTTACGCTTGTGTTTTGTTTACAAAAACGTCCAATGATTCATTGTTGAACATATGCATTTGAACATAATTACTGTTTACAAATAAACAAAATAAAAGACAATTACTAATGGCTTTAAGAGGTAGGGAAATCTCTCTAAGCTATTTCCATAAATCCCCCACTATTTGCAGTTTAATTCCCAGCAAAACAAGCTTCCAATTATCAATCCCCAGTAGAAGTCGTTCAATTTCTCAGGATTTCACAACAGGATTTTACAAGCAGTACACGGAATTTCCCTTACAACAGAGTTTATTTCTCTAAGAGGAAATTCATCAACACTTCAACTTCACAACATGAAGACTTACACTCCATATCCTCAACAGCAGTCAGGGATTTATTTTCCCAGTCCAACAGCAATGTGGTAGATTAGCTCGCATGCGCATACATCGCATCCATATATCATAAACATCGATAAAATAAATGCATTATATCATACATTTCATACAACCTGACCCTGCATTTTAGCTAACATTTACCCTTTTCAGGATAAGATTAAAAACTATCATTTACAATGTTCAGAGTTCTCAGATACTGTTCAGATACACTCCAGACACGGATGCCACTCTGATACTCATTCAGTTTCAACTCTCAGATACAGTTCAGATACGCTCCAGACACGGATGCCATTCTGATACTCATTCAATTTTAGTTCTCAGATACAGTTCAAATACGCTCCAGACACGGATTTCATTCTGATACTCATTCAGTTTCAACTCTCATATACAGTTCAAATACGCTCCATACACGGATGCCATTCTGATATGCATTAAGTTACAACTCTCAGATACAGTTCAGATACGCTCCAGAAACGGATGCCATTCTGATACTCATTCAGATTCAACTCTCAGATACAGTTCAGATACGCTCCAGAAACAGATGCCATTCTGATACTCATTCAGTTTCAGTTTTCAAATACAATCCAAATACGCTCCAGACACGGATGCCATTCTGATGCTTATTCAGATTCAACTTCTCATATACAGTTCAAATACGCTCCAGACACGGATGCCATTCTGATACTCATTCATATTCAACTTCTCAGATACAGTTTAGATACGCTCCAGACACGGATGCCATTATGATACTCATTCAGATTCAGCTTTCAGATACAGTTCAGATACGCTCCAGACACGGATGCCATCCTGATACTCATTCAAATTCAACCTTTTGATACAGTTCAGATACACTCCAGACACGGATGCCATTCTGAAACTCATTCAAAACTAGCTTTCAGATACAGTTCAGATACGCTCCAGACACCGACGCCATTATGATAATCATTCAAAATCATCTCCTAGATACAGTTCAGATACGCTTCAGACACGGACGCCATTCTGATACTCATTCTTTCAGCTTACAAATTACAACACAAACAATCACTTTTGGATGGAATCTTTAAGCCCATCTCCTACAACTTTCTATCACCTCTTCAAATGGCATATTTAAGCCCATTCCCTCAACCATCACATCACCGAGTGCAAATATATGGGCAGTCTAGTGTACAATCATCTTCCACCTTCGAGTCACGAATGGAAAAACTTTCCAATCTAACTCCTCATGCTTAAGAAGATTGAACAGGGGCAACTATTGTACCCCAAAATTTTCCCTCTCACATATCAAGAATTTTCTCACAAGATCTCCTTTGACTCAAGATTGCACTAGGGTTGATCAGCTCAAGACATCTCCTTAAGCACTAATGACCAAAATTAGGGTTTGAGTTTGCACAAGGATTTTTGAACTTTCAATGCCCCATATGATTTTCATGGATCATTATGGACCCCCAAGATTACTCATGTCAAGTTTCAAGCCTTGAATCACATTTTTGATCAGTCAATTAAGCAGTTGACCTAAAAATCAGTTGTATTGGGGAAAAAGTCAACTATGGCCAATTTATAGTCAAAATTCATAATTTTTGATCCACATCAACATTTTAAACTCATATGTATTATTTGATCAAGTTTGGACCATAATTCCTCAAAAAAATTGATCAAATCTCTAAAAGGGCAAAATGGTTAAAATTAGGGTTTTGACTAGGAAAGGGCAATTTCTGATTTTTGACCTAGCAAATGGTCAATTGGTTTAAGGCATGATCTCAAGATTCCAATTTCATGACTTTGACCTAATGACATGATTCAAAACATTGCAAATCCATTGGATTGACAGATGAATTTTAAAGTCAATTGATCAAAAGTCAACTGTATACTAAAAAGTCAAACTTTGACTTTTTGGTCAAATTTAAGTACCAAAGATCACAATTCATCAAAAAATGTCAAAATATGAAACTTATTCATCAAGAAATCAAAAAGTCAAGATTTCATTTTGAAAAGTCAAAATTTCTAAACTTAGAAATTTTTCTAAGTGTTGAAAATTCATGTTTTTTTCATAACTTTGAGCCAAATTTTCACCATGATACAAGATGATTCAAGAGAAACTCCCAACATGAAAGTTGTAGATCTACATGAAATATATAACTTTTCTTCACACAACTTCTTCCAAAAAAGTTCCTGGATCTCAAGTTATAATTTTATGAATACATGCTCATGAACTAAAAAAGACTTAGTAAAATTTTGCCCTAGTTAGACAGATTTTTTGACCTAACTACATGGAAATTTTTCACATAGTTCCAAGGGGAATATTCAAAAGCAATTCAAAGATGGGTTGTATACCATATTGCAAGCTTTCCAAAATGTCCAATAACTCCTTGATATCATTCTTGAGTAGGGATAATCGAATAGATGAAGTTGGTGTTTTGTCACTTGAATTATAAGGCATTTTGTGATGAACAAAAATCCAATTTCAAACCTATGCTGCACAATCTTATTTTCCAGGCCTATAAACCTCAAGACCTCTCCATAATCAGAAGATTACACTTGATTTTGAGCTATTATCCAATTGTTCCAAGCATTGTCCAAGCCAATTTGCCATTTTAGGAAGAAAGTTGCCATTTCATTCTTGAAAAGTTGCTTTAATCACAAAGTCAATTTGTCTTGAGCTTCTAACTTGTTCTTTCTGCACACACAACCCCTATAATCCAAAAGAAAGGTGTCTAAGGCCTGAAGAAGCTCAAGACATGCTTGTACAACATTTGAGATTTTTCATTTCACTTTTCTTCAAAAGCAAGTTACAAAGCCATAACCCTATAACTCAGAAGCCTTGAGTGATTTTGTGCTCTAATCTTTTACATACTTATTAACAAGTTTATTGCAAGCTAAGGCACGGTTTGAAGCATCCTAAAACTCTCCCAAACACCCTTGTTGCACAAGACTGCTCAACTTGACAATTTCGAGCCAAAGCTCTCCATCTCCATTTCCACTCATGCGTTTTGATTCTTAATCATTCAAACACCTCACATACATCATACACAAGTGATCCAGGCCCCTATTTCAAGACTGTAACCCCTCCATCACTATCCACTATTTTCAAATATCAAGCTTGCAGGTTGACTTGAGTAGGGAGATTCAGGGGATTTCAAAGCAAAATAAGAGTTGGAATACACTCAAGAAGGTCCAGGCAAGCTAAATAGATCATCAGGCCATCTCCAAAGTTACTCAAACTCCATTCACGACCCAACTGCAAGAGGTAAGTTTTCAAACTTCCATCTCTTCATACATGCATCATTTGTTTCTGATTTGTGAAGATAAAATGTAGATATCATTGCTCTAAAACTGACCATGTTCATAGTTTTCATTTATATTGATTGTATGTAGAGAATTTCAAATTTGAACTTTCTGAAAAAATTTGGTTTCAATTTAGGGCCAGCAAAATTAATCTTCATCTTTGAATTTTAGCTTACATAAGTTATATGGTTAGATTCGGGAGGAAAAATAGCACAACTTTCATGTTTGCATTTTCCATTTTTGTTGAGAAATGAATGAGATACAGATGGTCCGGCTGGCTGAAGGTTGAAGAAGAAGTACAAGTCATGGAGACGTTTTACCTTATGTATTTATTATTTCATTTGTATTAACGGGTGTACAGCCACCCCAGTGGCAAAGGTAGCACGCGTGCATATGGAAGGTCATGGATTCAATACCCAGCTCTACCTTTTACCATTATTTTTTAGCATTTTTCTCATTTTTGTTCAGCTAGGCGCCCAGGCTTCCAATAAGTGGGCTTTGTGTTTTTTTGCTGACTCCTAATCCCTGATTTGTGTTTTACCTTATGTGTTTTTTTACATTTTATTTTACTTTCATATTTTCTCTTATTATTTTTATTATTACTATTAACATTATTTTTATTATTATTAACAAAAAAACCCAAAAATATTTATTTTATTATTTTTTGCATTCATATTTATTTTATTTTCTTATAAAACAAAAAGGCCAAAAATATTTTCTTTTAACAAATTAATTTCTTTTTTTTAATAAGTAATATTTAGGTTTAGGTTTAAATATTATATTATTTTCTTGTAAATAAAATTAATTTAGAACTTAGGTTTTTTTAATTAATCAATTTCCATATTATTTTATTAATTTAAAACCTTTTCATAAAAAACCCCAAAAATACTTTTTTTAATTTAATTTCTTTCTTAATTAACTTAATTAATTTTAATTAATCATTTTTATTAATTAGATTTAGGTTAAAACCTTTTCAAGAAAACCAAATAAAAATTATTTCTTTTCCATTTGCATTTGTGTATTTTTTATTCAATTCTTGTACATTTATTCAATATGGTTGTAATAGTTAATTAGATTTAATATTCTTGCAAAATCCCCATTTGTAAATTTGTACACCCCCCCCCCCCCCCCATAATGATGTAATAGCTTAGTATATTTTAATTTCCGCAATTTATCGATTTATATACAAATGCTAGTAATTAGGGTTTTGTATGGAAAGATTAAAATCAATAAATAGAAAACCCTAATCAAAGACAAATCAAGCATGAAAATTAATACACTTGCACACAAGCACCCCTAAGGTTATCCCACTTGGTTACTTTATACAAAATGACCATATTACGCATGTAAGGTATCTTAGCCAAAACAAGAAAATACAAGATCATAGTCCACCGATGACGCTATCTAAGTTGCCTTTCAAAATGATATTAGTCCCTAAAGAAAAATGCTAAGATACCTTGCAACATTTCTAATCATGGTCATACGATGACCCACGCCTGTCCCGATTACATCCAAAGATAGGGTTACTTACCAAATCAATGGTAAGAGAACAATGTCAAAGGAAAAGAAAATGAACAAGAAAGACATTTGAGTAGGTAGATTGCTCCTAATTACATGCTCCATTTCAAAACAAACATCCTTGCTATTTTCAAAACAAACACATACACTTTCAAATATCTTACAAAATTGTAAACATTTTCAAAAGATCAAACATCTTTGTATACATTCTTACAAACAAGAATCATTATAAAGATTGCCTAAACAATGGCCTCTTTACAAAATACTTTCAAAAAAACACACAAAACACAATTTCAAACAAAAGCAAGTGATCTAGAAAGTAACTAAGAGTCCATGGATAACCATGGATCAAAAGGGTGCTAATACCTTCCCTTTTCATAATCTACCCCCCGAACTCAAGAAATAATCTCAAAGGTCTTTCCTGTGCTTTTTCACCTTTCCTTTTGGATAAAAGAAAAGTCAGTGGCAACTCTTGCTAATCGCAACATTTGCGATCAAACTCAAAACCCTCAAGTCAGTTCTCCCACCGTATCACATGTATCCTCAAAGGAATCAAGAAAGAACTGAACACCGACCGATGGTAGGGGCTGCCATGATCCCTAAGCCTGCACCTACTCAACAAAGGAATTACCAGCCTAGAACAAAGAGGCCAGTAAGATAATTTACCCGGATTAATATGACACTATCTTAAGTACTACCACATTTGTTGAGATCTAATCTGGTAACTTCGAAAGAATCTCCAAAGAATCCTAACACAACATCTCCTCACTACCATCCTAATGCTCGTTGTGCATACCATTCAGAAAGTCCCGACCATGATACTAACAACTGTTGGGCTTTGAAAAACAAGGTGCAAGACCTTCTTGAAGCCAACGAAATTGAGTTTGATGCTCCTGAAATCCCGAATGTTATCACCGCTCTTATGCCCAAGCATGGCCGTTGTGTTAATGCTGTTGAAGATGATCTGTTTGTTTCTACTGCTGATGAACTTGTTACTCCTCTCCTAATTGTCAAGAAGAACCTATTGAAGGCCAGTTTATTTCCGGGCTGTGATGAAGGCTGTCACTTCTGTTTATCTCGACCAACTAGTTGTCATTTATTGAAAGCAGGTGTTCAGCGCCTAATGGATGACAAAAAGATTTTGTTTGAAAAGACTCCTGTTCCAACTGTTTCCTACAAAGATGTTTCAATAGTAACCATTTCCGCCAATCCTTCCAGGGTCTCCACCAAAAGACCCGTTAAGATTACATCAGTTCCTAAAGTAGCTCCACTAATAATTACTTTTCCTGGACCAATCTTGTACTCATCAGATAAGACCATCCCATGGAATTATGGGGATGATGTCTACTATCACGGTGTCAAGAAAGATTGGCCGGTTGTTGAAGACTCAATTTATGAGAAGATAACCCAGACATCAGTAATATTGCGGGAACCAACATGATAATTCGAAGCAGAAGAATTTTCTCTCAGGAGATTGCTCCTCCGAAGACAGTCACCGGTCCTGTGATCATCCTTTTTCCTGTTCCTGTTGACACTATTACTACTACACCTGCTGATACTCCTACCACCGAGGCAACTGAAACTCGGGGCAAAGGCATTCTGGTTGAGCCTGTCTAGATGAAGGCACAATCAGTATCTATCCCCCAGGCCTCCCAAAAGGAGATGCAAGAAATTATGAAGATTATAAGGAGAAGCGACTACAACATAATCGAACAGCTAGGGCAGACTTCGTCAAATATTTCCATGCTGGCTTTGTTGTTATGCTCCGAGGCTCATGCAAAGGCCTTGGTGAAATTCCTTAAAACTGCCCATGTACCATAAGAAACCTTTGTTGATCAGTTCCAAGACTGTGTGGCCAACTTGACCGCGGATAGTGGTTTATGCTTTTCTGATGCTGACTTGAAAACTAGAGGGAGGAAGCACAACGAGGCATTGAATGTCTCTATCGAATGCAGGGGCACAACCTTGGCCCATGTCTTAGTTGATACTGTTTCGTCCTTGAATGTGCTGCCTAAGAAGGCTCTTGATAGACTCGACTGTGAAGGTTTGACCTTAAAACCCAGTAATATAGTGGTAAGGGCCTTCGACGGTTCAAAGAGAATGGTGCATGGGGAGGTGGACATCCCCATAAAAGTTGGAACCCATACCTTTGATTCAACTTTTTACGTAATGGACATTCGCCCTTCCTACTCCTGCTTATTGGATCGGCCATGGATTCACAATGCTGATGCTTTCACCTCTACATTACATCAAATGCTGAAATACCCAACCAAGGGAAAGATCATTATTTTCCATGGGGAAGAGAAATATATGGTCAGTCACTTAAACTCCTTCAGATACATGGAATTGGATGGTGAATTCATTGAAACTCCATTTCAGAATTTCGAGGAAGTCCCACCAACCGTAGCAGTAACCAAAGCTGTTTCTCAAATCCCGAAGATTACAAGACCTCCGCTAAAGATGTCTTCTCTGAAAGATGCCAAGGCAGTGATAAAAGAAGGTGACTGTATTATTTGGGGCCAACTTCCGGATATGCCATACAAGTCTGGAAAATTTGGTTTGGGTTTCACTTCAGGAGCACAGAAAGCTGTACGTCGTGCTCGCGCCAGGGGACCTCCTTTGAAGATCAGCAACCACAAATTCAATGCAGTGGAGGATGATGAGGATAGCTACGACCTGGAGGAATATATTTTTTCAACTGACAATGGAGGACTCGGCAACTGGGAAGCTAAATATTTTATCCCAATTACTTTTATCCAACAGTAATTGTCTTTAAATTTTGTTGGATCTGTAATAATTAAACAATTCAGACTTTTAAAGCCTTATGTCTTACTTGAGGCACAACGGTCCATTTGTAAGGATTGTTACCTCATTTTCATATGTCATCAATGAATCATGGACGTTTTTGCATACAAACTTTGTGTTCTTTGTCTTTCTTTTTTACATTTTTTCTTATTTTATTTTTTTCAAAGATAGTTATACTCTTACACACACTCACATTCAAAATGCAAATCTACATCCATTTGGGATCCCATGGGTAACGATTCTGCTATGGCCTTTTGTGAATCTAAAAATCTAATCTACCAAGTCGAAGACGAAGGTGAGGAAGATTGTGAAGTGCCATGGGAACTATCCAGGTTACTACAACAAGAAGAGAGGACCATTCAGCCCCAGGAAGAACTAGTGGACACAGTTAACCTAGGTACCGAATAGGACAAGAAAGAAGTCAAGGTGGGTGCCAATCTGGAATCCAGTGTCAACAAGCGTATGATTCAGTTTCTACATGATTATGTTGAGGTCTATTATTGGTCGTAAGAAGACATGCCAGGACTTGATGCAGATATCGTGGTACATTGTCTACCAACAAAAGAAGACTGCCCTCTGCTCAAACAAAAGGTCCGTCGCATGTGACCTGATATGTCAGATAAGATCAAAGCAGAAGTCATGAAACAATTCAACGCCGAATTATTGGCCCTCACCTCCTATCCACAATGGGTCGCCAATGTTGTTCCCGTGCCTAAAAAGGACGGCAAAGTGCGAATGTGCATGGACTACAGAGATTTGAATAGGGCAAGCCCTAAGGATGATTTCCCACTTCCCCACATCAATATTTTGGTTGACAATGCAACACAACATAAGGTGTTTTCCTTCATGGATGGTTTCTCAGGCTATAATCAAATTAAAATGGCGCCTGAGGACATGGAGAAAATGAACCTTGTCACACAATGGTGCATATTCTGTTACAAGGTTATGCCATTGGGGTTGAAGAACGTTGGGGAAACCTATCAATATGCCATGGTGGCTTTATTTCACGACATGATACATCACGAAATAGAGGTCTATGTGGACGCCATGATAGACAGATCTCAAACCGAGGAGGAACATCTTGACCATTTACAGAAACTCTTTGAGAGACTAAAGAAATACAAGCTGAGGTTGAACCCAAATAAATGCACATTTGGGGTGAGGTCCAGTAAACTCCTAGGCTTTGTCGTCAGCGGTAAAGGTATCGAAGTGGATCCTTCCAAAGTGAAAGAAATACAAAATATTTGTGCCCCTTGTACTGAGAAGGAAGTCAGAGGATTCTTAGGACAGTTAAAATACATTGCCAGATTCATTTCTCACTTAATAGCTACTTATGAACCAATCTTCAAATTACTGAAGAATGATCAAGTAGTCAAATGGAATGATGAATGCCAAACTGCCTTCAACAAGATCAAAGAATACCTACAAGAACCTCCTGTTTTATGCCACCAATCGAGGGAAGACCCTTGATTATGTATCTAACTGTTTTGGAAAATTCAATGGGGTGTGTGCTGGGGCAGCATGACGAGTCTGGCCGAAAAGAGCATGCTATTTATTACCTGAGCAAAAAGTTTACTGACTATGAAGCAAGATATTCACTGCTCGAGAAAACTTGTTGCGCTCTGGCATGGGATACTCGCCGACTAAGACAGTATATGCTGACCTATACTACCTTATTGATATCCAAAATGGATCCAATAAAATACATATTTGAGAAGCCTGCCCTCTCTGGGAGAATAGTGAGATGGCATATGATCCCGACGGAATATGACATTCAGTATACTACCCAAAAGGCAATAAAGGACAGTGTACTAGCTGACCACCTTGCTCATCATGTTGTGGATGACTACCAGTCCATGAAGTTCGAATTCCCAGATGAAGACATCATGATGGTAAACAACTGCAAAAAATTCAGACCATATGACAAACCTAAACAAGGATCCCGATGGACCCTGGTTTTTGATGGGGCGTCCAACACACTCGGCAATGGTATAGGTGTTGTACTCATATCTCCCGAAGGATGTCACACTCCCTTTATTGCAAGACTCTGCTTCAAATGTACGAATAACATGGCAGAATACGACGCGTGCATTTTTGGTCTCAAAGCTGCCATAGATTTGGGGATCAAATCTTTAAGTGTATTCAGAGATTCAGCTTTGGTCATCTTCCAGATCAAAGGTGAATGGGACACTAAACACCCTAACCATATCCCCTTCAAAGAATATGTGTTGACATTAATCCCACACTTTGAGAAGATTACCTTCGAGAATTTCCCGCGGGAAGAAAATCAACTAGCGGATGAGCTATCCACGATGTCATCCATGTTTAAACTTAAATGCGATAATGAGGCTCCCCAGATCACCATTGAACGAATGGATGAACCAGCTTACTGTCACGAGATCAATACTGAAGAAGTAGTTGACCAACCTTGGTTCCACGAAGTCAAGAGGTATCTTGAGGCTCAAGAATATCCGGAAGGAGCTTCAGTCAATGATAAGAAGTTCTTAAGGAAATTCTCTACCAAGTTCTTCCTTAGTAATGGCATTCTCTACAAGCGCAACCATGACTCTGTTTTGCTCTGTTGCATAGACAAGGTTGAAGCAGATAAGATCATGGTTGATCTACATGAAGGAACTTTTAGCACCCATTCCAGTGGGCATATGATGGCAAAGAAAATCCTATGGGCAGGTTATTACTGGTCTACCATGGAAGCAGATTGCTATCAACACTCTCGAACCTGTCACAAGTGTCAGATCTATGCTGACAAGGTGCATGTACCTCCGTTTTCTTTGAATGTCTTGACGGCTCCTTGGCCCTTTGCTATGTGGGGCATCGATATGATTGGGGAAATCAAACCAACAGCCTCTAATGGACACCGCTTCATCTTGGTGGCCATTGACTATTTCACAAAGTGGGTTGATGCGGATTTTTTCGCTTCCGTTACCAAGAATGTTGTCGGTCGGTTCATCAAACAGAATCACATTTATTGTAAGGTATCCCGGAGAGGATCATCACAAACAATGGTACGAATCTCAACAACATTATGATCACCGCACTGTGTGTGCAATTCAAGATCCAGCACCATAATTCTTCCCCTTACCAACCAAAGATGAATGGTGCTGTCAAAGCCGCAAATAAGAACATCAAAAAGATCATACAGAAAATGACATTCACATACAAGGACTGGCATGAGATGCTACCATTCACTCTCCACAGTTATCGTACCACGGCACACACATCAACCGGGGCAACACCCTACTCTATGGTATATGACATGGAGGCTGTCTTGCCTATTGAGGTCCAGATCCCCTCTCTGAGAATTATGAAGGATGCAGGGTTGAATGAAGACGATTGGATCCAAACTCGACTTGATAAACTGAACTTGATTGATGAGAAAAGGCTTACTATTGTCTGTCATGGTCAAATGTATCACAAACGAATGATTAATGCTTTCATAAAAAAGGTCAGACGCCAAGTATATTAAGTCGAGAATTTGGTGATCAAACGCATCATATTGCCGCAAGGTGATCCCAGGGGTAAATGGCCTCCTACATATGAAGGATCATTTGTGATCAAAAGCATATTCTCTGGTGGAGAAATGATCTTAACCACTATGGATGTCGACGACCTTCCACACCCTGTGAACACAGACATAGTCAAAAGATACTACGCATAAGAGACCAGCTAGGTTGACACACCTAGGAAAAACAAGGGCATCCCGGCGAACCAAAAAGGTTCGGGAAAAAATTAGGGATAAAATAAAAAAATATGTACACCCGACAAAGTAAAAACCTGAAAGGGCGACTTGGGCAAAAAAGGGTATCCCGGTGGACTGAAAACCCAAAAGGGTGGTCCAAGTAAAAGTTAGGGAATTAAAGCGTACGACTATGTCCCATTGGATCGCCTTTACGGATAACCTTTGGCTTCGACTGACAAATGTAGCGGTTCTGATCGATCCAATAAATTTCAGACAAGGCAGCAAATGGACAAGACGATCAGAGACACGAAGGCTATAGCAAAAATGGAACCCCATGGGATTATTGCACATAGCTATCTTTTCTTTGTATCAAATTTCCATTTTTACGACGACATTCTCTTACCAGAATGTTCGTCTCATTGTACAAAATACTTATTCAAGTTAATACAAAGATACTCCTTTGAAAGTACAAAACTATTTTTTTCTTTAATTTCTATGTTTAGTTTGCGAAAACGTCCAATGATTTATTTTTGAACATATCCATTTGAACGTAACTACTGTTTACAAATAAACAAAAAAATAGAAGACAATCACTATTGGATTTAAAGAATATAATAATATCTCTAGACTATTCCATAAATTCACCACAATGTGCAGCTTAATGATGTCAAACTCTCTCACATCCCCGGCGGAACAAAACTTCCAGTTATCACTCCTCGGTAGAAGTTGCCAAATTTCTCAGGATTCCCCAACAGGAGTTCACAAGCAACACACGACGTTTACCTTACAACAAAGTTTATTTCTCTACCAAATAGAAACACATCAACTTGTTTGCACTTCAAAACATGAAGACTTACACTCCACGTCCCCAACAGCAGTCGAGGATTTATTTTCCCTAATCCAACAGTATTACAATAACATAACTTACATACCCATACATCACACCCATACGTCATGACATTGACAACACGAACGCATACAACATAATCTTATTCATTTTATTAAGAATATCATTATACAATGCATTTCATATATCATGACATTGCATACAACTAATCTTTCATCTTTTCAGGAAAGATCAATCAGCAGATGGCTATTATCAACAATTTGCAAAAAGGTCAGAGATTGATACCTAAGATAAGCCAGGACAATTATCTACACGACCAGCTAAACAATCCTACACATATTCAACTTTCAGATACAATTCAGATACGCTCTAGATACAAATGCCATTCTGATACTCATTCGGATTCAACTTTCAGATACAGTTTAGATACGCTCCAGACACGGATGCCACTCTGATACTCATTCAGATTCAGCTTTCAGATACGCTCCAGATACGGATGCCATTCTGATACTCATTTAGATTCAGCTTTCAGATACAGTTCAGGTACGCTCCAGATACAGATGCCATTCTGATACTCATTCAGATTCTCTTTCAGACACAGTACATATATGCTCTAGATATGGATGCCATTTTGATACTCATTCGGATTCAACTTTCAGATACAGTTCAGATACGCTCCAGACACGGATGCCATTCTGATACTCATTCAGATTCTCTTTCAAGATATAGTTCAGATACGCTCCAGACATGGATTCCTTTCTAATACTCATTCAGATTCTCTTTTAAAATACAGTTCAGATACACTCTAGACACGGATGCCATCTTGATACTCATTCAGATTCAACTTTCAGATACAATTCAGATACGCTACATACACGGATGCCATTCTGATACTCATTCATATTCTCTCTGAGGTACAGTTCAGATATGCTCCAGACACGGACGCCATTCTGATACTCATTCAAATTCAGCTTGCAGATATGTGTGATCAGTGGGAATGAGAACTGACTGTTTTTTAATGCTGGTTCGCGTTTGCGTTTGTTTTTGCAAAGTGTCGCGGTAAGCAAGAGTCGCCACCGTCTTTTATTTTATCCAACAAGGAAAGGACAAAAGCACAAAAAAATTCCTTTTCGAGGTTTTTCTCGGGTTCGGGAGGTAGATTATAGAAAGGGAAGGTATTATCACCCTTTCTATCCGTGGTTATCCACAGGCTCTTAGGTACTTGCTCACTATGTTTTCAAAAGTTTGCTTTTCTTTGTGTTTGTGGGTTTTGAAAAGAGTTTTGTCTTTGAAGAGAGTGTAAGTGTGAAAAGTTTTGTTTTGTTTTTAAAAGGAGCAAGTACTTAAGAACCTCTACCTACTCAAAAAGGAATTAAACTGTGTAAATGTCCTTTAGACAGTGTTATGCCACTATTGAGGAGTAGGTAGCACCGTCGTTGGAGTTTTCGGGTCAATTCGATTTTAGGGACGTGTGGTCACTGAAGCAACGTTAGGACGCCTTAGCGGTAATCCTAATGTCTTAGATCATTTTTCCGAGGCAACCGTTTCGAGGCAACTTATGATCTTAGGACAAAAGGACGACCTCTAAAACATCCTATACTTAATGACCACGTTCGAGGAAACCAAGTGAGGCGTACCCTAGGAGTGGCATGTGCAAGTGTATTATTTTTCAGTTATATTATCTCTGTACATGTTATGGTGAGCTACGGTTGATTTTAATTTAAGGTAGATCTTGTCATGAAATCGTAGTTAGCATACATCTAAACAGTTAATATATGTACAGGAATTTAAAGTGCGAGAATTTTAAATCCTACGCTATTACAAGGCTTCGGGGAGGGGGATTATTTACATGTCCCAAAATTGGGGGAATAAAGCAGTTAAGTAAAAGTCTTAGTTAAGCTATTACATCCCAGTAGGCAGTTACAATAAAATAGACGCGCGTGAATCTGAAAATAAACTCTAAAAATTCTAAGAATAAAATATATTTGTTGTTTTATTTTATTTTGGGAAAAATGATCTAAATCTACTTAATTTTAGTTTTTTTTTAGAAAATGTTAAGATAATTAAAAGATTAATTAACAAAGTTAATTTAATAGAAAAAGAACTAGCCTAATGTTTTTGTGGTTTTCTTATTTTAATGTTAATTAAAAAGATAAAAAGATGTTAATGAAAACAAAAATAAAATACAAGGGGGATCCTTCGATCCAGGGAAAAAATGGAGTTTCGACCCAAGGAAGGAATGGAAGCTTCAATCCAGAGAGGGTCATGGTCCTTTCGATAGGGCTAGACAGTAAGGCGTGAGTAGCCTTCGATCCAGGGAAGAGGATTGTCTTTTGATCATGGAGGTCATGGCTTTCGATCCAGGAATGAGATGCCTCCTTCGGTCCAGCATGCTAATGGGTTCGATCTAGAGAAGGTGTCTCCTTCGATCTGGGATGTTATACCTGCAAAAGTATGTTAGCGAAATAAAATGCAGGGCCTGGGTATTGAACCCCAGGCCCTTCGATCCTGCGCTTGCTGGGTCTCTTCAGGCTATGTCTGCAGTAAATATTAGCAAACGATGGACATGGCCTGGGTGCCAAACCCAGGCCTCTAGATCCTGTCTAGGATAGAAAATCGAAGGTAACAACCAGTATGGATATATTATGCAAATATGACGTTGGATAGTTTACCCTTTCTTACCAGCAGATTGGACTTTTAATTTGGGCGCTTCCTGGATGTAGGCACCTTCGATCTGGACACTTCCTGGATGTAGGCACTTTTGATCTGAGGGCTTCTGGGCGTGGGCACCTTCGATCTGAAGGACTGCTTTGGCTTGGAAAATTCTGACAACCTTTGATGGATTGTATGGGCAGCGTCTCTAACTCTTTTGTTCTCTTGTTCTGTTCTGTGTTTTTTTCTGTATGTCTTCGTGTGTTCTGTTTTCCTGCAGAGTTTTTGTGTGTTGGATATGTATGTTGGCCTCTGTATCTATAGGGGTGTGAAGGTGCAGTAATGGCAAGAGACAACCATTAAACATGCCATTAAATGCCATGAGACAAGAAACGGACACATTAAAAGTTTTCCTTTTTTGAAATATTCATGTCTCTTGAATGAACCTGGACACTTTTGATTTGAGTGCCCTCTTGATGACCTCCTTCGAATGGCCCTTGTCCAAAGATCAATCGAAGGGTACTAATTAAAATTCCAATCGAAAGGCTTTGTTAACAGGCTAATCGAATGGTGCTGTTTCATGCTAATTGAAGGAAATGGTTCACATACATGTTGAAGCTGCCTGGACACAATGCTGAATCGAAGATTCCCGTGGCATGCCAATCGAAGTGCTCGTCCATAATGCCAATCGAAGTGCTTCTTCAGAATGCCAATCGAAGGGTCTTTCAAAATGACAATCGAAGTGCTCCTTCAGAATATCAATCGAAGGGTCTTTCAGAATGCCAATCGAAGTACTTGTCCATAATGCCAATCGAAGTGCTTGTCCATAATGCCAATCAAAATGCTTGTCCATATTGCCAATCGAAATGCTCCTTCAGAATGCCAATCGAAAGGTACTTAAAGCACCACTAAAAATTTTTCTTTTTCCTTAGGCAAGGGTTTGTGATCAACCATGCAGGGGGAAGACTTTAGAAAACATGAGAGGGCAAATTTTGGGGTGCAACAGTTGCCCCTGTTCAATTTTCTTAAACCTGAGGATATAGATTGGCTTTCTAGCCTTTCGTGATCCGAAGGTGGAAGATAATTGAACACTAGAGTGCCCAGAAATTTGCACTCGCATTGTGTGGTATCAGCATTGTGATGTCGGGAATAGGCTTACAGATGCCATTTGGAGATTGTTGGTAGGAGGATGGGCTTATAGATGCCATCTGCAAGAGTGTTAACCGCATAAGAGATTCCTTAGCGAGAACTTGCATACATGTTGTTGTAGAACATTCCACTGGGGAAGTCTAACTTTGTTGAGGTTTAGGAACCTGCCTGTATTTCAACTGAAAGAATGCTTCAGCTGAGTTTTAAGAACCTGTTCATAATTCAATTGGGGGAAAACATCTTCATCAATATCTAGGAACTGTCTCGTGCTCAATGGAGTAAACCGCTGAGGTTATAGAACTTGTCCACACTATGACGGAGGAAAACATCAAGATCTAGGAACTGACTCGTGCTCAATGGAGTATACCGTAGAGGTTATAGTACTCGTCCACACTATGACGTAGGGAAATGTGATGTTTTAGCTGGGAAAATAAATCCCGGAGCTGCTGGAGAATGGAGTTGAGTCTGGATAGTTGTCAGAATTGCGTCTGCATCTAGAGCGTATCTGAAATGTATTTGAATGAGTGACAGAATGACATTCGAACCTGGATCGTATATGGACTGTAATTTGAAATGAGTCTGGAATAAGTATCAGAATGTCAGCCATATCTGGATCGCATCTGAACTGTCTCTAGAAGGAATCTAGAATAAATATCAGAATGTCAGCCATATCTGGATCGCATCTGAACTATCTCTAGAAGGAATCTGGAATAAGTATCAGAATGTCAGCCATATCTGGGTCGCATCTGAACTATCTCTAGAAGGAATCTGGAATAAGTATCAGAATGTCAGCCATATCTGGGTCGCATCTGAACTATCTCTAGAAGGAGTCTGGAATAAGTATCAGAATGTCAGCCATATCTGGGTCGCATCTGAACTATCTCTAGAAGGAATCTGGAATAAGTATCAGAATGTCAGCCATATCTGGGTCGCATCTAAACTATCTCTAGAAGGAGTCTAGAATAAGTATCAGAATGTCAGCCATATTTGGGTCACATCTGAACTATCTCTAGAAGGAATCTGGAATAAGTATCAGAATGTCAGCCATATCTGGGTCGCATCTGAACTGTCTCTAGAAGGGATCTGAAATAAGTATCAGAATGTCAGCCATATCTGGGTCGCATCTGAACTATCTCTAGACGAAATCTGGAATAAGTATCAGAATGTCAGCCATACCTGGGTCGCATCTGAACTATCTCTAGAAGGAGTCTGGAATAAGTATCAGAATGTCAGCCATATCTGGGTCGCATCTGAACTATCTCTAGAAAGAATCTGGAATAAGTCTCAGAATGTCAGCCATATCTGGGTCACATCTGAACTATCTCTAGAAGGAATCTGGAATAAGTATCAGAATGTCAGCCATATCTGGGTCGCATCTGAACTATCTCTAGAAGGAATCTGGAATAAGTATCAGAATGTCAACCATATCTGGGTCTTATCTGAACTGTCTCTAGAAGGTGATGATCTTTGCCTGTTGATTGATCTTTCCTGAAAAGGTAAAGAGTTAGTTGTATGCAATGTCATGATGTATGCATTGTCATGATGTATGCATTGTGTAATGATGTTCTCAAAATAAAATGAGATTTGGGTCATATGTATTTTGTATGCATATGTTATGAATGTTGTTGAAGTGTAATTTTGTCTCGGACTTTGCTCAAAATGTTTCCACCGGGGATCCCTGCTTTGTTGTTTGAGGAGAACTCCGCTGGGGGATATTGAAGACTTTGTGGGGAGTATGTTTATTTCTGCTTGGGAAAAGAGTTTAGGAGTCTTAGTCATCCGTTGCTCTACTGGGGAGTAGAAGTTGAACTGATATCTGGTCGGGTCCAAGTTTCGCAGTAACTTGCTGGGGATTGTAGAGTAGTCTACTGGGGAAGAGGAGTTGTGGTCCTTTGATTTGTAGTAGTCGGAGAGGCAAACTCAAGCTGGGGAATCCTGGTGTTGTTGGGGAATTAAACCATGTCGTCAGTCCGCTAGAGAGGTGACATCTTCGTTGGGGGAAGTCCTCGAGGATTCTTGAGGTTGATCCAGCTGGGGAAAGGTTTTCAGAGATTAAACCCTTGCTGGGAAATCATTCTATGAGAAGGATTTTGGGGAGATTTGTCATTGCCCCTAGTAGCAAGTGTTTGTGACATTGCCAGAAAATGTTTAATTGTACGTAACCCTTCATTGAGATTGATGTTCAATGCCCCAAGTGATGGAGATGGAGACTTGCCCCTGGTTACTCTGCACTTCTTCAGAGATTTCCTGGAATCTTGACTGGACTGCCCCAGATGTGCTGGATAATGATATGTCATGCCCCCTTGTTGATAGGAGATTTGTCAATGGAAGTGTCATCCTTTTTGAAGTGATTTTGTTCACTGAGAGCGCTTTCGTTCATCGGATATTCGTTGTGTGAATTTATCCGCTGTCAAACAAATAGCCAAATGCAAACAATGATATTCAAATAATGCAAAGTTTATGCTTGTCTCGAAGTTTTGAAAAATGCGTTTTTTAGCAGAAAACTCTTTATAAGACAAATTCAACACAAGATTTAGGGAAAAGCCTTACAGGAGTCAGGATACCTTTTGTAACAGTATTCTTTCGAACTAACCCATGCTTCAGTTAGGACTTTTGAAGGGTTGTAACGTGGCTTGGTTCACGGTTTAAGAAACAAAGGATAAAGGCTCAAAGTATATTTGTACCCACCCGCTCTTCGTGATGTTCTTCAATCCTAAACTCAGTTAATTATGCATTTGAACTCCAAATGAGTCTGGAACGACGTTTTTGGTGATGGTTCACACAAGTTGGATTTTTGAAGGAAGTCATTATTTTTTTTTTGCAACATTTTTCATGTTGTCGAGGATTTGTAAGGACCCCGTTCTTTTAATTTGTTATCCCTAATTTTTGCCTGACAGTTTCTGTTTTCGAGATTACAGTCAGCGGGATGCCCCAGCTTTCTTAAGCCTCCTTTATAGGTTTTGGCTCAGTGGGATTTTTTCTTTTGAGATATTGACTTCCTATGAGATAAGGAACCACCACTGTCTTTTGATTCCAAAGGAATGCTTTTGATGTCGTTCGTTGTATTATGAACTGAGAGTTTTGCAACCTCCATGCGCATCTTTTGAATTAACTGAGAGACTACCTTGCCCCAGGTTTAAATTAAAGGTTTCAATTTGTGTTTAAAACAGAAAACTCCTACTTCTTTGGCTCGAAGGGGTTGACTAGGGAATATCTTCATTATAACTCCAGTGTTTAGGATTTGAAAGAAACGCCTGTACATCGTCAGCAAGGTCTGTCCAAAAGCATATTGTATGAGATTATGGTATTGTTTCGTCATCCTCCCTCTAAAGGCTTGTAACTTTTAGCAAGAGTTGAATGTCATAAAGTGAGTAAAAAACATAGTTTAAATGTAATTAAAATGATTGGATCAAATCAAGACAAACATATGCAATGCATTAATGAAACAAAGTTTCGCATTAATAGATAATTGTTTGAATAACAAAGAGATTACAACTTGAAAATTCAAATGAAACAAAGGCATTCTCAATGATTTGGCATAGGAGCAGTGATTATGTTTGGAGTCTCCAGAGGGTCAAACTTGATCTCCTTGGCTTCAATCATGTCTTGAATCTTGTTCTTTAAAGCCTAACAGTTGTTTGTGTCATGTCCCAGACTGTCAGAGTGGTATGCACACCTTTCATTGGGATGATAGGTAGGAGCGGAAGTATTTGGGTTCCGAAGAGGAGCCTTTAATGTAATCAGCTCTGCCTCCAACAGGCGTTGTAGCGCTTGACCCAGTGATATGTTGATCCTAGTGAATTGTCTTTTAGGCATGACCTCCTTACGCTGATGCCCCTGTCTTTGTTGAGCAGGCGTAGGATTAGAGATCAAGATTTCTCCTACGTGTTGGTCATGACGACTCTTTTGACCATACACAACATTGGACTCTTTCTTCCCATTGTAGGGCTTCTTCTGAGCATCAGAAGGTGTTTCTTCTTGAATCTTCCCACTTTTGATGCCAGCTTCGACCCTTTCGCCGATCAGTATTAGTTTGGTGAATCCGGCTAAAGAGCTTCTGATCAAGTGTTTGAAATAGGGACCAGACAAAGTCCCAAGAAACATATCCACCAACTCCCTATCAGACAGAGGGGGTTGGACTCTTCCAACAAGATCTCTCCACTTCTGAGCGTAGTCCTTAAAGCCTTCGCCTGTACCCATAGACATACCCTGAAGCTGAGTACGCGTGGGAGCAAGGTCGGCATTATACTGATATTGCTTGTAAAAAGCAGCAGCAAGGTCCTCCCAGTTGCGAATGTTAGCTCCTTCCAGTTGACAGAACCATTTAAGTTGAGGCGCTGAAAGACTGTCTTGAAAGAAATGGATCCATACGTTCTTATCAGCAGTGTAAGGTTGGATCTTCCTCACATATGACCGGAGGTGCAGCTTTGGACAGGAAGCTCCGTCATACTTGGAAAAGGCAGGTGCCTTGAATTTATGGGGAATCACCACCCCAGAGGATAGACCTAGATCTCCGAAATCCAGACCGAGCACCTTCTGTATTTCCATAGCGTTCAAACAGTCTTCCAGTTGTTTGTACTTATCCTCAGCAGGAGGATTCTGTTCTTCATCATATTCCGTCTCGTTGTCGGAGACTTCAGGGCTAGGAGCCCTCCTTTCTTGTGGACTATCTTTCCCTCCAGATGAGGTGGCCAGGTCAATTTCATTCTGCAGCCTGTTTTCCAACCTGCGTCCAGTATTGAACAGGATGGTCCTCTTTTTCTTCTTATTCCTCTCTTTCAGAATCAGGGTCTTCAGGTCCTGCTGACCCTTAGCTAGGCTCATGACCAACTCTTGAAATTGAGCATTCTGGGCCTGGAGGGCCTTGATAGCTTGCTCGGTTGAAGGTTCAGTAGACATGATGATTGCTGAAATAAACAACGAAGAAGATAATAGACCTATACTTGGAGAACTGTTATGCAATGATATGTATGATATATGTATGTAATGTTTTCAAGGATCTCGCGGGGTAAACAAGAAACTGTTAGAATCTGAATCTGGTAGCTTGATTGAAGGAGCTTCATGTTGCTGAGAGTCCTTCTTCAAAAGTCAAGTTCACCATATCGAGTGGGTCATAGCCCCTGACTCTAGTTACCGTGCTTGGATTTCTAGATAACCTTGTGTTGTACCCCAAAATTTGCCCTCCCATATTCTTCAAGATTTGCCAAGATCAAGCTTCAAAATCTCTCAAGGGTTGCACAATCTAATGGCCTCCTAACAGTCAAAAATTAGGGTTTTGGTTCTGGCAAAGAAATTGAAGTTTCCAAGGGTCCAAACAAGTCCCACATGCCTACATACATTGTCAAGCATCCTTATGTCAAGTTTCAAGACTCACAGCATCAAATTGCACAGTCAAAAACCCTAAATGCTTCACAGTCAACTGCAGGGGCAAAATGGTCATTTGACAGTCAAAAGTCAAAATTTTTGGTCAACATCTTATTTTGAAGCCACAAACATCATTTGATCAATTCTTGATCATGATTCTCAAAGCATGGCTCAAAAAGTCTCAAGATGCAAAAGTTTCTATTTTTGGACAGTTGAAAAAGTCAACTGCAAATTGACCAAGGCATAACTTCCACATGGTTTATCAGAAAAATTCCATCCAAAGCTCATTTTGAAGAGAATGATATTTCCTACAACTCATCTTCACACTTCAAGTCCAAGAAATTCTCTCACAAAAAGTTATCAATTTCAACATTATAGGTCATTTTCAAAAGTCAACAAAAAGGCACTTTAAGTCAAAGACCATAACTTGTGATTGGTAAATCAAAATGATATGGGACCAAAGGCATTGGTTAGAGGACTTCAATACCTTTCCAAAATGTCAAAGAACATGATCAAATCTTAAAAATTGAGCAAGATATGCCTTGTGGAAATTGGGAAATTTTTGGGAATTTTGAAAAGTCAACCTTACTTCAAATGCCTCAAAATTGCTAATGGGCCTCAATTTCTTCCATGAATCATTACCCAAAGGCTATGCACGACCCATTAGGCTAAAAGGGAGTTATTTTCTTATTTTTAATTAATTAATTGAATTTTTAATCTTATTAATTCATTTAATTAAAGTTAATTATGAGAAAAATACTAAATCATGTTTTTTAAATCCTTTTATGCAGCAAATATGTCCATATTGAGCTCAATATCTCGTGTACTACCTCAAGGGAACAAAATCTTCCATAATTGGCATAATTTGAATGAAAAGAGATTGGAAAAGATTTGACAAAAATCAAATATTTGAATCATGAATGCATAGACTTTGGGCCTGGTTTTCTTGACCTTATTCCATCCTCATACATATGCAAAGCTAACCTAATGCATACATACACAGAAGCTGCGCAGGAATCAAAGAACAACATTGCACTTTTTCACAAAAATATTGAAAACTGTTTTCATACATAGAGGCCGAGTCAAGGCTTGAAAGGCATTCCAAAAGCTTGACAAGACATCCAGGAAACGATTCCAATCAAAACCGGCCCGCCAGACCTCCAGAAGTGGTAGAACGACATCACCCTGTTCATAAATTTTTTCATATTCGTGTTTGAATTTACATGCATTTTTCATACGTTTTTAATGTTGATTTATACTAATGTGAACTTTCTGAAGCTAATGACATAACTCAATTGAGTTATTAAGCCCTATACCGTGATCCACCATTAACGCATGTTAGGGTTTCAGAAGCTTTGAATTGGGGTTTTCCCCATATGGAACAATTGGACAATCAAACTGGTACCGTTGAAATCAGGACATCAAGACAAACTGAACAACCACCTCGCGCCCTTTTTATGTTTACTCATATGCTAATCGCTATTTTTATGTGTTACAGTTAGTGGGGGTTTAAAACCCCCGCTATTTGCTTTTAGTTACAGGAAAAAGATGAAGACGATGCATGCGTGTCTGGACATGATTGGAAGGTTTGAATATTAGCGCGTTTTTGTTTTGGTTCAGCATAACACGTTCTTTTCATATGTATTATTTCTATCCTATTATAATATCAAAGAAATGTGTTGGTTCAGATGGTTAATGCGCTGGCTTGCAGGTACTGGGACCTGGCTTCGATTCCTAGGTCCCCTTATATATTTCATAATTTTTTCATTAACATGTTCCAGCGTAACACTCATTCAAAGGAGTATCATGCATCCCCACGTCTAAGCCAGCCAAGTGTCCCTGAGGGACAATCCAAAGGCCAGAATGTGCAGTCTACAATACACGATGGTCAACCCCTCTGCACGCAAGCGCTGGAAAGTCAAAAAGGGCCTGATTCAATGGGCCAAATTACTCACAATTAACCTCCAAATTGGGTCAGACACCCCATGGTTTGCACATTTTTCTTACTTATTTTTTATTTGATTTTCTTTCTTAATTCTTAATTATTTTCTTTAACCTACCAAAAATAATTTTCCTGATAAAATAAAAATACAGAAAAATCAAAAACATGTTTATTGTTATTAATATTTAATTCATTAATATTTTTGTAAATAAATTTTTAATAATCAGTTTAGTAAAATTAGGTTTTAATTTTAATCTTTTCTTAATAACTAAAATATGTAAATATTAGGTTTTTTTTAGCATTTTTAATCTTTTTCTTAATGAAATAATTTCCTCTTATTATTATTATTATTATTAATTATTAATTATTTTGTAAATGCCCATGTAATTAAATAATTAGTATAAATTAGGTTAAAACTTTAATCTTTTTCTTTAATAATTAAAAATATTTAGAATTAGGGTTTCTTTTAATTTTTATTTTCTTTATTTCATAAATACCAAAAACCTTAAAAAATAACTTCTTTTCTTTATTAAATAATTAATTAACTTTTAATTTCAATTTAATTACAAAAGGGTCCAACGCCCTCGAACATTCCATTTTTTATTCATTTTGCGCATTTGTTCTTATTTTCCTTTTTAATATTATGTAATTGCTCAAGCCTTGTAATAGTAATTAGGAATTTATTTACTTTCCGCATTTTTATTCAAAAACGGGTCTTTGTTAATTTGGCGATGTATAGACCCGCGCCTTGTAATAGCGTAGGACTTTATTTTCCGCACTTTAATTTCCGCACCTTTAAAACTGCTAAACTTTGCATGAAAGAATGAATGGCCCAAATAAAAGCAAGCGTAGATCACCATAATGCATGACAAGATAAAACATAACTGAAAACAAATACACAAATTCACACACCACTCTTAGGGTACGCCTCACTGTTGCCTTGCCCCTCGAAACGTGGTCGTCGAGTATAGGACGTTTTAGTAAGTCCTTATGTCCATGAACATGGCATAAGGGTAGCTTCTAAGGTGTCCTACTGTTGCTCTGGTGACCACATTGTCCCTACAAACGAATTGACCCCAACACCTCTAACGGTGGTGCTACCTACCTCTCAATGGTGGGATGGAACTACCTTAAGGACATTTACACAGCCCAATTCCTTAGGGTAGGTAGATGACTCATAGATACTTGCTCTAATTCAAAACAAATCAAATGAAACTCTTTTCACACCGACACTTTCAAAAAGCTTTCAAAACAATTTTTCAAACACTCTTGAGGACTGATACAAGAGTCGAACTGAAATCTTTCAACAAAACTTTTTCAAACTCACTCACAATTGAAAAACAAACACTTTGAAAACACAAATGAGCAAGTATCTAAGAGCCCATGGATAACCATGGATAGAAAGGGTGCTAACACCTTCCCTTTCTATAAATCTACCTCCCGAACCGAGAAACTATCTCATAAGGAATTTTGCTGTGCTTTTGTCCTATCCATGTTGGAGAAAATAAAAGACGGTGGCGACTCTTGCTTCCGCGACATTTCGCGAACCAGCATTAAACAGTCAGTTCCAGATCCACCGATCACAGAACTGGCGACTCTGCTGGGGAATTATTTTAAAGTGAGGTGTACCTTAGGACTAAGATCACTTGTGTTTTCAATTGTCTGAATTGTTTGCTTTAAATTGTGGGTACTGTCTTGGGAGTTCTATAGATCCTAACCCGAATCTGGGGATACCTTCTTAGAAAGTAGCAACAAGGCTGTGAGGGAACTGTGCGGGGTATACCTACATGGTTGAAGCAGTCTGCTACGTTGATGTGGCACTTTGGTGTGTACCGATAACCCTTGAGTCCAGTCAAGGAGAGTACGGGGCCGCCGCGTG
Organism: Vicia faba; assembly: GCA_948472305.1. Taxonomy (NCBI): domain Eukaryota; kingdom Viridiplantae; phylum Streptophyta; class Magnoliopsida; order Fabales; family Fabaceae; genus Vicia; species Vicia faba. Next base: position 537,428,119 of record OX451735.1, on the reverse strand, counting down.
GTATCGTGAAGCATCAACTGACCTTAGGAACCTTAATTGAACCATCTTGGCCTCTTTAGGGTAGTGAGAAAACTGACTTTGGTGCAGTCCGAGGTTGGTTGATACTCGATACTACACTCAGTTGAGGTTTGTTTTCTTGGAATATTGCGGTCGCCAGTTTAGTGGCTAAATCGAAACGATGAACAATGAAAGCAATCTAATGATATTGGGACCCTTAGAACCCGATTACTTTGATAGGACAGGTTTGAGCCCACCAACTTCAAGAGGGTAATACCCAGACCCCATGCTGGCCTAAACTCTAAGGGCTGTGGTGTGACTTGTGTGCTTTCATACTTGACTACTTGCATGCTTGTTATCTGACACTTGAGTTTCTTGCAGGTTTTGTTTATAGTCCTTAATTGGGACTCATAACAGGGTTTACCTACATTACCCCATGCATAGCATAACATCATACCATTGCATGCATCCCGCATAAGGACTAACCCATTTCAAGGATCTCAAGGGCTTGTGATGCAGATCATGATGAGCCAGTTATCTAGCAAGGGGCAAAGGGGATTTATTTTCCTCTAGCCAAGGTTGTCAGGGGCTATGACCCACTCGATATGGTGAGCCTTGACTCTTGAAGAAGGACTCTCAACAACATGAAGTTCCTTCAATCAAGTTACCAATTTCCAACTCTAACAATTTTCTTGTTTACCCCACGAGGTCCTTGAAAACATTACATGCATATCATACATATCATTGCATTACAGGTACCCTTGTTACAGGTCACTTACCATCTACGTTGTTTATTTCAGTAATGGCTTCCCAACAATACAACCAGGACCTTCATGCTCAAGAGACTCTGTTCGGGGAAATCCTCCTGAATCTATCCAAGGGGCAGGAAGAGCTGAGAACACTTCTCATGGGGACTTTGGTCAGGAACAATGCTGAGGATGATAAGGACGAACGGCTGAAACATCTGCATGCTGAGGTGGATGCAATGAGAGCCCAGATGCTGGGGCAGGTGACTATCATTCAAGACATACCTCAAAGACAAGAGGAGCTCGGGGTTCTCGTCAACCAACTGCTTCGGGGTAACCAACTGGGGCAAACATCTAAGGGTGAAGAGCCAGGCATCATTCAACCACCTTTGAGACAAGAAGACAAGGGAAAAGCTCCTCAACTGGCTACAGGGTCACAAATTCAGCATCAACCTCACCAGCTTCAGCCAGACAAGCCCAAAAGGCAATTCACCAAGCTCAACGTGTCGCTACCTCAAGCTTTACAACAACTGTTGAGGTTGAATTTGGTAACTCTAAGGGACCCTCCTAAGAATCCCAACAGGACACCTTCCAGGTATAACTCCAACGCCCGCTGCGCTTATCATTCTGACAGCCCGGGGCATGCTACAGATGATTGTTGGACCTTGAAGAACAAGATCCAGGACCTGATTGATGAAGGAGCTGTGGAATTCACCCAAGATGGCCATGCTGAGTGCTTCTACCATCCCTACAGGATTCACCATTTGAAGTAGCAAGCCCTGAGATGAGAAAACTTTTGCTCATTCGAATGTTCAAGTTGTATTTTTCTTTGACTATTTAAACAGTTATTCATGTAAAACGTTGTTATTTCATTAATGCATCACACATGTCTGTTTTGAATCAATACATTCGTATTCACTATATGCAATCTGTTTTCATATTTTTTGTGATGATCAACTATTGATTGAAAATTCCAAGCCTCTTGAGGGAGGATGACGAAAACGATAACACAATCTACAGTATGCTTTTGAACCGACCCCGCTGATGAGGTACATGCATTGTTTCAATTCCTAAACACTGGAGTTATAAGGAAGATAATCCCTCGTCAACCCCTCTGAGCCAAAGAAGTAGGATTTTTTCTTTTCGAAAATTAAAAACCTTAACCATAACCTGGGGCAGGGTAGTTCTCTCAGCTGATCCAAGTGCGCAACGAATGGCACCGAAGAGGTCCTTACAAAAAAAAAAAAGAAGAAGACAGTGATGATTCTGAATAATCATAAGGATAGGCAGTCATTATATCTCAAAAATAAAAACCCGATAAGTCAAAACCTATGAAGGAGACTTACAAAACTGGGGCATCCCACTGACTGTAATCACAAAAGAAACAGTTCAGGCAAAAAATAGGGATAATAAAATTAAAAAGAAAGAGGTCATACAAACCCTCAACAAAAACAAAAAAAGACTGCCTATTCAGAATAAATCATCAATATCCGAACCATCATTGGAATATCAGGACAAAGACCCAAACAAGGTCAAACGCACGATCAACTGAGTTTAGGTTTGAAGAACATTACAAAGAGTGGGTGGGTACAAATAAAATTTGAGCCTTTACCCTTTGTTTCTTAAACCGTGAACCAGGCCACGTTATAACCCTTAAAAAGTCCTAGCTGAAGCATGGGTTAGTTCGAAAGCATACTGTTACGAAAGGTATCCTGACTCCTTAAGGCTTGCGGTAAAATAACGAGTTGACATCGCAGTTTATAAAATTCACTTGTTTTTACTAAAAAATGCATTTTCAAAAAAAAACTTCAAGACAGACATAAGCTTTGCATTTCTAATATATCATTGCTTGCATATGACTAGTTGTTTGAACAACAGAGAAATTCGCATGACAAAAGTCTAATGAACAAGAGTATCTCCAATCAAGGGGCAGACGTGATTATTGTCCATCATCTGAGGCAATTAAGTCAAGATTCGGAGAATCTCTCAAAAGGCCAAACAGTCAGGGGCAAACCTCCATCTGGATCACTTGGGGCATTGGACGATCAAACCAAGATCTTCTGGTATGGAGACACAACGCTACAACAGGGGTACCTCCCTACATCCTGAGAGTGTGGACATAGTCGAAAAAATACTGTGCATAATCAAAGACCCGCTAGGTTGACACACCTAGGCAAAAATAAGGGCTTCCCGGCGAACCAAAATGGTTCAGGCAAAAATAAGGGATGAAAATGAAAAAATCTGTACACCCGGCAAGCCGAAAACCTGAAAAGGCGGCTTGGGCAAAAATGGGTATCCCGGTGGACTGAAAACCCGAAAGGGCGGTCCAGGAAAAAGTTAGGGATCAAAAGCGTACGACTATGTCCCGACATCTCGTCACTTGCCTATCAGAAGAAGGTTTGTCAACCGGCAGTCATCAAGCGCCTCCACAGGTATCCTCTAACATCAGAAACAGGGGAAATAATGAGTTGTCTAAGCAATCTAATTGCTCTATCCACCAAGGTACCAAGGTAAATTCGGCTGAAGAATGTAACCAAGATGCCTTAATTCCCCAGAGAGTGAGCCAAGGTTCAGCCATACTCCCCCCGAGCAGAGAAGGCACAATATCTCCTAGCAAGTCAACGACACTCTCCCCGAGCAGAGTTAGCCTACTCTATCAGCCTTATGGAAGTTGGATTATCCCCTACAGATCTCAACATTCCCCCAGGAGTATACAGACATTCTTAACAAGCATCCCCGGCAGTCTTGGTCTAAGATTGTTTCCCGGCGGTATATCAGACATTCGGTGGAGCCACTTCTCCAGTATATCTCAAAACTTTCCTCAGGAGAATCCAACCCAAGAATTTCCCCAGGAAAGTTCAATCCATATCCCCAGCAGGTCTTGAAGCTTATCCCCAGTAGATTCTGGAAGCTTCCCCCCCGCAGAGCACGAACGCGTCTCCTGGCTTTATTCATAAGGTTATTCCCCCACCCGGATATAATTGGGTTATCCTCAGCCAAAAGCCACGGAAAGATCGTCCTCGGCGAAGTCTTCTTATCCCCAGCGGAGTCTATTAAATCCTTCAACATAATTCATAACAATGGTATCCCCAGCGGAGTTACCATCAACATCTCAGCAAAGTACCTCTCTTCCCACAGAGTATTGTTCCCCACCAAGGTTGCTAGAGTAATTTCCCCCCACAGAGTAATCTCCAAGTTTATTCTCCAACAGAGTCATCTTCTCCTACTGGCATTCTTGCAACCATCACTCCCCAGTGGAAACAAAGAATGCTATTCACATCAGCCCATGATTTAATTTCCCGGCATCCGTCAAGGATTTATTTTCCTAAGACGAAAACATACATTCATAAACAACACATTTTCATACATTACAGCATGCATATACGCATCATGAACATACAATCTCACTTATTTTGAGAACATCACGCATGTCATACATCATGACATTGCATGCAACTAACGTTTTGTATTTTCAGGACAAAGGTTAATACCAAAATAATTACTATCAACGGTTGCAACTAAAGATCCGATTTCTGTATCTTGCCAGGGTGTATCTGTTGACGACTGATTCCAGACCCGATTCCTGTAGCTTGCCAGGGTGCGTCTGAAAAGTTTGAAGATCTGATTCCTGTATCTTGCCAGGGTGTATCTGTTGACGACTAACAGTACCAGACCCGATTCTTGTATCTTTCCAGGGTGCGTCTGAAGAGTTCGAAGATCTGATTCCTGTATCTTGCCAGGGTGTATCTGTTGACGACTAACATTACCAGACCCGATTCCTGTATCTTGCCAGGGTGCATCTGAAGAGTTTGAGGATCCGATTCCTGTATCTTGCCAGGGTGTATCTATTGACGACTAACATTACCAGACCCGATTCCTGTATCTTGCCAGGGTGCGTTTGAAGAGTTAGAGGATCTGATTCCTGTATCTTGCCAGGGTGTATCCGTTGACGACTAACATTACCAGACCCGATTCCTGTATCTTGCCAGGGTGCGTCTGAAGGGTTCGAAGATCCGATTCTTGTATCTCGCCAGGGTGTATGTGTTGACGACCAACATTACCAGACTCGATTCCTGTATCTTGCCAGGGCACGTCTGAAGAGTTCGAAGATCCGATTCCTGTATCTTTCCAGGGTGTATCTGTTGACGACTGTATTCTCCGGACTAGATTCCTGTATCTCGCCAAGGCACGTCTGAAGAGTTTAAAGATTTGATTCCTGTATCCATCCAGGGCGCGTCTACACAAAGAGTTTGAAGACCAACTCCTGTAACAGGCCAGGTAATTATTTTTCTTTCTCAGGTATGCAAGTTCTCGCTAAGGAATCTCTTACGCGATCGACAACCTCCCAATGGCATCTATAAGCCCATCATCCTATCCATCAGTCTCTAAATGGCATCGATAAGCCCATTCCCCGCATCATACTGCTGACACTCCACTATGTGAGTGCAAATTTCTAGGCACTCTGGTGTTTAATCATCTTCCACCTTCGGATTACGAAAGGCACGCAAGCCAATCTGCATCCTCAGGTCTAAGAAGATTGAACAGGGGCAACTGTTGTACCCCAAAATTTTCCCTCCCATATTCTTCAAGATTTGCCAAGATCAAGCTTCAAAATCTCTCAAGGGTTGCACAGTCTAATGGCCTCCTAACAGTCAAAAATTAGGGTTTTGGTTATGGCAAAGAAATTGAAGTTTCCAAGGGTCCAAACAAGTCCCACATGCCTACATACATTGTCAAGCATCCTTATGTCAAGTTTCAAGACTCACAGCATCAAATGGCACAGTCAAAAACCCTAAATGCTTCACAGTCAACTGTAGGGGCAAAATGGTCATTTGACAGTCAAAAGTCAAAATTTTTGGTCAACATCTTATTTTGAAGCCACAAACATCATTTGATCAATTCTTGATCATGATTCTCAAAGCATGGCTCAAAAAGTCTCAAGATGCAAAAGTTTCTATTTTTGGACAGTTGAAAAAGTCAACTGCAAATTGACCAAGGCATAACTTCCACATGGTTTATCAGAAAAATTCCATCCAAAGCTCATTTTGAATATAATGACATTTCCTACAACTCATCTTCACACTTCAAGTCCAAGAAATGCTCTCACAAAAAGTTATCAATTTCAACATTATAGGTCATTTTCAAAAGTCAACAAAAAGGCACTTTAAGTCAAAGACAATAACTTGAGATTGGTAAATCCAAATGACATGGGACCAAAGGCATTGGTTAGAGGACTTCACGACCTTTCAAAAATGTCCAAGAACATGATCAAAGCTTAATAATTGAGCAAGATATGCCTTGTGGAAATTGGGAAATGTTTGGGAATTTTGAAAAGTCAACCTTACTTCAAATGCCTCAAAATTGCTAATGGGCCTCAATTTCTTCCATGAATCATTACCCAAAGGCTACGCACGACCCATTAAGCTAAAAGGGAGTTATTTTCTTATTTTTAATTAATTAATTGAATTTTTAATCTTATTAATTCATTTAATTAAAGTTAATTATGAGAAAAATACTAAATCATGTTTTTTAAATCCTTTTATGCAGCAAATATGTCCATAATGAGCTCAATATCTCGTGTACTACCTCAAGGGAACAAAATCTTCCATAATTGGCATAATTGGCATGAAAAGAGATTGGAAAAGATTTGACAAAAATCAAATATTTGAATCATGAATGCATAGACTTTGGGTCTGGTTTTCTTGACCTAATTCCATCCTCATACATATGCAAAGCTAACCTAATGCATACATACACAGAAGCTGCGCGGGAATCAAAGAACAACATTGCACTTTTTCACAAAAATATTGAAAATTGTTTTCATACATAGAGGCCGAGTCAAGGCTTGAAAGGCATTCCAAAAGCTTGCCAAGACATCCAGGAAACGATTCCAATCAAAACCGGCCCTCCAGACCTCCAGAAGTGGTAGAACGACATCACCCTGTTCATAAAATTTTTCATATTCGTGTTTGAATTTACATGAATTTTTCATACGTTTTTAATGTTGATTTATACTAATGTGAACTTTCTGAAGCTAATGACATAACTCAATTGAGTTATTAAGCCCTATACCGTGATCCACCATTAACGTATGTTAGGGTTTCAGAAGCTTTGAATTGGGGTTTTCCCCATATGGAACAATTGGACAATCAAACTGGTACCGTTGAAATCAGGACATCAAGACGAACTGAACAACCACCTCGCGCCCTTTTTATGTTTACTCATATGCTAATCGTTATTTTTATGTGTTACAGTTAATGGGGTTTTAAAACCCCCGCTATTTGCTTTTAGTTACAGGAAAAAGATGAAGACGATGCATGCGTGTCTGGACATGATTGGAAGGTTTGAATATTAGCGCGTTTTTGTTTTGTTTCAGCATAACACGTTCTTTTCATATGTATTATTTCTATCCTATTATAATATCAAAGAAACGCGTTGGTTCAGATGGTTGATGCACTGGCTTGCAGGTACTGGGACCTGGGTTCGATTCCCAGGTCCCCTTATATATTTCATAATTTTTCATTAACATGTTCCAGCGTAACACTCATTCAAAGGAGTTACATGCATCCCCACGTCTAAGCCAGCCAAGTGTCCCTGAGGGACAATCCAAAGGCCAGAATGTGCAGTCTACAATACACGCTGGTCAACCCCTCTGCACGCAAGCGCTGGAAAGTCAAAAAGGGCCTGATTCAATGGGCCAAATTACTCACAATTAACCTCCAAATTGGGTCAGACACCCCATGGTTTGCACATTTTTCTTACTTATTTTTTATTTGATTTTCTTTCTTAATTCTTAATTATTTTCTTTAACCTACCAAAAATAATTTTCCTGATAAAATAAAAATACAGAAAAATCAAAAACATATTTATTGTTATTAATATTTAATTCATTAATATTTTTGTAAATAAATTTTTAATAATCAATTTAGTAAAATTAGGTTTTAATTTTAATCTTTTCTTAATAACTAAAATATGTAAAAATTAGGTTTTTTTAGCATTTTTTATTTTTTTCTTAACGAAATAATTTCCTCTTATTATTATTATTATTATTAATTATTAATTATTTTGTAAATGCCCATGTAATTAAATAATTAGTATAAATTAGGTTAAAACTTTAATCTTTTTCTTTAATAATTAAAAATATTTAGAATTAGGGTTTATTTTAATTTTAATTTTCTTTATTTCATAAATACCAAAAACCTTAAAAAATAACTTCTTTTCTTTATTAAATAATTAATTAACTTTTAATTTCAATTTAATTACAAAAGGGTCCAACGCCCTCGAACATTCCATTTTTTATTCTTTTTGCGCATTTGTTCTTATTTTCCTTTTTAATATTATGTAATTGCTCAAGCCTTGTAATAGTAATTAGGAATTTATTTACTTTCCGCATTTTTATTCAAAAACGGGTCTTTGTTAATTTGGCGATGTATAGACCCGCGCCTTGTAATAGCGTAGGACTTTATTTTCCGCACTTTAATTTCCGCACATTTAAAACTGCTAAACTTTGCATGAAAGAATGAATGGCCCAAATAAAAGCAAGCGTAGATCACCATAATGCATGACAAGATAAAACATAACTGAAAACAAATACACAAATTCACACACCACTCTTAGGGTACACCTCACTGTTGCCTTGCCCCTCGAAACGTGGTCGTCGAGTATAGGACGTTTTAGTAAGTCCTTATGTCCATGAACATGGCATAAGGGTAGCTTCTAAGGTGTCCTACTGTTGCTCTGGTGACCACACTGTCCCTACAAACGAATTGACCCGAACACCTCCAACGGTGGTGCTACCTACCTCTCAATGGTGGGATGACACTACCTTAAGGACATTTACACAACCTAATTCCTTAGGGTAGGTAGATGAGTCATAGATACTTGCTATAATTCAAAACAAATCAAACGAAACTCTTTTCACACCGACACTTTCAAAAAGCTTTCAAAACAATTTTTCAAACACTCTTGAGGACTGATACAAGAGTTGAACTGAAATCTTTAAACGAAACTTTTTTAAACTCACTCACAATTGAAAAACAAACACTTTGAAAACACAAATGAGCAAGTATCTAAGAGCCCATGGATAACCATGGATAGAAAGGGTGCTAACACCTTCCCTTTCTATAAATCTACCTCCCGAACCGAGAAACTATCTCATAAGGAATTTTGCTGTGCTTTTGTCCTGTCCATGTTGGAGAAAATAAAAGACGGTGGCGACTCTTGCTTCCGCGACATTTCGCAAAACCAACTTTAAACAGTCAGTTCCAGATCCACCGATCACACCTTGGCTAGAGGAAAATAAATCCCCTTTGCCCCTTGCTGGACATTTGATTTAGCATGACCTGCATCACAAACCCTTGAGATCCTTGAAATGGTTAAGGAAATGTTAAGGCATGATGTTATGATGTGTACGATATGCGTTTAAGCAAAAGTGTGAGGGGATGTAAGTAAACCCTGCAATAAGTCCAAATTATTGGATAAGGACTGTAAACAAAACCTGCAAGGAACTCATGTTGTCAGATAACAAGAATGCGCAAGTAGTTCAGATTTGAAGGCACACAAGTCACACATATAGCCTTAAGTTTAGGCTGGCATGGAGTTTAGGTATTACCCTCTTTCAGTTTCAGTTGGTTAAGACCTGTCCTAAAAATAGTAACCGGGTTCTAGAGGATATCAATATCACTGACTACCCTTAATCGGTCATAATTCCAGTTTAGCAACCTTTTCTTGCGGCCGGAATCATCGGGAGAGTTTAGTCTCAATGAGTGTAGCATACTGCTACTGTTCTATGGCCAAGTTGGTCAATTTAAGGTTCTAAGGTTCCAAGGGATATCGGTACAGACTAAGGTGCCACACCAACGTAGCTACTGCTTCATCCGTGTCGGTCTACGCCGAACAGATCCCTCACAGTTTATTGCTACTTACCTAAAGGGTATCCCCAGATCTGGGTTAGGATCTATAGAACTCCGATACAAGCCCACAAAATTAAAGCATACAAAGCATACAATTGAAAACAATAGTGATCTAATCCTAAGGTACGCCTCACTTATAATGTCCCCAGCAGAGTCGCCAGTTCTGTGATCGGTGGGAATGAGAACTGACTGTTTTTTAATGCTGGTTCGCGTTTGCGTTTGTTTTCGCAAAGTGTCGCGGTAAGCAAGAGTCGCCACCGTCTTTTATTTTATCCAACAAGGAAAGGACAAAAGCACAGAAAAATTCCTTTTCGAGGTTTTTCTCGGGTTCAGGAGGTATATTATAGAAAGGGAAGGTATTAGCACCCTTTCTATCCGTGGTTATCCACGCGCTCTTAGGTACTTGCTCACTATGTTTTCAAAAGTTTGCTTTTCTTTGTGTTTGTGGGTTTTGAAAAGAGTTTTGTCTTTGAAGAGAGTGTAAGTGCGAAAAGTTTTGTTTTGTTTTTAAAGGGAGCAAGTACTTAAGAACCTCTACCTACTCAAGAAGGAATTAAACTGTGTAAATGTCCTTTAGACAGTGCTATCCCACTATTGAGGAGTAGGTAGCACCGTCGTTGGAGTTTTCGGGTCAATTCGATTTTAGGGACGTGTGGTCACTGAAGCAACGTTAGGACGCCTTAGCGGTAATCCTAATGTCTTAGATCATTTTTCCGAGGCAACTGTTTCGAGGCAACTTATGATCTTAGGACAAAAGGACGGCCTCTAAAACATCCTATACTTAATGACCACGTTTGAGGCAACCAAGTGAGGCGTACCCTAGGAGTGGCATGTGCAAGTGTATTATTTTTCAGTTATATTATCTATGTACATGTTATGGTGAGCTACAATTGATTTTAATTTAAGGTAGATCTTGTCATGCAATCCTAGTTAGCATACATCTAAACAGTTAATATATGTACAGGAATTTAAAGTGCGAGAATTGTAAATCCTACGCTATTACAAGGCTTCGGGGAGGGGGATTATTTACATGTCCAAAAATTGGGGGAATAAAGCAATAAAGTAAAAGTCTTAGTTAAGCTATTACATCCCAGTAGGCAGTTACAATAAAATAGATGCGCGTGAATCTGAAAATAAACTCTAAAAATTCTAAGAATAAAATATTTTTGTTGTTTTATTTTATTTTGGGAAAAATGATCTAAATCTACTTAATTTTAGTTTTTTTTAAAAAAATGTTAAGATAATTAAAAGATTAATTAACAAAGTTAATTTAATAGAAAAAGAACTAGCCTAATGTTTTTGTGGTTTTCTTATTTTAATGTTAATTAAAAAGATAAAAAGATGTCAATGAAAACAAAAATAAAATACAAGGGGGATCCTTCGATCCAGGGAAAAAAAGGAGTTTCGACCCAGGGAGGGAATGGAAGCTTCGATCCAGAGAGGGTCATGGTCCTTTCGATTGGGCAAGACAGTAAGGCGTGAGTAGCCTTCGATCCAGGGAAGAGGATTGTCTTTTGAACATGGAGGTCATGGCTTTCGATCCAGGAATGAGATGCCTCCTTCGATCCAGCATGCTAATGGGTTCGATCTAGAGAAGGTGTCTCCTTCGATCTGGGATGTTATACCTGCAAAAGTATGTTAGCGAAATAAAATGCAGGGCCTGGGTATTGAACCCCAGGCCCTTCGATCCCGCGCTTGCTGGGTCTCTTCAGGCTATGTCTGCAGCAAATATTAGCAAACGATGGACATGGCCTGGGTGCCAAACCCAGGATTCTTGATCCTGTCTAGGATATAAAATCGAAGGTAACAACCAATATGGATATATTATGCAAATATGAGGTTGGATAGTTTACCCTTTCTTACCAGCAGATTGGACTTTTAATTTGGGCACTTCCTGGATGTAGGCACCTTCGATCTGGACACTTCCTGGATGTAGGCACTTTTGATCTGAGGGCTTCTGGGCGTGGGCACCTTCGATCTGAAGGACTGCTTTGGCTTGGAAAATTTCGACAACCTTTGATGGATTGTATTGGCAGCGTCTCCAACTCTTTTGTTCTCTTGTTCTGTTCTGTGTTTTTTTCTGTATATCTTCGTGTGTTCTGTTTTCCTGCAGAGTTTTTGTGTGTTGGATATGTATGCTGGCCTCTATATTTATAGGGGTGTGAGGGTGCAGTAATGGCAAGAGACAGCCATTAAACAGGCCATTAAATGCCATGAGACAAGAAGCAGACACTTTAAAAGTTTTCCTTTTTTGATATATTCATGTCTCTTGAATGAACCTGGACACTTTTGATTTGAGTGCCCTCTTGATGAACTCCTTCGAATGGCCCTTGTCCAAAGATCAATCGAAGGGTACTAATTAAAATTCCAATCGAAAGGCTTTGTTAACAGGCCAACCGAAAGGTGCTGTTTCATGCTAATCGAAGGACATGGTTCACATGCCTGTCGAAGCTGCCTGGACACAATGCTGAATCGAAGATTCCCTTGGCATGCCAATCGAAGTGCTCATCCATAATGGCAATCAAAGTGCTTCTTCAGAATGCCAATCGAAGGGTCTTTCAGAATGATAATCGAAGTGCTCCTTCAGAATATCAATCGAAGGGTCTTTCAGAATGCCAATCGAAGTACTTGTCCATAATTCCAATCGAAGTGCTTGTCCATAATGCCAATCGAAATGCTTGTCCATAATGCCAATCGAAATGCTCCTTCAGAATGCCAATCGAAGGGCCTTTCAGAATGCCAATCGAAAGTTACTTAAAGCACCACTCAAAAATTTTCTTTTTCCTTAGGCAAAGGTTTGTGATCAACCATGCAGGGGGGAGACTTTGGAAAACATGAGAGGGCAAATTTTGGGGTGCAACAATATGGTTCAAAAATCATTTTTGGATGGCATCTGCAAGCCCATCTCCAACAACTTTCCATCACCACTCCAAATGGCATCTTTAAGCCCATTTCCTACACCATCAATCACCACATCCTCGAGTGCAAATTTCTGGGCACTATAGTGTCCAATCATCTTCCACCTTCAAGTCACGAATGACAAATCCGTCAATTTAATTCTTCAGGTTTAAGAAGATTGAACAGGGGCAGCTGTTGTACCCAAAAATTTTCCCTCTCATTTATCAATTATTTTCTCACAAATATCTCTCTTGGTTCAAGACTACATTAGGGTTGATCAACTCAAGACACCTCCTTGAGCACTGATGACCAAAATTAGGGTTTGAGATTTCACAAGGATAATTTAACTTTCAATGCCTCATATGACTTTCATGGATCATTATGGACCCCCAAGATTACTCATGTCAAGTTTCAAGCCTTGGATCACACTTTTGCTCAGTCAATAGAGCAGTTGACCTAAAAATCAGCTGTATTGGGGAAAAAGTCAATTTTGGCCAATTTACAGTCAAACTTCATAATTTTTTATCAACATCAACATTATAAACTCATATGTGTCATTTTTATCAAGTTTGGACCACAATTCCTCAAGAATTTTGATCAGATCATCAAAAGGGCAATATGGTCAAAATTAGGGTTTTGACTGAGGAAAGGCAATTTCTGATTTTTGACCTAGCAAGTGGTAAATTGGTTTGAAGCATGGTATCAAGAGTTAAATTGCATCATTTTCACCTAATGGCATGACCCAAAACATTGCTCAAGATCAATTGGATTAATAGTGAATTTTCAGTCAATTGATCAAAAGACAATTATACACTAAAAAGTCAAACTTTGACTTTTTGGTAAAATCCAATGTCAAAGATCATAATTCATTAAAACATGTCAAAATATGAAACTTATTCATCAAGAAATCAAAAAGTCAAGATTTCATTTTGAAAAGTCAAAGTTTTCTAACTTAGAAATTTTTCTAAGTGTTTAAAACTTCATGTTTTTTCACAACTTTGAGCCAATTTTTCACCATGATGCAAGATGATTCAGAAGAAACTTTCAACATGAAAGTTGTATATCTCCATGATATATAAAACATTTATTTACACAAATTCTTCTAAAATGGTTGGTGTTGTACCCCAAAATTTTCCCTCCCATATTCTTCAAGATTTGTCAAGGTCAATCTCCAAATGATTCAAGATCTCTCAAGGGTTGCACAGTCCAATTGCCTCCTAACACAGTCAAAATTAGGGTTTTGGTTCTTGCAAAAAAATTGAGGTTTCCAAGGGTCCAATCAAGTCCCATATGCCTATATACATTGTCAATCATCCATATGTCAAGTTTCAAGACTCACAACATCAAATTGCACAGTCAAAAGCCCTAATTGCTCCACAGTCAACTGCAGGGGTAAAATGGTCATTTGACAGTCAAAAGTCAAAATTTTTGGTCAACATCTTATTTTGAAGCCACAATAATCATTTAATCAATTCTTGATCATGATTCCACAAGCATGGCTCAAAAAGTCTCAAGATGCAAAAGTTTCTATTTTTGGACAGCTGAAAAGTCAACTGCAAATTGACCAAGGCATAACTTCTTCATGGTTTATCAGAAAAATCCCATCCAATGCTCATTTTGAAGGGGATGACATTTCCTACAACTAATCCTCACATTCCAAGTCCATGAAATGCTCTCACAAAAAGTTATCAATTTCAACATTATAGGTCATTTTCAAAAGTCAACAAAAAGGCACTTTAAGTCAAAGACCATAACTTGAGATTGGTAAATCAAAATGACATGGGACCAAAGGCATTGGTTAGAGGACTTCAAGACCTTTCCAAAATGTCCAAGAACATGTTCATAGCTACAAAATTGAGCAAGATATGCATTGGAGAAGTTGGGAAATTTTTGAGAACTTTCAAAAGTCAACTTTGCCTAAAACACTTCATTTTTGCTAATGGGCCTCAAATTATTTCTTGAATCTTTACCCAAAGCCTATTCACGGCCCATTGAGCTCAAAATAATTTATTTTCTTATTTTTAATTAATTAATTGAATTTATATTAATATTAATTCATTTAATTGGTTTTAATTATAGGAAAATCAAAAAGATGTGTTTTTTGGATCTTTTGTGAAGCAAATCAAATCAGGGCAAGCTGGCAAACTCGTTTCTCAATCAAAAAGGGAAGATCATCCATATTTGGAAAGGTTTTCATTGAAAAAGATTGAAAATTACATGATTGAAAATCAAAGATTGCAAACTTAATTTCATGGACTTTTGGGCCAAAGTTCTAACCTAATTCACATCACATACATATGTTGAGGCCAACCCTAGTGTAGAACACGTGAAAGCCGCCATAGAACTCCATAACAAAGTTGCAAAAATGGAGAAAAAGTATGAAACTGATTTCCTATTTGCAAGCAAATTCAAGCCCTTTTCGTATTTCCAACACCTTGCTGGGAGTTTCCTGAACGCATTACAATCAAGAACGAGTCCTAAAGCTCAAAGAACGCGCAAGAACAAGCCCTACGGTTTGCATTATTTTCCAGAATTACATATCATCATTCATGCATTTTTAACCATTTTTCTTGATTGGTTTGTGTTGTTAGGAACATTCTGAAGCTAATGGAATAATCTAATTGCATTATAACGCTCTGAATCATGATTTGCCATTAACACGTTTTAGGGTTTCAGAGCTTCCATATTGGGGTTTTCCTTGTACTGTAAAATTTGACCTCAAGACCAATATAGACAAATTCGTTGCAACAAGACGAAATCATTGAGACCCTCGCGCTTTTTTTATATGATCCATAGCCCTAATCGTTATTCTTGGGACTTTTGCTTTGTGGGGGTTTAAAACCCCCACTATCTTGTTCATATTTTGCAGGAAAAACGAAGAAGAAGGGTGAGTTGTCCAAACGCTACTGGAGCATTCAAATCATGGCGCGCTTTTTTAATGTCCCAGCATAATTAGTACTTTTCATATATTATATTTCTTTGTTATTATGTATACAAACAAACGCAAATGGCTGGATGGTGGGAGACGTGGCTGGCAAATACTGGGACCTGGGTTCGATTCCCAGGTCCCCCCATATAATTGTTGACTTTTGTTTTAATGTGTTCCAGTGCAGCATGGGATCCAACGTTCCACCATACGTCTTCACGCTTAAGCCTGCCAAGTGCCCCTGATGAACAATCTGAAGGCCAAGAGAGGGAGCCCATGGTATGCTCTAGTCAACCAACGTGCACACAATCCTGAAAGTCAACCAGGTTTAGGATCTTCTTGGGCCTGAATTCCACACAAACCTCCACATGGGCCATCACACCCCCTTTGGTTTGCTTTGTTTTTTTTAATTTTATTTTCTTTTCTCTTAATTTCTCTTAATTGTTTTAATTCATTACAAATTAATTTTTCATAATAAAAATCAGAAAATCAAAAAAATGGTAAATTATTTTAATTATTTATTAATTTCACCATTAACCTATTCTTTTAATAAATACTAACAATTAATTTAGTTTAATTTAGGTTTTAATTTTAACCCTTTTTTTCTTAATAAATAAAAATTGCCTAGAATTAGGTTTTGACATTTTTCATCATTATTAATTACTATTATTTTTGTACATAAAAATTAATAAGTTTAAACTAACCTTAATATTTTCTTAATAATTAAAATAGACTTAGAATTAGGGTTTTCTCTTGATTTTTATTTTCTTTATTTCATTAAATACAAAAACATAAAAAAAAGTTTCTTGTAAATAATTGAATAATTAGATTTAGGTTTAATTTTAATTTCATACAAAAGACACAAAAAAAACTCATAATTGCTCAAAAGGGTCAAAACCCTCGGACGTCCAATTTAATTTATTCGCGCGTTATTTCTATTTGATTATTATGTAACTGCTTTCCGGATGTAATAGTAATTAGGTTTATTGCGTTTATTTACTTTCTGCATCTTTATCGAAAACGGGTCTTTGTATTTTGGCGATGTATAGACCCGCACCTTGTAATAGCGTAGCTTTTATCTTTCCGTCTATTAATTTTCCGCACTCCTAACTGCTAAATTGCATGAAAGAATGTATGGTAATTAAAAACAACTCGTAGCTCACAATGCCATGATCAAAGATAAATGTTAACATGAAAACAACACACAAAGTACACACCTCTTCTAGGGTACGCTTCACTCGTTGCCTTCGAAAGTGGTCGTCAAGTATAGGACGTTTTAACGGTCGCTCTTATGTCCAAGATCCAGTTGCCTCGAAACGGTTGCCTCGGATTAAAAAAGATCTAGGACATTAGGGTTACTTCTAAGGTGTCCTACTATTACTTCGGTGACCACACTGTCCCTACAATCGAATTGACCCGAACACCTCCAACGGTGGTGCTACCTACCTCTCAATGGTGGGATGGCACTACCTTAAGGACTCTTACACAACCTAATTCCTTAGGGTAGGTAGATGACTCATGGGTACTTGCTCTCTTCAAAAACAAACAAAAATATTTTCACACTGACACTTTCAAAAGCTTTCAAAACAAATTTTTCAAACACTCTTGAGGACAGATACAAGAGTCACTCAGAAATCTTTCAATGAAACTTTTTTCAAACCCACTCACATTTTGAAAAGCAAACATTTTGAAAACATAAGAGCAAGTACCTAAGAGCCCGTGGATAACCACGGATAGAAAGGGTGCTAACACCTTCCCTTTCTATAAATCTACCTCCCGAACCGAGAGACATTCTCAATAAGGAATTTTGCTGTGCTTTTGTCCTTTCCATGTTGGAGAATATAAAAGATGGTGGCAACTCTTGCTTACCGCGACATACGCGATCCAGCTTTAAACAGTCAGTTCTATTTCCACCGATCACAGTTGGATCTCAATTTTTTAATTCATAAAGTCATGGTTTTGAAATTGAACACTTAGTGAAATTTTGCCCTACTTTTAGTCAGGATTTTGATCTAACTTCATGGAACTTTTTCATATAGTTCCAAGGGGAATTTTCAAAAGTTATTCAAAGAGGGGTTGTAGAGCATATTATAAGCTTTCCAAAATGTCCAAGAACTCCTTGAGATCATTTGTGAGCAAGGATAATCGAAGAGATGAAGTTAGGGTTTTCAAACTTAAATTACAAGTCATTTCATGATAAACAAAAATTCAAATCCAAGCCTAGGCTGCATAATCTTTGCTTTGCAGGCCTCAAACTTGTTTGTCACTACATAATTAAATGTTTACACATCAGTTAGAGCTTTAATCCAAGCACTTGATCCTTTATCTAAGTTACATTTCCATTTATGGCACAAAGTTGCCATTTCCATTTTGGTAAAGCACTACTTTTGCAATTGTCAACTTCTTGAGCTTTGTACTTGTTCTTTATGCACACACAACCCATATAAACCAAAAGCAACGTGTCTAAAGCCTCTTTGAACTCAGAACATGCTTGTATAATGCTTTGAGATTTGTCTTCTGACTTTTCTTCAAAAGCAAGTTATAGAGCCAAAAGGCTAAAACTCAGAAACCTTGAGTGCATTTGATCTCTAACCTTTTCCATACATATACACAAGTCTATTGCAACATAACACACAAAATTCTAAGACCCCAAAACACTACCAAGCACTCTACAACTCAGAATCTTCCATAACTTGACAGTTTTGAACCTCACATAGCCATCTCCAAATCCACTCGTGCGTATTGAGTTTTAACCATCCAAACACTTAATATACATCATATCAAAGTGATCCAGACCCCTGTTTTCTTCAATATTTTTATTATTTATTATTATTAATATTTTTATTATTATTAATAAAAATCCAAAAAATATTTTTATTATTTACAATTATATATTTTATTTTCTCTATAAAACAAAAAGACTAAAAACATTTTCTTAAACAAATTAATTTCTTTTTCTTAAATAATTAATATTTGGACTTAATTACTATTTTATTTTCTTTTTTTATTCAAAATTAATTTAGAACTTAGGTTTATTTTAATTAATTAATTTTCATATTATTTTTATTAAGTTAAAACGTTTTCACAAAAAAACCCTAAAATACATTTTTTAACTTAATATCCTTCTTAATTAATTTAGGTTTAAATTTTGTTTATTTTTCATTAATCATCTCACTTAATTCGGATAAAACCCCTTTTATAAAACCAACAAAAAATATTTTCTTTTTTCCATTTATATTCTTGCATTTTATATTCAATTTTATACAATATTCAATATGGTTGTAATAGGTAATTAAGTTTAATTTTCTTGCAATCCCCATTTGTAAATTTGTACACCCCCCTCCCCTAATGATGTAATAGCATAGTAATTTTAGTTTTCAAAATTTATCGTTTTATATAAATGCTAGTAATTAGGGTTTGTATGGAAAGAAAAAATCAACAAGTAGCAAACCCTAATTCAAGACAAAAAACAAAGCATGAAAATCAATACACTTGCACACAAGCACCCCTAGGGTAAATCCACTTGGTTGCCTTACAAAAATGACCATATTACGCATATGAAGTATCTTAGAAAAAGACAAGAAAAATACAAGATCATAGTCCCTCGATGACGCTATCAAAAGTTGCCTTTCAAAATGATCTTAGTCCCTAAAGAAAAGTGCTAAGATACCTTGCAACATTGCTAATCATGGTTATACGATGACCCACGCCCGTCCCTTTTACATCCAAAGATAGGGTTACTTACCAAATCAATGGTAAGATAACAATGTCAAAGGAGAAAGGAAATAAACATGAAAGGCTTTTGATTAGGTAGAATATTCCTAGTTACTTGCTCCATTTCAAAACAAAAATATGCTTGCTATTTTCAAAACAAACACTTACACTTCCAAAATAACTTTCAAAACTTGAAAATATTTTCAAAAAGATCAACACCTTTGTATACATTCTTACGAACAAGAATAATTACAAAAGTTTGCCTAAACAATGGCCTCTTTTCAAAAATACTTTTTAAAACCACACAAAGCACAATTTCAAACAAAAGCAAGTGATCTAGCAAGTAACTAAGAGCCCATGGAAAACCATAAATGAAAAGGGTGCTAATTCCTTCCCTTTTCATTACCCCCCGAACTCAAGAAACAATCTCAAAGGTCTTTCCTGTGCTTTTTCACCGTTCCTTTTGGATAAAAGAAAAGCCGGTGGCGACTCTTTCTAACTGCAACATTTGCGATCAAACGCAAAATACCCAAGTCAGTTCTCCCACCGCATCACACATGGTTTTGAGCTTTGTTCAGGTTTAACGGTTAATTTCAATAAAAGTAGGATCATAAGTGTTAACATAGAATCTATTTTTTTTTAAGATACCTAGGATTATATGTATTATGTTGTTAGCTATATTCCATTATATTTTCTAGGAATTCAAATCGGTTGTAATCCTAGAAGGGGCCCATCACGATCGTTGGTTTTAGCCAAGGTACAAAATAAACTGGTCTCTCGAAAAGGGAAAAATCTATCTCTTGGTGGCCGAGTCACCTTGCTGAACTCTGTTTTGAATGCCATCCCGCTTTTCACATTCTCGTTTTACAAAGCTCCAAAAGTTTTATTCAATGTGCATTTTTATGGAATGATAAAGAGAATACTAGGAGGATTAACTGGGTGTTGTGGTCGCCTATTTGTTTATAGAAACCAAATGGTGGGCTTGGAGTGAAGGATTATGATCTTTTTAATATAACTCTTTTGTGTAAATGAGAGTGGAGACTCTTGGTTAGAGATTATTCATTGTGGCATAGATTTCTTTCTTTCGAGTACGGGGATATCAAGAATGACATTTTCAATAGTTCGCGTTCCTATGTTAAATCTAATCATTTTTTATGGTGGAGGGATTTGTGATTGTTGTTGAATGTGTGCGGGGATGAGAATAGTTGGTTTCTTATGAGTATTTCTTACTATTTTGCCGGATTTTCAGCCCTCTTCTGAACCAGCCTGACTGGTTCATTTGGAGGAGTGTTGCTGGGGGATTTTCAGTGAAATCTGCTTTCGGAATATTGTATGGTTGCGGTGTCTTGTTTTCGATGAATAGCACAAGTTTGATGTCATCTTTAAAGGACGTTTAGAAATAAACTGTGCCTGCAAATATCCAAGTGTATGCGTGGAGGTTGCTCCATTATAGATTATAAACAAGGGATAAGCTTGCTAAAAGAGGAGTTATTTCGGAAGTCCATAATCTCATTTTCCCTTTATGTTTTGGTCCGAGTGAGAGTCACCACCATCTTTTTATTTCTTGCTGTGTTGCCAATAAGGTTTAGTTATCCATATTTGACTAGTTTGCGGTGGTTGGTAACTGTTCCGCTCCTACTATATATGATCATCTCTTGTTGTTTGCTTCTGTTTTTTTGAAGAGGATAAGGAAAAATATTAGGATTCTTATTTGGTTATCAATTGTCAGTGCCATTTGGTTAATTAGGAATGATACTCTAATTAATGAGGAGGTTGAAAGGGAGTCAGGAGATTGTTGTCGTAGCCAAAATGTTAGTTTAGGATTGGATTTGTGCTATATATTTTGGTCAGTTTTCTTGTTCTAAAGGTGACTGGATGTTCAATCTGTTTGTAAGGCGTTGAAAGAAACACGAGCAAGAGACAAAACAACATTGTACATGCTGTTCAGAGCAGTTGATGAATTAACTTTTAAAAAGATTGTTGGTTCTACTACGTCGAAGGAGGCATGGGACACGCTTGAAAAGGATTTTAGAGGATCTGGTAGAGTCAAGTAAGCTCGATAGCAAACTCTTCGAGGAGAAATGGAGAGAATGAAGATGAATGAGATAGAGTCCTGCAGATGGTGGAAAATCAACTCAATCGAAATGGAGAAGCAACGTCTGATGCTCGTATTGTTGAAAAGATTCTGAGATATTTGACAGATAAGTTTGAAAATATAGTATGTGCAATAGAAGAGACGAAAGACCTTTCAACAATTACTTTCGAAGAAGTCACTGGTTCGCTTGAGGCACATGAACAGCGCATAATAAAGAATAAGAAGGAGGCACTTGAGGATGCAGAACCCAACAGAGATGAAAAGGCACTTTTCTCTCAAAATTGGCGTGAGAGAAGACATGGTCGTGGAGGACGTAATGGTGGTCGAAGTTACCAAAATAAAAACTTTGACAGGGGACAACCAAGCCAACAAAACTGGCATGGCAGAGGACGTGGCTAGTGAGGTTGTAGATCAAATTACATCAACATTAAATATTACAAATGCAACAAACAGGGGCACTATGCGAAAGATTGTAACTCCTACAGTTGCTACAACTGTGGTAAAATGGTACATCTTGCAAAAGACTGTAGATCCAGAAGAAAGGTAGAAGAAACAACAAACCTTGCCCTAGAAACAGAATCGAATCAAGGATTTATGTTAATGACTCCAAAGGAAGCAAAAGAAGAAATGACACTATGTGGTACCTAGACTCAGGAGCAAGCAACCATATGTGTGTTTATAAGCATTTGTTCAAAGACATAAAGAAAATCGAAGACGATCATGTTTCGTTTGGAGATGCGTCGAAAGCAAGAGTCCAAGGAAAATGAACAATTTGATTCTTGCAGAAGAATTGTTTGATAGGATCAATCCAACACATGTACTATGTACCAAACCTCAAAGAAAATATTTTGAGTCTGCGAGAATTTACTGAAAAGGGATATTCGATTCTCATGGAAGATCTAAGCCTTCATTTAAAAGACAAGTCAGGACATCTGGTTGCTCAAGTCGAAATAGGGAGGAATCGAACGTATAAGTTGAATTTGAGAATCATTCGAGAAAAGTGTTTACTTGTCAATATCTAAGACCAAGCATTCTTGTGGCATCTTCGATTTGGTCATCTACACTAGGTTAGACTAAGGAGGTTAGCAAAGAAAAATATGGTGCATGGACTGCCAGATGTAGAATTCGAAGGAAAATTCTGTGAAGAATGTGTGTTTGGAAAACAGACGAAAACTTCATTCCCAAGGAAGGCAGAATATTAGGCCAAGAAAATTCTGGAATTGATCAACACTGACATATGTGGACCAATTACCCCAAAATCCTTCAGTTGAAAAAGGTACTTCATATCCTTCATTGATGATTTTTCAAGGAAAACTTGGGTGTACATTCTGAAAGAAAAATATGAAGCCTTCAAAGTATTCAAGAAGTTTAAGATAATGGTCAAAAAAGCAACAGACAAACACATTAAAGCCCTTCAATCAGACATAGGTGGGGAATATACTTCGACAAACTTTATGAAGTACTGTGATGAGAAAGGCATAAGAAGATTTCTGACTGCAGCTTACTCACCCCAACAAAATGGTGTAGCAGAAAGGAAGAATAGAACAGTCCTTGACATGGTTCGATCAATGCTGAAGAGAAAAAACATGTCGAAGGAGTTTTGGGTAGAAGCTGTGCAGTGGGCTATCTACGTTCAAAATAGATGTCCACATTAGAAGCTGGGAGATTTAACACCTCAAAAAGCTTGGAGTGGTCGAAAGCCAACTGTGTTTCACTTCAAAGTGTTTGGAAGTGTGGCTTATCCACATGTGCCTGATCAAAGGAGAACAAAGCTAGAAGTTAAGAGTCAGAAATACATACTCATTGGATATGACGAAAAAACTAAAGGTTACAGACTCTTCAATTCAATAAACGAAAAAGTGATAGTTAGTAGAGATGTTCGAGTAAACAAAGGAAGCAAATGGGACTGGGACAATTTGAATGAGGTTGTGGTCGAAGTACCAGATGCTATATCTAAAGACATTTCGACATATCCAGAAGAATCTGATGATGAAGAAGGACCCTCACAGCCCAGGTTGCGAAGCTTACAAGACTTGTATGAAAACATAGAAGAAGCACATCTTGTATCTTTATTGGCAGACACTGAAGATGTTAGCTTCGAAGAACTAATAAGAAACAAAAATTGGAAGGATGCTATGAATGAAGAAATTAAGGCCATCGAACAAAATGATACTTCGGAACTTGCTGAGTTACCAAAAGGAAGTCAAACAATTAGTGTAAAATGGGTGTTTAAGAAAAAGATAAATGCACAAGGTGAAATCGAATGATTCAAGGCGCGACTTTTGGCGAAAGGATACAGGCAGAAAGCAGGAATCGATTATGATAAAGTCTTCGCACCTGTTGGAGAATGGAGACTATTCGACTACTCATATCTCATGCTGCTCAACACAAATGGAAAATACATCAGATGGATGTCAATTCAGACTTTCGGAATGGCGTTCTAGAAGAAGAAGTTTACATCAAACAACCCCCTGGATTCATGAAAATTGAAAATGAAGGAAAGGTGCTAAAGCTGAAGAAGGCACTTTATGGGCTGAAGCATGCACCACGAGCATGGAACACTCGAATTGACACATACTTCAAGGAAAATAGATTTCAGCAATGTCCTTTCGAACATGCCTTGTATGTGAAAAAGAAAAAGGAGAAAATACTGCTTGTTTCTCTCTATGTTGATGATTTGATTTTCTTTGGCAAAAACAATCAGATGGTCGAAGAGTTCAAAGGCTCAATGACAAAAAAATTTGAGATGACTGACCTAGGCCTGATGAAATATTTTCTTGGTATTGAGGTTCAACTGGAAGAAACAGGAATCTTCATCTCACAAGAAAAGTATGCAAAAGATATCCTGAAAATATTTAAGATGGATAGCTGCAATCTTATTTCAACACCAATGGAGCGAGGAGAAAAGCTTTTTAAATTTGATGGGGGAGAGCGTGTCGAAGCAAACAAATTTCGAAGCTTGGTGGGAAGTCTTCGATACCTCACATGCACAAGGCCAAATCTCTCGTTGAGTGTTGGAATTGTGAGTCGCTTCGTAGAAGAACCAATTGTTTCATACTGGAAAGCTTTGAAGAGAATCCTTCGATACGTCTAAGGAACGATGTCACTTGGAATGTTCTATTCGAAAGAAGAAGAATACAAGTTAACTGGATACTCTGATAGCGACTGGTGTGGTGACATTGATGATCGAAAGAGCACTTCAGGCTATGTATTCTTCATGGGAAACACTACTTTCACCTGGATGTCAAGGGAGAAACCCATTGTAACTCTTTCGACCCTTGAAGCAGAATATATAGCAGTATCCTGGTTCGTATGGCATGCAATATGGCTGAGAAGACTGCTGAGCAAGATGGAATCGAAGCAGGAAGCTGCAACAATGATTCAATTTGACAACAGATCTGCAAACGAACTGGCGAAGAATCCATGCAACCATGACCGAAGAAAGCAAATTGATGTTCGATTCCATTTCATTTGAGAACATGTGAAGGATGGAAGCATCGAACTAAAGCACGTTGCAAGCAAAGATCAAGCAGCAGACATCCTCACAAAACCACTGTCGAAGGATCTTTTCGACAGAGGCAAGAAAATGCTAGGCATGATAAATCGAAAAAAATATTTGAATTTATGGGGGAGTTTTGTTGGTTAAATTCAATCAGTCTTGGGAAAATCGAAAGTCAGATTCCCTTGGGCAGGGGTAAAATTTATTCCATTAGGGACCTAGACATAGTTATTGATGTAATTCTTAATATTCTATCATATGACTCTATATAAATCACATTGCATCTCATTGTATAATTTAGTTGGACAAAATCTATAAAGAAGAGACAATTAAGATTCCATCTTCATTCTCTTTTATTTATTCAATAGAACCTACTATTAATTGCAAACATATTAATACACTGTGATAAGCACATCAACAACACAAAATATATCAAAGACAAATAAATAAAGGCAGAAACACAGTTAATACTGATCCATAATAATTATGTAACAAAAAATTGAATGAATTAATACCTTAATATATTTGAAAACACAACCACAAAATACATAAACATTTTCCAATTGAATTCACCCAACTAGTTAGTGGAATGTCATTCCTAACAAATTCAAATTCATAAGCTTTATTGCTCGAAGCTAGATTTACTGCATGATCTGACATATCATAATTATTCGGTTAAACGGGATTTGAATCTGATTGTCCATTCATGTTAATCTATGTCATAACGTGTCAAAGGTTAAACATATCAGATTTAGCCAAACCGAAACGAAATAGATCACACATTTTAAGCGTTTATGATCTTCATCGAACATCGACATGTTAATTATGTATGCTAAAAAGGGACATGTTAAACTTTGAAATTGAGAATAAATTTTAAAATACTTTAATGCTTGTCAGCATTATTATGTGGGAACCTTGGAAATATTTAACAGGACATGATTGTTGGTGCACAAAGAAGAGATGAAAGGCAAAAGGAATATATTTAATGATAGCTAAAAATAAGAAATAATAATTTACAATGAATTACATTCACCTACCTCACTAGGTTATTTATACACAAAATTAGGGTATAATAAAATCCTAAATATCCTTTAACAAAGATATAAAAAGATCTAAAAGGATATTCCTAAAATATAAATTAATATCTAAAAAAGATATTCCTAAAATATAAATTAATTATAACACCATCCATTAATTTATATTTACTCAAAACTGACAACACCAATTTCATCCCTCAAACTAAGAAATTGATCACTCTTGATAGCCTTTGTTAGAACATCTGCCAGCTGCTTCTGGGTGCTACAGTTCACAACTTCTAATATTCCGCTCTGAACTTGATTTCTCAGAAAGTGATACTTGGTCTCAATATGCTTGTTTCTCCCATGCAGCACTGGGTTCTTGGCAAGATTTATTACAAACTTATTATCAATCATCAGCTTCAGAGGTTTATTTACCTCAATCTTTAGATCTTTCAGCAAGTTTAGAATCCACACAGCTTGGCATGCAGTCAGAGCGCATGCAATATATTCAGCTTCACAGGTTGACAACGCAACAAGAGGTTGCTTCTTGGAACACCAAGAAATAGAACCTCCAAGAAATTTGAATAAGTACCCAGAAGTACTTCTTCTGTCAACTCTATCTCCACACCAATCAGAGTCTAAATAACTCAGAAGTTCTTATTCGATCTTTTTTCCAGAAGGAAATAACACTTCATACTTCAGAGTTCCCTTCACATACCTCAAATACCTGACAACAGCTTGGTAATTAGACCACTTTGGTCTACTCATAAATCTGCTTACCATTCCAACTACATAGCAAATATCAGGTCTGGTATTACAGAAATACCTCAGAGAACCAACTAACCATTTGAAGGTTGTAGCATCCACATCCTCTCCATCAGAATCAGATTCCAACTTTTGATTCGTATCAGCAGGTGTGATAGCAACTTTGCAATTATCTAGCTCAAATTTATTCAGAAGCTCAAGTTCATACTTCATCTGATGCAAAATGATTCCTTTCTCAGAGTACATAAATTCCATCCCTAGAAAGCAACTCATTTTCCCAAGATCTGTCATCTCAAATGCATTCATCAGAACTTTCTTGAGCTCAACTATCTCTTATTCAAAACTTCCTGTGAGTAATATGTCATCAACATACAAACATACCATAATCATATTACCTTCTGAAGTATATTGAACATAAATACCGTACTCCATCTCACACTTCTGAAACCCTTGTCCCATGAAAAAAGAATCAATATTCAAATTCCAAGCTCTTGGCGCTTGCTTCAATCCATACAAGGATTTGTGTAATTTGAACACTATCCCTTCCTGATTCTTTTTCTCAAATCCATGAGGTTGTGATATGTATACCTCTTCTTGTAATGGACCATTCAGAAATGCAGATTTTACATCTAAGTGCATCAGAGGCCAATTCATATTAGCAGTTATTGCAATCATAGGTCTGATTATTCATATCTCGCTACATGTGCAAACACTTTAGAGTAATCTAGCCCAGGCTTTTGTAGAAAGCTTCTTGCTACTAATCTTGCTTTGTGTTTGCCAATTGATCCATCTGGCTTTAGCTTCTGCTTGAAAACCCATCTGACGCTGATGGCTTTCTTGCCTTTTGGAAGTTCTGTCAACTTCTAAGTCTTGTTTCTATCTATAACATTAAGTTCTTATTTCATGGCCTTAAACCAGACTTGCTACTTAAAAGCCTCTTCCGTACTAACGAGTTTAAAGTCTACTAACATTGCATACTGAATATACTCTCCTTCGGAGTCTACTTCAGTGTCTTGCAACATGTCAAACTCTGCAAATATTCTTGGGATGCTTCTGACTCTTTGTTTCCTTTGAACTGGAACTTCAGAACCTTGGACACCAGAACTTTCCCTTTCAGAAGCACTTGCTTCAAAAATTGGACTTTCTCCAGAAACTTGACTGTCTTTAGAGTTAGATAGCCATCGGAGTCAGAGTTAGAATCATCTTCACCTTCTGAATCTTCTTCAGAGTCAGAGTCTTTACCAGCTTCAGAAACATGTGTTTCTGACTTTTCTTCAAGAGTTCTCTCATCAGAGTCAGGAAGAGACCTTTCCCAATTCCAGACTTCTGATTCTTCTACAATGACGTCTTTGTTAAACTCAAATCTGTTAGTTTATGGACAATAAAGTTTGTACGAGCCCGTACTGTGGTACCCCACCAGTAACATTACATTACTTCTATCATCCAGTTTCTGTCTTCTGGCTTCTGGGACATGTTTGTAACATACAGAACCAAAAACCTTCAAATGACTAACACTTTTCTTATCTCTAGTCCACTTCTGAACAAGAACTATTTCCTTCAATTTCTTCATTGGGCATCTTTTGAGCACATAACATGCAGTGGCAACAACTTCTCCCCACAGAGTACGAGGAAGCTTATTCTCTTTCATCATGATTACCATATCAAGCAAAGTATGATTTCTTCTTTCAGCAAGACCATTTTGTTGAGGAGTATACGGAGCAGTAACCTTATGCTCAATTCCATTCTCCTCACAGAACCTTCTGAATTTTGTGGAGTTATACTCACCACCACCATCAGTTCTAAGAATCTTCAGAGTCTGGCTACTCTGATTCTCAGTCTTCAGTCTGAACTTCTTGAATTTAGAAAACACCCCGTGTTTGAAATTTATGAGAGATAACCGTGTCATTCTGGTGAACTCACCAACGAATGATGAAAGTATTTATTCCCTCCCGTTGATGCTACTGGAAATGGACCGCACAAATCAGAATGCACTACACCTAAGGCATGCTTTGCTCTTGGAGCTACTTCTGATGCAAATGGTAATCTTGGTTGCTTCCCTTCCATGCACACCTTGCATGACTTCTCAGACTTATTGATTGTAGGAATTCCATGTACCAGATTCTTTAATTTCAGATGTCCTAAGCTTCTGAAATTCTAATGACCAAATCTTATGTGCCACGGCTCACCCTCCTTGACAACACTTGTTGCACTAAGGCATTTAGAGTCCGCAGTTCTAACATTCACCTTAAATATTTTGTTCCTTCCCTGTTCTGACTTCATAATCAACTTCTGATTACAGTAATACAACTTCAGAAGATTATCCTTCATGTTAACTGAAAAACCTTTCTCAACCAGTTGTCCCACACTCATCAAATTGATTTTCATGCCAGGTACATACCATACATTCTGGGTCACTGGTGCTTTCCCATTGTTTAGAATGATTCTGACAATTCCCATAACTTCTGCATTGAGGTATTTATCATCAGCACATCTGATCTTTATACTCTTCCTAGAATCAAAATCAACCAACCATTTCTTATTTCCAGTAAGATGGTTTGAACACCCTGTGTCCATATACCACCATTCTGATGAATTCATATTATCAGATTTAGAAGCCAACAATAGCACAGGTTCATCACCAGACTCTCCTCTGGCTATATTTGCTTCTTCTGACTTCCTTTCTTTGTTTGACCAACAATCTTTGGCATAGTGACCAAATTTCTTGCAACAGTAACACTAAATATTCTTCTTTTCAGACTTATCCTTTTCCTTTTGGACATTCTTCTGCCTATCAGAGTTTTAAGCTTCTGACCTTTGACCACCATTATTTTTCTTCCTGACTTCTGACCAAGTCTGCTTCTGATACTTCTTACCATAAATTACTTTCATATCCTACTGCTCTACTTCCCTCTCAGAGGTTCTCGCAGTCATACGCAACTCATGCGCCTCTAGATTACTTTGCCGCTCTTCAACTCTCATGGTGCTCAGATCTTTGGAATGTTCAATTGCTACCACAGTGTAATCAAACTGAGAAGTTAAAGATCTCAAGATCTTCCCAATGATTTCTTGTTCAGAAAGGGTTTCTCTACAAGCTTTTATCTCATTAGTGATAAGAATCACTTTAGAGATGTACTCAGAAACTTTCTCGTTGTCCTTCATGTTGAGATTCTCATATTGCTTTCTGAGAGACTGAAGCTTCACCTTCTTCACTGATGCGTCACCATCGTAACATTTGACCAGTGTGTCCCACCCAACCTTTGCTTTTTCAGAATCAGCAATCTTCTCAAACACATTCGCATTCAAACATTGATGGATGTAGAACAACGCCTTCTGATCTTTCTTTCTTAGTGCCTTCTGTGTCATCTTTTGTGCCTCTGTTGCGTCTGCTTCTAACAGATCATAGCCATCGGTGACAAGATCTAACACATCTTGAGAACCAAACAACACGCGCATCTAGATCTTCCAACGATTCTAGTTTTTGCCATAAAAACAGGAAGCTTGGAATGGATATCGTCGTCGTTTCCATTCATCTTCTACCTTGTGTAATTTACGCAGAAACTCAATAAAGCAGTGTTTCCCAAATTAAACAGATTCAGAATATTGTAATTCTCAATCACACATAAAAGAGATGAAAGGAAAAAGAAATATATTTAATGACAGCTAATAAAAAGGAATAATAATTTACAACGAATTACATTGACCTACCTCATATGTTATATATACACAAAATTAGGGTATAATAAAATCCTAAATATCCTCCAACAAAGATATAAAAAGATCTAAACAAATATTCTTAAAATATAAATTAATATCTAAAAAGATATTCCTAAAATATAAATTAATTCTAACAATGTTAAAATTATTAAATTTAACTTTATTGACTTTTAAAACATTTTACAAGGGCCTCAGCAGATACTTAAGAGACAAATGTAAGTGATTCAAAAAGTGAAGAAAACTCAAATCAAGACATAATTCAGATGGAAGAAAACATCACTCAATTAAGAAGCATAACAATTCAGTATAACATGAGAGTCATACACATAATGCACATCTAGGGCAAGAAGAGTCATCAAACTAAAAAAATAACATAAAATATGCACAAGCAAACACAACATATCTAGAAAACTTAAGCACATTAGTTTACAGATACAATCCAAACTCACATGACGAAGGGGATTTAAATCGAAACTTCGTTGAGGGCATTACATGCTAGGAATTCCAAATAGTAATAATAAAAGCAGTTTGTTATAGAAAATAATCTAAATTATTTTATAACTCAAATTAGTTTTCACCTGGCAGCAGAAGCTTCATTGACCAAAGCAAATTTGATCAGCTCTTCGCTTTTGCATACTTACAACTTCTGATTTTGTGAGTCAGGAAATTTGTAAAACCACCAAATCAAAATTAGTTTTCATGTCTAAATCTTCAAATGAGACAATATGAATTATGGTTTCATAGAACTAAAATGTTCTATACCTCTATCTAATGCATGGTTATGACTATAGGATACGGGTAGAGATCGTTATCCGCTACAAGGTACGTTACTTGAGATCATGGCCTCGGAGTTGGACCACCATGTTGTTACTACCAGATAGGTATAACGCCATAATATTGCTATCGTGCATGAGTTACGGAGGTCGTCCTTCTCGATGGATGTGGAACAATGTTAATCTAGAACTCAAGGTAGAATTATGATTTGGTACTCGTGGGACGCGGATCCAGATTCTTATAAGTTAGGCGTGATAAGAATCCATATGTCGCGCTCGATAGTGGAGAATTATCCAAGGAGGCGATAGTGGGATAGTTTAAGTTTCGATACTATGTGTGATACGGTGGGAGAACTGACTTGAGGTTTTGCGTTTGTGCTCGCAAATGTTTTGGTTTAGCAAGAGTCGCCACCGACTTTTTATTTTATCCTAAGGAAAGGTCAAAAAGCACAGGAAACACCTTTGAGATGTTTTCTTGGGTTCGGGGAGTAGATTATGAAAAGGGAAGGTGCAAGCACCCTTTTCATCCATGGTTATCCATGGGCTCTTAGTTACTTGTTTAGATCACTTGCTTTTACTTTTCAATTGTTTGAAATGGTGCTTTGTGTGTGGTTTTAAAAGATGTTTTGAAAAGAGGCCATCGTTGTGGCGACCTTTGTAATGATTCTTGTTTGAATGTATACAAAGATGTATTTGTCTTTTGAAAAGATTTCAATGTTTGAAAGTTTGATTTTGGGAAATGTTTTGAAATTGTGTTGTGAAGTGTGTTTGAAAATAGCAAGGATGTTTTTGCAAGCTTTGATCAAGTAACTAAGAGTTATCTACCCTATTTTACTCAAAGATCTTTCCTATATGTTTTTAACCCTTTTGACATTGTTATTTCACCATTGTATTTGGTGAACAACCTTGTGTTAGGATGTTTAACGGGACAGGCGCGGGTCATCGTATAGACCATGATGGCAATTGTGTTAAGTATCTTTGGAATTTTTTTGAGGGACTTGATCATTTTGTTTAGGCAACCAAGATAGCGTCATCGAGGGACTATGATCTTTTGTTTTATTTTTGTTTTGCCAAAGTACCCAACATGCATAACATGACCCATTTTAAAGCAACAAGTGCATGTAACCCTAAGGGTGCAAGTGTGCATTGTGTATTGATTTTCATGCATTTTTGTCTTTGCATTAGGTCAAGCTACTTGTTAATTTTGGATTTTTGCATACAAACCCTAATCTCTAATCATGGCATAATTGAAAGCGTAAAGTACGAGAATTAAAAGTCTAAGCTATTACAACATGATTATGGAATGGGGGTACAATCTTTGAATGGGGGTGTATTTGTCAAGAAATAAAAACCCTAGTTTACTATTACATCCAAATTGAATACAATGGCATAAATATTAAATGGACAATATTTTAATAAATAAATTAAATAAATATACAACAAGTATGAATATGTAAAAAAAGTTTTTGTTCATTTCTATGTATGTAAAAATATTTAATGTAAGAAAGAAAGAGATAAAATAAAAAGATTAATTTTATTAGGCTAAGGGTAAAACCCTAATTTTCTTTAAGAAAATAAATACATTATATTATTTATATATACAATAAAATAAAATAATATATACAAAAATAAAATATATTTAGAAAAAAGTATTTTTTAAGTATATTTAATAATAAAAAATAAAAGTGTAGTATTTTTATATTCTTATTCTAATAAAATAAAAAGTATATATATATATATATATATATATATATATATATATATATATATATATATATATATATATATATATATATATATATATATATATATATATATATATATATATATATATATATATATATTAAATATGTACAATAAAATATATACAAAAATATAAATATATTTAGAATAATATTTAGTGTGGATAAGAATAAAGAATAAAAATAAAAGTATAATTTATATATTATTTTTAAGTATTCAATAAATAAAATAAAAGTATATAATCAATAAATTAATTTTATGTTAGTAAAATGAAAATAAAATACAAAATTAATGTGAAAATTTTATAAAAAATATTTTTGAGTATTTTTTATATTTGGAAATAAAAAAATAAAATCAGAAATGAAAATAAAACACAAAAATATAAAATATAAAGAAATTGGGCCAGGGGTGCAAAAAGTAAAAGGGGGTGTCAATAGTGAGCCAGTACCAAGCCCAGCCCACCACTTCATCTTCAACCTCTGTCCTTCACAAAACGCGCGCGCCTGTTACCAAACCTGGACATCCTGTATACGAGCTCTATTGCAAAAACATATAACATCAAAGTTGTAGAGCATTTCAAGACGAATCTAACCATATAAAAAACTAATCCTAACTCTCAAAGACCAGAGAGAATTTCTCTGGCCCTAAAATCTAACCTAATTTTTTCAGTATGTTCATGGATCAAATTCTCTTAGCATGCTTAATATAAATGAAAATTGAGCATATGTACAGCTTCATGGCAATGAATACTACATTTATTATTCACAGACCTAAGGCTAAATGTTCCTAAATAGAGAGATAGGAAGTTGACAAAAACCTGTTTCAGCTGACTTCGTGTAGGGTAATGTGGAGCTTTTCAACAAGGCTTGAGATATCTGGGAGCTTGCTTGAACTTCACTTGACCTTCTCCAATGTCTAGCTTGCCTTGAATGTACTTGAATCAACCTACAGAACTCAACCTGCACAAGCTCAAAATGAAAATGGAAAACCCTATAAATGGAGTTACAGTTGGTGTTTGAGGTTTGGGATAGCTTGGATGGATTGAATGGAAGGTGTTTGAACCAACTTAGGGCAAAACGCACAAGCAAAATGTGCTATGGAGGTCAAGTTGCAGGTTCTGCCCTGTTTTGCCAATGGAAGGTGATTTCTGGCTATGGGATGTTTGAGGGCTTAAGAGGTTGTGTTTCTGGCTCATAGGGATGTGAGAAAGATGTTTCAAAAGCTTGCACACGTTTTTTTTGGCTGATGTTCAAGTTCTCATGTTTTGGACATGTTTCTTATTTTTGAAGCAAAATGTGGGAAATGATTGAAACAGGCCTGTACAGGCTATCCTTATGCTTGCACACTTTGCCTTTGGCCCCTCCAACTTGTAGATTTGACTTGCTGTATGAGATATGGATCAATGCTCAAGGGATTCAGTTTTGACATAAAGCACATTTAAGCAAAAATGGAAATGTACCTTTTTCTACTTAGGGATTAATTTTGTGTACAATATCCTAATGACCAAAACAATGCCTTAGACCAATGGATTTGCATTAAATTATTGAGTGTGAAATGGTTTAGAGGCCTGTAAACTAGTGCAAAGCATGCTGACTTAAAATTGCAACTTGTATGAACATGAACATGCCATGGATGAATAGTGAGTTTTTGCCAATTTCAAGCCTTCGATTCTCCCTAACAACAAATGAGTTTGGGGACTTATTGGACATTTTGAAAAGCTTGTAACATGCTCTACAATCCATATTTGAAATGAAAATTGAGATTCCAAGTGGAACTATGTGAAAAATTTCCATGAAGATAGGTTAAAATCCTGCCTAAACTAGGGCAAGATTTCACAATGTTAAAAGTTTTAGGGACCCTTGTTCCAAAAATCATAACTTGAGACCCAAGCTTCTTTTGAGAAAACTTTGTGAATCAAAGTTGTAGACTTTGTGGAGTACTACAACTTTCATGTTGGAAGTTTTGTTTGAATCCAATTGCAACATGGTGAGAATGTTGGGCAAAGTTAGGAAAAATTAAGAAAATTTCATAACTTAGAAAAATTCTAAGTTATGAAAATTTTCAACTTTAAACCCTAATTTGCAAAAATGGGTTTCTTGATGAACAAGTTTCATGTTTTGACACATATTTATGAAAAATGACCCTTGGCACTTGATTTTGAACAAAAAGTCAAAGTTTGACTTTTCAGTGTACAGTCAAATTTTGATCAATTGACTGAAAAATTCATCTGTAAATCCAATGCAATTGAGATCTTTTGAACTTGTTGAATAGGTCAATATGATGACATTGAGTCCTTGAGTCCATGGTTGAACCCAATTTTCCATTGGCTAGGCCAAAAATCAGAAATTGCCTTTGTACAGTCAAAACCCTAAAAATGACCATTTTGCCCTTTTGGTGATCTGATCAAATTTCTTGTGGACTTGTGGTCCAAACTTGATCAAATGGTTCATATGAGTTCATAATGTTGATGTGGGTCAAAATTCATGAGGTTTGACTGTAAATTGGCCATAATTGATTTTTTCCCCAATATACTGGGCAAAAATTTGATTCAAGGCTTGAAACATGGTATGGTCAAACTTATGAGTCCAACATGAAGTATGAAAGTCACTTTGAGCATTATAAGTCCAAAATTCTCTGTGCAAACTCAAACCCTAATTTAGGTCAATAGTGCAAGGAGATGTCTTGAGCAGAGCGAACCCTAGCTTGGTCTTGAGTTCAAAGAGCCTTGTGATGAGAAATGTTGATAAAATGAGAGAGAAAATTTTGGGGTACAACACTATGCTTATGAGGACTCTGAGTGGTTATGGCTGCATGGGTGCTATCAGATGATACCTTGTAGATATTTCTTGTTCCGAGAAGTGTTAAGTGGGTAATTATCTATGAATGCCTATGGTGGAACTATTGTGTGATCATCGTGTCCTGGACAGTACAAAGTATCACTATTCCTTAATGTTGGCAACCAATTTTAGAATAGATACATTATATCTTGGGTTACACCAATGAGAGATGTGTCTAGAGGAGTATCTATAGATTCTTAAAAGTGAAGCAATGTCAATCTATGTAAGCAAAGACACGTTGGCTTTGGAGTGCCGAAAAATTTCAAAATGGAATGTTCGAGGCATGGAGTATTATTATTTGAATTATAGTTACACTCTAGACATTATAAATGTTGCAATGGGGAATGCAACCGAGGAAGTGAGTTTAGTGACAGTTTCAGAAACAACGAGGCATGGTAATGAGACGCTCCTAGAAGCTTCAAGTAAGAAACTGAATTTACATTCGAGTAAGAGGGATCCTGAGATTGTGCGTGTATGAGACTGCAAGGTTGAAGGAAGACGTAAAAGGATTGGTAGTTACTAAAGGTGTGAAGAAAACGCAAGAAAGGCAGGTTTGGAAACATAAACTCTAAAGCATAAGCATAAGTAAAGAACATGTGATATATCCTGGTTCACTTGAGAAGCGCCTAAGCTAGTCCACGCCACCATACCAAGGTGATTTCTCCTTGAATTCAAGGACTTAATCCACTATTTGGAATGCGGCTTCAGGAAAAAGTTCGGGACCACATGGTTTTTCAATGGAATTTTTTAAAGTTTGCTGGGATATTATAAAGCTTGATTTATTTCATTGTATTTATGAATTGCTTACCTAAGCTCACCTTCCTAAAGCTATTTCGACAACTTTTATCTTTCGTATTCCCAAGTGCCAGAATCTGCAGGATGTCTCTGATTATTGGTATATTTGTCTTATTAGTAGTGTCTACAAGACTATTTATAAATTGTTGTCAAAAAGGCTTAAGGATGTTTTGAACAAGCTTTTTTCTAGTAATCAGCCCGCCTTTGATCCAAATAGAGGGTTTCATGATGGTGTTTTGGTCCTAAATGTAGTGGTTGACTATGCTTAGAGGAAAAATAAAGGTTTATTTCTCTTTAAGGTTGATTTAGAGAAGGCTTTTGATTCCATTTCATGGGATTACCTTCTATATATTCTTAAAAGAATGATGTTTGGTTCTAAATGGTGTGATTAGGTAAAGGCTTGTGTGTATTTTGCTTCTTTCTCAATTTTGACCAATGGTAGCCCAACCATCGATTTTTAAGCTGGAAGGGGACTTCTCCAAGGGGAACCTCTTTCTCCGTTTCTCTTCATTATGGTGGCTGAAGGTCTAGAAGGTTTATTGCGGAATGCGTGTTGTCTCGACTACTTCCATCTTTTCTAATTGGGTGTTAATCTTCATATTGATCTTCTTCAGTTTGATGACGATACTATGCTTGTGGGAAAACCTTAATGGGATAATTTAGGGTCTCTTAAAACTTTGTTACATGGTTTTGAACTTTGTTCAGGTTTAACGGTTAATTTCAATAAAAGTAGGATCATAAGTGTTAACATGGACTCTGTTATTTTTCAAGATGCCTAGGATTATATGTCTTATGTTGTTAGCTATATTCCATTATCTTTTCTAGGAATTCAAATTGGTTGTAATCCTATAAGGCTCTCATCATGGTCGTTGGTTTTGGCCAAGGTACAAAATAAA
Organism: Vicia faba; assembly: GCA_948472305.1. Lineage (NCBI taxonomy): Eukaryota > Viridiplantae > Streptophyta > Magnoliopsida > Fabales > Fabaceae > Vicia > Vicia faba. The sequence continues at coordinate 537,390,790 of OX451735.1, read as the reverse complement.
CTAGTCTCTCGAAAAGGGAAAAATCTATCTCTTGGTGGTCGAGTCACCTTGCTGAACTCTATTTTGAATGCCATCCCGCTTTTTACATTCTCGTTTTACAAAGCTCCAAAAGTTTTTATTTAATGTGCATTTTTATGGAATGGTAAAGAGAATACTAGGAGGATTAACTGGGTGTCGTGGTCGCCTATTTGTTTACAAAAACTAAAAGGTGGACTTGGAGTGAAGGATTATGATATTTTTAATATAACTCTTTTGTGTAAATGAGAGTGGGGAGTCTTGGTTAGAGATTATTCATTGTGGCATAGATTTCTTTCTTTCGAGTACGGGGATATCAAGAATGACATTTGCAATAATTCGCGTTCCTATGTTAAATCTAATCATTTGTTGTGGTGGATGGATTTGTAATTGTTGTTGAATGTGTGGGGGGCTGAGAATAGTTGGTTTAATATGAGTATTTCTTACTATTTTGCAGGATTTTCAGCCTCTTCTGAACCAGCCTGACTGGTTCATTTGGAGGAGTGTTGCTGGCGGATTTTCAGTGAAATCTGCTTTCGGAAGATTGTATGGTTGCGTTGTCTTGTTTTCAATTTATAGCACAAGTTTGATGTCATATTTAACGGGCGTTTGGAAATAAATTGTGCCTGCAAATATCCAAGTGTTTGCGTGGAGGTTGATCCATTATAGATTACAAACAAGGGATGAGCTTGCTAAAAGAGGAGTTATTTCGGAAGTCCATAATCTCGCTTTCCCTTTATGTTTTGGTCCGAGTTAGAGTCACCACCATCTTTTTATTTCTTGCTGTTTTGCCAATAAGGTTTAGTTATCCATATTTGACTGGTTTGTGGTGGTTGGTATCTGTTTCACTCCTACTATATATGACCATCTCTTGTTGTTTGCTTCTGTTTTTTCAAAGAGGACAAGGAAAAATTGTAGGATTCTTATTTAATTATCAGTTGTCAGTGCCATTTGGTTAATTAGGCCTTATGATTACAATGGAAGACAATTATGACTTTGGTTAAATCTTAATTTACCCCCATTTTATATAGAGATTTCTTTTATATTTGTGATTATAATACTAAAATAACATGTATGTAATATTATGGTCATCACTATATTAGTAATATGTAAGACAAGACAATGTAGCTATGTAATGCACTTTATTCTGATGAACCCGTTTATGTGATGATTTTTAATATACTAGCAATGCTATTTATATACATGAACACCGTATAACATATAAGCATATTGAGTATGTCTGAAATCAAAAATCTAAATTATGAAATCTAAATTAGAGATAAATCAAGTGCATTAAATTAATAACTACAATATGTGTTCATAATATCCACATACAGCTGACACATTCTGTAATGCAGGGATATCCAAATAAGAGCCATTATAAGCTATTAAATAGTAAGATATCCCAATCTTACAACCTTAAACACATGTAATAGATGTTGATTAAATTCAATCAGTTTTGGGAAAAACAAAAGTCAGATTCTTTTGGGTAGGGGGAAAATTTATTCCATTAGGGACCGAGACATAATTATTGTTGTAACTCTTAATATTATATCATATGACTCTATATAAATCACATTGCATCTCATTGTATAATTTAGTTGGACAAAATCTATAAAGAAGAGACAGTTAACAGTCCACTCTCATTCTCCTTTATTTCTTCAAATTGGTATCAGAGCGCATGGCAAATATGATGGGTCAGATGCCACTGCCACAACTTTCGAAGTCGAACTATGAAAACTGGAGCATCCAGATGAAGGCGCTGCTAGTATCATTAGATGTATAGGAAGTGACTAACGATGGGTTTGAAGAACCATCAAATACGACGACGACATACACAACTGCTCAGAATAAGGCATTGAAAGAAACGCGCGCAAGAGATAAAATAGGATTGTACATGCTGTTCAGAGCAGTTGATGAATCAACTTTTGAAAAGATTGTTGGTTCGACTACGTTGAAGGAGGCGTGGGACACGCTTGGAAAGGCTTTCAGAGGAGCTGATAGAGTCAAGCAAGTTCGCTTGCAAACTCTGCGAGGAGAAATTGAGAGAATGAAGATGAAGGAGACAGAGTCCGAATCAGACTACATTACTCGTGTGCAGACGGTGGCAAATCAACTCAATCGAAATGGAGAAGCAACGTCTGATGCTCGTATTATCGAAAAGATTCTGAGATCTTTGATAGACATGTTTGAATATATAATATGCGCAATAGAAGAGGTGAAAGACCTTTCAACAATCACTGTCGAAGAAGTCGCTGGTTCGCTTGAGGCACATGAACAACGCAAAATAAAGAAGAATGAGGAGGCACTTGAGGATGCAGAACCCAACATAGATGAAAAGGCACCTTTCTCTCAAAATTGGCGTGGGAGAGGACATGGTCGTGGAGGACGTAATGGTGGTCGAAGTTACCAAAATAACAACTTCGACATGGGACAATCAAGCCAACAAAATTGGCGTGGCAGAGGACGTGGCCAGAGTGGTGGTAGATCGAATTACAACAACATTAAATGTTACAAATGCAACAAACAGGGGAACTATGCGAAAGATTGCAACTCCTACAGTTGCTACAACTGTGGTAAAACGGGACATCTTGCAAAAGACTGTCGATCCAAAGGAAAGGTAGCAGAAACAACAAACCTTTCCCTATAAATAGAATCGAATGAAGGATTTTTATTAATGACTCAAAAGGAAGCATAAGTAGAAAATGACACTATGTGGTACCTAGACTCAGGAGCAAGCAACCATATGTATGGTCATAAGCATTTGTTCAAAGATATAAATAAAATTGAAGACGATCATGTTTCGTTTGGAGATGCGTCGAAAGTAAGAGTCGAATGAAAATGAACAATTTGCTTCTTGCAGATGAATGGTTTGATAGGATCAATCCAAGACGTGTACTATGTACCAAACCTCAAAGCAAATATTTTGAGTCTGGGACAACTCACTGAAAAGGGCTATTCGATTCTCATGGAAGATGGAAGCCTGCATTTAAAAGACAAGTCAGGACATTTGGTTGCTCAAGTCGAAATGGGGAGGAATCGAATGTATAAGTTGAATTTGAGAATCATTCGAGAAAAGTGTTTACATGTCAATATCGAAGACCAAGCATTCTTGTGGCATCTTTGATTTGGTCATCTACACCAGGCTGGACTAAGGAGGTTAACAAATAAAAATATGGTGCATGGACTACAAAATGTAGAATTCGAAGGAAAATTCTGTGAAGAATGTGTGTTTGGCAAACAAACAAAAACTTCATTCCCAAGGAAGGAAGAATATCAGGCCAAGAAAATTCTGGAATTGATCCACGCTAACATATGTGGACCAATTACCCCAAAATCCTTCAGTGGCAAAAGGTAATTCATATCCTTCATTGATGATTTTTCAAGGAAAACTTGGGTGTACTTTCTGAAAGAAAAATCTGAAGCCTTCGAAGTATTCAAGAAGTTTAAGATAATGGTTAAAAAAGAAACAGACAAACACATCAAAGCCATTCGATCATATAGATGTGGGGAATATACTTCGACAACCTTTATGAAGTACTGTGAAGAGCAAGGCATTAGAAGATTTCTGAATGGAGCTTACTCACCCCAACAAAATGGTGTAGCGGATAGGAAGAATCGAACATTCCTTGACATGGTTCGATCAATGTTGAAGAGAAAAAACATGTTGAAGGAGTTTTGGGCAGAAGCTGTACAATGTTCTATCTACGTTCAAAACAGATGTCCACATTCGAAGCTGGGAGATTTAACACCTCAAGAAGCTTGGAGTGGTCGAAAGCCAACTATGTCTCACTTCAAAGTGTTTGGAAGTGTGGCTTATGTACATGTGCCTGATCAAAGGAGAACAAAGCTGCAAGATAAGAGTCAGAAATACATACTTATTGGGTATGACAAAAAAATGAAAGGTTACAGACTCTTCGATTTAATAAACAAAAAGGTGATAGTCATTAGAGATGTTCGAGTAAACGAAGGAAGTAAATGGGACTGGGACAATTTGAATGAGGTTGGGGTCGAAGTAGCAGATGCTATATCGAAAGACACTTCGACAGATCCAGAAAACTATGATGATGAAGAAGACCATCACAGCCCAGGTTGCGAAGCTTACAAGACTTGTATGAAAACACAGAAGAAGTACATCTTGTATGTTTATTGGCAGACACTGAATATCTTAGCTTTGAGGAAGCAATAAGAAAAAAAATTGGAAGGATGCTATGAATGAAGAAATTAAGGCCATCGAACAAAATGATACTTGGGAACTTGCTGAGTTACCAAAAGGAAGTCAAACAATTGGTGTAAAATGGGTGTTTAAGAAAAAAGATAAATGCACAAGGTGAAATCGAAAGATTCAAGGCGCGACTTGTGGCGAAAGGATACAGGCAGAAAGCAAGAATCGATTATGATTAAGTCTTCGCACCTTTTACGAGAATGGAGACTATTAGACTGCTCATATCTCATGTTGCTCAACACAAATGGAAAATACATCAGATGGATGTAAAGTCATCCTTTCTGAATGGCGTGCTCGAAGAAGAAGTTTACATTGAACAACCCTCTGGATTCATGAAAATTGAAAATGAAGGAAAGGTGCTAAAGCTGAAGAAGGCACTTTATAGGCTGAAGCAGGCACCACGAGCATGGAACACTCGAATTGACACATACTTCAAGGAAAATGGATTTCAGCAATGTCCTTTCGAACATGCCTTGTATGTGAAAAAGAAAAAGGAGAAAGTATTGCTTATTGCTCTCTATGTTGATGATTTGATTTTCTTGGGGAACAACAATCAGATGGTTGAAGAGTTCAAAGTCTCAATGACATAATAATTTGAGATGACTAACCTAGGCCTAATGAAATATTTTCTTGGTCTTGAGGTTCAACAGGAAGAAACAGAAATCTTCATTTAACAAGAAAAGTATGCGACAGATATCCTGAAAAGATTTAAGATGGATAGTTGGAATCCCATTTCGACACCAATAGAGCCAGGAGCAAAGCTTTCGAAATTTGATGGGGGAGAGCGTGTCAAAGCAAACAAATTTTGAAGCTTGGTGGGAAGTCTTCGATACCTCACATGCACAAGGCCAGATCTCTTGTTTAGTGTTGGAATTGTGAGTCGCTTCGTAGAAGAACCAGTTGTTGCAAACTGGAAAGCTTTGAAGAGAATCCTTCGATACATCCAAGGAACTGTGTCACTTGGAATGTTCTATTCGAAAGAAGAAGAATACAAGTTAACTGGCTACTCTGATAGCGACTGGTGTGGTGACATTGATGATCAAAAGAGCACTTCAGGCTATGTATTCTTCACGGGAAACACTGCTTTCACCTAGTTGTCAAGGAAGCAACCCATTGTAACTCTTTCGACCTTTGAAGTAGAATATATAGAAGTATCCTAGTGCGTATGCCATCCAATATGGCTAAGAAGATTGTTGAGCAAGGTGGAATCGAAGCAGGAAGTTGCAACAATGATTCGAGTTGACAACAAATCTACAATCGAACTGGAGAAGAATCCAGTCAACCATGAACGAAGCAAGGACATTGATGTTCGATTCCATTTCATTCGAGAACATGTGAAGGATGGAAGCATCGAACTAAAGCACGTTGCAAGCAAAGATCAAGAAACAGACATCCTCACAAAACCACTATCGAAGGGGCTTTTCGACAGAGGCAAGAAAATACTAGGCATGATGAATCGAAAAAAATATTTGAATTTATGGGGGAGTTTTATTGGTTAAATTCAATCAGTCTTGGGAAAATAAAAAGTCAGATTCCCTTGGGCAGGGGGGAAATTTATTCCATTAGGGACCTAGACATAGTTATTGCTGTAACTCTTAATATTCTATCATGTGACTCTATATAAACCACATTGCATCTTATTGTATACTTTAGTTGGACAAAATCTATAAAGAAGAGACAATTATCAGTCCACTCTCATTCTCTTTTATTTCTTCAATAGAACCTACGATTGATTGCAAACAAATTAATACATCGTGATAAGCACATCAATAACACAAAATATATCACAGACAAATAAATAGAGTCAGAAACACAGTTAATACTGATCCACAATAATTATGTAACAAAAAATTGAATGAATTAATACCCCAATATATTTGAAAACACAACCACAAAATACATAAACTATTTCCAATTGAATTCACCCAACTAGTTGGTTGGGTGAATTTCATTCCTAACAAATTCAAATTCATAAGCTTTATTGCTCGAAGCTAGATTTACTGCATGTTTTGACATATCACAATTATACGGTTAAACGAGATTTGAATTTGATTGTCCATTCATGTTAATCTAGGTCATAACGTGTCAAAGGTTAAACAGGCCAGATTTAGCCAAACCGGAACAAAATAGATCACACATTTCAAGCATTTACGATTTTCATCGACACATCGACATGTTAATTATGTATGCTAAATAGGGACATGTTAAACTTTGAAATTGAGAGTAAATTTTAAAATACTTTAATGCTTATCAGCATTATTATGTGGGAACATTGATAATGTTTAACAAGACATGATTGTTAGTGCACAAAGAAGAGATGAAAGAAAAAAGGAATATATTTAATGATAGCTAAAAATAAGAAATAATGATTTACAGTGAATTACATTCACCTACCTCACTAGGTTATTTATACACAAAATTAGGGTATAATAAAATCCTAAATATCATTTAACAAAGATATAAAAAGATATAAAAAAATATTCCTAAAATTTATATTTACCCAAAACTGACAACACCAATTTCATCCCTCAAACTAAGAAATTGATGAATCTTGATAGCTTTTGTTAAAACATCTTCCAGCTACTTCTGGGTGCTACAGTGCATAACTTCTAATATTCCGCTCTGAACTTGATTTCTCAGAAAGTGATACTTGGTCTCAATATGCTTACTTCTCCTATGAAGCACTGGGTTCTTGGCAAGATTTATTGGAAACTTGTTATTAATAATTAGCTTCAGAGGTTTATTTACCTCAATCTTTAGATCTTTGAGCAAGTTTAGAATCCACACAGCTTGGCATGCAGTCAGAGCGCCTGCAATATATTCAGCTTCACAGGTTGACAGCGCAACAGGAGGTTGCTTCTAGGAACACCAAGAAATAGAACCTCCCAGACATTTGAATAAGTATCCAGAAGTACTTCTTCTGTCAACTCTATCTCCACACCAATCAGAGTCTGAATAACTCAGAGATTCTGATTCGATCTTTCTTCCAGACGAAAATAACACTTCATACTTTAGAGTTCCCTTCACATACCTCAGATTCCTGACAGCAGCTTCGTAATGAGACCACTTTGGTCTACTCATAAATCTGCTTACCATTCCAACTGTATGGCATATGTCAGGTCTGGTATTACACAAATACCTCAGAGAACCAACTAACTGTTTGAAGGTTGTAGCATCCATATCCTCTCCATCAGAATCAGATTCCAACTTCTGATTCGTATCAGAAGGTGTGATAGAAACTTTACAATTGTCTAGCTCAAATCTCTTCAGAAGCTCAAGTTCATACTTCATCTGATGCAAAATGATTCCTTTCTCAGAGTACATAAATTCCATCCCTAGAAAGAAACTCATTTTCCCAAGATCTATCATCTCAAATGCATTCATCAGAACTTTCTTGATCTCAACTATCTCTTATTCAAAACTTCCTGTGTGTAATATGCATCAACATACAAACAGAACATAATCATATTAACTTCTAAAGTATGTTGAACATAAACACCATACTCCATCTCACACTTCTAAAACCCTTGTCCCGTGAAAAAAGAATCAATCTTCAAATTCCAAGCTCTTGGCGCTTGCTTCAATCCATACACGACTTTGTGTAATTTGAACATCGTCCATTCCTGATACTTTTTCTCAAATCCAATAGGTTGTGATACGTATACCTCTTCTTGTAATGGACCATTCAAAAATGCAGATTTTACATCTAAGTGCATCAGAGGCCAATTCCTGTTATCAGATATTGCAATCATAAATCTGATTATTTCATATCTCGCTACAGGTGCAAACACTTCAGAGTAATCTAGCCCATGCTTCTGTAGAAAGCATCTTGCTACTAATCCTTCTTTGTGTTTGCCAATTGATCCATCTGGCTTTAGATTCTTCTTGAAAACCCATCTGACGTTGATGACTTTCTTGCCTTTTGGAAGTTCTTTCAGCTTCTAAGTCTTGTTTCTCTATATAACATCAAGTTCTTCTTTCATGGACTTCAACCAGACTTACTGCTTAAAAGCCTCTTCCATAATAACGGGTTCAGAGTCCACTAACATTCCTTCGGAGTCTACTTCAGTGTCTTGCAACATGTCAAACTCTGCAAATCTTCTTAGGATGCTTCTGACTCTTTGTTGCCTTTGAACTGGAACTTCAGAAACTTGGACACCAGAACTTTCCCGTTCAGAAGCACTTGCTTCGGAAATTGGACTTTCTCTAGAAACTTGACTGTCTTCAGAGTATGGATAACCATCGGAGTCAGATTAAGAATCATCTTCACCTTCTGAATCTTCTTCAGAGTCAGAGTCTTTACCAGCTTCAGAAACATGTGTTTCTGACTTTTCTTCAAGACTTCTCTCATCAGAGTCAGGACGAGACCATTCCCAATTCCAGACTTCTGATTCTTCTACAATGATGTATCTGTTAAACTCTTTGTTAGTTTCTGGACAATAAAGTTTGTACGAGTCTGAATAGGAACTATTTCCTTCAATTTCTTCGTTGGGCGTCTGTTGAGCACATAACATGCAGTGGCAACAAATTCTCCCCACAGAGTACGAGAAAGCTTCTTCTCTTTTAGCATGCTTCTCACCATATCAAGCAAATTATGATTTGTTCATTCAGTAAGACCATTGTGTTTAGGAGTATACGGAGCAGTAACCTCATGCTCAATTCCATTCTCCTCACAAAACCTTCTGAATTCTGTGGAGTTATACTCACCACCACCATTAGTTCTAAGAATCTTCAGAGTCTGGCTACTGTGATTCTTAGCCTTCAGTGTGAACTTCATGAATTTAGAAAACACCTCGTGTTTGAACTTTATGAGAGATAACCATGTCATTCTGGTGAAATCATCAACGAATGACGCAAAGTATTTATTCCCTCCAGTTGATGCTATTGGAAATGGACCGCTCACATCAGAATGCACTACTCCCAAGGCATGCTTTGATCTTGGAGATACTTATGATGCAAATGGTAATCTTGGTTGCTTCCCTTTCATGCACACCTTGCATGACTTCTTAGACTTCTTGATTGTAGGAATTCCATGTTCCATATTCTTTGATTTCCTAAGTCCTATGCTTCTGAAATTCAGATGACCAAATCTTCTGTGCCACAACTCACCCTCCTTGACAACACTTGTTGTACTAAGGTATTCAGAGTCCGCAGTTCTAACATTCACCTTGAATATTCTGTTCCTTTCATGTTCTGACTTCATAATCAGCTTCTGATTATAGTAATACAACTTTAGAAGATTATCCTTCATGGTAACCGAAAAACCTTTCTCAACCAGTTGTCCCACACTTATCAGATTGCTTTGCATGCCAGGTACATACCATACATTCTGGATCACTGCTGCTTTCCCATTGTTTAGAATGATTCTGACATTCCCATACCTACTGCATTGAGGTATTTATCATCAGCACATCTGATCTTTGTACTCTTCCCAGAATCAAAATCAACCAACCATTTCTTATTTCCAGTAAGATGGTTTGAACACCCTGTGTCCATAGACCACAATTTTGATGAATTCATATTATCAGATTTAGAGGCCAACAATAGCACAGGTTCATCATCAAACTCTCCTCTGACTATATTTGCTTCTTGTGACTTCCTTTCTTTGTTTGACCAACAATCTTTGGCATAGTGACCAAAGTTATTGCAACAGTAACACTAAATATTCTTCTTTTCATATTTCTCATTTTCCTTCTGGACATTATTCTGCCTATCAGAGTTTGAAGCTTCTGACCTTTCACCACCATTATTTTTCTTCCTGGCTTCTAACCAAGTCTGTTTCTGATACTTCTTAACAGAAGTTACTTTCAGAGCCTGTTGCTCTACTTCCCTCTCAGAAGTTCTCGTAGTCATACGCAACTCATGTACCTCTAGACTACTTTGCAGATATTCAACTCTCATGGTGCTCAGATCTTTGGAATGTTCAATTGCTACCATAATGTAATCAAACTGAGAAGTTAAAGATCTCAAGATCTTCTCAATGATTACTTGTTCCGAAATGGTTTCTCTACAAGCATTCATCTCATTAGTGATTAGAATCACTCTAGAGATGTACTCAGAAACTTTTTCGTTGTCCTTCATGTTGAGATTCTCATTTTTCTTTCTGAGAGACTGAAGCTTCACCTTCTTCACTGATGCGTCACCACCGTAACATCTGACCAATGTGTCCCACCCAGCCTTTGCTTTTTCAGAATCAACAATCTTCTCAAACACATTCGCATCCACACATTGGTGGATGTAGAACAACATCGTCTGATCTTTCTTCCTTAGCGACTTCTGTGTCATCTTTTGTGCCTCTGTTGCGCCTTTATAGCCATCGGTGACAAGATCTACCACATCTTGAGAACCAAACAACACGCGCATCTGGATCTTCCAAAGATTCCAATTTTTGCCATCAAAAACTGGAAGCTTGGAATGGATATCGTCGTCGTTTCCATTCATCTTCTACCTTGTGTAATTTACGCAGAAACTCAATAAAGCAATGTTTCCCAAATTAAATAGATTCAGAATATTGTAATTCTCAATCACACAATACTTTTCCCGTGGGTTTCGAACCGGAGCTCTGATACCAATTATTAGTGCACAAAGAAGAGATGAAAGGCAAAAGAAATATATTTAATGACGGCTAAAAATAAGAAATAATAATTTACAATGAATTACATAGACCTACCTCATATGTTATTTATACACAAAATTAGAGTATAATAAAATCCTAAATATCCTCTAACAAAGATATAAAAAGATCTAAAAGAATATTCATAAAATATAAATTAATATCTAAAAAAATATTTCTAAAATATAAATTAATTCAACCAATATTAAAGTTATTAAATTTAACTTTATTGACTTTTAAAACATTTTACAAGGGCCTCAGCATATACTTAAGAGACAAATGTAAGTGATTCAAAAAGTGAAGAAAATTCAAATCAAGACATAATTAAGATGGAAGAAAACATCACTCAATTAAGAAGCATAACAATTCAGCATAACATGAGAGTCATACACATAAAGCACATATAGGGCAAGAAGAGTCATCAAACTCTACACATAACGGAAAATATGCAGAAGCAAACACAACATATCTAGAAAACTTAAGCACATTAGTTTACAGATACAATCCAAACTCACATGACAGAGGGGATTTAAATTCTCTATTTTAATATACCATTACCACTAAATTGATACTTCGTTGAGGGCATTACATGCTAGGAATTCCAAATAGTAATATTAAAAGCAGATTGTTATAGAAAATAATCTAAATTATTTTATAACTCAAATTTAGTTTTCACCTGGCAGCAGAAGCTTCATTGTCCAAAGCAAATTTGATCAGCTCTTCACTTTTGCATACTTACAACTTCTGATTCTGTGAGTTAGGAAATTTGTAAAACCACCAAATCAAAATTAGTTTTCATGTGTAAATCTTCAAATGAGACAATATGAATTATGGTTTAATCGAATTAAAATGTTCTATACCTCTATCTAATGCATGGTATACTATTTTCATTCTCCTTATCGGTTCTGAGAGATTTCATATGATTATCTATCTCCTTATCATCCAATGGTCTCTCTAGGCTCTTACAGAAATTTGCACATCTTGAATATCATTGAACTTCATCTTATTAGAATCAAATCCTAATAATCATTGAGAGAATCTTTAAGAAATTCCTTCTTTGGAGAATGATTTGAACTATACTTCAACCATCTTGTGTTGTGTCTTCAATGTTCATAGTCACATTTCAAACAAATTTATGTTCTTTCAAAGATATTGCCTGCAAACAAAATAGGTTTATTTTGTAATAAAGAATAAAAAACATTAAGCAAGAGAAAGCGAGAGTATAAAACACACACCCGCACGTAAAATAAAGAGAAAAATAAGCCTAGATGGATTCTATTAAACCTTATTGATACCTATTGTTTAAGCACAAGCTTGTGTCATTGGTAACAAGAGATGTGGCAACTGGTGCAGCAAGGCTAGATAAGCACCGTCTGGTGACAATGAGGTAGTAGACGATGTGAAATAACTAGTATTTAGTATTTATTATTATGATGAGTGATGACATTGTTTTCATAATGATGGTGGTAATTGAAAATATAACAAAACATGATACTCTAGTATAGTATTTATAAATAAATTCAATTTACCTCACTAAGCTTTGCGGGAAGCTCGTCAAGCAATTTAATGTGAATTTTAGACTTCCTCAATGCCTGCAACACCTGTTTCCTCTAAAAAATATGCCCCTTGGTTTATTTCCATTTTCCTCTTAGATTTATATAGATGCTTGTATTTGTAGCTCATCAACTCACTCAGATAGCCTTAATAGCCTCAACTTAGCGATATTATCTGTATTTAACAGTCAATTATTAATTTTATATCTTTAAAATAACCCGTAATTCTTATTTTTATACATGCTCAAACTCTAGCAAAGGTCACAAACATCAACAGAGTTATAAAGCACGGACAATTGGTGTCTGACACGGGTACTGACATAATACCATTTTTTAGAGACTTCGATGCTACATAGCAACAAAGCATTTCATCACTAGATAGGTTTTTATCAAAGTTCAAATATATGAAAATTATAAACATTGAACAATGTTAAGAAATTGATATATATATATATATATATATATATATATATATATATATATATATATATATATATATATATATATATATATATATATATATATATATATATATATATATATATATATATATATATATATATATATATATATATATATATAAGGAATTGAAGTGGAGGAAAGAGAGAAATACAGTTAGAGTGAGAGAGAGAATGACACCTTTAGTTCAGGTGGTTTGTGCTTCTTTATTAAGATTGTGAAGATGAGAATATAGGTGTTATGTGTTGATTGACAGCGAATCACGGTTTTTGATTTTAGAGACTTTGAGTTAAGGTGTGATTTTTTTGTAAATTTTGAGTTTGTGATTTAGGATTTAGAAGAAGCAGTTGAAAGAATTAGTTTACAAAATTTCTATGTTTGGGAGATAAGAGTTGAAATTTTTAGATTATATTAGTTTAGAAAATTTTTATTTTTGGAATGGAAGAGTAAAAAGTTGAAAAAAATTACAACGTCTTATAAAAAGTATAAACATAGGTTAAAACTATATCCGAACAGTTTATGTATTTTTTATTTTATTGAATATAAGAGAACGGTTTTAAATATATAATTATATTAAAATAATTTAAAATTATATAAGAATGATTTTTATTTATTATTAAAAAAGAGAATAAAAAATATTTTTCTTTATCATCTACAAGAATGTTTTTCAGCCATTGCATATCATTTGCCAAAAATATTTATCCTCCTGCAATGAAATATTAAATTTGTTGTCTATTACATTTACAAGAACAATTTTTTTACTTCACAAAAATTAAGCATTGTCGTAGAGTCAAATATTATAGCCTAAGGGGTTTATATTGAAGGTAACTAAAAATTTTAAGATCATTTGCTCGTAAAGTAGTCCAGTAGTTGAGATGTCTCTACAATAAGTTTTTACTGGATACAATATTTACTTTTATGTCGGGTACAAAACCGAGATAAAAATTTAATCTTTTCTCACTTAATAAGTGTTTTTTATACTAGTGTCGCCTCCATTGAGCTAAGCTTTTTGTCTATCCATTATCAAGCTTCTCGATAATGGTGATCTTTGCATTACAAAAATGAAGACTACAAAATTATTAGCATGCAGTCGGAGGATTTACATAGTTGAGAGAGACTTCAAATATGATAGCCATTGGAGGGAGTCTCCCTTCTCCTTTTTTCCTTCCCCTTTTCACGTTCATTCTATGCTTTTGAGAGGAACATAAAACTTTTGAGAATGTCGGTCATTAAAATAAAAAGGCTTAAATTATATAAGCAATTACCATGAAGTTTCCTTTCATTAAACAAATAAGAAGTTACCAAAATAACCTTGCTATTAAACCATATTACCAATGTATGCCCTTTTACTTAAATGTATTTATTTTTAAATTTTATTGATAGAAGCCAAAATGATAATAATATTCGTACATTAACTTGTACAGAGGTACAGGGCTACATTAGAGTGTATTTATTTGGCAACAACATAGATGTCCTTGACAACTTCCACTTTTTAAACCTCGTCGTCCACATCTCTGTAAACAACTTTCATTAGATAATGGACATTCTGGTGTGTCAAAACAATCAGTCGTGATATCATCACTCATAATTTCTTCATATCTTCTTGCACCACCTACAATCAATACAAAATTTTTTATATTGAGAAGGTGTTGTGGCATCAATTATTTTTATAAAATAATAAAAAATTATGTAGAGAATAAATAAGTATGTTACCTGGATGCAAAACTAAAGCAATACAAAGAATTGCAATGAAAAAATATACTCGGTTGATAGCCATGTTTTCTGAAAAGATGAATGGACAAACAACACCCGTAAAGTAATTATTTGTTGAATCTTCTACATATATTTATATAACAATTATGTTTGACTGTAATAAATAAAATATATGAAACAAAGAATATATTTTTAAAAAATGAATTTACTTGATAATAAAGAATAAGTTTGTTTTGGTCTTGAAAAACAATTTTTTTCTTTCTATTTTTAAAATGATTTAAATAAAAATTTCATTTAAAATACTAAAAAAATATTTAAAATGTTTTTTTAATTAAAATAATTAATTTTAATATTATATAACATAAATTTATATTATATAATGATACTAATAGATGAAATCACAAACAATTGTATCTTAAAAACCATTTCTTCAAAAAGTTATTCAAAACAACTTCAAAATTAGTCTTGTAAATCAAATATTTTCTTTGTATTTTTAAAATGATTTTAATGAAAGTTTTATTACAAATACAAAACAATTTTTTTTTGTAACATTCCATTTTTTCTAAGCATGTATGTGTATATATTTGAAATGCTAAAAAAAATTAGTAGCTAGTTAGAACTAAAGGAATTACTTAGAATATGACTAGATGACGAATTTATAAATATCACTTAGTTGAAGAGCACTTTAAACATTAAACATCTTGAATGCAATTATACGGTCTTGTTTGGTAAATGGACATTCCAAATCATATATTTGATAGTGGAGTAGAGAGAGAGAGAGAGAGAGATAAGGAGGAGAAACTTATGTTCATCATCTCCTTTGCCATTTCCACACACTTTGAAAAGTATCCACTAAGCAGGTAATATCTGTTTACTCATAACTCTATTTGAGTTGATTCCAGACTTTTTGAAAATCTTACAAAATTCCTTACGTTTTGCATATACATTTTTCATTATGGATGTTTGTGATCAAGGAGATAAATGAGTTTGATGTTTGAGAATTCTTGCTGAAATGAGGGGAAATGGTGTTACAGGATTGATGGTGATTGAAGTAGAACTTTGATTAAGATAGGAATTCAATGGAAGCATATTCATCTTTCTAATCTACTTTGATGCAAGGTGAGTTCCATTATATAGGAACTTGGGGTAGGAATTGGGAATAATGCATGTTAGCATATGATCCCCTTGTAGTACTTGTATGCATATGTACCCTTATTACGTTCAATATGTTGTTGATTACTGCTTGCATATGGAAAATTAGAGTTTTGGAACCAAAAGTACGTAATATACGTTTTCTGGTTTTCTCAAAAAATTGTAGGTCGCGCTTAATGCGCAGAATGGCTATTAGAGCTCTTTATCAGAAATTGAGAAAAATAAAAGCTACAGGTCGCGCTTAGCACGAGTCTGTCCGCGCTTAGCGCGAAAACTGATGCCTCGTGATTTTGAACTTATTCATGGAGTGTAGTACCATCCCGCAATGATAATCAGACGCATCCTTAATCTTCTATGACTTCTATGATCATGGTATGAGCGAAAAAGGCCTTAGAGAAACCACTTAATTCTACACTATTAATATGAGTTACATTGGAAACATATAAAATGATAAATGAAAAGGACACATACACACACACACACACACACACACACACACACACACACACACACATATATATATATATATATATATATATATATATATATATATATATATATATATATATATATATATATATATATATATATATATATATATATTTGTGTGCATATATGTTATGTTATGATCCATATGTCAATTATATGATTATGTACGAATGATAAATGGCACATATTCATAATACATGTTATGACCCCTTATGTCACTTGTGTAATTATTCGTGCTTAAGAAATGCATTATGTAGGGTTCTATGTTGTGATCATTCAATTACATGCTTTATGAAAATGAATGATAATACATGTATATGATGAAAATGTATTATTTCATAAATGATATTGTCTGATTATTTGTTAGTTCCCATTTTTTCTGGTTGAATGTTCATAAGTAATTGCTATGTGGCTTGATATGTCGTGTTTATTATACTGTGTTGTGTGATCTCGATAATCTACCGTGATGTGTGATCTCAGTAGATGTATTCTTGAATTGAAGTAGACCAACTACTAAGACGTAAATCACTTATGACCTCGACTAATATTGTGTGGTCTTTATTTTGTGCCTTGCTATATGGTCTGAGATACCTTGTTATGTGGTCTGGGTATGTCATACACACCTGAGCTACTATTGTGATGCGCTTGTGTGAGTCCATGAAAGGCGTTTCCACCAGTAGTTAATAATATTGTGTGCTTGGTATGGTAAGGTTGTGATGCCATGTAGGAAATATGACTTTGTGGATTACTAAATCACCTCTAATGGTGCCACGTAGGCAAAACTGTTAGCCTTTCAGCTGGTGGGCTCGTGTTCTCAAGATGGCGTTTTTGCACCGGAGGATTTTAATCACATGTATTTTGTTGATTGACTGGGTTATGACGCCACATAAGAAATGTCACCGTGTTAACTTGTCACAGATGGAATTCCATTTAGGAATAATCAGATTCATTGTGTTGTGAGTGGTGCAAGTCTCCTAACACGATGCACGGGTGTAACTCACCAAGGGTGTGATAATGTAACCTGGTTAGGGGCATTAACATACTTCTAAATTCCTCGTATACGAGTATGTGTCGGCATACTTGATTTTATTTAGATATGTGTTTTCTTAATCTCATTGGGATGTCAAGGGACTACCAATGGAGATTTCCCCCTTTGGGTACTTGCACCTAGCCGTGAGGCAACCCCTGATTTGCAATGAATCCATTTTGATGCATGCATCTTTTAGAAATGACTGAACCCTTAAGATAGGGGAACTCACTGAGATTTAGTAATCTCACCCCAATCCTCTTATTATTTTCAAGAACATATTATAGGTAGAAGAATTACTAGATGGTTGGTTTTGAAGATTGCGGGCGAGTAGATGGCGCGAAGGCCTCATCAGATTTTATCTTTCTTCTATGCATTGTTGAGGATAAGTTGATTTTATACATTATGATATTCGAGTTGTGTTGTATACGATTTTAAATTTCTTGTCTTTTTCCAGCTTTTATAGATGTTTTGTGTACCATTTTTAGCATTGCTGCATATTATTTTATACATATATCTAAAACGTGTTACAATTAGTATCACAACAGGTCGATTCTTGTACATGCAATGAAACATCACTAGTAATTCTCTTCTACATCATATGTTTGTGTGTTGCTAGCCCGATTTCTACTATTGTAGTATTTGGTCATTGAGCCTGATCACCTCACTGATTGCATATTCGATGCGTAAGATCCGAAGCAACTTAATTTAATGTATTAGAAGCCGATTGAATTGAGAAAATGTTGGGTCTGTTGAGCAAAGATGGATCTTTTGACGCAAAATGATTGAAAACCTAACTTTCATGGAGAGATTTAAGACAATTGGAATTCCCAAAGCTTTGATTGGACGAAGTGAACTTCTTTTAGGTCCCTGTAGCAGTGGAGGAAATTCACGAGGCACTTGAGTAGAATTGTAATAAGGGAATTTTGTAATGGAGTGAAGTTTGAAACTATTAAAATTCATGACTTAACCCTGAATGCCAGTGATGTGTATGACTTAAGAACCAGATGAACATAAAAGCTTTTGAGAATTTAAACAGGGAAGTCAAATCTTTCTGGTTACTCTAGTCTGGGTATTAGTTGGATGGACAAGGTGTAAGATTCTGACTTGATTTCGTGTACCCTAAGTGGTGAGTAGTCACTAGTAAAAGATTGAAAGAATGAGTGGAAGTGATAATCTCCAATTGGGAAAATCTTGGATGCCCGATTAGTGAAGGGACTACTCTATATCCGTTCTTGCCAACCTGTGATTGAGCCATAAAACTACACTTGGCATTGGGTAATTAGATGTATGGAAGCTAGTGTCTATCTGGAACATCAGTGGGATGAACGCAGTTGTGCCAGTTGTTTGGAACCATGGTATTCCTATATGGCGGAATTACCTTTAAAATCTCTTATGCATGTAATGTATGGGTAATTACATGCATGGCATAATTGTTCGAGCTGAATTCTTACCCAGTTGTATCTGGCTTGTTGCTTTCGAGCAAGTGGTGTTTTGATGCCATGTAGGGAATATCACTTCATGGATTTCTAACTCACCTATAATGGTGCCACATAGGCAAAACCATTAGCCTTTTGGCATGTGGGCTCGTGTTATCAAGATGGCATTTTTGGACCGGAGGATTTTAATCACACGTGTTTTGATGATTGATGGGGCCGTGATACCACATAGGCAATGTCACCACGTTAACTTCAATTTAGGAATGATCCAATTTTCCGTGTTGTGACTGGTGCAAGTCTCTTGATGCGATGCACGAGTGTAACTCACTAAGGGTGTAATAGTGTAACCTAGTTAGGGGAATTGACGTACTTCTGGATTCCTCATATACGGGTACGGGTCTGCATACTTGATTGTATTTGGATATGTGTTTTCTTAATCTCATTGGGATGTTAAGGGACTACAAATGGAGATTTCCCCCTTTTGTGTACTTGCACCTAGCAATGAGGAAACCCCAGATTCATAGTGAATTTGTTTTGATGCATGCACCTTGTAGAATTGAGTGAACTCTTAGGATAAGGGAACTCACTGAGACTTAGTAATCTCACCCCAATCCTTT
The DNA here is from genome assembly GCA_948472305.1 of Vicia faba. NCBI lineage: Eukaryota > Viridiplantae > Streptophyta > Magnoliopsida > Fabales > Fabaceae > Vicia > Vicia faba. Next base: position 537,371,488 of record OX451735.1, on the reverse strand, counting down.
TATTATTTTTTAAGAACAAGTTATATGTAGAATAACTGATAGATGGTCGGTTTTGAAGACTATAGGAGAGAAGATGGCAGGAAGACCTCGTCATATTTTATCTTTCTGCTATACGTTGCTGAAGATAAGTTGGTTGTATACATTATGATATTTAAGTTGTGTTGTATACGATTTTAAATTTCTTATCTTTTTACATCTTTTGTAGATTCTTCTATGTACCATTTTTAACATCGTTGCATATTATTCTAAACATATATGTACGGGGTGTTAAAATTGGTATTAGAGAATGTCGGTTGTTATCCCTGCAATGAAACATCACTAGCAATTCTCTTCTCCCTTGTGTGTGTGTGTGTGTGTTACTAACTTGATTTCTACTATCAAAGTATTCGATCGTTGGGTTTGATCACCTCACTGACAACATATGTGATGGTTAGGATCACGGTGGAACCACCACGTGAATGCGTAAGATCTAAAGTAACTCGCGTTGAGGTAGTAGAAGCCAGTTGAATTGAGAGAATGTTGGGTTTATTGAGCATAGATGCAATATTTGACGTGGAATGATTGACAACCTAACTTTTATGTAGAGATTTAAGACAAATGGAATTCCCAAAGCTTTGATTGTCTGAAGTGAACTTCCTTTATATCCCTGTAGCAATGGGGGAATTTCACGAGGCACTTGAGTAAAACTGTAATAAGGGATTTATGCGATGGAGTAGAGTTTGAAACTATTAGAAATTCACTACTTAACACTGGTTTCCAATGACGGGTACGACTTGAGAACCGGTTGGATAAAAAGGCTTTTGTGAATATAAATAGAGAAGTCAAATCTTTCTGGTTACTCTGGCTTGGGTAGTAGTTGGATGGATAAGGTGTAATATTCTCACTTGTTTTGGTATACCCCAAGTTGTGAGTAGTAGTAAAGGATTGAAAGAATGAGTGGTAGTTATAATCTCCAATTTGGCAAATCTTGGATGCTCGATTAGTGAATGGACTACTTTATCTCCATTCTTGCCTACCTGTGATTGAGCCATAGAACTACGTTTGGCATTGGGTAATTAGATGAATAGAAGCTAGTGTCTATCCGGAACATCAGCGGGATGACCGCAGTTGTGCAAGTTGTTCGGAACCATGGTATTCCTATCTGGAGGAATTACCTTTATAATCTCTTATGCATGAACCGTTCGATCTGAATTCTTACGCATTTGTATATCTCTTGTTGCCTTCGGATTAAGTGAACCATATTTGTGTGGCACTCTTGGGTTTTAAAATTCTAAGAAGCATGGATGGAGGGTTTTGAGGAACGAAGACCTCAGTGGAGACCTGTTCAGACATCTGATGGTTATGACTATAGGATACAGGTAGAGATCATTATACGCTACTAGGTACATTACTTGAGATCATGGCCTCGGAGTTGGACCACCATGTTGGTACTACCAGATAGGTATAACGCCATAGTATCACTATCGTGCATTAGTTACGGAGGTCGTCCTTCCCGACGGATGTGGAACAATGTTAATCTAGAACTAAAGGTAGAATTATGATTTGGTAATCATGAGATGCGGATCCAAATTCTCATAAGGTAGGCATGATAAAAATCCATATGTCGCGCTCGATAGTGGAGAGTTATCCAAGGAGGCGATAATGGGATAGTTTAAGTTTCGATACTATGCTTATGTGGACTTTAAGTGGTTATGGCTACGTGGGTGCTATCATATGATACCTTGTAGATGTTTCTTATTCCGAGAAGTGTTAAGTGGGTAATTATGTGTGAATGCCTAGGGTGGAACTGCTGTGTGATCATCGTGTCTTGGCCAGCACAAAGTATCACAATTTCTTAACATTGGCAACCAATGTTAGAATAGATACATTATATCTTGGGTTAGACCAATGAGAGATGTGTCTAGAGGAGTATCTATAGATTCTCAAAAGTGAAGCAATATCAATCTCGGTAAGCAAAGACACTTTGGCTTTGGAGTGCCGAAAAATTTCAAAAGGGAATGTTCGAGGCATGGAGTATTCTTCTTTGCATTATAGTTGCACTCTAGACATTAGAAACGTTGCAATGGGGAATGCAACCGAGGAAGTGAGTTTAGTGACAGTTTCAGAAACAACGAGGCATGGTAATGAGACGCGATATATCCTGGTTCACTTGAGAAACGCCTAAGCTAGTCCACGCCAACATACCAAGGTGATTTTGCCTTGAACTCAAGGACTTAATCCACTATTTGGAATGCGGCTTCAGGAAAAAGTTCGGGACCACATGGTTTTTCAATGGAATTTTTTAAAGTTTGCTGGGATATTATAAAGCTTGATTTATTTCATTGTATCTATGAATTGTTTACCTAAGCTCACCTTCCTAAAGCTATTTCGACAACTTTTATCTTCCGTATTCCCAAGTGCCAGAATCTGCAGGATGTCTCTGATTATCGGTATATTTGTCTTATTAGTAGTGTCTACAACACTACTTATAAATTGCTGTCAAAAAGGCTTAATGGTGTTTTGAACAAGCTTTTTTCTAGTAATCAGTCTGCCTTTGATCCAAATAGAGGGTTTCATGATGGTGTTTTGGTCCTAAATGAAGTGGTTGACTATGCTAAGAGGAAAAATAAAGGTTTATTTCTCTTTAAGGTTGATTTAGAGAAGGCTTTTGATTTCGTTTCATGAGATTACCTTCTATATATTCTTAAAAGAATGATGTTTGGTTCTAAATGGTGTGATTAGGTAAAGGCTTGTGTGTGTTCTGCTTCTTTCTCGATTTTGACCAATGGTAGCCCAACCATTGATTTTTAAGCTGGAAGGGGACTTCTCCAAGGGGATCCTCTTTCTCCGTTTCTCTTTATTATGGTGGCTGAAGGTCTAGCAGGTTTATTGCGGAATGCGTGTTGTCTCGACTACTTCTATATTTTCTAATTGGGTGTTAATCTTCATATTGATCTTCTTCAGTTTGATGACGATACTATGCTCGTGGGAAAACATTCATGGTATAATTTAGGGACTCTTAAAACTTTGTTGCATGTTGTTGTACCACAAAATTTGCCCTCTCATTTATCAAATATTTTCACACAAAGATCTCTCATGGTTCAAGACTACACTAGGGTTGATCAACTCAAGACTCCTCCTTGAGCACTGATGACCAAAATTAGGGTTTGAGATTGCACAAGGATAATTGAACTTTAAATGCCTCATATGACTTTCATGTATCATCATGGACCTCCAATATTACTAATGTCAAGTTTCAAGCCTTGGATCACACTTTTGCCCAGTCAATATAGCAGTTGACCTAAAAATCAGCTGTATTGGGGAAAATGTCAATTTTGCCCAATTTACAGTCAAACTTCATAATTTTTTATCCACATCAACATTATAAACTCACATGTCTCATTTGATAAAGTTTGGACCATAATTCCTCAAGAATTTTGATCAGATCATCAAAAGGGCAAAATGGTCAAAATTAGAGTTTTGATTGAGGAAAGGCAATTTCTGATTTTTAACCTAGCAAGTGGTAAATTGGTTTGAAGCATGATCTCAAGAGTTCAATTGCATCATTTTGACCTAATGGCATGACCCAAAACATTGCTCAAGATCAATTGGATTGATAGTGAATTTTCAGTCAACTAATCAAAAGTCAACTGTACCCTGAAAAGTCAAACTTTGACTTTTTGGTCAAAATCCAATGTCAAAGATCACAATTCATCAAAACATGTCAAAATATGAAACTTATTCATCACGAAATCAAAAATTCAAGATTTCATTTTGAAAAGTCAAAGTTTTCTAACTTAGAAATTTTTCTAAGTGTTTAAAACTTCATGTTTTTTCACAACTTTGAGCCAATTTTTCACCATGATGCAAGATGATTCAGAAGAAACTTTCAACATGAAAGTTGTAGATCTCCATGATATCTACGATATTCCTTTACACAAATTCTTCTAAAAATGCTTGGTTCTCAAGTTGTTTATTCATAAAGTCATGGTCTTGAAATTGAACACAATGAAATTTTGCCCTAGTTTTAGTCAGGATTTTGATCTAACTTAATGGCACTTTTTCATATAGTTCCAAGGGTAATTTTCAAAAGTGATTCAAAGAGGGGTTGTAGACCACACTACAAGATTTCCAAAATGTCCTATAACTCATTGAGATCATTTTTGAGCAAGGAGAATCAAAGAGATGAAGTTAGGGTTTTCAAACTTAAATTAAAAGTAATTTCATGATGAACAAAAATTCAAATCCAAGCCTAGGCTGCATAATATTTGCTTTGCAGGCCTTAAAATTGTTTGTCACTCCATAATAAATTTTTACACAGCTGTTAGAGCTTTAATCCAAGCACTTGAGCCTTTATACAAGTTACATTTCCATTTATGGCACAAAGTTGCCATTTCCATTTTGATAAAGCACTACTTTTGCAATTGTCAACTTCTTGAGCTTTGCACTTCTTCTTTCTGCACACACAACCCCTATAAACCAAAAGCAATGTGTCTAAAGCCTCTTTTAACTCAGAACATGCTTGTACAACATTTTGAGATTTGTCTTCTCACTTTTCTTCAAAAGCAAGTTATAGAGCCAAAAGGCTAGAACTCATAAACCTTGAGTGCATTTGATCTCTAACCTTTTCCATACATATAAACAAGTCTATTGCAACATAACACATGAATGCTAAGACCCCAAAACACTTCCAAGCACTCTGCAACTCAGAATCTTCCATAACTTAACAATTTTGAACCTAACATAGCCATCTCCAAATCCACTCGTGCGTATTGAGTTTTAACCATCCAAACACTTAATATACATCATATCAAAGTGATCCAGAACCCTGTTTCCTGACTGTAACTCCTCCATCATTATCCACCATTTCCAAATTTGAAGCTTGCAACTTGACGTGAGTTGGGAGTTTTAGCCATCCTCAAAGCAAAGTAGGAGTTGGAACACACTCAAGGAGGTCCAGGCAAGCTATAGAAATCATCAGGTCATCACAAAGGTTGCTCAAACTCCATACACGACTCCAACTGCAAGAGGTAAGTTTTCAAAATTCTATCTCTTCATACAAGCATCTTTTGATTATGATTTATGAAGATAAAATGTAGATACCATTACCACGAAGCTGTACATATCCATAGTTTGCATTTATATGGCTTGAGCTTAGAGAATTTTAGAGTTGAAGTTTCTGAAATTTTTAGGTTTTAAATTAGGGCTGGAAAAATTCTCATTCAGCTTTGACTGTTACTTTAAGTTATTTACATGGTTGGATTCGTGGTAAGAAATTCCACAACTTTCATGTTTGAACTTTTCATTTTTGTTGAGAGATGAAGAAGTTACAGATCCTTTGGTTGGAGGTTGAAGATGAAGTGTAATCAGGACACATTTTGTGTTATGTATTTATCCTTTCACACAAGTTAACAGATGTATCACCACCCCAGTGGTTTAAGCGCGCGCCTGTCACCCTTAAGTCCTGGGTTCAAGCCCCAGCATGACCTTTTGCATTTTTTGCACTATTTTTGACATCTTGAGCTTTTTTGTAGCGCCTGGGCTTCTATTTGGGCCTCTTGCTTTTTTCTTTTCACTAACCTTGATTTACTTCAACACCCCCTGGCCCATTTTTCTTTAATTATTTCCTTTTATTTTTTTATTTCATTATATTTTATTTTCTTTAATATTTTTATTATTATTTTTTATTATTATTATTATTATTTTTATTAATAAAAATCCAAAAAAATATTTTTATTATTTACACTTATATATTTTATTTTCTCTATAAAACAAAAAGACTAAAAACATTTTCTTAAACAAATTAATTTCTTTTTCTTAAATAATTAATATTTAGACTCAGGCTTAATTATTATTTTCTTTTCTTTTTTTATTCAAAACTAATTTAGAACTTAGGTTTATTTTAATTAATTAATTTTCAAATTATTTTTATTAAGTTAAAACCTTTTCACAAAAAAACCCTAAAATACATTTTTTAACTTAATTTCCTTCTTAATTAATTTAGGTTTAAATTTTGTTTACTTGTCATTAATCATCTCACTTAATTAGGATAAAACCCCTTTCATAAAAACAACAAAAAATCTTTTCTTTTTTCTATTTATATCCTTGCATTTTATTTTCAATTTTTTACAATATTCAATATGGTTGTAATAGGTAATTAGGTTTAATTTTCTTGCATTCCCCATTTGTAAATTTGTACACCCCCTCCCCTAATGATGTAATAGCGTAGTAATTTTACTTTTTGCAATTTACGTTTTATATAAATGCTAGTAATTAGGGTTTGTATGGAAAGAAAAAATCAACAAGTAGCAAACCCTAATTCAAGACAAAAAACAAAGAATGAAAATCAATACAGTTTCACACAAGCACCCCTAGAGTAAATCCACTTGGTTGCCTTACAAAAATGACCATATTATGCATATGAGGTATCTTAGCAAAAGACAAGAAAATACAAGATCATAGTCCCTCGATGACGCTATCAAAAGTTTCCTTTCAAAATGATCTTAGTCCCTAAAGAAAAGTGCTAAGATACCTTGCAACATTGCTAATCATGGTTATACGATGATCCACGCCAGTCCCTTTTACATCCAAAGATAAGGTTACTTACCAAATCAATGGTAAGATAAAAATGTCAAAGGATAAAGGAAATAAACATGAAAGACTTTTGAGTAGGTAGAATGTTCCTAGTTACTTGCTCCATTTCAAAACAAAAACATCCTTGCTATTTTCAAAACAAACACTTACACTTCCAAAAAATCTTTCAAAAGTTGAAAACATTTTCAAAAAGATCAACACCTTTATATAAATTATTACGAACGAGAATCATTACAAAAGTTTTCCTAAAAAATGGCCTCTTTTCAAAAATACTTTTCAAAACCACACAAAGCACAATTTCAAACAAAAGCAAGTGATCTAGAAAGTAACTAAGAGCCCATGGAAAACCATGGATTAAAAGGGTGCTAATACCTTCCATTTTCATAATCTACCCCCCGAACTCAAGAAACAATCTCAAAGGTCTTTCATGTGCTTTTTCACCTTTCCTTTTTGATAAAAGAAAAGTCAGTGGCGACTCTTGCTAACCGTAACATTTAAGATCAAACACAAAACACCAAAGTCAGTTCTCCCACCGTATCACAGAACTGGCGACTCTGCTAGGGAATATCTTAAAATTGGGTTACCTTAGGGCTAGATCACATTTACTCGCTTTCATTGTTTGACTTGTATACTTTACATTATGGTTCTTTGTTTGGGTTTGAATCCTCTAACCGGATTTGGGATACCTTATAGGTAAGTAGAAATACGTTGTAGAAACTGTGCGGGGTATACCGACATGGTCTAAGCAATAGCTATGTTAGTGCAACATATTTGTGGGTACCGGTAGCCCTTGAGTAGTCAAGGAGAATACGGGGCGGCTGAGTGGTGTCATGAAACACTAATGAACTTTTAGAATCTTTACTTGACCAACTTGGCCATTAGGACATAGTGAGATGACCGACTTTGGCACAGTCCTAAGTTGGTAGATACTCGATACTACACTCATTAAGGTTTGGTTTTTTGGGATATTTTGGTCTCCATTAAAGAGGCTTGTGCTGAAACAATTCCCAAAGAAACAAACCAGTGATATTGAGCTCCCTAGAACCCAATTACTATTCCTAGGACAGGTTTAAGCCAACTAAACTTCAAGAGGGTACTTAGCTACGCTACTCCATGCAATCCTAAACCTAAGGACTTGTTTGCTTTGTTTGTACATACTTGTACATAACATCATAAACATCATAACATCATACTCATATTCACTAACCATTTCAAGGATGTTGGGATTTATCTTTGTTCTATTTTGTAGGACATTGATTCTATTCACAGGAAAACTATTCAAGTCAATCTTATAAGGATCCCTCCTCAACTTAAAGAGCTAGCATCAAGGATTCCAGAAAATTCTCCATTCACCGAACGATATGGTCGCCTACTAAACTTGGTTACCTCCAACACTGATGAATACATGATGAAGGTGATCTTCCAGTTCTTTGATCCTTTACACCATTGCTTCACATTTTCCGATTATCAACTTGTGCCAACTTTGGAAGAATTCTCCCAACTCTTGAGGATTACAATTCTCAATCAACTACTGTTCAACGGTACAAAAAGAGATCCAAAGCCATAAGATATTGCTCAAGCTCTACACTTGCAACCATCTGATATCACAACTAATTGGGAAACAAGGAGTGGTGTCAAAGGCTTCCTAGCAAAGTTCTTGTTTGAGAAAGCCCAAAACTGTTGGAACTCTTTAGATTTACAAGCTTTTGAGGAAATTGTGGCTCTCCTCATCTATGGGATGATTTTGTTTCCAAATCCTGACCAACTCATAGATGTGAACGCCGTCAAAATCTTCATGTCTCGTAACCCGGTGCCTACTTTGCTAGGGGACATCCTACATTCCTTTCACACTCGCACTATGAGGAAAAGAGGTATCCTTATGTGTTATACCCCACTCTCGGCAAGAAGGTTTATTTCGCATCTTCCCCAATTTGTATTGAAGAACGAGCAAGGTTCAAGGTGGTCACATAGGTTGATGATACTCAAACATACAGACACTCATTGGTGTTCCCGATCCATAGAGAATGTTACTATTGTCGACTGTTGTGGAGAATTCCCTAATGTCCATTTAGTTGGCATTATGAAAGGTATCACCTATAACCCATGCTTAGCCTTAAGACAATTTGGTTACGCCCGAAGGGATGGCCCACATGAGATGCTCATTCAAGGTTTGGTATTTGACTACGAGAACAACGATCAAGGTCACCACCAGAGATTTATCCGAGCTTGGAGGATGTTGAACAAGGTAGATAGCAAGACATTGGGGCATAAGAATTCCATACCTCTTAAACCTTACCTCAAGTGGGTACGAGCTCGTGCTCAAAATCTTATGATGCCTTACCCCTCCATTCTCCCGGTAATCATAGAGCCTGTTGTGGAAGGAGATGTCCCACACACTATCCTACATCCTGACATTCCTACCTCGCTTGAAGACTTACAGAGGGATTTTAATACAACTTAAGGGTGAGCGAGACGCTTTTGAGGCCCAATAATATGCCAGCGAGAAGAAGGCTTTGGAACTCACTAAGCAACTTCATGAGGAGCGAAGCCTGAACGCCTACATCCTACTAAAGAGGATGCGTACAACTTTTTTATCTTAGAGTTTTCTGTATTTTCTTTGTAAGCCCAAAAGAGGCATGATGTACTCAAAGCTTTAATTTATTAATATAACATGCATTCCTTTTTTGGTCTATAGAAAATTTAAATCTCTAATTTCCTTGCAATCATTGCATATGCATTTACCATTCATCATAAAATAAGCAGGTTTTCTCATAATAAGTCTCCTCATCTTTCTACTATTTATTTTAGTAAGATGGATCTCGAGCAGACAGTTAAAGACCTCCAGGCGCAGAATGCTCAGTTTCAACAGATGTTCTTCACCCTAGCTAAAGGACAAGAGGATCTGAAAACCTTGTTGATTGAAGAGAAGAAGAAGAAAAAGAAAGTAACCGGAGTTCTGAATATGGGAAGAAGGTTCCAAGGACAAGCCAGACGGACCCTAGACTTTGCAACGTCATCTGGTGAAAAAGATAACCAAGATGGAAAAGGAAAGGAAGCAGTTTCCCAACAAGAGTCTGATGAGGAAGAAGAAGAGGATTACTCTGAAGACCAGTATCCCCCGACTGGCGACAAATACAAGCATTTGGAAGAACGACTAAGCGCAATGGAAATCCAGAAAGTGCCTGGGTCTAGTCTTTGACGAGCTAGGTTTGGTGTCTGGGATTGTCATCCCACCAAAATTCAAGGCACCAATATTTGCTAAATACGATGGAGTTTCGTGTCCCAAAATGCATCTCCGATCCTATGTGAGGAAGATACAGCCTCACACTGCTGACAGAGATTTATGGGTCCATTTTTTCCAAGAGAGTCTATCCGGAACTTAACTTGATTGGTTATATAACCTAGAAAGGGCCAACATCCACAATTGGGAAGACCTTGTCGCTGCTTTCTATAAACAATATCAGTACAACACAGATCTTGCTCCCACCCGTACTCAACTCTGGAGTATGGTTATGGTTTCAAGTGAAGGTTTCAAAGATTACGCTCAGAAATGGAGGGACTTAGAAGGAATAGTCCAACCTCCCCTTTATGAAATAGAACTAGTAGACATGTTTTTGGGTACCCTGTCTGGTCCTTTCTTTAACCATTTAATTGGAAGCTCCTCAGCAGGATTCACTGAATTAATCATGACCGGAGAAAGAGTGGAGGCTGGGATTGAGAGTGGGAAGATTCAAAAAGACGCATCCTCTGTTGCTGTAAGAAAGCCTTTTATTGGGAAGAAAGAAGTTGGTGTTGTGTATTGTTGTACCCCAAAATTTTCCCTCTCACTTATCAAGAATTTTCTCACAAGATCTCCTTTGACTCAAGACTGCACTAGGGTTGATCAGCTCAAGACATCTCCTTAAGCACTAATGACCAAAATTAGGGTTTGACTTTGCACAAGGATTTTTGAACTTCCAATGCCCCATATGACTTTCATGGATCATTATGGACCCCCAAGATTACTCATGTCAAGTTGCAAGCCTTGAATCACATTTTTGATTAGTCAATTGAGCAGTTGACCTAAAAATCACTTGTATTGGGGAAAAAGTCAACTATGGCCAATTTACAGTCAAACTTCATAACTTTTGATCCATATCAACATTTTAAACTCATAGGTATCATTTGATCAATTTTGGACCATAATTCCTAGAAAAATTTGATCAAATCTCCAAAAGGGCAAAATGGTCAAAATTAGGGTTTTGACTAGGAAAGGGCAATTTCTGATTTTTGACCTAGGAAATGGTCAATTGGTTTAAGGCAAGATCTCAAGAGTCCAATTGCATCACTTTGACCTAATGAAATGATTCAAAACATTGCAAATCCATTGGATTGACAAATGATTTTTGCAGTCAACTGATCAAAAGTCATGGGTTCAATACCCAACGCTACCTTTTACCATTATTTTTTAGCACTTTTCTCATTTTTGTTCAGCTAGGCGCCTGGGCTTCCAATAAGTGGGCTTTGTGTTTTTTTGCTGACTCCTAATCCCTGCATTGCTTCAGCACCCCCTGACCCATTATTTCTTTATTTCATTTTTTATATTTTATTTTACTTTCATATTTTCTCTTATTATTTTTATTATAACTATTAACATTATTTTTATTATTAACAAAAAATCCAAAAATATTTATTTTATTATTTTTTGCATTCATATTTATTTTATTTTCTTATAAAACAAAAAGGCCAAAAACATTTTCTATTAACAAATTAATTTCTTTTTTTTAATAATTAATATTTAGGTTTAGGTTTAAATATTATATTATTTTCTTGTAAATAAAACTAATTTAGAACTTAGGTTTTTTTAATTAATCAATTTCCATATTATTTTATTAATTTAAAACCTTTTCATAAAAAACCCCAAAAATACTTTTTTTTAATTTAATTTCTTTCTTAATTAACTTAATTAATTTTAATTAATCATTTTTATTAATTAGATTTAGGTTAAAACCTTTTCATGAAAACAAACAAAAAATCATTTCTTTTCCATTTGCATTTGTGCCTTTTTATTCAATTCTTGTACATTTATTCAATATGGTTGTAATAGTTAATTAGATTTAATTTTCTTGCAAAATTCCCATTTGTAAATTTGTACACCCCCTCCCCTAATGATGTAATAGCTTAGTATATTTTAGTTTCCGCAATTTATCGCTTTATATACAAATGCTAGTAATTAGGGTTTTGTATGGAAAGATTAAAATCAATAAATAGAAAACCCTAATCAAAGACAAATCAAGCACGAAAATCAATACACTTGCACACAAGCACCCCTAGGGTTATCCCACTTGGTTGCTGTTGTACCCCAAAATTTGCCCTCCCATATTCTTCAAGAAATTGCCAAGCCAAGTCACAAAATTCTCCAAGGGTTGCACAATGCAAAAGTCTCCTATACAGTCAAAACTAGGGTTTGTGTTCTGATCAAGGAAGTGAAGTTTTCAAAGGTCCAATCAAGTCTCATATGCTTACAAATATGGTCAAGTATCCTCATATCAAGTTTCAAGGCATTCAGCTCAAAATTGCACAGTCAAAACCCTAAGTTGCACTACAGTCAACTGTAGGGGCAAAATGGTCATTTGACAGTCAAAAGTTCAAATTTTTGGTCAACATATCATTTTGAAGCCACAAACATCATTTGATCAATGCTTGATCATGATTCTCAAAATTTGGCTCAGAAATCATCAAAGATGCAAAAGTTTCCTTATTTGGACAGTTGAAAAAGTCAACTGAAATTGACCAGGGCATAACTTTCACATGGATTATCAGAAAAATTCCATCCAAAGCTCATTTTGAAGAGAAAGACATTTCCTACAACTCATCTTCATACTTCAAGTCCAAGAAATGCTCTCACAAAAAGTTATCAATTTCAACATTATAGGTCATTTTCAAAAGTCAACAAAAAGGGACTTTAAGTCAAAGGCCATAACTTGAGATTGGTAAATACAAATGACATGGGACCAAAGGCATTGGTTAGAGGACTCAAAGCCCTTTCCAAAATGTCCAAGAACATGAGAAAAGCTTAAAAATTGAGCAAGTTATGCCTTGTAGAAGTTGGGAAATTTTTGGATATTTTGAAAAGTCAACATTGATTCAAATGACCTAAAAATGCTAATGGGCCCATTTTTCTTCCATGATTCATCATTCCAAGCATGTGCACAACCACTTGGCCCAAAGGGAAGTATTTTCTCATTTTTTATTTATTTATTTGAATTTTTATTCATATTAATTCATTTAAATCATTTAAAATATATGAAAAATATTTAATCCACCCTAACCAATCTTTTTATGCATGTTTTGGACTCAATATTTCGTGCTTGTACAATTATGGAAAGATTTGGCTTGATTGGATGCTAATTGACACAAGAACACTTGAAAAAGATTGAAAAAAGATCCTTAAAAAATCAAATATTCAATCAATGATTACAAGAGATTTGGATCCAATTTGTTAACCTAATTGATTCATATATATGCCAGGATCATAACCCTAATGTCCATACACACAAAGCTGCGCAGAAAAGCTCTCTACAAACTTGAAATTTTCTCAAAGAAACTCAAAACTGTAAACCACTTTTGAGGACGATTCAAGCCCTAATTTTCATTCCAATAGCTTCCTTGGAGATCACTGATCACATTCCAATCCAAAACATCAACTCAAACTTCAAGAATTGGTAACGAGAACCTCCCCTGTACAGAGAAAAAGTCACAATCGTATTTTTAATTTTAGGCATTCTCATGGCATTCTAATTATGGATTTATATTCCTTATGATATTCTGATGCTAACCAACATAATTAATTGTGTTTTTGTGCTGTATATTGGATTTCACCATTGTTGATATTTAGGGTTTACAGAGTTTCAAAATAGGGCTTTTGCAATTAAGAAAAATTGGCCCTCAAAACCATGACCATTGAGTTCAACGCGTCCGGACGAAGAGATTAACATACTCGCGCCTAATTTATAAGGCCACATGACCTAATCGCTATTTTCTAATAGCATGTCTTAGGCAACGCACAAAAAACCGTTGCTCATTGTTTATGTTTCAGGGAAAAGGAAGAAGATGAACTCGTGGCAGTGTGTGATACGTGGGTTTAAATTTCGCGCGTTTCCAAACAACTAACCCACGTTTTCCCTTTTATAAATTGTTGTTTATTTATATATCAAATACGTTAATTGGCACGGTTGGTTGGAGAAAGCGCTGGTAATACACATGACCTGGGTTCGAGCCCCAGGTCTCACATATGTCCATATTATTTTTCTATAAATCTTTCCATGCAGCGCTAGCGTTAAGGCACACCATATTCCATCACCATCAAGCGCTCCACCCGTCCAGCTGCTTCAGATCAAAGGCTCAAGGTTGCTGAACACCATAAGCGCTGGTCAACATATCAGTAGGCCATCTGGAAAGTCAAACGGACCCAGGGTTTTTGGGCCAGATTATTCAAAGTCCTACCTCCAATTTGGGACTTCCACCCCCCCTGGTTTGCAATTTTCTTCATATTTTATTTTTTCAATTATTGTTTTATTTATTTTGTTGTTTTGATTTAATTAATTATTTTTTTTCAAATACAAAAAATGCCTAAAAATCAGAAAAGACAAAAATATAATAAATAATTTTTATTTCTAATATTTTAATAAACAAATTGCATGTACATAAATTAACTTTAAATTAGGGTTTTAATATTAATTCTTTTCATAAAAAATACAAAAAAATAGAATTAGGTTTAATTAATTTCTATTCCTTTTTAATTTTTCTTTCACAATAATAATATTTATTTTATTTATTTTTATAATTAAATTGTACATAAAAAAAACTTAGGTTTAATTTAGGTTAAATTTTAATACTTTCATAATAAATTTAAAAACCATTAGAATTAGGGTTAGTTAATTTTAATTAATTCTTTTTTTTTATTGAATCATTAAAAAACACAAAATACCAAAAACATTTTCTTTTAATTTTTAATTTTAATTCCTCGTTAACTTTAATATTTTGCAAAAGGGTCCAACGCCCATATTTTTAATTGTTTAATTTCGCATGTTTATTTTATTTCGCTTAAATAATTATGTATCTCTCCCAAAGCTTTGTAACATTTACTTTCCGCACTCTTATTTGCTTTATTTACTTTTCTGTCAAATCGGGTCCGGTTTAATTTTGGCGATGTGGACCCGCGCCATTTGTAATAGCTTTAGATTTACTTTTCCCGCAATTTTTAACTGTTAACAAAAAGCATGCAAGAATGAATGGCCCTAAATAAAATCAAGCGTAGAACACCAATCATATGACAAGACAAATGCAAATGAAAACGACACACGAATCGCACACACCACCCCTAGGGTACGCCTCACTGTTGCCTTGCCTCGAAAGGTGATCGTCGAGTAGAGGATGTCTTAGTAAGTCCTCATGATCCGGGAACCTGGCATGAGGGTAGCTTCTAAGGTGTCTTCCCATTACTCTGGTGATCACCATGTCCCTACAAACTCGAATTGACCCGAATACCTCCAACGGTAGTGCTACCTACCTCTCAATGGTGGGATGGCACTACTTTAAAGGACATTTACACAGACGAATTCCTTAGGGTAGGTAGACGACTCATGGATACTTGCTCTCTTCAAAAACAAAACAAATCAAAATCTTTTCACACCGACACTTTTCAAAAGCTTTCAAAGCAATTTTTCAAACACTCTGACACAAGAGTCGAACTGAAATTTTCAAAGAAACTTTTTTAAAACCCACAATTGAAAAGCAAACAAACATTTTTGAAAACACAAATGAGCAAGTATCTAAGAGCCCATGGATAACCATGGATAGAAAGGGTGCTAACACCTTCCCTTTCTATAATCTACCTCCCGAACCGAGAGCAATCTCTTTAAGGAATTTTTCTGTGCTTTTGTCCTTTCCATTTGGAGAAAATAAAAGACGGTGGCGACTCTTGCTTCCGCGACATTTCGCGAACCAGCGTTAAACAGTCAGTTCCAGATCCACCGATCACAGAACTGGCAACTCTGCTGGGGATTAAAACTTAAAGTGAGGTGTACCTTAGGGCTAGGTCATAACTATGTTTTCAATTGTATTGCTTTGCTTGCTTTAAATTGTGGGTTGCTTGGGAGTTCTATAGATCCTAACCCGGATCTGGGGGATACCTTCTTGGAAAGTAGCAACAAGGCTGTGAGGGAACTGTGCGGGGTATACCGACATGGTTGAAACAGTATGCTACATTGATGTGGCACTTTGGTGTTTACCGGTAACCCTTGAGTTCAGTCAAGGAGAGTACGGGGCCTCCGCGTGGTGTCGTGAAGCATCAACAGACCTTAGGAACCTTAATTGAACTATCTTGGCCTCTTTAGGGTAGTGAGATAACTGACTTTGGTGCAGTCCGAGGTTGGTTGATACTCGATACTACACTCAATTGAGGGTTGCTTTCCTGGAATATTTCGGTCGCCAGTTCAGTGGCTAAATCGAAACGATGAACAATGAAAGCAATCCCGTGATATTGGGAACCTTAGAACCCGGTTACTTCTAATAGGACAGGTTGAACCCACCAACTTCAAGAGGGTACTACCCAGACCCCATGCTGGCCTTAAACCCTAAGGGCTTGTCTTGTGTGACTTGTGTGCCTTCGTACTTGACTATTTGCACGCTTATTACCTGACACTTGTTTCTTGCAGGTTTTGTCTATAGCCCTTAATTGGGACTCACAACAGGGTTACATACATTACCCCATGCATAGCATAACATCATACCATTGCATACATCTTAACCCATTTCAAGGATCTCAAGGGCTTGTGATGCAGGTCAGGATGAATCAACATCTAGCAAGGGGCAAAGGGGATTTATTTTCCTCTAACCAAGGGTGTCAGGGGCTATGACCCACTGGATATGGTGAGCCTTTGACCCTTGACGAAGGACTCTCAACAATATGAAGTTCTTTCAATCAAGTTACCGGTTTCCAACTCTAACAAGTTTCTCTGTTTACCCCGCGAGGTCCTTGAAATCATTGCATGCATGTCATACATATCATTGCATAACAGGTACCCTTTCTCTGCAGGTTACTTACCTTCTTCGCTGTTTATTTCAGCAGTCTCGTCATGAATCCTGAATCTTCAACCGAGCGCACTATCAAGGCTCTCCAGGCTCAGAACGCCCAGTTCCAAGGGTTGATCATGAATTTGACCCAGGGGCAACAAGATCTGAAAGCTCTGCTCTTAAAGAAGGAAAAGAAGAAGAAGAGGACTGTTTTATTCAGCCCTAGACGTAGATCTGGGAACACGCTGCAGACTGAAACTGAGAGGACTACTCCATCTGTGAGGGAAAGCAGTCACCATGAGAGAGAGGTGCCTAGTCCAGTGGTCTCCGACAACGAGACAGATTTCAACAACGAACAATACCCTCCGGCTGAGGATAAGTACAAACAGTTGGAAGACCGGCTCAGTGCTATGGAGATACAAAAAGTGCCCGGCCTGGACTTCGAGGATCTAGGTCTGTCTTCTGGGGTAGTAATCCCGCACAAGTTCAAGGCACCTGCCTTTGCTAAATACGACGGGGCATCCTGTCCTAAGTTGCATCTCAGGGCTTACACAAGGAGGATCCAACCCTATACAGCTGACAAAAACTTATGGATCCATTTCTTCCAAGAGAGTCTTTCAGGGACTCAGCTCGAGTGGTTTTATCAATTGAATGGAGCCAGCATCCGTACCTGGGAAGACTTAGCCACTGCTTTCTACAAGCATTACCAGTACAATGCCGACCTTGCTCCCACACGCACTCAGCTTCAGGGAATGTCTATAGGTGCAGGCGAAGGTTTCAAAGAGTATGCACAGAAATGGAGAGACCTTGCTGGAAGGGTGCAGCCTCCATTAACTGACCGGGAACTCGTTGATATGTTCTTGGGGACCCTATCCGGGCCATTCTTCAATCACCTCATTGGTAACTCATCTGCTGGATTTACCGACCTCATCCTGACTGGCGAAAGAATTGAAGCTGGTATCAAGAGTGGGAAAATTCAAGAGGCCACACCTTCTGATATTCATAAAAAGCCTTACATGGGAAAGAAGGAATCTAATGCTGCATACAGTCAAAAGAGTCGTCGTGACCAACATGCAGGGGCAGTCATGATCTCTGGTTCTGCACCACGCTGCCAACCACAAAAGGGAAACCAGCGAAGGCCGGACGAGCCTAAAAGACAATTCACCAACATTAACATGCCATGGTCACAAGCATTGCAGCACATGTTGAAGATGAACCTGATTGCAGTGATCAACCCTCCTGCAAATCCTAAGACTTCCTCTCCTAGCTACAATCCAGAAGCAAGGTGTGCTTATCATTCCGATAGCCCGGGGCACGATACTGAGGACTGTTGGGCACTGAAGAACAAAATTCAGAACATGATCGATGCCAAAGAGATCGAGTTCGAGCCTGCCGAAACTCCCAACGTGATCACTGCTCCATTACCAAAACATGGCTAGAGTCGAGAGATTTTTGTTCATTTGAATTCAAGTTGTATTTTTCTTTTCTTGTTCAGATAAACAATTATCATGTTAAACTCTTTTATTTCATGAATGCATTACACATGTCTGTCTTGATTTAATTATGTTTACTATGCTTAAAACTGCTTTCATATTTTTGCGATGGTCAACTCTTAATTGAAAATTCTAAACCTCTTGAGGGAGGATGACGAAAACGATGCCATAATTTACAGTATGCTTTTGAACAGACCCCGCTGATGAGGTACAGGCATTGTTTCAATCCCTAAACACTGGAGTTATAAGGATGATAATCCCTCGTCAACCCATCTGAGCCAAAGAAGTAGGAGTTTTTCTTTTCGAAATTTAAAACCCTTAATCATAACCTGGGGCAGGGTAGTCTCTAAGTTGATCCAAGTGCATAACGAATGGCACCAAAGAGATCCTTACAAAAAAGAAAGACAGTGATGGTTCAGAACAATCAAAAGGACAGGCAGTCATTATCAAAAAATCATAAACGAAAAACCCATTAAGTCAAAACCTATAAAAAGGGACTCACGAAACTGGGGCATCCCGCTGACTGTAATTCCAAAAAGGAAACAGTTCAGGCAAAAAGAAAGGGATAACAAAAATAAAAAAAAAGAGGTCTCACAAACCCTCAACAAAAGCAGAAGCGACTGCCTAATCAAAATATACTGTCAATATCCGAATCATCACTGGTATGTCAAGACAAAGACTCAAACAAGGTCTAACGCACGATCAACTGAGTTTAGGTTTGGAGAACATCACGAAGAGCGGGTGGGTACAAATAATTTGAGCCTTTATCCTTTGTTTCTTAAACCGTGAACCAGGCCACGATATAACCCTTAAAAGTCCTAGCTGAAGCACGGGTTGGTTCAAAAGCATACTGTTACAAAGGTATCCTGACTCCTGAAGGTTTGCGGTAAAATCTTGAGTTGACACCGCATTGTATTATAAAAAAAAATGCATTTTCAAAAATTCAAGACAGACATAGGCTTTTACATTCTTAAAATAATCTTGTTTGCATATGACTATTTGTTTGAACAGCAGGGAAATTCGCACGATGAACACCTTGTGAACAGAAGTACCTCCAATCAAGGGGCACAGTAGGAGCATTGCCCATTATCTGGGGCATGACAAAGTACTTCCAACAGGGGCAACTCCCTACATTCTGAGAGCGTGGACATAGTCGAAAATACTGCGCATAATCAAAGACCCGCTAGGCTGACATGCCTAGGCAAAATAAGGGCTTCCCGGCGAACCAAAAGGGTTCGGGCAGAATGAAGGGATGAAATGAAAAAATCTGTACACGCGGCAAGTCGAAAACCTGAAAAGGCGGCTTGGGCAAAAATGGGTATCCCGGTGGACTGAAAACCCGAAAGGGCGGTCCAGGCAAAAGTTAGGGATCAAAGCGTACGACTATGTTCCGGTATCTCATCACTTGTCTACTCGAAGATTTGTCAATCACCCACACAGGTATCCTCTTCCCTCATCTCCGAAGCAGGGGAAATAATGAGTTATCCAGGCGATCCAATTGCTCTATCAACCAAAGATCAACATAAGGATGATTACCATCTACCTTTACAAATTCCAGATCGTGGGTTAACATCCGAGACCAAACATGACGATCATCCACTTAATCGAAATCATGCAACCCTACACCGGTTCCTTCTCAATTTTCAGAAGAAGTTTTACACAAACTCATCCCGAAGCAACCTTACCCCGGTTCCTCCAGAAATCGTACAGGGATTTATCCCAAGATGACCTAACCCCGGTTCATCAAGAAGTTTTTACACAAACTTATCCAAGTAACCTAACCCCGGTTCCTCCAGAAGTCTTACATGGACCTATCTCAAGATGACCTAACCCCGGTTCATCAAGAAGTTTTTACACAAACTTATCCTGCGGCAACCTAACCCCGGTTCCTCCAAGAGTCTCACATGGACCTATCTCAAGATGACCTAACCCCGGTTCATCAAGAAGTTTTTACACAAACTTATCCTGCGGCAACCTAACCCCGGTTCCTCCAAGAGTCTCACATGGACCTATCTCAAGATGACCTTACCTCGGTTCGTCAAGAAGTTTTACCCGAACTTATCCTGCGGCAACCTAACCCCGGTTCCTCCAAGAGTCTCACATGGACCTATCTCAAGATGACCTAACCCCGGTTCATCAAGAAGTTTTTACACAAACTTATCCTGCGGCAACCTAACCCCGGTTCCTCCAAGAGTCTCACATGGACCTATCTCAATATGACCTAACCCCGGTTCATCAAGAAGTTTTTACACAAACTTATCCTGCGGCAACCTAACCCCGGTTCCTCCAAGAGTCTCACATGGACCTATCTCAAGATGACCTTACCTCGGTTCGTCAAGAAGTTTTACCCGAACTTATCCTGCGGCAACCTAACCCCGGTTCCTCCAAGAGTCTCACATGGACCTATCTCAAGATGACCTAACCCCGGTTCATCAAGAAGTTTTTATACAAACTTATCCTGCGGCAACCTAACCCCGGTTCCTCCAAGAGTCTCACATGGACCTATCTCAAGATGACCTAACCCCGGTTCATCAAGAAGTTTTTACACAAACTTATCCTGCGACAACCTAACCCCGGTTCCTCCAAGAGTCTCACATGGACCTATCTCAAGATGACCTTACCTCGGTTCGTCAAGAAGTTTTACCCGAACTTATCCTGCGGCAACCTAACCCCGGTTCCCCCCCAGAAGTCTTACATGGATTTAGCTCAAGATAACCTCACCCCGGTTCATCACGAAGTTTTACATGAACTTACCTCACCAAGCAACCCTACACTGGTTCCCTCTCTTCAAAATGCAGTTTTACATGGACTCGTCACCTGGACACCCTACACAGGTTCTCCCTTTCCAAGAACGAAGTTTTACACGAACTCATCAAAGTGACCCTACACAGGTTCCTTCTCCATTTCAGATGCGGTTTTACATGAGCTCATCAGCAGGAAACCCTACATAGGTTCCCTCTTTCAATTTACAAAATTACAGTCCAAAATCTCCCCAGGAAAGTCCAATCTAGTTCCCCAGGAAGATTGGAATCTATCTCCCCAAGCAGTAAGCTTATCCCCAGTAAATTTTGGAAGCTTATCCCCTCGCAGAGCACGAACGCGCCGTCCGGCTTTATTCAAAGAGTTATTTCCTTAACAGGATATAACTGGGTTATCCTCAGCCAAAAGCCACGGAAAGGTCGTCGTCAACGTAGTTCTTTCCTATCCCCAGCAAAGTCTATTCACACTTCCAACAACAAGACATCCTCAGCAAGTTACTCTCAACATTCAGCAAAGCATCTCTATCCCCACAGAGTATTGCTTCCCAGCATAGTCGCTAGAGTATCTTTTCTCCCTGCAGAATCTTCCATTCGCCAAGTTTATTCCGCAACAGAGTCATCTTCTCTTACCGGTATTCTTGCAGTTATCATCCCCAGCGGAAGTAAAAGCTTATTCTTCAACATTAGCCCAGGATACGACTTCCCGGCACCCGTCAAGGATTCTCTCTCCTAGACAAAAACATACATAAAACATCACATACATCATTATAACATGCATAGACGCATCATATCTTACAAATCTCATTTATGTTGAGAACATCATTGCTTGATCCATATCATGCATTGCATATGACTGACCTTTACCTTTCAGGAAGGATGCAGTTGAAATTCTCAATCATATTCCACGACCTAGACCGGTTCAGTTAAATCGACCCTAAGATTTTCCTGATGCTTATCCAGTCAAAGGCCTTCTCTGGTTCAGTCAGATCGACCCTAAGATCTCCCTGATGCTTATCCAGTTGAAGATATTTCAAGACCTTGTCCGGTTCAGTTAAATCGACCCTAAGATTTTCCTGATGCTTATCCAGTCAAAGGCCTTCTCTGGTTCAGTCAGATCGACCCTAAGATCTCCCTGATGCTTATCCAGTTGAAGATATTTCAAGACCTTGTCCGGTTCAGTTAAATCGACCCTAAGATTTTCCTGATGCTTATCCAGTCAAAGGCCTTCTCTGGTTCAGTCAGATCGACCCTAAGATCTCCCTGATGCTTATCCAGTTGAAGATATTTCAAGACCTAGACCGGTTCAGTTAAATCGACCCTAAGATTTTCCTGATACTTATCCAGTCAAAGGCCTTCTCTGGTTCGGTCAGATCGACCCTAAGATCTCCCTGATTCTTATCCTAGTAGAAGACACCCAAGATTTTTCTCAACGAGCGTCGTTGAAGTTAAAGTCACCCAAGGTTCTCTTATCATTCATGCTAAGGCAGTAACCATCTCTGGTTCATTCATCATCATGTGAAAACTCCAGACCCAGCTCCTGTAACCAGTCAGGACATATCTATACCAAGCATCTAAAAATCAGCTCCTGCAACGTGTCAGGTACCCATTTTCTGTTTTGCAGGTATGCAGGTTCTCGCCAAGGAATCTCCTACGCGATCAACATCCAGATGGCATCTATAAGCCCATCATACTATCCAGCAATCTCCAAATGGTATTCATAAGCCCATTCCCATCACGCTGCTAACATGTGAGCGCAAATTTCTGGGCACTCTAGTGTCCAATCACCTTATACCCTCGGATTACGAAAGGCACGTCCGCCAGTCTGCATCCTCAGGTCTAAGAAGATTGAACAGGGGCAACTGTTGTACCCCAAAATTTGCCCTCCCATATTCTTCAAGAAATTGCCAAGCCAAGTCACAAAATTCTCCAAGGGTTGCACAGTGCAAAAGTCTCCTATACAGTCAAAACTAGGGTTTGTGTTCTGATCAAGGAAGTGAAGTTTTCAAAGGTCCAATCAAGTCTCATATGCTTACAAATATGGTCAAGTATCCTCATATCAAGTTTCAAGGCATTCAGCTCAAAATTGCACAGTCAAAACCCTAAGTTGCACTACAGTCAACTGTAGGGGCAAAATGGTCATTTGACAGTCAAAAGTTCAAATTTTTGGTCAACATATCATTTTGAAGCCACAAACATCATTTGATCAATGCTTGGTCATGATTCTCAAAATTTGGCTCAGAAATCATCAAAGATGCAAAAGTTTCCTTATTTGGACAGTTGAAAAAGTCAACTGAAATTGACCAGGGCATAACTTTCACATGGATTATCAGAAAAATTCCATCCAAAGCTCATTTTGAAGAGAAAGACATTTCCTACAACTCATCTTCATACTTCAAGTCCAAGAAATGCTCTCACAAAAAGTTATCAATTTCAACATTATAGGTCATTTTCAAAAGTCAACAAAAAGGGACTTTAAGTCAAAGGCCATAACTTGAGATTGGTAAATCAAAATGACATGGGACCAACGGCATTGGTTAGAGGACTCAAAGACCTTTCCAAAATGTCCAAGAACATGAGAAAAGCTTAAAAATTGAGGAAGTTATGCCTTGTAGAAGTTGGGAAATTTTTGGATATTTTGAAAAGTCAACATTGATTCAAATGACCTAAAAATGCTAATGGGCCCATTTTTCTTCCATGATTCATCATTCCAAGCATGTGCACGACCACTTGGCCCAAAGGGAAGTATTTTCTCATTTTTTATTTATTTATTTGAATTTTTATTCATATTAATTAATTTAAATCATTTAAAATATATGAAAAATATTTAATCCACCCTAACCAATCTTTTTATGCATGTTTTGGACTCAATATTTCGTGCTTGTACAATTATGGAAAGATTTGGCTTGATTAGATGCTAATTGACACAAGAACACTTGAAAAAGATTGAAAAAAGATCCTTAAAAAATCAAATATTCAATCAATGATTACAAGAGATTTGGATCCAATTTGTTAACCTAATTGATTCATATATATGCCAGGATCATAACCCTAATGTCCATACACACAAAGCTGCGCAGAAAAGCTCTCTACAAACTTGAAATTTTCCCAAAGAAACTCAAAACTGTAAACCACTTTTGAGGACGATTCAAGCCCTAATTTTCATTCCAATAGCTTCCTTGGAGATCACTGATCACATTCCAATCCAAAACATCAACTCAAACTTCAAGAATTGGTAACGAGAACCTCCCCTGTACAGAGAAAAAGTCACAATCGTATTTTTAATTTTAGGCATTCTCATGGCATTCTAATTATGGATTTATATTCCTTATGATATTCTGATGCTAACCAACATAATTAATTGTGTTTTTGTGCTGTATATTGGATTTCACCATTGTTGATATTTAGGGTTTACAGAGTTTCAAAATAGGGCTTTTGCAATTAAGAAAAATTGGCCCTCAAAACCATGACCATTGAGTTCAACGCGTCCGGACGAAGAGATTAACATACTCGCGCCTAATTTATAAGGCCACATGACCTAATCGCTATTTTCTAATAGCATGTCTTAGGCAACGCACAAAAAACCGTTGCTCATTGTTTATGTTTCAGGGAAAAGGAAGAAGATGAACTCGTGGCAGTGTGTGATACGTGGGTTTAAATTTCGCGCGTTTCCAAACAACTAACCCACGTTTTCCCTTTTATAAATTGTTGTTTATTTATATATCAAATACGTTAATTGGCACGGTTGGTTGGAGAAAGCGCTGGTAATACACATGACCTGGGTTCGAGCCCCAGGTCTCACATATGTCCATATTATTTTTCTATAAATCTTTCCATGCAGCGCTAGCGTTAAGGCACACCATATTCCATCACCATCAAGCGCTCCACCCGTCCAGCTGCTTCAGATCAAAGGCTCAAGGTTGCTGAACACCATAAGCGCTGGTCAACATATCAGTAGGCCATCTGGAAAGTCAAACGGACCCAGGGTTTTTGGGCCAGATTATTCAAAGTCCTACCTCCAATTTGGGACTTCCACCCCCCCTGGTTTGCAATTTTCTTCATATTTTATTTTTTCAATTATTGTTTTATTTATTTTGTTGTTTTGATTTAATTAATTATTTTTTTTCAAATACAAAAAATGCCTAAAAATTAGAAAAGACAAAAATATAATAAATAATTTTTATTTCTAATATTTTAATAAACAAATTGCATGTACATAAATTAACTTTAAATTAGGGTTTTAATATTAATTCTTTTCATAAAAAATACAAAAAAATAGAATTAGGTTTAATTAATTTCTATTCCTTTTTAATTTTTCTTTCACAATAATAATATTTATTTTATTTATTTTTATAATTAAATTGTACATAAAAAAAACTTAGGTTTAATTTAGGTTAAATTTTAATACTTTCATAATAAATTTAAAAACCATTAGAATTAGGGTTAGTTAATTTTAATTAATTCTTTTTTTTTATTGAATCATTAAAAAACACAAAATACCAAAAACATTTTCTTTTAATTTTTAATTTTAATTCCTCGTTAACTTTAATATTTTGCAAAAGGGTCCAACGCCCATATTTTTAATTGTTTAATTTCGCATGTTTATTTTATTTCGCTTAAATAATTATGTATCTCTCCCAAAGCTTTGTAACATTTACTTTCCGCACTCTTATTTGCTTTATTTACTTTTCTGTCAAATCGGGTCCGGTTTAATTTTGGCGATGTGGACCCGCGCCATTTGTAATAGCTTTAGATTTACTTTTCCCGCAATTTTTAACTGTTAACAAAAAGCATGCAAGAATGAATGGCCCTAAATAAAATCAAGCGTAGAACACCAATCATATGACAAGACAAATGCAAATGAAAACGACACACGAATCGCACACACCACCCCTAGGGTACGCCTCACTGTTGCCTTGCCTCGAAAGGTGATCGTCGAGTAGAGGATGTCTTAGTAAGTCCTCATGATCCGGGAACCTGGCATGAGGGTAGCTTCTAAGGTGTCTTCCCATTACTCTGGTGATCACCATGTCCCTACAAACTCGAATTGACCCGAATACCTCCAACGGTAGTGCTACCTACCTCTCAATGGTGGGATGGCACTACTTTAAAGGACATTTACACAGACGAATTCCTTAGGGTAGGTAGACGACTCATGGATACTTGCTCTCTTCAAAAACAAAACAAATCAAAATCTTTTCACACCGACACTTTTCAAAAGCTTTCAAAGCAATTTTTCAAACACTCTGACACAAGAGTCGAACTGAAATTTTCAAAGAAACTTTTTTAAAACCCACAATTGAAAAGCAAACAAACATTTTTGAAAACACAAATGAGCAAGTATCTAAGAGCCCATGGATAACCATGGATAGAAAGGGTGCTAACACCTTCCCTTTCTATAATCTACCTCCCGAACCGAGAGCAATCTCTTTAAGGAATTTTTCTGTGCTTTTGTCCTTTCCATTTGGAGAAAATAAAAGACGGTGGCGACTCTTGCTTCCGCGACATTTCGCGAACCAGCCTTAAATAGTCAGTTCCAGATCCACCGATCACAGTTGCCTTATACAAAATGACCATATTACGTATGTAAGGTATCTTAGCCAAAACAAGCAAATACAAGATCATAGTCCCTCGATGATGTTATCTAAGTTGCCTTTCAAAATGATATTAGTCCCTAAAGAAAAATGCTAAGATACCTTGCAACATTGCTAATCATGGTCATACGATGACCCACGCCCGTCCCGTTTACGTCATAAGATAGGGTTACTTACCAAATCAATGGTAAGACAACAATGTCAAAGGAAAAGAAAATGAACAAGAAAGACATTGGAGTAGGTAGATTGCTTCTAATTACTTGCTCCATTTCAAAACAAACATCCTTGCTATTTTCAAAACAAACACATACACTTTCAAATATCTTAAAAAATTGAAAAAATTTTCAAAAGATCAAACATCTTTGTATACATTCTTACAAACAAGAATCATTACATAGATTGCCTAAACAATGGCCTCTTTACAAAATACTTTAAAAAAAACAAACAAAGCATAATTTCAAACAAAAGAAAGTGATCTAGGAAGTAACTAAGAGCCCATGGATAACCATGGATGAAAAGGGTGCTAGTACCTTCCCTTTTCATAATCTACCCCCCGAACTCAAGAAATAATTTCAAAGGTCTTTTATGTGCTTTTTCACCGTTCGTTTTGGATAAAAGAAAAGTCGGTGGCGACTCTTGCTAACCGCAACATTTGCGATCAAACGCAAAACCCTCAAGTCAGTTCTCCCATTGTATCACATGTATCCTCAAAGGAATCAAGATAGAACTGAACACCGACCGATGGTAGGGGCTGTCATGATCCCTAAGCCTGCACCTACTCAACAAAGGAATGATCAGAATAGAACAGAGAGGCCAGTAAGACAATTTACCCGGATTAATATGACTCTATCTCAAGTACTACCACATTTGTTGAGATCTAATCTGGTAACTTTGAAAGAAGCTCCAAAGAATCCAAACAGAACATCTCCTCACTACCATCCTAATGCTCGTTGTGCATACCATTCAGAAAGTCCCGGCCATGATACTAACAACTGTTGGGCTTTGAAAAACAAGGTGCAAGACCTTCTTGAATCCAAAGAAATTGAGTTTGATGCTCCTAAAATCCCGAATGTTATCACCGCTCCTATTCCCAAGCATGGTCGTGGTGTTAATGCTGTTGAAGATGATCTGTTTGTTTCTATTGTTGATGAACTTGTTACTACTCTCCTAACCGTCAAGAAGAACCTATTGAAGGCCAGTTTATTTCTAGACTGTGATGAAGGCTGTCACTTCTGTTTATCCTGACCAACTAGTTGTCATTTATTGAAAGCAGGTGTTCAGCGCCTAATGGATGAGAAAGAGACTTTATTTGAAAAGACTCATGTTCCAACTGTTTCTTACAAAGATGTTTCAATAGTAACCATTTCCACCAATCCTTCTAGGTTCTCCACCAAAAGACCCATTAAAATTACATCAGTTCCTAAAGTAGCTCCACTAATAATTACTATGCCTGGACCAATCTCGTACTCATCAGATAAGACCATCCCATGGAATTATGGGGGCGATGTCTACTATCACGGTTTCAAGCAAGATTGGCCAGTTGTTAAAGACTCAATTTCTGAGGAAGATAACCCAGACATTAGTAATATTTCGGGAACCAGCAAGATAACTCGAAGCGGAAGAATTTTCTCTTCGGAGATTGCTCCTCCGAAGACTATCACCGGTCCTGTGATCATCCATGTTTCTGTTCCTGTTGACACTACTATTACTACACCTGCTGATACTCCTACCACCGAGTCAACCAAAACTCATGGCAAAGGAATTCTGGTTGAGCCTATCCAGATGAAGGAACAATCAGTATCTATCCCTAAGGCCTCCCAAAAGGAGATGGAAGAAATTCTGAAGTTATAAAGAGAAGCGACTACAACATAGTCGAACTGCTAGGGCAGACTCCGTCAAAAATTTCCATGCTGGATTTGTTGTTATGCTCTGAGGCTCATGCAAAGGCCTTGGTGAAATTCCTTAAAACTGCCCATGTACCATAATAAACCTTTGTTGATCAGTTCCAAGACTGTGTGGCCAACTTGACCATGGATAATGGTTTATGCTCTTCTGATGCTGACTTGACAACTAGAGGTTGATACCGGTTCGTCCTTTAATGTGCTGTCTAAGAAGGTTCTTGATAGACTCGACTGTGAAGGTTGACCTTAAAACCCAGCAATATAGTGGTAAGGGCTTTCGACGGTTCAAAGAGAATGGTGCATGGAGAGGTGGACATCCCCATAAAAGTTGGAACTCAGACCTTTGATTCAACTTTTTACATAATGGACATTCGCCCTTCCTACTCCCGCTTATTGGGCCGGCCATGGATTCACAATGCTGGTGCTGTCACCTCTACATTACATCAAATGCGCTGAAATACCCAACCAAGGGGAAGATCATTATTGTCCATGAGGAAGAGGAATATATGGTCAGGCACTTAAACTCTTTCAGATACGTGGAATTGGATGGTGAATTCATTGAAACTCCATTTAAGCATTTCGAGGAAGTTCCAGCAACCGTAGGAGTAACCAAAGTTGTTTCTCAAATCCCGAAGATTACAAGACCTCCGCTAAAGATGTCTTCTCTGAAAGATGCCAAGGTAGTGATAAAAGAAAGTGAGTGTAATATTTGGGGACAACTCCCAGATATGCCATACAAGTCTGGAAAATTTGGTTTGGGTTTCATTTCAGGAGCTCAGAAAGTTGTACGTCGTGCTCGCGCCAGGGGTACCCCCCTTTAAAGAGTAGAAACCAAGAAGTCAATGCAGTGGAGGATGATGAGGATAGCTACGACCTGGAGGAATGGATTTTCCCAACTGTCAATGGAGGACTCAGTAACTGGGAAGCTAAATATTTTGTCCCAATTACTTTTATCCAATAGTAATTATCTTTAAATTTTGTCGGATCTGTAATAATTAAACAATTCGGACTTTTAAAGCCTTGTGTCTTACTTGAGGCACAACGGTCCATTTGTAAGGGTTGTTACCTCATTTTCATATATCATCAATGAATCATGGACGTTTTTGTATACAAACTTTGTGTTCTCTGTCTTTCTTTTGCGTAGTGAGATGACCGGCTTTGGTGCAGTCTGAAGTTGGTAGATACTCGATACTACACTCATTGAGGTTTGGTTTCTTGGGATATTTCGGTCGCCATTAAAGAGGCTTGTGCTGAAACAATGACCAAGGAAACAAACCAGTAATATTGAGCTCCTTAGAACCCGGTTACTATTACTAGGAAAGGTTTGAGCCAACTAAACTTCAAGAGGGTACTTACCTACGAGACTACATGCAAGCCTAAACCTAAGGATTTGTTTTTTTTTGTATATGTATACTTGTACATAACATCATGAACATCATGAACATCATATACATCCACTAACCATTTCAAGGATTTTGGGATTCATCTTTGTTCTTGTTTTTGTAGGATATGGATTCACTTCGCAGGAAAACTATTCAAGTCAACCTTGTAAGAATCCCTCCAGAACTTAAGGAGCTAGCTTTAAGGATTCCTGAAAACTCTCCATTTACCGAGAGACACGGTTGCCTACTCAACTTGGTCACTTCCAACACAGATGAGGACATGGTGAAGGTTCTTTTTCAGTTCTTTGATCCTTTACACCATTGCTTCACATTTGCCGACTATCAACTTGTGCCTACTTTGGAAGAATTCTCCCAACTCTTGAGGGTTCCCGTTCTCAATCAACTACCTTTAAACGGTACGGAAAGAGAACCAAAGCCAGAAGAGATTGCTCAAGATCTACACTTGCACTCATATGATATCACAACTCATTGGGAAACAAGGAGTGGTGTCAAAGGTTTCTTAGCAAAGTTCTTGTTTAAGAAAGCCCAAAGCTGTTGGAACTCCTTGGACTTGCAAGCCTTTGAGGAAATTGTGGATCTCCTCATCTATGGGATGGTTTTGTTTCCAAATCCTGACCAACTCATAGATGTCAACACTGTCAAAATCTTCATATCCTGCAACCCAGTGCCTACATTGCTAGGAGATAACCTACACTCTTTTCACACTCGCACAATGAGGAAAAGAGGTGTCCTTATGTGTTGCACTCCTCTCTTGGAAAGATGGTTTATTTCACATCTTCCCCAATCTGTATTAAAAAATGAGCAAGGTTCAAGGTGGTCACAAAGGTTGATGACGCTCAAACATTCGGACATTCATTGGTGCTCCCGATCCAAAGAGAATGTTATCATTGTCAACCATTGTGGAGAATTCCATAATGTACCTTTACTTGGCATTTGGGGAGGTATCACCTACAACCCCTACTTAGCCTTAAGACAATTTGGTTACGCCCGAAGGGATGGCCTGCACGAGATGCTAATTCAAGGTTTGGTATTTGACTACAACAACGACGATCAAGGTCTTCGCCAAAGATTTATCCGAGCTTGGAGGATGTTAAACAAGATAGATAGCAAGACTTTGGGGCATAAAAATTCCATCCCCCTTGAGCCTTACCTCAAATGGGTACGAACTCGTGCTCAGATTCTTATGATGCCTTACCCCTCCATTCTCCCGGTAATCATTGAGCCTGTCATGGAGGGAGATGTTCCATACACTATCCTACATCTTGACATGCCTACCTCTCTTGAAGACCTACAAAGGGATTGTATACAACTCAAGGGAGAGAGAGATACCTTCGAAGCCCAATTCTATGCAAGCGAGAAGAAGGTTTTGGAACTCACTAGACTACTTCATGAGGAGCAGACTCTGAATGCCTACATCGCACTAAAGAGGATGCAAACTACCTTTTTATCTTAGATTTTTTGTATTATTTTTCCCGAAAAGGCATTGATGTACTCAAGCTTTAATCTATTAATATAACACGTGTTTCCTTTTTGTCTAAAATAAATTTGAATCTTGAAATCCTTGAAATCATTACATATGCGTATGCCATTCATCATAACATAAGCAGGTCTTTTGCAACAAGTCTCCTCATCTCTCTACTGTTTATTTCAGTAAGATGGATCTCAAGAAAACAGTGAACGACCTCCATGCTCAGAATACACAGTTTCAATAGTTTCTCTTGACCCTAGCCAGAGGACAAGAAGAGTTGAAGACTTTTTTGGCTGAGGAGAAGGAAAAGAAGACATAGAAGGTAACTGGAGTCCTAAACATGGGAAGAAGATTTCATGGGCAGACAAGAAGGACCTTAGACTTTGCAACCACATCTGGTGAGAGAGACAATTAAGATGGGAAAGGCAAGGAAACAGTTGTCCCATTAGAATCAAAAGAGGAAGAGGAAGAAGAAGACTATTCTGAAGAACAATACCCTCCAGCTGATGACAAGTATAAACATCTCGAAGAACGATTGAGTGCGATGGAAATCCAAAAAGTGTCTGGTTTGGACTTTATGGAATTGGGGTTAGTGTCGGGGACTGTCATTCCTCCCAAATTCAAAGCACCTGTGTTCGCCAAGTATGAGGGAGTCTCATGCCCTAAAATGCATCTCCGGTCTTATGTGAGGAAAATCCAGCCCCATAACATTGACAAAGACTTATGGGTACACTTCTTCCAAGACAACCTGTCTGGAACTCAACTTGATTGGTTTTACCAGTTAGAAAGAGCCAATGTTCATAACTGGGAAGATCTTGCTGCATCCTTTTACAAACAATACCAATACAATGTTGATCTTGCGCCTACCCTTACTCAACTCTAGAGTATGGCCATGATTTCCAATGAAGGTTTCAAAGACTATGCGCAAAAATGGAGAGATGTAGCCGGAAGTTTCAACCTCCTCTATCTGAGAGAGAGTTGGTAGACATGTTCTTGGGCACCTTAGTCGGTCCCTTCTTTAATCACTTGATTGAAAGTTCATCAGCAGGTTTTATCTGAGTTGATATTGACCGTAGAAAGGGTAGAAGTCGGTATAAAGAATGGAAAGATCCAAAAAGATACATCCTCTTCTGTAGCTGTAAGGAAGCCTTTCATGAGAAAGAAAGAGGTGGTTGCTGTATATCCGCAAAGAAATCAAGATAGGGCCGAGCGCCAACCAATGGTGGGGGCTGTGATGATCCCTAAACTTGTGCCTAATCAACAAAGAAACAATCAACCGAGGATGGAAAGACCGGTAAGGAAGTTCACTAGAATTAACATGACCCTATCTCAGGTATTACCGCATCTACTAAGATCCAATTTGGTGACCTTGAAAGAAGCTCTAAAGAACCCTAACACAATATCTCCTCACTATCATCCCAATGCCCGTTGCGCATATCACTCTGAAAGTCCCGACCATGACACTAATAACTGTTCGGCTCTAAAGAACAAAATACAAGACCTCATTGAAGCAAAAGAGATTGAATTCGATGTGCCCGAAAAGCCAAATGCCATTTCTGCCCCTATGCCCAAACATGGCCATAATACCAATGCCATTGAAGAAGAAATGTTTGTTACTTCAGTAGATGAACTTATGACCCTACTCCTGACTATTAAAGTGAACTTGTTGAATGCTGGTGTGTTCTCGGGCTGTGATGAAGGATGTCATTTCTGTTTGTCCTCACCAACCAGTTGTCCTTTGTTGAAAGCAGGCATTCAGTGCCTAATAGATAACAAAGAAATTTTGTTTGAAAATACTTCTGTTCCACCCGTTCCTTTTGAAGATGTTTCTATCATTACAATTTCCGCCAATTCTTCCAGGGTCTCCACCAAAAGATTCGTTAGAATTACATCAGTTCCGAAAGAAACTCCTTTGATAATTACAATGCTTGGACCAGTCCCGTATTCGTCAGACAAAACCATACCATGGAATTATGGAGGGGATATCTACTACCACGGTATCAAGCAAGATTGGCCAGCCGCCGAAGATTCAAGTTCTTAGAATGTTGACTCCGATATCAGTAATATGGTAGGAACTAGAAAGATCGCCTGAAGCGAAAGGATATTCTCTCCAGAAATTGCTCCCCCAAAAGTAGTTTCTGGACCCGTAATCATTCTTGTTGTTGCTCCCCCGAAGGCTATTCCCAGTCCTACAATCGTCTCCACTAATACTCCAACTGACCAAGTTGTTACAATCCCTGTTATCATTCCTACCGACACTTCTGCTGCCAAGTTAACCGAGACTCGAGGAAAAGGTGTTCTGGTTGAGTCTGTCAAGACGAAGACACAATCATTGGCTATCCTTAAGACCTCCTGAAAAGAGATGGGGGAAATTATGAAGATCAAAAAAAGAAGCGACTACGATGTAGTTGAACAAATGGGGAAAACTCCCTCTAAAACTTCCAGTCTGGCATTACTATTATGTTCCGAGTCGCATACAAAAGCCTTGGTAAAATTCCTGAAAACTGACCATGTACCCCAAGAGACATTTACCGATCAGTTTCAAGACTGTATAGCCAGCTTGACTGCAGATAATGGTCTAGGTTTTTCGGATGCTTATTTAACACCAAGAGGAAGGAAGCATAATGAGGCTTGCATGTCTCAGTTGAATGTAGGGGGATAATGTTGGCTCATGTGTTAGTTGATACTGGTTCATCCCTGAATGTATTACCTAAAAAAGCTCTTGATAGGCTTGACTGTGAGGGATTGACATTGAAGCCAAGTAACATAGTAGTAAGGGCTTTTGACGGCTCGAAAAGGATGGCACATGGGGAAGTGGATATCCCCATAAAGGTTGGAACCCAAACATTTGATTCAACTTTTTATGTAATGGATATCCGCCCCTCATATTCCTGCTTGCTAGGCCGACCATGGATTCACAATGCTGACGTTGTCACTTCTATGTTGCACCAAATGCTGATATATTCGATTCAAGGGAAGATTATCACCGTTCATGGAGAAGAAGAGTATATGATCATCCATCTCAATTCCTTCAAATATGTGGAATTAGATGGTGAATTTATTGAAACTCCATTCCAACACTTTGAAGAGGTCCCATAAGATGTGGCAGTAACCAAGGTTGTTCCCAAGATCACAAGGCCTCCACTCCAGATGTCATCTCTGAAGGATGCCAAAGCAGTGGTAAAAGAAGGTGGGTGCACTATCTGGGGGAAACTCCCAGATATGCCATATTAGTCTGACAAGTTTGGCCTGGGTTTCACTTCAGGTGCCCAGAAGGCTGTGCGTCGCGCTCCTTCTGGAGGACCATCCCTGAAGATCAGAAACCATGAGGTCAACGCCGTAGAAGATGATGAACATAGTTGTGACTTGGAGGACTGGATATTCTCAACTGTCAGTGAAGAACTCAGCAACTGGGAGGCTAGAGATTTTTTCCCGATCACTTTTATCTCAGAGTAATATATATTTACATTTTGTTGGATCTGTAATATTAAAATAATTCGCACTCTTAAAAACTAGTGTCTTACCCGAGGCACAATGGTCCATTTGTAAGGGTTATTATCTCATTTTCATATAACATCAATGAATCACTGACGTTTTTGCATACAAACTTTTGTGCTCATTTTTTTTCTTCTTTTTACATTTTTATTTCTTTCAAGGATAGTTATACCCTTACACACACTCACACTCACAATGCAGATATACATCTATTCGGGATCTCATGGGTAACGATACTGCTATGGCCTTTTGTGACTCTGAGAATCTAATCTACCAAGCGGAAGACGAAGGTGAGGAAGATTGTGAAGTACCAGGGGAACTTGCCAGACTACTACAACAAAAAGAGAGAACCATTCAGCCTCACGAGGAACCCGTGGATACAATCAACCTACGTACCGAAGAAGACAAAAAAGAGGTCAAGATGGGTGCCAATATGGAACCCGGTGTCAAGGAGCGTCTGATCAAGTTGTTACACGATTATGTTGAAGTCTTTGTCTGGTCGTATGAAGCCATGCCAGGACTTGATACAGACATTGTGGTACATCGTCTGCCTACAAGAGAGGACTGTTCGCCAGTAAAGCAAAAGGTCATCCGCATGAGGCCTGATATGTAATAAAAGATTAAAGCAGAAGTCATGAAGCAATTCAATGCTGGATTCTTGGATGTTACCTCTTATCCCCAATGGGTTGCCAATGTTGTTCCTGTGCCCAAAAAAGACGGCAAAGTGAGAATGTGTGTGGACTACAGAGATTTGAATAGGGCAAGCCCTAAGGATGATTTTCCATTCCCCCACATTGATATTCTAGTTGACAATACGGCACAACACAAAGTGTTTTCCTTCATGGATGGATTCTCAGGTTATAACCAAATCAAAATGGCGCATGAGGACATGGAGAAAACAATGTTTGTCACGCAGTGGGGAACTTTCTGCTATAAGGTGATGCCATTCGGACTAAATAATGTTAGGGAAACCTATCAACGTGCCATGGTAGCTTTATTTCATAACATGATACAGCACGGAATAGAGGTCTACATGGTCGATATGATAACTAGATCTCAAATAGAAGAAGAGCATCTTGATCACTTACAAAAACTGTTTGAAAGACTGAAGAAGTACAAGCTGAGGTTGAATCCAAACAAATGCAAATTTGGGGTACAGTCTGGTAAACTCCTAGGCTTTGTCGTCAGCAATAAAAGTATTAAAGTAGATCCTTCCAAGGTAAAAGCGATATAAGAGATGCCTGCTCCTCGTACTGAGAAGGAAGTCAGAGGATTCTTGGGGCGTTTGAACTACATTGCAAGATTCATCTCTCACCTGAAAGCTACTTGTTAACCAATCTTCAAATTGTTGAAGAAAGATCAAGTAGTCAAATGGAATGACGAGTGCCAAGTTGCTTTTGACAAAATTAAAGAGTACTTACAAGAGCCTCCTGTGTTGATGCCACCAGTCGAGGGAAGACCATTGATCATGTATCTGACTATTTTAGAAAACTCAATGGGGTGTGTATTGGGGCAGCATGACGAGTCTGGCCGAAAAGAGCATGCTATTTACTACCTGAGCAAAAAGTTTACCAACTGTGAAACCAGATATTCACTGCTTGAGAAAACTTGATGCGCTCTAGCATAGGCTTCTCACCGGCTAAGACAGTATATGCTGACTCATACTACTTTGTTAATATCTAAAATGGATCCGATAAAATACATCTTCGAGAAACCTGCTCTCTCCGAGAGAATAGCAAGATGGAAGATGATCCTAACGGAATACGACATACAGTATACTACCCAGAAAGAAATAAAGGGCAGTGTATTAGCTGATCACCTTGCTCACCAAGCTGTAGAAGACTACCAGTCCATGAAGTTTGAATTCCCAGATGAAGACATCATGATGGTAAACAACTGTGAAAAATTTCGGCCATATGACAGACCTGAACAAGGATCCCGATGGACCCTGTTCTTTAATGGGGCATCCGACGCAATTGGCAAGGGTATCGGTGTTGTACTCATATCTCTGGAAGGGTTTCATACTCCCTTTATTTCCAGACTCTGCTTCAATTGTACAAACAACATGGTGGAATACGAAGCATGCATCTTTGGTCTCAGAGCTGCCATAGACTTGGGGATCAATTCCTTGGATGTATTCGGAGATTCAGCTTTAGTTATCAGTCATATCAAAGGGGAATAGGACACCAAACACCCTAACCTTATCCCTTATAAAGAAAATGTTTTGACATTACTACCACATTTTGAGAAGATTACCTTCGATCATTTCCCGCAAGAAGAAAATCATCTAGCAGACGCACTAGCCATGATGTCATATATGTCATCTATGTTTAAACTTAATTGGGATAAAGAGGCTCCCCATATCACCATTGAACGAATGGATGAACCAGCACACTGTCACGAGATTAATATTGAAGAAGTAGTGGACCAGCCCTGGTTTTACGAAGTCAAGAGATATCTCGAGGCTCAAGAATATTCAGAAGAAGCTTCAGTTAATGATAAGAAGTTCTTAAGGATATTCTCTGCTAAATTCTTCCTTAGTAATGGCATCCTGTACAAACACAATCATGACTATGTGTTACTTCGATGCGTAAACAAGGTTGAAGCAGAAAGGATCATGGCTGAGTTACATGAAGGCACTTTTGGCACCCATTCTAGTGGGCATACGATGGAAAAGAAAATCCTACAGGCAGGCTATTACTGGTCTACCATGGAACCCGATTGCTATCAACACTCTCGAACCTGCCACAAGTGTCATATTTATGCTGAAAAGGTGTACGTACCTCTGATTCCTCTGAATGTCTTGACAGCTCCTTGGCCCTTTGTTATGTGGGGAATTGATATAATTGGGGAAATCAAGCCAACGGCCTCCAATGGACACCGCTTCATCCTAGTGGCCATTAACTTATTTACAAAGTGGGTTGAAGCAGCCTCCTTCGCCTCCGTTACCAAGAGTGTTATTGCCCATTTCATCAAGCAAAATCTCATTTGACGGCACGGTATCCTAAGAGGATCATCACTGACAATGGTAAAAATCTCAACAACACTATGATCACCGCCTTGTGCAAGCAATTCAAGATTCAGCATCACAATTCTTCTCCTTACTGGCTGAAGATGAATGGTGCTGTCGAAGCTGCAAATAAGAATATTAAAAAGATCATACAGAAAATGACAGTCACATACGAAGACAGGAATGAGATGCTACCATTCGCTCTCCACGGGTATCGTACCACAGCTCGCACATCAACCGGGGAAACACCCTATTCTCTAGTTTACGGC
The DNA here is from genome assembly GCA_948472305.1 of Vicia faba. Taxonomy (NCBI): domain Eukaryota; kingdom Viridiplantae; phylum Streptophyta; class Magnoliopsida; order Fabales; family Fabaceae; genus Vicia; species Vicia faba. The sequence continues at coordinate 537,333,470 of OX451735.1, read as the reverse complement.
ATGGAGGTTGTCTTGCCTATCGAGGTCCAGATCCCCTCTCTAAGGATTATGAAGGATGCAGGGCTGAACAAAGACGATTAGATCCAGACTCGACTTGATCAACTAAACTTAATTGATGAGAAGAGACTTACTACTATTTTTCATGGTCAAATGTATCAAAAACGGATGATCAAGGCTTTCAACAAGAAGGTCAGACTCCAAGTGTATCAAGTTGGGGATCTAGTGATCAAACGCATCATACTACCACAAGGTGATCCCAGGGGAAAATGGACTCCTACCTATGAAGGACCATTTGTAATCAAACATATTTTCTCTGGTGGGGCAATGATATTGACCACCATGGATAGCGACAACCTGCCGCACCCTGCGAACACAGACATAGTCAAAAGATACTACGCATAAGAAATCCACTAGGTTGACACACCTACACAAAACAAGAGCATCCCGACGAACCAAAAAGGTTTGGGCAAAAATTAGGGATAAAACAAAAAAATTTGTACACCGGTCAAGTTGAAAACCAGAAAGGGCGACTTGGGCAAAAAATGGTTTCCCAGTGGACTGAAAACCCGAAAGGGCGGTCCAGGCCAAAGTTAGGGAATGTAAAGCGTATGACTATGTCCCGTTGGATCACTTTATGGACAACCTTTGGCTTCAACTGACAAACTCAGAGGTTCTGATAAATTAAATCATCTTCGGACGAGGCTACAAATAGACAAGATGCTCAGAGATACGAAGGCTATAGCAGAATGGGAACCCCACTGGATTATTACACATAACTATCTTTTCTTTGTATTAAAATTTTCATTTTTTTACGACGGCGTTCTCTTACTAGAATTTTTGTCTCATTTTACAAAAATACTTACTCAAAGTCAATACAAAGATATCTCCTTGAAAGTGCTAAAACTATTTTTTTTCGTTACGCTTGTGTTTTGTTTACAACAACGTCCAATGATTCATCATTGAACATATGCATTTGAACATAATTATTGTTTACAAATAAACAAAATAAAAGACAATTACTAATGGCTTTAAGAGGTAGGGAAATCTCTCTAAGCTATTTCCATAAATCCCCCACAATTTGCAGTTTAATTCCCAGCGGAACAAGCTCCCAATTATCAATCCCCAGTAGAAGTCGTTCAATTTCTCAAGATTTCACAATAGGATTTTACAAGCAGTACATGGAATTTCCCTTACAACAGAGTTTATTTCTCTAAGAGGAAATTCATCAACACTTAAACTTCACAACATGAAGACTTACACTCCATATCCTCAACAGCGGTCAGGGATTTATTTTCCCCAGTCCAACAACAGTATGGCAGATTAGCTCGCATGCGCATACATCCCATCCATATATCATAAACTTTGATAAAATAAATGCATTATATCATACATTTCATACAACCTGGCCCTGCATTTTAGCTAACATTTACCCTTTTTAGGATAAGATTAAAAACTATCATTTACAATGTTCAGAGTTCTCATATACTGTTCAGATACGCTCCAGACACGGATGCCATTCTGATACTCATTCAGTTTTAACTCTCAGATACAGTTCAGATACGCTCCAGACACGGATGCCATTCTGATACTCATTCAATTTCAGTTCTCAGATACAGTTCAGATACGCTCCAGACACGAATGCCATTCTGATACTCATTCAGTTTTAACTCTCATATACAGTTCAAATACACTCCAGACACGGATGCCATTCTGATATGCATTCAATTTCAACTCTCAGATACAGTTCAGATACGCTCCAGAAACTGATGCCATTCTGATATTCATTCAGATTCAACTCTCAGATACAGTTCAAATACGCTCCAGAAACGAATGCCATTCTCATACTCATTCAGTTTCAGTTTTCAAATACAATCTAGATACACTTCAGACACGGATGCCATTCTGATGCTTATTCAGATTCAACTTCTCCTATACAGTTCAGATACGCTCCAGACACGGATGCCATTCTGACACTCATTCAAAACTAGCTTTCAGATACAGTTCATATATGCTCCAGACACGGACTCCATTATGATAATCATTCAAAATCAGCTCCCAGATACAGTTCAGATACGCTCCAGACACGGACTCCATTCTGATACTCATTCTTTCAACTTAGAAATTACAACACAAACAATCACTTTTGGATGGAATCTTTAAGCCCATCTCCTACAACTTTATATCACCTCTCCAAATGGCATATTTAAGCCCATTCCCTCAACCATCACATCACCGAGTGCAAATATATGGGCACTCTAGCGTACAATCATCTTCCACCTTCGAGTCACGAATGGAAAAACTTACCAATCTAACTCCTCATGCTTAAGAAGATTGAACAGGGGCAGCTGTTGTACCCCAAAATTTTCCCTCTCACATATTAAAAATATTCTCACAAGATCTCCTTTAACTCAAGATTGCACTAGGGTTGATCAGCTCAAGACATCTCCTTAAGCACTAATGACCAAAATTAGGGTTTGAGTTTGCACAAGGATTTTTGAACTTCCAATGCCCCATATGACTTTCATGGATCATTATGGACCCCCAAGATTACTCATGTCAAGTTTCAAGCCTTGAATCACATTTTTTATCAGTCAATTAAGCAGTTGACCTAAAAAAAAGTTGTATTGGGGAAAAAGTCAACTATGGGCAATTTGCAGTCAAACTTCATAATTTTTGATCCACATCAACATTTTAAACTGATATGTATTATTTGATCAAGTTTGGACCATAATTCCTCAAAAAATTTGATCAAATCTCCAAAAGGGAAAAATGGTCAAAATTAGGGTTTTGATTGGGAAAGGGCAATTTCTGATTTTTGACCTAGCAAATGGTCAATTGGTTTAAGGCATGATCTCAAGAGTCCAATTTCATGACTTTGACCTAATGACATGATTCAAAACATTGCAAATCCATTGGATTTACAGATGAATTTTGCAGTCAACTGATCAAAAGTAAATTGTATACTAAAAAGTCAAACATTGACTTTTTGGTCAAATTTAAGTACCAAAGATCACAATTCATCAAAAAATGTAAAAATATGAAACTGATTCATCAAGAAATCAAAAAGTCAAGATTTCATTTTGAAAAGTCAAAATTTCTAAACTTAGAAATTTTTTCTAAGTGTTGAAAATTCATGTTTTTTTCATAACTTTGAGCCAAATTTTCACCATGATACAAGATGATTCAAGAGAAACTGCCAACATGAAAGTTGTAGATCTCCATGAAATATACAACTTTTATTCACACAACTTCTTCCAAAAGTTCTTGGATCTGAAGTTATAATTTTATGAATACATGCTCATGAACTAAAAAAGACTTAGTGAAATTTTGCCCTAGTTAGACAGATTTTTTGACCTAACTTCATGGAAAATTTTGACATAGTTCCAAGGGGAATATTAAAAAGCAATTCAAAGATGGGTTGTAGACCATATTGCAAGATTTCCAAAATGTCCAATAACTCCTTGATATCATTCTTGAGTAGGGATAATCGAAGAGATGAAGTTAGTGTTTTGTCACTTGAATTACAAGGCATTTTGTGATGAACAAAAATCTAATTTCAAACCTATGCTGCACAATCTTATTTTCCAGGCCTCTAAACCTCAAGACCTCTCCATATTCAGAAGATTACACTTGCTTTTGAGCTATTATCCAATTGTTCCAAGCATTTTCCAAGCCAATTTGCCATTTTAGGAAGAAAGTTGCCATTCCATTCTTGAAAAGTTGCTTTAATCACAAAGTCAATTTGTCTTGAGCTTATAACTTGTTCTTTCGACACACACAACCCCTGTAATCCAAAAGCAAGGTGTCTAAGGCCCGAAGAAGCTCAGGACATGCTTGTACAACATTTGAGATTTGTCATTTCACTTTTCTTCAAAAGCAAGTTACAGAGCCATAACCCTATAACTCAGAAGCCTTGAGTGATTTTGTGCTCTAATCTTTTCCATACTTATTAACAAGTTTATTGCAAGCTAAGGAACGATTTGAAGCATCCTAAAACTCTCCCAAACACCCTTGTTGCACAAGACTGCTCAACTTGACAATTTCGAGCCAAAACTCTCCATCTCCATTTCCACTCGTGCGTTTTGATTCTTAATCATTTAAACACCTCACATACATCATACACAAGTGATCCAGGCCCCGGTTTTGAGACTGTAACCCCTCCATCACTATCCACTATTTTCAAATATCCTGCTTGCAGGTTGACTTGAGTAGGGAGATTCAGGGACTTTCAAAGCAAAACAAGAGTTGGAATACACTCAAGAAGGTCCAGGCAAGCTAAACAGATCATCAGGCCATCTCCAAAGTTGCTCAAACTCCATTCACGCCCCAGCTGCAAGAGGTAAGTTTTCAAACATCCATCTCTTCATACATGCATCATTTTTTTCTGATTTGTGAAGATAAAATGTAGATATCATTGCTCTAAAACTGACCATGTTCATAGTTTTCATTTATATTGATTGTATGTAGAGAATTTCAGATTTGAACTTTCTGAAAAAATTAGGTTTTAATTTAGGGCCAGCAAAATTAATCTTCATCTTTGACTTTTAGCTTACATAAGTTATATGGTTAGATTCGGGAGGAAAAATAGCACAACTTTCATGTTTGCATTTTCCATTTTTGTTGAGAAATGAATGAGATATAGATGGTCCGACTGGCTGAAGGTTAAAGAAGAAGTACAAGTCATGGAGACGTTTTACCTTATGTATTTATTGTCTCATTTGTATTAACGGGTGTACAACCACCCCAATAGCAAAGGTAGCACGCGTGCGTATGGAAGGTCATGGATTCAATACCCAGCGCTACCTTTTACCATTATTTTTTAGCATTTTTCTCATTTTTGTTCAGCTAGGCGCATGGGCTTCCATTAAGTGGGCTTTGTGTTTTTTTGCTGACTCCTAATCCCTGCTTTGTGTTTTACCTTATGTGTTTTTTTACATTTTATTTTACTTTCATATTTTCTCTTATTATTTTTATTATTACTATTAACATTATTTTTATTATTATTAACAAAAAACCCAAAAATATTATTTTTATTATTTTTTGCATTCATATTTATTTTATTTTCTTATAAAACAAAAAGGCCAAAAATATTTTCTTTTAACAAATTAATTTCTTTTTTTTAATAATTAATATTTAGGTTTAGGTTTAAATATTATATTATTTTCTTGTAAATAAAATTAATTTAGAACTTAGGTTTTTTTAATTAATCAATTTCCATATTATTTTATTAATTTAAAAACTTTTCATAAAAAAATCCCAAAAATACTTTTTTTAATTTAATTTCTTTCTTAATTAACTTAATTAATTTTAATTAATCATTTTTATTAATTAGATTTAGGTTAAAACCTTTTCAAGAAAACCAAATAAAAATCATTTCTTTTCCATTTGCATTTGTGTATTTTTATTCATTTCTTGTACATTTATTCAATATGATTGTAATAGTTAATTAGATTTAATTTTCTTGCAAAATCCCCATTTGTAAATTTGTACACCCCCCCCTAATGATGTAATAGCTTAGTATATTTTAATTTCCTCAATTTATCGATTTATATACAAATGCTAGTAATTAGGGTTTTGTATGGAAAGATTAAAACCAATAAATAGAAAACCCTAATCAAAGACAAATCAAGCATGAAAGTTAATACACTTGCACACAAGCACCCTTAAGGTTATCCAACTTGGTTGCTTTATACAAAATGACCATATTACGCATGTAAGGTATCTTAGCCAAAACAAGAAAATACAGGATCATAGTCCCTCAATGACGCTAACTAAGTTGCCTTTCAAAATGATCTTAGTCCCTAAAGAAAAATGCTAAGATACCTTGCAACATTGCTAATCATGGTCATACGATGACCCACACCCGTCCCGTTTACATCCAAAGATAGGGTTACTTACCAAATCAATGGTAAGAGAACAATGTTAAAGGAAAAGAAAATGAACAAGAAAGACATTTGAGTAGGTAGATTGCTCCTAATTACTTGCTCCATTTCAAAACAAACATCCTTGCTATTTTCAAAACAAACACATACACTTTCAAATATCTTACAAGATTGAAAACATTTTCAAAATATCAAACATCTTTGTATACATTCTTACAAACAAGAATCATTACAAAGATTGCCTAAACAATGGCCTCTTTACAAAATACTTTCAAAAAAACACAAAAAGCACAATTTCAAACAAAAGCAAGTGATCTAGAAAGTAACTAAGAGCCCATGTATAACCATGGATCAAAAGGGTGCTAATACCTTCCCTTTTCATAATCTACCCCCCGAACTCAAGAAATAATCTCAAAGGTCTTTCCTGTGCTTTTTCACCTTTCCTTTTGGATAAAAGAAAAGTCGGTGGCAACTCTTGCTAATCGCAACATTTTCGATCTAACTCAAAACCCTCAATTCAGTTCTTCCACCGTATCACATGTATCCTCAAAGGAATCAAGAAAGAACTGAACACCAACCGATGGTAGGGGCTGTCATGATCCCTAAGCATGCACCTACTCAACAAAGGAATTACTAGCCTAGAACAAACAGGCCAGTAAGACAATTTACCTGGATTAATATGACACTATCTTAAGTACTACCACATTTATTGAGATCTAATCTGGTAACTTTGAAAGAAGCTCCAAAGAATCCTAACATGACATCTCCTCACTACCATCCTAATGCTCGTTGTGCATACCATTCAGAAAGTCCCGGCCATGATACTAACAACTGTTGGGCTTTGAAAAACAAGGTGCAAGAACTTCTTGAAGCCAACGAAATTGAGTTTGATGCTCCTGAAATCCCGAATGTTATCACCGCTCTATGCCCAAGCATGGCCGTTGTGTTAATGCTGTTGAAGATGATCTGTTTGTTTCTACTGCTGATGAACTTGTTACTCCTCTCCTAACTGTCAAGAAGAACCTATTGAAGGCCAGTTTATTTCCGGGCTGTGATGAAGGTTGTCACTTCTGTTTATCTCGACCAACTAGTTGTCATTTATTGAAAGCAGGTGTTCAGCGCCTAATGAATGACAAAGAGATTTTGTTTGAAAAGACTCTTGTTCCAACTGTTTCCTACAAAGATGTTTCAATAGTAACCATTTCCGCCAATCCTTCCAGGGTCTCCACCAAAAGACCCGTTAGGATTACATCAGTTCCTAAAGTAGCTCCACTAATAATTACTTTTCCTGGACCAATCTCGTACTCATCAGATAAGACCATCCCATGGAATTATGGGGGCGATGTCTACTATCACGGTGTCAAGCAAGATTGGCCGGTTGTTGAAGACTCGATTTTTGAGGAAGATAACCCAGACATCAATAATATTGCGGGAACCAGCATGATAATTCGAAGCGGAAGAATTTTCTCTCAGGAGATTGCTCCTCCGAAGACAGTCACTGGTCCTGTGATCATCCTTGTTCCTATTCCTGTTGACACTATTACTACTACACCTGCTGATACTCCTACCACCGAGTCAATTGAAACTCGGGGCAAAGGCATTCTGGTTGAGCCTGTCTGGATGAAGGCATAATCAGTATCTATCCCCAAGGCCTCCCAAAAGGAGATGCAAGAAATTATGAAGATTATAAGGAGAAGCGACTACAACATAATCGAACAACTAGGGCAGACTTCGTCAAAAATTTCCATGCTGGCTTTGTTGTTATGCTCCGAGGCTCATGAAAAGGCCTTGGTGAAATTCCTTAAAACTGCCCATGTACCATAAGAAACCTTTGTTGATCAGTTCCAAGACTGTGTGGCCAACTTGACCGCGGATAATGGTTTATGCTTTTCTGATGCTGACTTGAAAACTAGAGGGGGGAAGCCCAACGAGGCATGGCATGTCTCTATCGAATGCAAGGGAACAACCTTGGCCCACGTATTGGTTGATACCGGTTCGTCCTTGAATGTGCTGCCTAAGAAGGCTCTTGATAGACTCGATTGTGAAGGTTTGACCTTAAAACCCAGTAATATAGTGGTAAGGGCCTTAGACGGTTCAAAGAGAATGGTGCATGGGGAAGTGGACATCCCCATAAAAGTTGGAACCCATACCTTTGATTCAAATTTTTACGTAATGGACATTCGCCCTTCCTACTCCTGCTTATTGGACCGACCATGGATTCACAATGCTGATGCTGTCACCTCTACATTACATTAAATGCTGAAATACCCAACCAAGGGGAAGATCATTACTGTCCATGGGGAAGAGAAATATATGGTCAGTCACTTAAACTTCTTCAGATACGTGGAATTGGATGGTGAATTCATTGAAACTCCGTTTCAGAATTTAGAGGAAGTCCCACCAACCGTAGCAGTAACCAAAGTTGTTTCTCAAATCTCAAAGATTACAAGACCTCCGCTAAAGATGTCTTCTCTGAAAGATGCCAAGGCAGTGATAAAAGAAGGTGAGTGTACTATTTGGGGCCAACTTCCGGATATGCCATACAAGTCTAGAAAATTTGGTTTGGGTTTCACTTCAGGAGCTCAGAAAGTTGTACGTCGTGCTCGCACCGGGGGACCCCCTTTTAAGATCAGCAACCACAAAGTCGATGCAGTGGAGGATGATGAGGATAGCTACGACCTGGAGGAATGGATTTTTCCAACTGACAATGGAGGACTAAGCAACTGGGAAGCTAAATATTTTGTCCCGATTACTTTTATCCAACAGTAATTGTCTTTAAATTTTGTCGGATCTGTAATAATTAAACAATTCAGACTTTTAAAGCCTTATGTCTTACCTGAGGCACAACGGTCCATTTGTAAGGATTGATACCTCACTTTCATATGTCATCAATGAATCATGGACGTTTTTGCATACAAACTTTGTGTTCTTTGTCTTTCTTTTTTACATTTTTTCTTATTTTATTTTTTTCAAAGATAGTTATACTCTTACACACACTCACATTCAAAATGCAGATCTACATCCATTCGGGATCCCATGGGTAACGATTCTGCTATGGCCTTTTGTGAATCTAAAAATCTCATCTACCAAGCCGAAGACGAAGGTGAGGAAGATTGTGAAGTGCCATGGGAACTAGCCAGGTTACTACAACAAGAAGAGAGGACCATTCAGCCCCACAAAGAACTAGTGGACACAGTTAACCTAGGTACCGAATAGGACAAGAAAGAAGTCAAGGTGGGTGCCAATCTGGAATCCAGTGTCAAGAAGCGTCTGATTCAGTTTCTACATGATTATGTTGAGGTCTATTATTGGTCGTAAGAAGACATGCCAGGACTTGATGCAGATATCGTGGTACATCGTCTACCAACAAAAGAAGACTTCCCTCTGGTAAAACAGAAGGTCCGTCGCATGTGACCCGACATGTCAGAGAATATCAAAGCAGAAGTCATGAAACAATTTAATGCCGAATTATTGGCCGTCACCTCCTATCCACAATGGGTCGCCAATGTTGTTCCCGTGCCTAAAAAGGATGGCAAAGTGAGAATGTGCATGGACTACAGAGATTTGAATAGGGCAAGCCCTAAGGATGATTTCCCACTTCCCCACATCAATATTTTGGTTGACAATACAACACAACATAAGGTGTTTTCCTTCATGGATGGTTTCTCAGGCTATAATCAAATCAAAATGGCGCCTGAGGACATGGAGAAAATGAACTTTGTCACATAATGGTGCATATTCTGTTATAAGGTTATGCCATTCGGGTTGAAGAACGCTGGGGAAACCTATCAATATGCCATGGTGGCTTTATTTCACGACATGATACATCACGAAATAGAGGTTTATGTGGACGACATGATAGCCAGATCTCAAATCGAGGAGGAACATCTTGACCATTTACAGAAACTCTTTGAGAGACTAAAGAAATACAAGATGAGGTTGAACCCAAATAAATGCACATTTGGGGTGAGGTCCAGTAAACTCCTAGGCTTTGTCGTCAACGGTAAAGGTATCGAAGTGGATCCTGCCAAAGTAAAATTAATACAAAAAATCCGTGCCCCTTGTACTGAGAAGGAAGTCAGAGGATTCTTAGGACGGTTAAACTACATTTCCAGATTCATTTCTCACTTAATAGCTACTTGTGAACCAATCTTCAAATTACTGAAGAATGATCAAGTAGTCAAATGGAATGAGGAATGCCAAATTGCCTTCAACAAGATCAAAGAATACCTACAAGAACCTCCTGTTTTGATGCCACCAGTCGAGGCAAGACCCTTGATTATGTATCTAACTGTTTTGGAAAATTCAATGGGGTGTGTGCTGGGGCAGCATGACGAGTCTGGCCGAAAAGAGCATGCTATTTATTACCTGAGCAAAAAGTTTACCGACTGTGAAACCAGATATTCACTGCTCGAGAAAACTTGTTGCACTCTGGCATGGGATGCTCGCCGATTAAGACAGTATATGCTGACCTATACTACCTTATTGATATCCAAAATGGATCCAATAAAATACATATTTGAGAAGCCTGCCCTCTCTGGGAGATTAGTGAGATGGCATATGATCCTGACGGAATATCACATTCAGTATACTACCCAAAAGGCAATAAAGGGCAGTGTACTAGCTGATCACCTTGCTCATCAAGTTGTGGATGACTACCAGTCCATGAAGTTTGAATTCCCAGATGAAGACATCATGATGGTAAACAACTGCGAAGAATTCATACCATATGACAGACCTAAACAAGGATCCCGATGGACCCTGGTTTTTGATGAGGCGTCCAACGCACTCGGCAATGGTATAGGTGTTGTACTCATATTTCCCGAAGGATGTCACACTCCCTTTACTGCAAGACTCTGCTTCAAATGTACGAATAACATGGCAGAATACGAAGCGTGCATTTTTGGTCTCAAAGCTGCCATAGATTTGGGGATCAAATCCTTAAGTGTATTCGGAGATTCAGCTTTGGTCATCTTCCAGATCAGAGGGGAATGGGACATTTAACACCCTAACCCTATCCCCTTCAAAGAACATGTGTTGACATTAATCCCACACTTTGAGAAGATTACCTTCGAGCATTTCTCGCGGGAAGAAAATAAACTAGCGGATGAGCTATCCACGATGTCATCCATGTTTAAACTTAAATGCGATAATGAGGCTCCCCATATCACCATTGAACGAATGGATGAACCAGCTCATTGTCACGAGATCAATACTGAAGAAGTAGTTGACCAACCTTGGTTCCACGAAGTCAAGAGGTATCTTGAGGCTCAAGAATATCCGGAAGGAGCTTTAGTCAATGATAAGAAGTTCTTAAGGAAATTCTCTACTAAGTTCTTCCTTAGTAATGGCATTCTCTACAAGCGCAAACATGAATCTGTTTTGCTCTGTTGCATAGACAAGGTTGAAGCAGAGAAGATCATGGTTGATCTACATGAAGGCACTTTTAGCACCCATTCCAGTGGGCATACGATGGCAAAGAAAATCCTATGGGCAGGTTATTACTGGTCTACCGTGGAAGTAGATTTCTATCAACACTCTTGAACCTGTCACAAGTGTCAGATCTATGTTGACAAGGTGCATGTACCTCCGGTTTCTTTGAATGTCTTGACGGCTCCTTGGCCCTTCGCTATGTGGGGCATCGATATGATTGGGGAAATCAAACCAACAACCTCTAATGGACACTGCTTCATCTTGGTGGCCATTGACTATTTCACAAAGTGGGTTGAGGCAGATTTTTTTGCTTCCGTTACCCAGAATGTTGTCGGCCGGTTCATCAAACAGAATCACATTTGTTGTAAGGTATCTCGGAGAGGATCATCACCGACAATGGTACGAATCTCAACAACACTATGATCACCGCACTGTGCGCGCAATTCAAGATCCAGCACCATAATTCTTCCCCTTACCAGCCAAAGATTAATGGGGTTGTCGAAGCCGCAAATAAGAACATCAAAAAGATCATACAGAAATGACATTCACATACAAGGACTGGCATGAGATGCTACCATTCACTCTCCACAATTATCGTACCACGGCACGCACATCAACCGGGGCAACACCTTACTCTATGGTATATGACATGGAGGTTGTCTTGCCTATTGAGGTCCAGATCCCCTCTCTGAGAATTATGAAGGATGCAGGGTTGAATGAAGACGATTGGATCCAAACTCAACTTGATCAACTGAACTTGATTGATGAGAAAAGGCTTAGTATTGTCTGTCATGGTCAGATGTATCACAAACGAATGATTAATGCTTTCATCAAAAAGGTCAGACGCCAAGTATATTAAGTCGGGAATTTTGTGATCAAACACATCATATTGCCTCAAGGTGATCCCAAGGGTAAATGGCCTCCTACATATGAAGGATCATTTGTGATCAAAAGCATATTCTCTGGTGGAGCAATGATCTTGACCACTATGGATGGCGACGACCTTCCACACCCTGTGAACACAGACATAGTCAAAAGATACTACGCATAAGAGACCCGCTAGGTTGACACACCTAGGCAAAACAAGGGCATCCCGGTGAACCAAAAAGGTTTGGGAAAAAATTAGAGATAAAATAAAAAAATCTGTGCACCCGGCAAGTTAAAAACCCGAAAGGGTGACTTGGGCAAAAAAGGGTATCCCGGTGGACTGAAAACCCAAAAGGGCGGTCCAGGTTAAAGTTAGGGAATTAAAGCATAGGACTATGTCCCATTGGATCACCTTTACGGATAACCTTTGGCTTCGACTGACAAACGTAGCAGTTCTGATCGATCCAATCAATTTCAGACAAGGCAGCAAATGGACAAGACGCTCAGAGACACGAAGGCTATAGCAGAAATGGAACCCCATGGGATTATTGCACATAGCTATCTTTTCTTTGTATCAAATTTCCATTTTTACGACGACATTCTCTTACTAGTATGTTCGTCTCATTGTACAAAATACTTATTCAAGTTAATTCAAAGATACTCCTTTGAAAGTACAAAACTATTTTTTTCTTTAATTTCTATGTTTTGTTTGCGAAAACGTCCAATGATTTATTTTTGAACATATGCATTTGAACGTAACTACTGTTTACAAATAAACAAAAAAATAGAAGACAATCACTATTGGCTTTAAAGAATATAATAATATCTCTAGACTATTCCATAAATTCCCCATAATGTGCAGCTTAATGATGTCAAACTCTCTCAAATCCCCAGCGGAACAAAACTTCCAGTTATCACTCCCCGGTAGAAGTTTCCAAATGTCTCAGGATTCCCCAACAGGAGTTCACAAGCAACACACGACGTTTACCTTATAACAAAGTTTATTTCTCTACCAAATAAAAACTCATCAACTCGTTTTCACTTCAAAACATGAAGACTTACACTCCATGTCCCCAACAACAGTCGAGGATTTATTTTCCCTAATCCAATAGTATTACAATAACATAGCTTACATACCCATACATCACACCCATACGTCATGACATTGACAACATGAACGCATACAACATAATCTCATTCATTTTATTAAGAATATCATTATACAATGCATTTCATACATCACGACATTACATACAACTAATCTTTCACCTTTTCAGGAAAGATCAATCAGCAGATGTCTATTATCAACAATTTGCAAAAAGGTCAGAGATTGATACCTAAGATAAGCCAGGACAATTATCTACACGACCAGCTAAACAATCCTACACAGATTCAACTTTCAGATACAGTTCAGATACGCTCTAGATACAAATGCCATTCTGATACTCATTCGGATTCAACTTTCAGATACATTTTAGATACGCTCCAGACACGGATGTCATTCTGATACTCATTCAGATTCAGCTTTCAGATACAGTTCAGATACACTCCAGATACTGATGCCATTCTGATACTCATTTAGATTCAGCTTTCAGATACAGTTCAGATATGCTCCAGATACAAATTCCATTCTGATACTCATTCAGATTCTCTTTCAGACACAGTACATATATGCTCTAGATACGGATGCCATTCTGATACTCATTTGGATTCAACATTCAGATACAGTACAGATACGCTCCAGACACGGATTCCATTCTGTGATACGGTGGGAGAACTGACTTGGGATTTTGCGCTTGTGTTCGCAAATATTTCAGTTTAGCAAGAGTCGCCATCGACTTTTTATTTTATCCTAAGGAAAGGTCAAAAAGCACAGGAAAGACCTTTGAGATGTTTTCTTGGGTTCGGGGAGTAGATTATAGAAAGGGAAGGTATTAACACCCTTTCTATCCATGGTTATCCATGGGCTCTTAGTTACTTGTTTAGATCACTTGATTTGCTTTTCAATTGTTTGAAATGGTGCTCTTCAATTGTTTGAAATGATGCTTTGTGTATAGTTTTGAAAGATGTTTTGAAAAGAGGCCATCATTGTGGCAACCTTTGTAATGATTCTTTGTTTGAATGTATACAAAGGTGTTTTTGTCTTTTGAAAAGTTTTCAATGTTTGAAAGTAGGGTTTTGACTTTGTGTGGTGAAGTGTGTTTTAAAAATAACAAGGATGTTTTTGCAAGCTTTTGATCAAGTAACTAAGAGTTATCTACCCTATTTTACTCAAAGATCTTTCTTATGTTTTTAACCCTTTTAACAATGTTGCTTCACCATTATATTTTGTGAACAACCTTGTGTTAGGATGTTAAACGGGACAGGCGCGGGTCATCGTATAGACCTTGATAGCAATTGTGTCAAGTATTTTTGGCAATTTTCTTAAGGGACTTGATCATTTTGTTTAGGCAACCTAGATAGCGTCATCGAGGGACTATGATCTTTTGTTTTGTTTTTGTTTTGCCAAAGTACTTGACATACATACCATGGCCCATTTTTTAAGGCAACAAGTGGATTGAAACCCTAGGGGTGCAAGTGTGCATTGTGTTTATTTTTCATGCATTTTTGTCTTTGATTAGGTCAAACTATTTATTAGTGTTGATTTTGCATACAAACCCTAATTCTCTAATCATGGCATACTTGAAGGCATTTAAGTGCATAAAAATAAATCTAAGCTATTACAACTTGATATAGGGAGGGGGGTACAAATTTGAATAGGGGATTATTTTACAAGAAATTAAACCCTAAATTATTACAACCAAATTGAATTTGCAAGGCATAATACTTAAATGTACAATATTTAAATAAATACAATAAATAAATATTAAATAAAAAGTATTATGCAAAAAAGGTTTTTAGGTATGTAAAGTATTTTCAATGGAAAGAAACGTAAAGAAATAGATAAAAAGTTAATTTTAATTATTTTTTTAGGGTAAACCCTAATTCCTTAAAGAAATGGTATTATTTAATATACAAAAATGTATCAATATGTACAAAAATAAAAGTATATTGAAAAAAGTATTTTTTAGTATAAAATATCAATAGAAATAAAAATGTATTATTTTTGTGTTTTTTATTCTATGCTTTTAATAAAATAAAGTCTATATGGATATATATATATATATATATATATATATATATATATATATATATATATATATATATATATATATATATATATATATATATATATATATATATATATATATATATATATATATATATATATATATATTAAATATATTAAGTGTGTAAAAAATAAAATAAATTATTTACAAAAATGTATATATTTCAAGAAAATATTTTCAAATGTGAATAAAAATAATAAATGAAAATAAAAGTATTTTATTATTACATTATTTTTAAGTTTAAACAAAAATAATATAAAGTATTTAAACATTTTTATGTTAGAAATAACTAAAATAAATACCAAATAAATGTAAAAATTTAGGAAAATATTTTTTTAGGCATTTTTTATGTTTGGAAATAAAATAATAAAGTCAGAAATGAGATTAAAATGCAAAAATAATAAATATACAAAGAAATGGGCCAGGGGGGTGTGAAACTGAAAATGGGGGTGTCAAAAGCAGGAAATAGCCAGGCCCAGCCCAGCTACTTCATCTTCTTCCTCTGTTCAAACAAAAACACGCGCCTTCTGTGTACAAACTGCCAACTCCTGGAAACGTGATCCTTTGACAAAACTCAAAACATGAAACTTATAGAGCATCAAACAATGATTTTAACCATATAAAACATTAAATCCAACTCTCAAAGACCAGAGAGAATTTCTCTGGCCCTAATTTCTAACCTAGTTTTTTCAGAAAGTTCATGGATGAAATTCTCCTAGCACGATTAATATAAATGAAAACTAAGCACATGTATGGTTTCAACGCAATGAATACAACATCTTTCATTCACAAACCTAAGGCTAAATGTTCCTAAATAGAGAGATAGAAGTTCATGAAATACCTGTTTCAGTTGAGTTCGAGCTGGACAATGCAACAACTTTCAATGGGGCCTGAGGTTCTTTTGAGCTTGCTTGATGTCCCCTGAACCTTTCCCAATGCTTAGTTTTTTTTGAAGTGGCCTGAATCGTGCTACAGAACTCAACCTACAAAGCTTCCAAACAAAAATGGTGATGTGTGTAAATGGAGTTACAACAACTTGTGAATGGTCTGGACAGCATAGGTGTATTGGTTAGAATGTGTTTGAAGTGATTTTGGACAAAACGTACGAGGGGATTTGATTGTGGCTTGTGATTTGCAGAACTGGCCCTGTTTTGGGAAGAAATGGAGATTTTGTGCTCAAGGGGGTTAGAGATCTCAAAGACTCGTGTTTCTGGCTTACAAGGATATGAGAAACCTGTTTGAAAACTTTTCTTGAGTTCAATATATCAGATTTGTGAGTTATGAGCTTTTGGCCATTTGACTTGTTTTGAAAGCAAAGATGTGAAGTGACCAAGCTATGGCCTGTACAGGCTAGTTACAAGCATGCTCAAGTTTGTGTACTATGCCTGAGATTAGGGAACTTGTTTGCTACAAGGAAAAAAGTCCAAGGCTCAAGAAAATGCAATTTGACATAAAGTTCCCTTTATGAAAATGGAAGTATGACCATTATGCTCAAAATGGAAATGTTCATTGTACAATGTTCTCTTGATCAGAACAATACCAATGTCCAATGTATCTGCATTCAATTTTTGAGTGTAAATTGGTTTAGAGGCCTGTAATTATGTACTAAGCTAGTATGGTCAGATTTGCAACTTGGTATGAATATGTATTGTCCATGGTTACAAAGTGAGTTTTTGCCAACTTCAAGCATTCGGTTCTCCCTAACCACAAATGTGTTTGAGGAGTTCTTGGACAATTTGGAAAGCTTTCAACATGTACTATAATTCATATTTGAAATGCAACTTAAGACTCCAAGTGTAACTATGTTAAAAATGGCCAAGAAGATGGGTCAAAATCCTGCCTAAATTAGGGCAAAAATTCTCTAAGTTAAAAGTTTTAGGGACCCTTGTTCCAAAAATCATAACTTGAGATCCAAGCTTCTTTTGAGAAAACTTCGTGAACTAAAGTTGCAGACTTTGTGATGGACTACAACTTTCATGTTGTAAGTTTTGATTGAATCCCTTTGCATCTTGGTGAAAATTTGGGGCAAAGTTAGGAAAAAATAAGAAAATTTTATAACTTAGAAAATTTCTAAGTTATGAAATTTTTCCATTTTAAACCCTAATTTACAATTTTGGGTTTCTTGATGAACAAGTTTCATAAATTGACATGTCTTGATGGAAAATGAATCTTGGCACTTGATTTTGACCAAAAAGTCAAAGTTTGACTTTTCAGTGTACAATCAAATTTTGATCAGTTGACTGAAAAATTCATCTGCCAATCCTATGCATTTGAGATCTTTTGAACTTGTTGAATGGGCAAGACAATTTCATTGAGTCCTTGTGTCCATGGTTGAGCTTGATTTGTCATTGGCTAGGTCAAACAGTCAAAAATTGTCCTTGTGCAGTCAAAACCCTAAAAATGACCATTTTGCCCTTTTGGTGATCTGATCAAATTTTTTGTGGAATTGTGATCCAAACTTGATCAAATGGTTCATATGAGTTCATAATGTTGATGTGGGTCAAAATTCATGAGGTTTGACTGTCAATTGGCCACAGTTGACTTTTCTCCCAATACAGCTGATTTCTAGGTCTACTGTCCAATTGACTGGGCAGAAATTTGATTCAAGGCTTGAAACTTGGTATGGACAAACTTGTGGGTCCAACAGGAAGTATGAAAGTCATTTTGGGAATTGTAGGTCAAAACATCCTTGTGCAAACTCAAACCCTAATTTAGGTCAACAGTGCAAGGAAGTGTCTTGAGCAGAGCAAACCCTTGCTTGATCTTGAGTTCCAAGAGTCTTGTGATGAGAAATGTTGATGAAATGAGAGGGAAAATTTTGGGGTGCAACACATTCTGATACTCATTTAGATTCTCTTTCAAGATACAGTTCAGATACGCTCCAGACACTGATGTCATCCTGATACTCATTCAAATTTAGCTTTCAGATATAGTTCATATACGCTACATACACGGATTCCATTCTGATACTCATTCATATTATCTCTCAGGTACAGTACAGATATGCTCCAGACACGGACGCCATTCTGATACTCATTCAGATTCAGCTTGCAGATATGGTTCAACAATCATTTTTGGATGGCATCTACAAGCCCATCTCCAATAACTTTCCATCACCTCTCCAAATGGCATCTTTAAGCCCATTTCCTACACCATCAACCACCACATCCTTGAGTGCAAATTTCTGGGCACTATAGTGTCCAATCATCTTCCACCTTCAAGTCATGAATGACAAATCCGCCAATCTAATTCTTCAGGTTTAAGAAGATTGAACAGGGGCAGCTGTTGTACCCCAAAATTTTCCCTCTCATTTATCAATTATTTTCTCACAAATATCTCTCTTGGTTCAAGACTACATTAGGGTTGATCAACTCAAGACACCTCCTTGAGCACTGATGACCAAAATTAGGGTTTGAGATTCCACAAGGATAATTGAACTTTAAATGCCTAATATTACTTTCATGGATCATTATGTACCCCCAAGATTACTCATGTCAAGTTTCAAGCCTTGGATCACACTTTTGCTCAGTCAATAGAGCAGTTGACCTAAAAATCAGCTATATTGGGGAAAAAGTCAATTTTGGCCAATTTACAGTCAAACTTCATAATTTTTTATCAACATCAACATTATAAACTCACATGTGTCATTTTTATCAAGTTTGTACCACAATTCCTCAAGAATTTTGATCTGATCATCAAAAGGGCAAAATGGTAAAAATTAGAGTTTTGACTGAGGAAAGGCAATTTCTGATTTTTGACCTAGCAAGTGGTCAATTGGTTTGAAGCATGATATCAAGAGTTAAATTTCATCATTTTAACCTAATGGCATGATCCAAAACATTGCTCAAGATAATTTAGATTAATAGTGAATTTTCAGGCAATTTATCAAAAGTCAATTGTACACAAAAAAGTCAAACTTTGACTTTTTGGTAAAATCCAATGTCAAAGATCATAATTCATTAAAACGTGTCAAAATATGAAACTTATTCATCAAGATCAAAAAGTCAAGATTTCATTTTGAAAAGTCAAAGTTTTCTAACTTAGAAATTTTTCTAAGTGTTTAAAACTTCATGTTTTTTCACAACTTTGAGCCAATTTTTCACCATGATGCAAGATGATTCAGAAGAAACTTTCAACATGAAAGTTGTATATCTCCATGATATCTAAAACATTTATTTACACAACTTCTTCTAAAATGCTTGGATCTCAAGTTTTTAATTCATAAAGTCATGGTTTTGAAATTGAACACTTAGTGAAATTTTGCCCTAGTTTTAGTCAGGATTTGGATTTAACTTCATAGAACTTTTTCATATAGTTCCAAGGGGAATTTTCAAATGTGATTCAAAGAGGGGTTGTAGAGCACATTATAAGCTTTCCAAAATTTCCAAGAACTCCTTGAGATCATTTGTGATCAAGGATAATCGAAGAGATGAAGTTAGGGTTTTCAAACTGAAATTACAAGTCATTTCACGATAAACAAAAATTCAAATCCAAGCCTAGGCTGCATAATCTTTGCTTTGCAGGCCTCAAACTTGTTTGTCACTCCATAATTAAATGTTTACACATCTGTTAGAGCTTTAATCCAAGCACTTGATCCTTTATCCAAGTTACATTTCCATTTATGGCACAAAGTTCTCATTTCCATTTTGGTAAAACACTACTTTTGCAATTGTCAACTTCTTGAGCTTTGTACTAGTTATTTATGCACACACAGCCCATATAAACCAAAAGCAATGTGTCTAAAGCCTCTTTAAACTCAAAACATGCTTGTATAATGCTTTGAGATTTGTCTTCTGACTTTTCTTCAAAAGCAAGTTATAGAGTCAAAAGGCTAGAACTCAGAAACCTTGAGTGCATTTGATCTCTAACCTTTTCCATACATATACACAAGTCTATTGCAACATAGCACACGAATTCTAAGACCCCAAAACACTCCCAAGCACTCTGCAACTCAGAATCTTCCATAACTTGAAAGTTTTGAACCTCACATAGCCATCTCCAAATTCACTCGTGCGTATTGAGTTTTAACCATCCAAACACTTAATATACATCATATCAAAGTGATCCAGACCCCTGTTTCATGACTGTAACTCCTCCATCACTATCCACAATTTCCAAATTTGAAGCTTTCAACTTGACTTGAGTTGGGAGTTTAAGCCATCCTCAAAGCAAAGTAGGAGTTGGAACACACTCAAGGAGGTCCAAGCAAGCTACAGAAATCATCAGGCCATCACAAAGGTTGCTCAAACTCCATACACGACTCCAGCTGCAAGAGGTAAGTTTTCAATCTTCTATCTCTTCATGCAAGCATCATTTGATTCTGATTTGTGAAGATAAAATGTAGATACCATTGCCACGAAGCTGTACATATCCATAGTTTTCATTTATATGGCCTGAGCTAAGAGATTTTAGAGTTGAAGTTTCTAAAATTTTTAGGTTTTAAATTAGGGCCAGAAAAATTCTTATTCATCTTTGACTGTTAGCTTAAGTTATTTACATGGTTGGATTCGTGGGAAGAAATGCCACAACTTTCATGTTTGAACTTTTAATTTTTGTTGAGAGATGAAGAAGTTACAGATCCTTTAGCTGGAGCTTGAAGATGAAGTGTAATCAGGGCGCATTTTGTGTTATGTATTTATCCTTTCACACAAGTTAACGGATGTATCACCACCCCAGTGGTTAAAGCGCGCGCCAATCATCCTTAGGTCCTGGGTTCAAGCCCCAGTGTGACCTTTTGCATTATTTTCACTATTTTTGACATTTTTGAGCTTTTTTGCAGCGCCCGGGCTTCTATTTGGGCCTCTTGTTTTTTTTTTCTTTTCACTAACCTTGATTTACTTCAGGACCCCTTGGCCCATTTTTCTTTAATTATTTCTTTTTCTTTTTTTTATTTCATTATATTTTATTTTCTTTAATATTTTTATTATTTATTATTATTAATATTATTATTATTATTATTAATAAAATCCAAAAAATATTTTTATTATTTACAATTATATATTTTATTTTCTCTATAAAACAAAAAGATTAAAAACATTTTCTTAAACAAATTAATTTCTTTTTCTTAAATAATTAATATTTGGACTTAATTATTATTTTATTTTCTTTTTTTATTCAAAATTAATTTAGAACTTAGGTTTATTTTAATTAATTAATTTTCATATTATTTTTATTAAGTTAAAACCTTTTCACAAAAAAAACCCTAAAATACATTTTTTAACTTAATTTCCTTCTTAATTAATTTAGGTTTAAATTTTGTTTATTTTTCATTAATCATCTCACTTAATTCGGATAAAACCCCTTTCATAAAAACAACAAAAAATATTTTCTTTTTTCCATTTATATTCTTGCATTTTATATTCAATTTTGTACAATATTCAATATGATTGTAATAGGTAATTAGGTTTAATTTTCTTGCAATCCCCATTTGTAAATTTGTACACCCCCCTCCCCTAATGATGTAATAGTATAGTAATTTTACTTTTCGCAATTTATCGTTTTATATAAATGCTAGTAATTAGGGTTTGTATGGAAAGACAAAATCAACAAGTAGCAAACCCTAATTCAAGACAAAAAACAAAGCATGAAAATCAATACACTTGCACACAAGCACCCCTAGGGTAAATCCACTTGGTTGCCTTACAAAAATGACCATGTTACGCATATGAAGTATCTTAGAAAAAGACAAGAAAAATACAAGATCATAGTCCCTCGATGACGCTATCAAAAGTTGCCTTTCAAAATGATCTTAGTCCCTAAAGAAAAGTGCTAAGATACCTTGCAACATTGCTAATCATGGTTATACGATGACCCACTCCCGTCCCTTTTACATCCAAAGATAGGGTTACTTACCAAATCAATGGTAAGATAACAATGTCAAAGGAGAAAGGAAATAAACATGAAAGGCTTTTGATTAGGTAGAATATTCCTAGTTACTTGCTCCATTTCAAAACAAAAATATGCTTTCTATTTTCAAAATAAACACTTACACTTCCAAAATATCTTTCAAAACTTGAAAATATTTTCAAAAAGATCAACACCTTTGTATACATTCTTATAAACAAGAATAATTACAAAATTTTGCCTAAACAATGGCCTTTTTTCAAAAATAATTTTTAAAACCACACAAAGCACAATTTCAAACAAAAGTAAGTGATCTAGCAAGTAACTAAGAGCCCATGGAAAACCATGAATGAAAAGGGTGCTAATACCTTCCCTTTTCATAATCTACCCCCCGAACTCAAGAAACAATCTCAAAGGTATTTCCCGTGCTTTTTCACCTTTCCTTTTGGATAAAAGAAAAGCCGGTGGCGACTCTTGCCAACCGCAACATTTGCGATCAAACGCAAAATACCCAATTCAGTTCTCCCACCGCATCACACATGGTTTTGAGCTTTGTTCAGGTTTAACGGTTAATTTCAATAAAAGTAGGATCATAAGTGTTAACATGGACTCTGTTTTTTTTCAAGATACCTAGGATTATATGTCTTATGTTGTTAGCTATATTCCATTATCTTTTCTAGGAATTCAAATCGGTTGTAACCCTAGAAGGGTCCCATCACGATCGTTGGTTTTAGCCAAGGTACAAAATAAACTGGTCTCTCAAAAAGGGAAAAATCTATCTCTTGGTGGCTGTGTCACCTTGCTGAGCTCTGTTTTGAATGCCATCCCGCTTTTCACATTCTCGTTTTATAAAGCTCCAAAAGTTTTATTCAATGTGCATTTTTATGGAATGATAAAGAGAATACTAGGAGGATTAACTGGGTGTTGTGGTCGCCTATTTGTTTACAGAAACCAAATGATGGGCTTGGAGTGAAGGATTATGATCTTTTTAATATAACTCTTTTGTGTAAATGAGAGTGGAGACTCTTGGTTAGAGATTATTCATTGTGGCATAGATTTCTTTCTTTCGAGTACGGGGATATCAAGAATGACATTTTCAATAATTCGCGTTCCTATGTTAAATCTAATCATTTTTTATGGTGGAGGGATTTGTGATTGTTGTTGAATGTGTGAGGGGCTGAGAATAGTTGGTTTCTTATGAGTATTTCTTACTATTTTGTAGGATTTTCAGCCTCTTCTGAACCAACCTGACTGGTTCATTTGGAGGAGTGTTGCTGGGGGATTTTCAGTGAAATCTGCTTTCGGAATATTGTATGGTTGCGGTGTCTTGTTTTTGATGAATAGCACAAGTTTGATGTCATCTTTAAAGGATGTTTGGAAATAAATTGTGCCTGCAAATATCCAAGTGTTTGCGTGGAGGTTGCTACATTATAGATTACAAAAAAGGGATAAGCTTGCTAAAATAGGAGTTATTTCGGAAGTCCATAATCTCGTTTTCCCATTATGTTTTGGTCCGAGTGAGAGTCACCACCATCTTTTTATTTCTTATTGTGTTGCCAATAAGGTTTAGTTATCCATATTTGACTAGTTTGCGGTGGTTGGTAACGGTTCCGCTCCTACTATATATGATCATCTCTTGTTGTTTGCTTCTGTTTTTTTGAAGAGGATAAGGAAAAATATTAGGATTCTTATTTGGTTATCAGTTGTCAGTGCCATTTGGTTAATTAGGAATGATACTCTAATTAATGAGGAGGTTGAAAGTGAGTCAGGAGATTGTTGTCGTAGCCAAACTGTTAGTTTAGGATTGGATTTGTGCTATATATTTTGGTCAGTTTTCCTGTTCTAAAGGTGACTGGATGTTCAATCTGTTTGTAAGGCGTTGAAAGAAACACGAGCAAGAGACAAAACAACATTGTACATGTTGTTCAGAGCAGTTGATGAATTAACTTTCAAAAAGATTGTTGGTTCGACTACGTCGAAGGAGGCATGGGACACGCTTGAAAAGGATTTCAGAGGATCTGGTAGAGTCAAGAAAGTTCGCTAGCAAACTCTTCGAGGAGAAATGGAGAGAATGCAGATGAAGGAGACAGAGTCCGTATCGGACTACATTACTCGTATGCAGACGGTGGCAAATCAACTCAATCAAAATGGAGAAGCAACGTCTGATGCTCGTATTGTTGAAAAGATTATGAGATATTTGACAGAGAAGTTTGAAAATATAGTATGTGCAATAGAAGAGACGAAGGACCTTTCAACAATCACTTTCGAAGAAGTCGCTGGTTCGCTTGAGGCACATGAACAACTCATAATAAAGAATAAGAAGGAGGCACTTGAGGATGCAGAACCCAACAGAGATGAAAAGGCACTTTTCTCTCAAAATTGGCGTGAGAGAAGACATGGTCGTGGAGGATGTAATGGTGGTTGAAGTTACCAAAATAAAAACTTTGACAGGGGACAATCAAGCCAACAAAACTGGCGTGGCAGAGGACGCGGCCAGAGAGGTGGTAGATCGAATTACAACAACATTAAATATTACAAATGCAACAAACAGGGGCACTATGCGAAAGATTGTAACTCCTACAGTTTCTATAACTGTGGTAAAATGGTACATCTTGCAAAAGACTGTAGATCCAGAAGAAAGGTAGAAGAAACAACAAACATTGCCCTAGAAATAGAATCGAATCAAGGATTTATGTTAATGACTCCAAAGGAAGCAAAAGCAGAAAATGACACTATGTGGTACCTAGACTCAAGAGAAAGCAACCATATGTGTGTTTATAAGCATTTGTTCAAAGACATAAAGAAAATCGAAGACGGTCATGTTTCGTTTGGAGATGCGTCGAAAGCAAAAGTCGAAGGAAAATGAACAATTTGCTTCTTACAGAAGAATGGTTTGATAGGATCAATCCAACACATGTACTATGTACCAAACCTCAAAGAAAATATTTTGAGTCTGGGAGAATTTACTGAAAAGGGATATTCGATTCTCATGGAAGATAGAATCCTTCATTTAAAAGACAAGTCAGGACATCTGGTTGCTCAAGTCGAAATGGGGAGTAATCGAATGTATAAGTTGAATTTGAGAATCATTCGAGAAAAGTGTTTACTTATCAATATCTAAGACCAAGCATTCTTGTGGCATCTTCGGTTTGGTCATCTACACCAGGTTATACTAAGGAGGTTTGCAAAGAAAAATATGGTGCATGGACTGCCAGATGTAGAATTCGAAGGAAAATTCTATAAAGAATGTGTGTTTGGAAAACAGACGAAAACTTCATTCCCAAGGAAGGAAGAATATCAGGCCAAGAAAATTCTGGAATTTATCAACACTGACATATGTGGACCAATTACCCCAAAATCCTTCAGTTGAAAAAGGTACTTCATATCCTTCATTGATGATTTTTCAAGGAAAACTTGGGTGTACTTTCTGAAAGAAAAATATGAAGCCTTCAAAGTATTCAAGAAGTTTAAGATAATGGTCAAAAAAGCAACAGACAAACACATTAAAGCCCTTCGATCAGGAAGAGGTGGGGAATATACTTCGACAACCTTTATGAAGTACTATGAAGAGTAAGGCATAAGAAGATTTCTGACTGCAGCTTACTCACCCCAACAAAATGGTGTAGCAGAAAGGAAGAATCGAATAGTCCTTAACATGATTCAATCAATGCTGAAGAGAAAAAACATGTCGAAGGAGTTTTGGGTAAAAGCTGTGCAGTGGGCTATCTACGTTCAAAATAGATGTCCATATTAGAAGCTGTGAGATTTAACACCTCAAGAAGCTTGGAGTGGTCGAAAGCCAACTGTGTCTCACTTCAAAGTGTTTGGAAGTGTGGCTTATGCACATGTGCCTGATCAAAGGAGAACAAAGCTAGAAGTTAAGAGTCAGAAATACATACTCATTGGATATGACGAAAAAACTAAAGGTTACAGACTCTTCAATTCAATAAACAAAAAAGTGATAGTCAGTAGATATGTTCGAGTAAACGAAGGAAGAAAATGGGACTGGGACAATTTGAATGAGGTTGTGGTCGAAGTACCAGATGCTATATCTAAAGACATTTCGACATATCCAGAAGAATCTGATGATGAAGAAGGACCCTCACAGCCCAGGTTGCGAAGCTTACAAGACTTGTATGAAAACACAGAAGAAGCACATCTTGTATGTTTATTGGCAGACACTGAAGATGTTAGCTTCGAAGAACTAATAAGAAACAAAAATTGGAAGGATGCTATGAATGAAGAAATTAAGGCCATCGAACAAAATGATACTTCGGAACTTGCTGAGTTACCAAAAGGAAGTCAAACAATTGGTGTAAAATGGGTGTTTAAGAAATAGGTAAATGCACAAGGTGAAATCGAATGACTCAAGGCACGACTTGTGGGGAAAGGATACAGGCAGAAAGTAGGAACCGATTATGATGAAGTCTTCGCACCTGTTGGAGAATGGAGACTATTCGACTACTCATATCTCTTGCTGCTCAACACAAATGGAAAATACATCAGATGGATGTCAATTCAGCCTTTCTGAATGGCGTGCTAGAAGAAGAAGTTTACATCGAACAACCCCCTGGATTCATGAAAATTGAAAATGAAGGAAAGGTGCTAAAGCTGAAGAAGGCACTTTATGGGCTGAAGCAGGCACCACGAGCATGGAACACTCGAATTGACACATACTTCAAGGAAAATAGATTTCAGCAATGTCCTTTCGAACATGCCTTGTATGTGAAAAAGAAAAAGGAGAAAATACTGCTTGTTTCTCTCTATGTTGATGATTTGATTTTCTTTGACAACAATAATCAGATGGTCGAAGAGTTCAAAGGCTCAATGACAAAAAAATTTGAGATGACTGACCTAGGCCTGTTGAAATATTTTCTTGCTATTGAGGTTCAACAGGAAGAAACAGGAATCTTCATCTCACAAGAAAAGTATGCGAAAGATATCTTGAAAATATTTAAGATGGATAGCTGCAATCCTATTTCGACACCAATGGAGCCAGGAGAAAAGCTTTTGAAATTTGATGGGGGAGAGCGTGTCGAAGCAAACAAATTTCGAAGCTTGGTGGGAAGTCTTCGATACCTCACATGCACAAGGCCAAATATCTCGTTGAGTGTTGGAATTGTGAGTCGCTTCGTAGAAGAACCAGTTGTTTCATACTGGAAAGCTTTGAAGAGAATCCTTCGATACGTCCAAGGAACGGTGTCACTTGGAATGTTCTATTCGAAAGAACAAGAATACAAGTTAACTGGATACTCTGATAGCGACTGGTGTGGTGACATTGATGATCTAAAGAGCACTTCAGGCTATGTATTCTTCATGGGAAACACTGCTTTCACCTGGCTGTCAAGGGAGAAACCCGTTGTAACTCTTTCGACCCTTGAAGCAGAATATATAGCAGCATCCTGGTTCGTATGGCATGCAATATGGTTGAGAAGACTGCTGAGCAAGATGGAATCGAAGCAGGAAGCTGCAACAATGATTCAATTTGACAACAGATCTGCAATCGAATTGGCGAAGAATCCAGGCAACCATGAACGAAGAAAGCACATTGATGTTCGATTCCATTTCATTCGAGAACATGTGAAGGATGGAAGCATCGAACTAAAACACGTTGCAAGTGTTGTACCCCAAAATTTTCCCTCCCATTTTCTTCAAGATTTGCAAAGAGCATGCTTCAAAATCTCCCAAGGGTTGCACAATTCAATGGCCTCCTAACAGTCAAAATTAGGGTTTTGGTTCTGGAAAATAAATTGAAGTTTCCAAGGGTCCAAACAAGTCCCACATGCCCATAAACATTGTCAAGAATCCTTATGCCAAGGTTCAAGACTTACAGCACAAAATTGCACAGTCAAAAACCCTAAATTGCATCACAGTCAACTGTAGGGGCAAAATGGTCATTTGACAGTCAAAAGTCAAAAATTTTGGTCAACATCTTATTTTGAAGCCACAAACATCATTTGATCAATTCTTGATCATGATTTTCAAGGCATGGCTCAAAAAGTCTCAAGATGCAAAAGTTTCTATTTTTGGACAGTTGAAAAAGTCAACTGTAACTTGACCAAGGCATAACTTCCACATGGTTTATCAGAAAAATTCCATCCAAAGCTCATTTTGAAGAGAATGACATTTCCTACAACTCCTCTTCACACTTCAAGTCCAAGAAATTCCCTCATAAAAAGTTATCAATCTCAACATTATAGGTCATTTTCAAAAGTCAACAAAAAGGCACTTTAAGTCAAAAACCATAACTTGAGATTGGAAAATCAAAATGACATGGGACCAAAGGCATTGGTTAGAGGACTTCAAGACCTTTCCAAAATGTCCAAGAACATGATCAAAGCTTAAAAATTGAGCAAGATATGCCTTGTGGAAGTTGGGAAATGTTTGGGAATTTTGAAAAGTCAACTTTGCCTCAAATGCCTCAAAATTGCTAATGGGCCACAATTTCTTCCAAGAATCATCACCCAAAAGCTATGCACGACCAATTGACCCAAAGGGGAGTTATTTTATTATTTTTAATTTATTAATTGAATTTTTAAATCTATTAATTCATTTAATTAAAATTAAATATGAGAAAAATACTAAACAAATGTTTTGGAATCTTTTTGTGCAGCATTTCCACTCCTTATTCACTCAAGATTTCGTGCACATCAAAAAAGGAAAGATTCTATGCAAATAGGCATGTTCTTCATGACAAAAAGATTGAAAAAGATTCATGAAAATCACAAATTCAAAAACATTGATTGAATGGATTTTGGGCTTGTTTTGTTAACCTAAACCATTCCTCATACATATACAAACCTAACCCTAATCCAAAAAGGAAGCAAGCTGCGCTCAGAACCAAGGACCAAACATGCATTTTTGACAAAAAAACTCAAAACTGTTTTCACAGTTCCAGCGTGATCCAAAGCCTACAATCGATTCCAAAAGCTTGCTGAGGCCTTCCTGAACGTAACTCAATCCCTTTCCAGTCCCCACGCACAAAGAAGTGGTAGAACAAAGTCAAACTTTCTCAAACTTTTTTCATAATCGTGTTTCAATATACATGCATTTTCCATACATTTGAATGTTTGATTTACACTAATATAAACTCTCTGAAACTATTGATGTATTTTAATTAAGTTCATATGGCCTGTATGAGAAGTTGCCATGGACATTTTTTAGGGTTTCAGGAACCTTGAATTAGGGTTTTACGCTTGAGGAAAAATTGGACAACCAGACTAGTACCATCAAAACCAGGGCATCTGGACGAACACAATCATCACCTCGCGCATTTTTTATATGGGCCCAGGAGCTAATCGCTATTTTTGTATATTGAGGTTAGTGGGGGTTTAAAACCCCCGCTACTTGTTTGATATTTTTGCAGAAAGAAGAAGATGACGCTGGCGTGCCCTCATACGACTGGAGCATTCAAATCTTCGCGCTAATTTTTTTGTTTTACATCAATAGCATTTGTTTTCATATGTATTGATCAGGTTCCACTAGTTTGACAAAGAAACGCACTGGCTGGGTTGGTGAATGATGTGTCCTTCAAACACTGGGACCTGGGTTCGATTCCCAGGTCCCCCACTTATTCAATATATTTTGTTTTAGCATGCTTCTATGCAGTGCTTCATCAAGGGTCTACCATACAGCCTCATCATCTGGCTTGCCACGCGCCCAACAACTCCAATCCAAAGGCCAGGATAGGCAGTCCACCATGGACACCAGTCAACTGCTTCCCACTCAATCAGAAAAGTCAAAAAAGGCCTCATTCAAATGGGCCTAATTGCTGCAAACTGACCTCCATAATTGGGTCAACAACCCCTCTTGTTTGTATTTCTTTCCCTTATTCTTTTTCTATTATTTTTTATTTGTTTTAATTATTTTCTTTTAATTCCTTAAATTAATTTTAATAATATAAAAATACAAAAAAATCAGAAAATCATAAAAAATAAAAATATGTTTCATTTAATATTTAATTCTCTAATTATTTTGTAAATAATTTTAAAGATCATTTTAGTTTTAATTTAGGATTTTAATTTTTATTTACTTCTTAATAACTAAAAAATATAAAAATAGGTTTTTAGTACATTTTGATCCTCTTTTTTTAATAAATATTCTTTTCTTATTATAATTATTATTAACCATTAATTATTTTTGTAAATACTTGTAATTAAATAATTAGGTTAAATTAGGTCAAACTTAAACATTTTTCTTTAATAAATTAAAAACAATTTAGAACTAGGGTTTTATTTAACTTTTAAATTCCAATTAATTCTCTTTAATTTCATAAATACCAAAAAAACATAAAAACAAGTTCTTTTCTTTATTTAGTCATTAATTACTTTCAATTCCAATTTAATTTCCTTAAAGGGTCCAACGCCCTCGCACTCTCGATTTTTATTTCTTTTCGCACGTTTACTTTTATTTTTTCTTTTTTTATGTAATTGACCCAAAGCCTTGTAATAGATAATTAGGACATTTACTTTCTGCACTTTTCTTTTCAAAATCGGGTCTTGGTTTAATTTGGCGATGTAGACCCGCGCCTTGTAATAGCGTAGGACCTTTATTTTTCCACATTTTAATTCCCGCACCCTTAACTGCTAAATAATCACATGAAAGAATGTATGCTCAAATAAAATCAAAGCGTAGAACACCCGATGCACGACAAGACAAATAATAACTGAAAATGACACACAATTCACACACCACTCCTAGGGTACGCCTCACTGTTGCGTTGCCCTTCGAAACGTGGTCGTCGAGTAGAGGACGTTTTAGTAAGTCCTCATGTCCATGAACATGGCATGAGGGTAGCTTCTAAGGTGTCCTCCTATTGCTCTGGTGACCACACTGTCCCTAATCCTCGAATTGACCCGAACACCTCCAACGGTGGTGCTACCTATCTCTCAATGGTGGGATGGCACTACCTTAAGGACATTTACACAGACTAATTCCTTAGGGTAGGTAGATGACTCATAGATACTTGCTCTATTCAAAAACCAATCAAAAACTCTTTTCACACCGACACTTTTCAAAAAGCTTTCAAAACAATTTTTCAAACACTCTTGAGGACTGATACAAGAGTCGATCTGAAATCTTTAAACGAAACTTTTTTCAAACTCACTCACAATTGAAAAGCAAACACTTTTGAAAACACAAATGAGCAAGTATCTAAGAGCCCATGGATAACCATGGATAGAAAGGGTGCTAACACCTTCCCTTTCTATAAATCTACCTCCCGAACCGAGAAACTATCTCATAAGGAATTTTGCTGTGCTTTTGTCCTGTCCATGTTGGAGAAAATAAAATACGGTGGCGACTCTTGCTTCCGTGACATTTCGCGAACCAGCGTTAAACAGTCAGTTCCAGATCCACCGATCACAGAACTGGCGACTCTGCTGGGGAGCCTTATAAAGTGAGGTGTACCTTAGGATAGTTCATAACTGTGTTTTCAATTGTTTTGACTTGTTTGCTTTAAATTGTGGGCTGCATCGGAGTTATATAGATCCTAACCCGGATCTGGGGATACCTTGTTTAGGTAGCATAAGCTGTGAGGGACCTGTCCGGCGTAGACCGACATGGGTGAAGCAGTGGCTACGTTGGTGTGGCACCTTGGTCTGTACCGATATCCCTTGTGTTGCAACGAGGAGAATATGGGTCTTCTGAGGAGTCATTAAGCACCAACAGACCTTAGAACCTTAAATGACACAACTTGGCCAATAGAACAGTAGCAGTATGCTACGCCCATTGAGGCTAAAATCTCGTGATGGTTCTGGCCGCAAGAAAAGATTGCGATGCTGGAGTTATGACCGATTGAGGGTAGTCAGTGATATTGGCATCCTCTAAGAACCCGGTTACTTTTGATAGGACAGGTATGAACCAACAAACTGAAAGAGGGTAATACCTAGACCTCATGCTGGCCTAAACTCTAAGGGCTTGTCTTGTGTGACTTGTGTGCCTTATCATGGTTGCCTTTGTAAATATTTGTGGTGTGCTTTATCATAACATCATAACATCATGAGCATTGCATGCATCCTGAATGAAGACTAACCCATTTCAAGGATCTCAAGGGCTTGTGATGCAGGTCATGATGAACCAACTGTCCAGCAAGGGGCAAAGGGGATTTATTTTCCTCTAGACAAGGTTGTCAGGGGCTATGACCCACTCGATATGGTGAGCCTTGACCCTTGAAGAAGGATTCTCAGCAACATGGAGTTCCTTCAAACAAGCTACAAATTCAAATACTAACAATCTTCTTGTTTACCCTGTGAAGTCCTTGAAAACATTGCATACATATCATACATATCATTTCACTACAGGTACCCTCTTGACAGGTCACTCACCATCTTTGCTGTTTATTTCAGCAATGGCTTTCCAACCGGACAACCAAGAACTCTAGGCTCAAAACGCCCAACTGTGAGAAATGTTCTTGAACCTATCCAGGAGGCAAGAAGAAATAAAGACTCCCCTCACCAGGAACTTGACCTTAGGGAATGCAGGGGGCATCAGGAACGATCGGCTGGAAGGGCTACAAATTGAGTTGGCAACCATGAAGATCCAAATGATGGGGCAGTTGATAGGCCAGATGACTCTCATTCAGGATTTAGCTCAAAAACAAGAAGAGCTCAGGGTCCTCGTCACCAAGCTGCTTCCAAATGATCAAGTAGCCCCAACAACTAGGGTTGAAGTCCCAGTCATCATTCAACCACAGGCGGGGCGAGAAGACAAGGGAAAATCTCCTCAGCCTGCTTCAGGGTCACGAGCCCAGCCTCAACGGAGTAGTCAGCGTAAGCGAAATACGCCTGGAAGACATTTCTCTGAAACTGATATACCATCATCCTTTATACTGAAGCGCTTGCTGGAGGTCAATCTGATCACTCTAAAGGACCCTCCTAAGAATCCGAATATGACACCTTCAAGGTATAACCCCAACACCCGCTGCGCTTATCATTCAGACAGCCCGGGGCATGCTACGGACGACTGTTGGACCTTGAAGAACAAAATCCAGGACTTGATTGACGAAGGGGTAATAGAGTTCATGCCGGATGGAGAGATGAAAATCTTCCGCTGAGAATTCTCCATTTGAGATGACTATCTCAAACTAGAAAATTTTTGTTCATTAGAATTTTTCAAGTTGTAATTCTCTTTTGATTGTTCAAACATTTGTTCATTTTTAAACGTTGTTATTTCATTAATGCATCACATATGTCTGTTTTGAAGCAATATATTCGCATTTATTATGCTTAAAACTGTTTTCATATTTTTGTGATGTTCAATGCTCGGTTAACAATTCTAAGCCTCTTGAGGGAGGATGACGAAAACGATACCACGATCTTTACATTATGCTTTTGAACAGACCCCGCTGATGAGGTACATGCATTGTTTCAATCCCTAAACACTGGAGTTATAAGGAATATAATCCCTCGTCAACCCCTCTGAGCCAAAGAAGTAGGAGTCTTTCTTTTCGAAATTTAAAACCCTTAACCATAACCTGGGGCAGGGTAGTCTCTCAGTTGATCCAAGTGCATAACGAATGGCACCAAAGAGTTCCTTACAAAACAAAAGACAGTGGTGGTTCCAAATAATCATACAGACAGGCAGTCATTACTTCTCAAAATAAAAACCCATTAAGTCAAAACCTATGAAGGAGGCTTACAAAACTGGGGCATCCCGCTGACGGTAATCACAAAAGAAACCGTTCAGGCAAAATTCAGGGATGGCGAAATCAAAAAGAAATAGGTCATACAAACCCTCAACGAAAACAAAAAAAATGACTGCCCATTCAGAATAAATCATCAATATCTGAACCATCATTGGAACGTCAAAGCAAAGACTCAAACAAGGTCTAACGCACGATCAACTGAGCTTAGGTTTGAAGAACATCACGAAGAGTGGGCGGGTACAAATAATTTGAGCCTTTATCTTTTGTTTCTTAAACCATGAACCAGGCCACACTACAACCCTCAAAAGTCCTAGCTGAAGCATGGGTTAGTTCGAAAGCATACTGTTACGAAAGGTATCCTGACTCCTTAAGGCTCGCTGTAAAATAACGAGTTGACATCACGTTTTACAAAATTCACTTGTTTTTACTAAAAAGGGATGCATTCTCAAAAACTTCGAAACAGACATAAGCTTTGCATTTTTTATATAACCTTGTTTGCATATGACTTTTTGTTTGAACAGCAGAGAAGTTCGCACGACGAATATCTTATGAACAAAAGTCTTCTCCACAAAAGAGTCACCTCAAATGGAAAAACACTTCCAATCAAGGGGCATGGCATGATCATTGCCCATCATCTGGGACAGTTAAGTCAAGATTCGGAGGATCTCTCAAAAGGCCAACCAACTTGGGGCAAATCTCCATCTGGATCACTTGGGGCATTGGACGATCAAACGAAGATCTTCTGGTGGTATCGTAACACTGCACTACTGACAATGACAACTTCTTGTATCCTAAGAGCACGGACATAGTTGAAAAAATACTATGCATAATTAAAGACCCGCTAGGTTGACATACCTAGGCAAAAATAAGGACTTCCCGGCGAACCAAAGGGGTTCGGGCAAAAATAAGGGATGAAATGAAAATAATCTGTACACCCGGCAAGTCGAAAACCTGAAAAGGCGGCTTGGGCAAAAATGGGTATCCCGGTGGACTGAAAACCCGAAAGGGCGGTCCAGGAAAAAGTTAGGGATCAAAACGTACGACTATGTCCTGGCATCTTGTCACCTGCCTACCAGAAGAAGGTTTGTCCATCAATAACTATCATCACCTCACAGGTCTTCCTCTCCCACCTCAGAAACAGGGGCAATGATGAGTTGTCCAAACGATCTAATGGCTCTGTCCGCCAAAGTACCAAGGTGAGTTCAGCTGAAGAACATAACCAGTATATCTTAACTCCCCAGAGAGTGAGCCAGCAAGTCAACATACTCTCCCCAGGCAAAATTATCCTGTCAGTCTTAAGGAAGTTGAGTATCCTCCAACAGATCTCAACATTCCCCAGCCCAATGTATGAACATTCCTAACAAGCATCCCCGACAGTCTTGATCTAAGATTGTTCCCCGAAGGTATACCAGACATTCAGTGGAATCTCTTCCCCAATACATCTCAAAATTTTCCCCAAGAGAGTCCAATCAAGATTTCCCCAAGAAAGTTTGAATCATCTCCCCAGCAGGAAGCTTATCCCCAGTATTTTCTGGAAGCTCCCCCCCTACTGAGCACGAACGCGTCCCCCGGCTTTATTCAAAGGTTACTTCCCTGCCAGGATATAACTGGGTTATCCTCAGCCAAAAGCCACGGAAAGATCGTCCTCGGCGAAGTCTTCCTATCCCCAGCGGATTCTATTAACACTTCCAACATCAACGGTATCCCCAACGAAGTTACCATCAATATCACAGCAAAGTACCTCTCTCCCCACAGAGTATTGTTCCCCAGCAAGATCGCTAGAATAAATTTTCTCCCCGCAGAGTAATCTATTCGTCAAGTTTATTCCCCAACGGAAGCATCTTCTCCTACCGGTTCATTCTTATAATCTTCATCCCCAGCGGAAACGAAGAACTCTCTCCAACCATCAGCCCAGGATGTGACTTGCTGGCACCCGTCAAGGATTTATTTTCCTAAGACGAAAGCGTACATTTGTAAACATCGCATTTCCATACATTATAGCATGCATAAACGCATCATATCCTACAATCTCAGTTATGTTGAGAACATCATTGCTTGATCCATATCATGCATTGCATATGACTGACCTTTACCTTTCAGGAAAGATCCAGTTAAGTTCTCAGCTATGTCCAAAGCCTTCTCTGGTTCAGTCAGATCGACCCTAAGATCTCCCTGATTCTTATCCAGCTGAAGATTCCAAGACCTTGCCTGGTTCAGTTAAATCGACTCCTAAAGATTTTTCTGATTCTTATCCAGTCAAAGGCCTTCTCTGGTCCAGTTAAATCGATTCCTAAAGATTTTTCTGATGAAGACTCAGTTGAAGATTCCAAGACCTTGTCTGGTTCAGTTAAATCGATTCCTAAAGATTTTTCTGATTCTTATCCATTCAAAGGCCTTCTCTGGTTCAGTCAGATCGACCCTAAGATCTCCCTGATTCTTATTCCAGTTGAAGATTCCAAGACCTTGCCTGGTTCAGTTAAATCGACTCCTAAAGATTTTTCTGATGCCGATCCAGTCAAAGGCCTTCTCTAGTCCAGTTAAATCGATTCCTAAAGATTTTCCTGATGAAGACTCAGTAGAAGACATCCAAGATTCTCTCACCGTTACTGTTGAGGTAGTAATCGCCCCAGATTCTCTCATCGTTACTGTTGAGGTTGAAGTCGCCTATGATTCTCTCATCATTACTGTTGAGGTTGAAGTCGCCTATGATTTTCTCATCGTTACTGTTGAGGATGAAGTCGCCTATGATTCTCTCATCGTTACTGTTGAGGTTGAAGTCGCCTATGATTCTCTCATCATTACTGTTGAGGTTGAAGTCGCCTATGATTCTCTCATCGTTACTGTTGAGGTTGAAGTCGCCTATGATTCTCTCAACGTTACTGTTGAGGTTGAAGTCGCCTATGATTCTCTCATCGTTACTGTTGAGGTTGAAGTCGCCTATGATTCTCTCATCGTTACTGTTGAGGTTGAAGTCGCCTATGATTCTCTCATCGTTACTGTTGAGGTTGAAGTCGCCTATGATTCTCTCATCGTTACTGTTGAGGTTGAAGTCGCCTATGATTCTCTCATCGTTACTGTTGAGGTTGAAGTCGCCTATGATTCTCTCACCGTTACTGTTGAGGTTGAAGTCGCCCAAGGTTCTCTCATCATTACTGTTGAGGGCACGTCTGAAGAGTTCAAAGATTCGATACCTGTAACCAGCCAGGGCGCGTCTATATAAAGAATTTTAAAGGCAAACTCCTGTAACAGGTCAGGTAATCATCTTTCCTTTTTTCAGGTACGCAAGTTCTCGCTAAGGAATCTCTTACGCGATCGACACCCAGATGGCATCTATAAGCCCATCCACCTATTCATCACCTCTCAACATGGCATCTGTAAGCCCATCTTCCTACCCATCAATCTCCAAATGGCATCTGTAAGCCCATTCCCATCATCACACTGCTAACATGTGAGAGCAAATTTCTGGGCACTCTAGTGTTCAATCATCTTCCACCTTTGGATTACGAAAGGCACGTCAGCCAATCTACATCCTCAGGTCTAAGAAGATTGAACAGGGGCAACTGTTGTACCCCAAAATTTTCCCTCCCATTTTCTTCAAGATTTGCAAAGAGCATGCTTCAAAATCTCCCAAGGGTTGCACAGTTCAATGGCCTCCTAACAGTCAAAATTAGGGTTTTGGTTCTGGCAAAGAAATTGAAGTTTCCAAGGGTCTAAACAAGTCCCACATGCCCATAAACATTGTCAAGCATCCTTATGCCAAGGTTCAAGACTTACAGCACAAAATTGCACAGTCAAAAACCCTAAATTGCATCACAGTCAACTGTAGGGGCAAAATGGTCATTTGACAGTCAAAAGTCAAAATTTTTGGTCAACATCTTATTTTGAAGCCACAAACATCATTTTATCATTTCTTGATCATGATTTTCAAGGCATGGCTCAAAAAGTCTCAAGATGCAAAAGTTTCTATTTTTGGACAGTTGAAAAAGTCAACTGTAACTTGACTAAGGCATAACTTCCACATGGTTTATCAGAAAAATTCCATCCAAAGCTCATTTTGAAGAGAATGACATTTACTACAACTCCTCTTCACACTTCAAGTCCAAGAAATTCCCTCACAAAAAGTTATCAATCTCAACATTATAGGTCATTTTCAAAAGTCAACAAAAAGGCACTTTAAGTCAAAAAACCATAACTTGAGATTGGTAAATCAAAATGACATGGGACCAAAGGCATTGGTTATAGGACTTCAATACATTTCCAAAATGTCCAACAACATGATCAAAGCTTAAAAATTGAGCAAGATATGCCTTGTGGAAGTTGGGAAATTTTTGGGAATTTTGAAAAGTCAACTTTGCCTCAAATGCCTCAAAATTGCTAATGGGCCACAATTTCTTCCAAGAATCATCACCCAAAAGCTATGCACGACCAATTGATCCAAAGGGGAGTTATTTTCTTATTTTTAATTTATTATATGAATTTTTAAATCTATTAATTCATTTAATTAAAATTAAATATGAGAAAAATACTAAACAAATGTTTTGGAATCTTTTTGTGCAGCATTTCCACTCCTTATTCACTCAAGATTTCGTGCACATCAAAAAAGGAAAGATTCTATGCAAATAGGCATGTTCTTCATGACAAAAAGATTGAAAAAGATTCATGAAAATCACAAATTCAAAAACATTGATTGAATGGATTTTGGGCTTGTTTTGTTAACCTAAACCATTCCTCATACATATACAAACCTAACCCTGATCCAAAAAGGAAGCAAGCTGCGCTCAGAACCAAGGACCAAACTTGCATTTTTGACAAAAAAACTCAAAACTATTTTCACAGTTCCAGCGTGATCCAAAGCCTACAATCGATTCCAAAAGCTTGCTGAGGCCTTCCTGAACGTAACTCAATCCCTTTCCAGTCCCCACGCACAAAGAAGTGGTAGAACAAAGTCATACTTTCTCAAACTTTTTTCATAATCGTGTTTCAATATACATGCATTTTCCATACATTTGAATGTTTGATTTACACTAATATAAACTCTCTGAAACTATTGATGTATTTTAATTGAGTTAATATGGCCTGTATGAGAAGTTGCCATGGATATTTTTTAGGGTTTCAGGAACCTTGAATTAGGGTTTTACGCTTGAGGAAAAATTGGACAACCAGACTAGTACCATCAAAACCAGGGCATCTGGACGAACACAATCATCACCTCGCGCCTTTTTTATATGGGCCCAAGAGCTAATCGCTATTTTTGTATATTGAGGTTAGTGGGGGTTTAAAACCCCCGCTACTTGTTTGATATTTTTGCAGAAAGAAGAAGATGACGCTGGCGTGTCCTCATACGACTGGAGCATTCAAATCTTCGCGCTAATTTTTTTGTTTTACATCAATAGCATTTGTTTTCATATGTATTGATCAGGTTCCACTAGTTTGACAAAGAAACGCATTGGCTGGGTTGGTGAATGATGTGTCCTTCAAACACTGGGACCTGGGTTCGATTCCCAGGTCCCCCACTTATTCAATATATTTTGTTTTAACATGCTTCTATGCAGTGCTTCATCAAGGGTCTACCATACAGCCTCATCATCTGGCTTGCCACGCGCCCAACAACTCCAATCCAAAGGCCAGGATAGGCAGTCCACCATGGACACCAGTCAACTGCTTCCCACTCAATTAGAAAAGTCAAAAAAGGCCTCATTCAAATGGGCCTACTTGCTGCAAACTGACCTCCATAATTGGGTCGACAACCCCTCTTGTTTGTATTTCTTTCCCTTATTCTTTTTCTATTTTTTTTTGTTTTAATTATTTCCTTTTAATTCCTTAAATTAATTTTAATAATATAAAAATACAAAAAAATCAGAAAATCATAAAAAATAAAAATATGTTTCATTTAATATTTAATTCACTAATTATTTTGTAAATAATTTTAAAGATCATTTTAGTTTTAATTTAGGATTTTAATTTTTATTTACTTCTTAATAACTAAAAAATATAAAAATAGGTTTTTAGTACATTTTGATCCTCTTTTTTTAATAAATATTCTTTTCTTATTATAATTATTATTAACCATTAATTATTTTTGTAAATACTTGTAATTAAATAATTAGGTTAAATTAGGTCAAACTTAAACATTTTTCTTTAATAAATTAATAACAATTTAGAACTAGGGTTTTATTTAACTTTTAAATTCCAATTAATTCTCTTTAATTTCATAAATACCAAAAAAACATAAAAACAAGTTCTTTTCTTTATTTAGTCATTAATTACTTTCAATTCCAATTTAATTTCCTTAAAGGGTCCAACGCCCTCGCACTCTCGATTTTTATTTCTTTTCGCACGTTTACTTTTATTTTTTCTTTTTTTATGTAATTGCCCCAAATCCTTGTAATAGATAATTAGGACATTTACTTTCCGCACTTTTCTTTTCAAAATCGGGTCTTGGTTTAATTTGGCGATGTAGACCCGCGCCTTGTAATAGCGTAGGACCTTTATTTTTCCGAATTTTAATTCCCGCACCCTTAACTGCTAAATAATCACATGAAAGAATGTATGCTCAAATAAAATCAAAGCGTAGAACACCCGATGCACGACAAGACAAATAATAACTGAAAATGACACACAATTCACACACCACTCCTAGGGTACGCCTCACTGTTGCCTTGCCCTTCGAAACGTGGTCGTCGAGTAGAGGACGTTTTAGTAAGTCCTCATGTCTATGAACATGGCATGAGGGTAGCTTCTAAGGTGTCCTCCTATTGCTCTGGTGACCACACTGTCCCTAATCCTCGAATTGACCCGAACACCTCCAACGGTGGTGCTACCTATCTCTCAATGGTGGGATGGCACTACCTTAAGGACATTTACACAGACTAATTCCTTAGGGTAGGTAGATGAATCATAGATACTTGCTCTATTCAAAAACCAATCAAAAACTCTTTTCACACCGACACTTTTCAAAAAGCTTTCAAAACAATATTTCAAACACTCTTGAGGACTGATGCAAGAGTCGATCTGAAATCTTTAAACGAAACTTTTTTCAAACTCACTCACAATTGAAAAGCAAACACTTTTGAAAACACAAATGAGCAAGTATCTAAGAGCCCATGGATAACCATGGATAGAAAGGGTGCTAACACCTTCCCTTTCTATAAATCTACCTCCCGAACCGAGAAACTATCTCATAAGGAATTTTTTTGTGCTTTTGTCCTGTCCATGTTGGAGAAAATAAAATACGGTGGCGACTCTTGCTTCCGCGACATTTCGCGAACCAGCGTTAAACAGTCAGTTCCAGATCCACCGATCACATCAAGCAAAGATCAAGCAACAAACATCCTCACAAAACCACTGTCGAAGGAGCTTTTCGACTGAGGCAAGAAAATGATAGGCATGATGAATCGAAAAAAATATTTGAATTTATGGGGGAGTTTTGTTGGTTAAATTCAATCAGTCTTGGGAAAATCGAAAGTCAGATTCCTTTGGGCAGGGGTAAAATTTATTCCATTAGGGACCTAGACATAGTTATTGTTGTAACTCTTAATATTCTATCATATGACTCTATATAAATCACATTGCATCTCATTGTATAATTTAGTTGGACAAAATCTATAAAGAAGAGACAGTTAACAGTCCACCCTCATTCTCTTTTATTTATTCAATAGAACCTACTATTGATTGCAAACATATTAATACACTGTGATAAGCACATCAACAACACAAAATATATCAAAGACAAATAAATAAAGTCAGAAACACAGTTAATACTGATCCACAATAATTATGTAACAAAAAATTGAATGAATTAATACATTAACATATTTGAAAACACAACCACAAAATACATAAACATTTTCCAATTTAATTCACCCAACTAGTTGGTGGAATGTCATTCCTAACAAATTGAAATTCATAAGCTTTATTGCTCGAAGATAGATTTACTGCATGATCTGACATATCATAATTATTCGGTTAAACGGGATTTGAATCTGATTGTCCATTCATGTTAATCTATGTCATAATGTGTCAAAGGTTAAACATATCAGATTTAGCCAAACCGAAACGAAATAGATCACACATTTTAAGCGTTTATGATCTTCATCGAACATCGACATGTTAATTATGTATGCTAAACAGGGACATGTTAAACTTTGAAATTGAGAATAAATTTTAAAATACTTTAATGCTTGTCAGCATTATTATGTGGGAACCTTGGCAATATTTAACAGGACATGATTGTTGGTGCACAAAGAAGAGATGAAAGGCAAAAGGAATATATTTAATGATAGCTAAAAATAAAGAATAATAATTTACAATGAATTACATTCACCTACCTCACTAGGTTATTTATACACAAAATTAAGGTATAATAAAATCCTAAATATCCTTTAACAAAGATATAAAAAATCTAAAAAGATATTCCTAAAATATATATTAATATCTAAAAAAGATATTCCTAAAATATAAATTAATTATAACACCATCCATTAATTTATGTTTACTCAAAACTGACAACACCAATTTCATCCCTCAAACTAAGAAATTGATCACTCTTGATAGCCTTTGCTAGAACATCTGCCAGCTGCTTCTGGGTGCTACAGTGCACAACTTCTAATATTCCGCTCTGAACTTGATTTCTCAGAAAGTGATACTTGGTCTCAATATGCTTGCTTCTCCCATGCAGCACTGGGTTCTTGGCAAGATTTATTACAAACTTATTATCAATCATCAACTTCAGAGGTTTATTTACCTCAATCTTTAGATCTTTCAGCAAGTTTAGAATCCACACAGCTTGGCATGCAGTCAGAGCGCCTGCAATATATTCAGCTTCACAGGTTGACAACGCAACAATAGGTTGCTTCTAGGAACACCAAGAAATAGAACCTCCCAGAAATTTGAATAAGTACGCAGAAGTACTTCTTCTGTCAACTCTATCTCCACACCAATCAGAGTCTAAATAACTCAGAAGTTATGATTCAATCTTTTTTCCAGAAGGAAATAACACTTCATACTTCAAAGTTCCCTTCACATACCTCAGAATCCTGACAGCAGCTTGGTAATTAGACCACTTTGGTCTACTCATAAATCTGCTTACCATTCTAACTACATAGAAAATATCAGGTCTGGTATTACACAAATACCTCAGAGAACCAACTAACCGTTTGAAGGTTGTAGCATCCACATCCTCTCCATCAGAATCAGAGTCCAACTTCTGATTCGTATCAGCAGGTGTGATAGAAACTTTGCAATTATCTAGCTCAAATCTATTCTGAAGCTCAAGTTCATACTTCATCTGATGCAAAATGATTCCTTTCTCAGAGTACATAAATTCCATCCCTAGAAAGAAACTCATTTTCCCAAGATATGTCATCTCAAACCCATTCATCAAAACTTTCTTGAACTCAACTATCTCTTATTCAAAACTTCCTGTGAGTAATATGTCATCAACATACAAACAAACCATAATCATATTACCTTCTGAAGTATGTTGAACATAAATACCATACTCCATCTCACACTTCTGAAACCCTTGTCCCATGAAAAAAGAACCAATCTTCAAATTCCAAGCTCTTGGCGCTTGCTTCAATCCATACAAGGCTTTGTGTAATTTGAACACTATCCCTTCCTGATTCTTTTTCTCAAATCCATGAGGTTGTGATACGTATACCTCTTCTTGTAATGGACCATTCAGAAATGAAGATTTTACATCTAAGTGCATCAGAGGCCAATTCCTATTAGCAGCTATTGCAATCATAGGTCTGATTATTTCATATCTCGCTACATGTGCAAACACTTTAGAGTAATCTAGCACAGGCTTCTGTAGAAAGCTTCTTGCTACTAATCTTGCTTTGTGTTTGCCAATTGATCCATTTGGCTTTAGCTTCTGCTTGAGAACCCATCTGACGCTGATGGCTTTCTTGCCTTTTGGAAGTTCTGTCAGCTTCTAAGTCTTGTTTCTATCTATAACATCAAGTTCTTCTTTCATGGCCTTCAACCAGACTTGCTACTTAAAAGCCTCTTCTGTACTAACGAGTTTAAAGTCTACTAACACTGCATACTGAATATACTCTTCTTCGGAGTCTACTTCAGTGTCTTGCAACATGTCAAACTCTGCAAATATTCTTGGGATGCTTCTGACTCTTTGTTTCCTTTGAACTGGAACTTTAGAACTTTGGACACCAGAACTTTCCTGTTCAGAAGCGCTTGCTTCTGAAATTGGACTTTCTCCAGAAACTTGACTTTCTTCAGAGTTGGATAACCATCGGAGTCAGAGTCAGAATCATCTTCACCTTCTGAATCTTCTTCAGAGTAAGAGTTTTTACCAGCTTCAGAAACATGTGTTTCTGACTTTTCTTCAAGAGTTCTCTCATTAGAGTCAGGACAAGACCTTTCCGAATTCCAGACTTCTGATTCTTCTATAATGACGTCTTTGTTAAACTCAAATTTGTTAGTTTATGGATAATAAAGTTTGTACGATCCTGTACTGTGGTACCCCACCAGTAATATTACATTACTTCTATCATCCAGTTTCTGTCTTCTGGCTTATAGGACAAGTTTGTAACATACAGAACCAAAAACCTTCAAATGACTAACACTTTTCTTATCTCCAGTCCACTTCTGAACAAGAACTATTTCCTTCAATTTCTTCATTGGGCATCTGTAGAGCACATAACATGCAGTGGCAACAACTTCTCCCCACAGAGT
Organism: Vicia faba; assembly: GCA_948472305.1. Taxonomy (NCBI): domain Eukaryota; kingdom Viridiplantae; phylum Streptophyta; class Magnoliopsida; order Fabales; family Fabaceae; genus Vicia; species Vicia faba. The sequence goes on along the minus strand of OX451735.1, from coordinate 537,288,933 downwards.
ACGAGGAAGCTTATTCTCTTTCATCATGCTTACCATATCAAGCAAAGTATGATTTCTTCTTTCAGCAAGACCATTTTGTTGAGGAGTATACGGAGCAGTAACCTTATGCTCAATTCCATTCTCCTTACAGAACCTTCTGAATTTTGTGGAGTTATACTCACCACCACCATCAGTTCTAAGAATCTTCAGAGTCTGGCTACTCTGATTCTCAGTCTTCAGTCTGAACTTCTTGAATTTAGCAAACACCTCGTGTTTGAAATTTATGAGAGATAACCATGTCATTATGGTGAACACATCAACGAATGATGCAAAGTATTTATTCCCTCTAGTTGATGCTACTGGAAATGGACCGCACACATCAGAATGCACTACTCCCAAGGCATGCTTTGCTCTTGGAGCTACTTCTGATGAAAATGGTAATCTTGGTTGCTTCCCTTCCATGCACACCTTGCATGACTTCTCAGACTTATTGATTGTAGGAATTCCATGTACCAGATTCTTTAATTTCATATTTCCTAAGCTTCTGAAATTCTAATGACCAAATCTTATGTGCCACGGCTCACCCTCCTTGACAACACTTGTTGCACTAAGGTATTCAGAGTCTGCAGTTCTAACATTCACCTTAAATATTTTGTTCCTTCCATGTTCTGACTTCATAATCAGCTTCTGATTACAGTAATATAGCTTTAGAAGATTATCCTTCATGTTAACCGAAAAACCTTTCTCAACCAGTTGTCCCACACTCATCAAATTGGTTTTCATGCCAGGTACATACCATACATTCTGGGTCACTGCTGCTTTCCCGTTGTTTAGAATGATTCTTAAATTTCCCACAACTTTTGCAATGAGGTATTTATCATCAGCACATCTGATCTTTATACTCTTCCTAGAATCAAAATCAACCAACCATTTCTTATTTCCAGTAAGATGGTTTGAACACCCTGTGTCCATATACCACCATTCTGATGAATTCATATTATCAGATTTAGAGGCCAACAATAGCACAGGTTCATCATCAGACTCTCCTCTGGATATATTTGCTTCTTCTTACTTGCTTTCTTTGTTTGACCAACTATCTTTGGCATAGTGACCAAATTTCTTGCAACAGTAACACTAAATATTCTTCTTTTCAGACTTCTCCTTTTCCTTTTGGACATTCTTCTGCCTATCAAAGTTTAAAGCTTCTGACCTTTGACCACCATTATTTATCTTCCTGGCTTCTGACCAAGTCTGCTTCTGATACATCTTACCAGAAATTACTTTCATAGCCTACTGCTCTACTTCCCTCTTAGAAGTTCTCGCAGTCATACGCAACTCGTACGCCTCTAGACTACTTTGCCGCTCTTCAACTCTCATGGTGCTCAGATATTTGGAATGTTCAATGGCTACCACAATGTAATCAAAATGAGAAGTTAAAGATCTCAAGATCTTCCCAATGATTACTTGTTCAGAAAGGGTTTCTCTACAAGCTTTTATCTCATTAGTGATAAGAATCACTTTAGACATGTACTCAAAAAACATTCTCGTTGTCCTTCATGTTAAGATTCTCATATTGCTTTCTGAGAGACTGAAGCTTCACCTTCTTCACTGATGCGTCACCATCGTAACATTTGACCAGTGTGTCCCACCCAACCTTTGCCTTTTCAGAATCAGCAATCTTCTCAAACACATTCGCATTCAAACATTGATGGATGTAGAACAACGCCTTCTGATCTTTCTTTCTTAGTGCCTTCTGTGTCATCTTTTGTGCCTCTGTTGCGTCTGCTTCTAACAGATCATAGCCATCAGTGACAAGATCTAACACATCTTGAGAACCAAACAACGCGCGCATCTGGATCTTCCAATGATTCTAGTTTTTGCCATCAAAAACTGGAATCTTGGAATGGATATCGCCGTCGTTTCCATTCATCTTCTACCTTGTGTAATTTATGCAGAAACTCAATAAAGCAGTGTTTCCCAAATTAAACAGATTCAGAATATTGTAATTCTCAATCACACAATACCTTCCCCGTGAGTTTCAAACCGGAGCTCTGATACCAATTATTGGTGCACAAAGAAGAGATTAAAGGAAAAAGAAATATATTTAATGACGGCTAAAAAAAGGAATAATAATTTACAATGAATTACATTGACCTACCTCATATGTTATTTCTACACAAAATTAGGGTATAATAAAATCCTAAATATCCTCTAACAAAGATATAAAAAGATCTAAAAGGATATTCTTAAAATATAAATTAATATCTAAAAAGATATTCCTAAAATATAAATTAATTCTAACAATGTTAAAATTATTAAATTTAACTTTATTCACTTTTAAAACATTTTACAAGGGCCTCAACAGATACTTAAGAGGCAAATGTAAGTGATTCAAAAAGTGGAAAAAATTCAAATCAAGACATAATTCAGATGGAAGAAAACATCACTCAATTAAGAAGCATAACAATTCAGCATAACATGAGAGTCGTACACATAAAGCACATCTAGGGCAAGAAGAGTCATCAAACTCAACAAATAACATAAAATATGCACAAGCAAACACAACATATCTAGAAAACTTAAGCACATTAGTTTACAAATACAATCCAAACTCACATGACAGAGGGGATTTAAATCGACACTTCGTTGAGGGCATTACATGCTAGGAATTCCAAATAGTAATAATAAAATCAGATTGTTATAGAAAATAATCTAAATTATTTTATAACTCAAATTAGTTTTCACCTGGCAGCAGAAGCTTCATTGACCAAAGCAAATTTGATCAGCTCTTCGCTTTTGCATACTTATAACTTCTGATTCTGTGAGTTAGGAAATTTTTAAAACCACCAAATCAAAATTAGTTTTCATGTCTAAATCTTCAAAAGAGACAATATGAATTATGGTTTCATAGAACTAAAATGTTCTATACCTCTATCTAATGCATGGTATGTTGTTTTCATTCTTATTATCGATTCTGAGGGATTTCATAGGATTATCTATCTCCTTATCATCCAATGGTCTCTCTAGACTCTTAGAGAAATTTGCACATCTAGAATATCATTGACCTTCATCTTATTAGAATCAAATCATAATAATCATTGAGAGAATCTTTAAGAAATTCCTTCTTTGGAGAATGATTTAAACTAGACTTCAACCATCTTGTGTTGTGTCTTTAATGTTCATAGTCATATTTCAAACTAATTTCTTTTCTTTCAAAGATATTGCCTACAAACAAAATAGGTTTATTTTGTAATAAAGAATAAAAAACATTAAGCAGGAGAAAGAGAAAAATAAAGAGAAAAATAAGCCTAGATGGATTATATTAAGCCTTCTTGAGACCTATTTTTTAAGCACAAGCTTGTGTCATTGGTACCAAGAGATGTGGCAACTGGTGCAACAAGGCTAGATAAGCACCGTTTGGTGACAATGAGGTAGTAGACGATGTGAACTAACTAGTATTTTGTATTTATTATTATGATGAGTGATGACATTGTTTTCATAATGATGGTGGTAATGGAAAATATAACAAAACATGATACTCTAGTATAGCATTTTGAATTTAATTTACCTCACTAAGCTTTGCGGGAAGCTCGTCAAGCAATTTAATGTGAATTTTACACCTAGATTTATTTCCATTCTCCTCCTAGATTTATATAGATGCTTGTATTTGTAGCTCATCAACTCACTCAGATAGCCTTAATAGCCTCAACTTAGCGATATTATATGTATTTAACAGTCAATTATTAGTTTTATATGTTTAAAGTAATCCGTAATTCTTATTTTTATACATGATCAAACTCTAGCAAAGGTCACAAACATCAACAAAGTTATAAAACACGAATAATCGATGTCTGACACAGATACTGACATAATACCATTTTTTAGAAACTTCGGTGCTACATAGCAACAAAGCATTTCATCACTAGGTAGGTTTTTATCAAAGTTTAAATATATGAAAATTATAAACATTGAACAATGTTAAGAAATTGATATATATATATATATATATATATATATATATATATATATATATATATATATATATATATATATATATATATATATATATATATATATATATATATATATATATATATATATATATATATATATATATATATATATTCCTTATATATAAGGAATTGAAGTGGAGGAAAGAGAGAAATACAGTTAGAGTGAGAGAGAATGACACATTTAGTTCAGGTGGTTTGTGCTTCTTTATTAAAGTTGTGAAGATGAGAACATAGGTGTTATGTGTTGATTGACAGCGAATCACAGTTTTTGATTTTAGAGACTTTGAGTTAAGGTGTGAATTTTTTGTAAATTTTGAGTTTGTGATTTAGAAAAAGCAGTTGAAAGAATTAGTTTAGAAAATTTCTATGTTTGGGAGATAAGAGTTGAAATTTTGAGATTATATTAGTTTAGAAAATTTTTATTTTTGGAATGGAAAAGTAAAAAGTTGAAAAAAATTACAACTTCTTATAAAAATTATAAACATAACTTAAAACTATATCCGAACAGTTTATGTATTTTTTCTTTTATTGAATATAGGAGAACGGTTTTAAATATATAATTATATTAAAATAATTTAAAATTATATAAGAATGACTTTTATTTATTGTTGAAAAAGAGAATAAAAATCTTTTTCTTTATCATCTACAAGAATGTTTTTCAGCCATTGCATATCATTTGCCAAAAATATTTATCCTCCTGCAATGAAATATTAAATTTGTGTCTATTACATTTACAAGAACAATTTTTTTACCTCACAAAAATTAAGCGTTGTCGCAGAGTCAAATATTATAGCCTAATGGGTTTATATTGAAGGTAACTAAAAGTTTTAAAATCATTTGCTCGTAAAGTAGTCCAGCAGTTAAGATATCTCTTCAATAAGTTTTGACTGGATACAATATTTACTTTTATGTCGGGTACAAATCCGAGCTTAAAATTTAATCTTTTCTGACTTAATAAGTGTTTTTTATACTAGTGTCGCCTCCATTGAGCTAAGTTTTTTGTCTATCCATTATCAAGCTTCTCGATAATGGTGATCTTTGCATTACAAAAATGAAGACTACAAAATTATTAGCATGCAGTTGGAGGATTTACATAGTTGAGAGATACTTGAAATATGATAGCCATTGGAGGGAGTCTCCCTTCTCCTTTTTTCCTTCTCTTTTTCACGTTCATTCTATGCTTTTGAGAGGAACGGAAAACTTTTGAGAATGTCGGTCATTAAAATAACAAGGCTTAAAAAATATAAGCAATTACCATGAAATTTCCTTTCATTAAACAAATAAGAAGTTACCAAAATAACCTTGCTATTAAACCATATTATCAATGTAGGCCCTTTTGCTCAAATAGTGGATTTTGGAACTTTCTAAGTATACTTTCGACTGTATTAAATCTTGATTCAACTCAATTTATAGTATAAGATTAATGAAGATTTATCCAAATATCGATCATTTTATCCTTGATTCTATAATTCTATAAATTTTGAAGAATAGACGGGTTTCAATTCAATTTTTCATACGGGGATATTACAAATTATTTTTTCTTGTAGGAGATCATCTACTTTCTTCCATAATTTCTTTTGCACTATTAATAAACTAAGGCATAGGTATCATAATTGATTCAATGGTATACCATAGTTCTATAATATTTGTTTAAAGTTTTTCATGATAATATTTTCAAAAATTTTCTCTGTTAAATTTAATGTAAAAGCTATTGCAACAAGAATCAAGCAAATATATGGGTGAGAGTGCGTTGCAATTGAAGCCATTGAGAACACACACCTTGAACTGATCAATAATGGCTTATATTTTCTCATCCATTTGATTGAATGATCAATAAAATTCAAAGGTAAAATCTCCATTAATGTCAACGATTTATGATAAGTATTTTCACACGCATATCATAAATTGAGGAGATTGGTTTCAATGATTTTAAGACACTAAAATCACGGAAACTTCATGTAATTAATTGATCAATGGAAAATTATCTCCTTTCATGGGAAATAAAAACAACGTTACATGTGATAGTTAAAATTGAGATCGATGTAAAATTACTAAATGCATTTATTTTTAATTTTTATCGATAGAAGCCAAAATGATAATAATATCCGTACATTAACTTGTATAGAGGTATAAGGCTACATTAGAGTGTATTTATTTGACAACAACATAGATGTCCTTGACAACTGCCACTTTTCAAACCTCGTCGTCCACATCTCTGTAAACAACTTTCATTAGATAATGGACATTCTGGTGTGTCAAAACAATCAGTCATGATATCATCCTCATAATTTCTTCATATCTTCTTGCACCACCTACAATCAATACAAAATTTTTTATATTGAGAAGGTGTTGTGGCATCAATTATTTTTATAAAATATTATATAGAGAATAAATAAGTATATTACCTGGATGCAAAACTAAAGCAATACAAAGAATTGCAAGGAAAAAATATACTCGGTTGATAGCCATGTTTTCTGAAAAGATGAATGGACAAACAACATCCGTAAAATAATTATTTGTTGAATCTTCTACAGATATTTATATAACAATTATGTTTGACTGTAATAAATAAAATATATGAAACAAAGAATATATTTTTAAAAAATGAATTTACTTGATAATAAAGAATAAGTTTGTTTTGGTCTTGAAAAACAAATTTTTTCTTTGTATTTTTAAAATGATTTTAATAAAAATTTCATTTAAAATACTAAAGAAAATATTTAAAATGGTTTTTTAATTCAAATAATTAATTTTAATATTATATAACATAAATTTATATTATATAATAATACTAATAGATAAAATCACAAAAAATTGTGTCTTAAAAACCATTTCTTCAAAAAGTTATTCAAAACAGCTTTAAAATTAGGCTTGTAAAAAAATATTTTCTTTGTATTTTTAAAATGATTTTAATGAAAATTTTATTTAAAATACAAAATAATTTTTTTTGTAACATTCCATTTTGTCTAAGCATGTATGTGTATATATTTGGAATGCTAAGAAAAATTAGTAGCTAGTTAGAACTAAAGGAATTACTTAGAATATGACTAGATGACAAATTTATAAATATCACTTAGTTGAAGAACACTTTAAACATTAAGCATCTTGCATGCAATTATATGGCCTTGTTTGGTAAATGGACATTCCAAATCATATATTTGATAGTGGAGTAGAGAGAGAAGGAGGAGAAGCTTATGTTCATCATCTCCATTTCCATTTCCACACACTTTGGAAAGTATCCACTAAGCAGGTAATATCTGTTTACTCATAACTTTGTTTGAGTTGATTCCAGACTTTTTGAAAATCTTACAAAATTCCTTACGTTTTGCATATACATTTTTCATTATGGATGTTTGTGATCAAGGAGATAAATGAGTTTGATGTTTAAGAATTCTTGTTGAAATGAGGAAAAATGGTGTTACAGGATTGATGGTGATTGAAGTAGAACTTTGATTAAGATAGGAGTTCAATGAGAGCATATTCATCTTCCTAATCTACTTTGGTGCAAGGTGAGTTCCATTATATAGGAACATGGGGTAGGAATTGGGAATAATACATGTTGGGATAAAGGGTTTTGATGAGAATGCCATGAAATTGCCTCTAATGCATGAATATGATCCCCTTGTAGTACTTGTATGCATATGTACCCTTATTCCGTTCAATATGTTGTTGATTACTACTTGCTTATGAAAATTGGAGTTTTGGAACCAAAAGTACGTAATATGCGTTTTCTGGTTTTCTTAAAAAATCATAGGTCGCGCTTAACGCGCATAATGGCTCTTAACGCTCTTTATCAGAAATTGAGAAAAATAAAAGCTACAGGTTGTGCTTAGCACGAAAAATGATGCCTCGTGATTTTGAACTTATTCATGGAGTGTAGTACCATCCTGCAACGATTATCGGACGCATCCTTAATCTTCTATGACTTCTATGATCATGGTATGAGCGAAAAAGGCCTTAGAGAAGCCACTTAATTCTACACTATTAATATGAGTTACATTGGAAACATATGAAATGATAAATGAAAAAGATATATATATATATATATATGTATTTGTGTCCATATATGTTGTGTTATTATCCGTATGTCAATTATATGATTATGTACGAATGATAAATGACACATATTCATAATACATGTTATGACCCCTTATTTCACTTGTGTGATTATTCATGCTTAAGAAATGCATTATGTAGGGTGCTATGTTGTGATCATTCAGTTACATGCTTTATGAAAATGAATGATAATACATGTATATGATGAAAATGTATTATTTCATAAATGATATTGTGTGATTATTTGTTAGGTCCTATTTTTTCCGGTTGAACGTTCATAAGTAATTGCTATGTGGCTTGATATGCTGTATTTATTATACCGTGTTGTGTGATCTCGATAATCTACCGTGATGTGTGATCTCAGTAGATATATGCTTGAATCGAAGTAGGCCGACTACCAAGACGTAAATCACTTATGACCTCGACTAATATTGTGTGATGTTTATTTTGTGCCATGATATGTAGTCTGGGATACCTTGTTATGTGGTCTGGGTATGTCATACACACTTGAGATACTATTGTGATGCACTTGTGTGAGTCCATAAGGTGTTTCCACTAGTATTTAATAACATCGTGTGCTTGGTATGGTGGGATTGTGATGCCATGTAGGAAATATGACTTTGTGGATTTCTAACTCACCTCTAATGGTGCCACATAGGCAAAACTATTAGGCTTTCAGCAGGTGGGCTCGTGTTCTCAAGATCGCGTTTTTGTATCGGAGGATTTTAATCACATGTATTTTGATGATTGACTGGGTTGTGACGCCACATAGGCAATGTCACCGTGTTAACTCGTCACGGATGGAATTCCATTTAGGAATAATCTGATTCATTGTGTTGTGAGTGGTGCAAGTCTCCTGACATGATGCATGGGTGTAACTCACCGAGGGTGTGCTAATGTAACCTGGTTAGGGGCATTAACATACTTTTGAATTCCTCATATACGAGTATGTGTTTGCATACTTGATTGTATTTGGCTATGTGTTTGCTTAATCTCATTGGGATGTCAAGGAACTACCAATGGAAATTTTCCCCTTTTGTGTACTTGCACCTAGCCGTGAAGCAACCCCTGATTCGCAATGAATCCATTTTGATGCATACACCTTTTAGAAATGAGTGAACTCTTAAGATAGGGGAACTCACTGAGATTTAGTAATCTCACCCCAATCCTCTTATTATTTTCAAGAACATATTATAGGTAGAAGAATTACTAGATGGTCGGTTTTGAAGACTACGGGCGAGTAGATGGCACGAAGGCCTCATCAGATTTTATCATTCTTTTGTGCATTGTTGAGGACAAGTTGATTTTATACATTATGATATTAGAGTTGTGTTGTATATGATTTTAAATTTCTTGTCTTTTTCCAGCTTTTGTAGATGTTTCTATGTACCATTTTTAGCATTGCTGCATATTATTCTAGACATATATGTACAACGTGTTACAATTAGTATCAGAGCAGGTTGATGCTTGTCCATGCAATGAAACATCACTAGTAATTCTCTTATCCATCATATATTTGTGTGTTTCTAGCCCGACTTCTACTATTTTAGTATTCGGTCATTGAGCCTGATCATGTCACTGACTGCATATTCGATGGATAGGATCACGGTGGAGCCACCACGAGGATGCGTAAGACCCAAAGCAACTCAAGTTAATGTATTAGAAGAAGATTGAATTGGGATAATGTTGGGTCTGTTGAGCAAAGATGGATCATTTGACGCAAAATTATTGACAACCTAACTTTCATGGAGAGATTTAAGACAACTGGAATTCCCAAAGCTTTGATTGGACGAAGTGAACTTCCTTTTGGTCCATGTAGCAGTGGAGGAAATTCACGAGGCACTTGAGTAGAATTGTAATAAGGGAATTTTGTAATGGAGTGAAGTTTGAAACTATTAAAAATTCACGACTTAACCCTGGTTTCCAGTGATGTGTGCGACTTGAGAAACAGCTGAATATAAAAGCTTTTGAGAATTTAAACAGGGAAGTCAAATCTTTCTGGTTACTCTAGTCTTGGTAGTAGTTGGATGGACAAGGTGTAAGATTCTGACTTTCTTTGGTGTACCCTAAGTGGTGAATAGTCACTAGTAAAGGATTGAAAGAACGAGTGGAAGTGATAATATCCAATTGAGAAAATCTTGGATGCCTGATTAGTGAAGGGACTACTCTATATCCGTTCTTGCCAACCTGTGATTGAGCCATAAAACTACGCTTGGCTTTGGGTAATTAGATGTATAGAAGCTATTGTCAATCTGGAACTTCAGTGGGATGAACACAGTTGTGCCAGTTGTTTGGAACCATGGTATTCCTATATGGTGGAATTACCTTTAAAATGTCTTATGCATGTAATGTATGGGTATGTACGTGCATGGCATAATTATTCGAGCTGAATTCTTACCCAGTTGTATCTGGCTTGTTGCCCTCAGAGTAAGTGGTGTTCTGATGCCATGTAGGGAATATCACTTCGTGGATTTTTAACTCACCTATAATGGTGCCACATAAGAAAAACCATTAGCCTTTCGGCATGTGGGCTTGTGTTATCAAGATGGAATTTTTGCACCGGAGGATTTTAATCACGTGTGTTTTGATGATTGATGGGGTCGTGACGCCATATAGGAAATGTCACCATGTTAACTTTAATTTAGGAATGATCCAATTCTTCGTGTTGTGACAGGTGCAAGTCTCTTGATGTGATGCACGAGTGTAACTCACTAAGGGTGTAATAGTGTAACCTAGTTAGGGGAATTAACGTACTTCTGGGTTCCTCATATACGGGTACGAGTCTACATACTGGATTTTATTTGGATATGTGTTTTCTTAATCTCATTGGGATGTCAAGGGACTACAAATGGAGATTTCCCCCTTTTATGTACTTGCACCTAGCAATGAGGAAACCCCAGATTCATAGTGAATTTGTTTTGATTCATGCACCTTGTAGAATTGAGTGAACTCTTAAGATAAGGGAACTCACTGAGATTTAGTAATCTCACCCCAATCCTCTTATTATTTTTTAAGAACAAGTTATATGTAGAATAATTGGTAGATGGTCGGTTTTGAAGACTGTAGGCGAGCAGATGGCAGGAAGACCTCATCATATTTTATCTTTCTACTATGCATTGCCGAAGACAAGTTTATTGTATTCATTATGATATTTAAGTTGTGTTGTATACGATTTTAAATTTCTTGTCTTTTTCCATCTTTTGTAGATTCTTCTATGTACCATTTTTAACATCGTTGCATATTATTCTAAACATATATGTATGAGGTGTTACAATTGGTCTTAGAGCATGTCGTTTGTTGTCCATGCTATGAAACATCACTAGAAATTCTCTTCTCCCTCGTGTGTGTGTGTGTGTTACTAACTTGATTTCTACTATCGTAGTATTTGATCGTTGAGTTTGATCACCTCACTGACTGCATATGTGATGGTTATGATCACGGTGGAGCCACCACAAGAATGCGTAAGATCCAAAGTAACTCGTGTTGAGGTAGTAGAATCCGGTTGAATTGGGAGAATGTTGGGTTTATTAAGCATAAATGCAACATTTGACGCAGAATGATTGACAACTTAACTTTCATGGAAAGATTCAAGACAAATGGAATTCCAAAAGCTTTGATTGGACGAAGTGAACTTCCTTTAGGTCCCTGTAGCAATGGGGGAATTTCATGAGGCACTTGAGTAGAACTTTAATAAGGGATTTCTGCGATGGAGCAGAGCTTGAAACTATTAGAAATTCACTACTTAACCCTGGTTTCCAATGACGGGTACGACTTGAGAACCGGTTGGATAAAAAGGCTTTTGCAAATATAAATACCGAAGTCAAATCTTCCAGGTTACTCTGGCTTGGGTAGTAGTTGGATGGATAAGGTGTAAGATTCTCACTTGTTTTGGTATACCCTAAGTTGTGAGTAGTAGTAAAGGATTGAAAGAATGAGTGGAAGTGATAATCTTCAATTGGGCAAATCTTAGATGCCCGATTAGTGAAGGGACTACTTTATCTCCATTCTTGGCTACCTGTGATTGAGCCATAGAACTAAGCTTGGCATTGGGTAATTAGATGAATAGAAGCTAGTGTCTATCCGGAACATCAGCGGGATGACCGCAGTTGTGCCAGTTGTTCTGAACCATGGTATTCCTATCTGGCAGAATTACCTTTATAATCTCTTATGCATGAACCGTTCGAGATGAATTCTTAACCAGTTGTATATGGCTTGTTGCCTTCGGAGTAAGTGAACCATAAATGTGTGGCACTCTTAGGTTTTAGCATTCTAAGAAGCATGGATGAAGGGTTTTGAGGAACGAAGACTTCAGTGGAGACATGTTCATACATCTGACGGTTTTGACTATAGGATACGGGTAGAGATTGTTATATGCTACTAGGTACGTTACTTGAGATCATGGCCTCGGAGTTGGACCACCATGTCTGTACTACCAGATAGGTATAACGCCATAATATCGCTATCGTGCATGAGTTACGGAGGTCGTCCTTCCCGATGGATGTGGAAAATGTTAATTTAGAACTCAAGGTAGTATTATAATTTGGTACTCGTGGGACGCGGATCCAGATTCTCATAAGGTAGGCGTGATAAGAATCCATATGTCGTGCTCGATAGTGGAGAATTATTCAAGTAGGCGATAGTGGGATAGTTTAAGTTTCGATACTATGTGTGATACGGTGGGAGAACTGACTTGAGGTTTTGCGTTTGTGCTCGCAAATGTTTCGGTTTAGCAAAAGTCGCCACCGACTTTTTATTTTATCCTAAGGAAAGGTCAAAAAGCACAGGAAAGACCTTTGAGATGTTTTCTTGGGTTCGGGGAGTAGATTATGAAAAGGGAAGGTTCAAGCACCCTTTTCATCCATGGTTATCCATGGGCTCTTAGTTACTTGTTTAGATCACTTGATTTTGCTTTTCAATTGTTTGAAATGGTGCTTTGTGTGTGGTTTTAAAAGATGTTTTGAAAAGAGGCCATCGTTGTGGAAAACTTTGTAATGATTCTTGTTTGAATGTATACAAAGGTGTATTTGTCTTTTGAAAAGATTTCAATGTTTGAAAGTTTGATTTTGGGAAATGTTTTGAAATTGTGTTGTGAAGTGTGTTTGAAAATAGCAAGGATGTTTTTGCAAGCTTTGATCAAGTAACTAAGAGTTATCTACTCTATTTTACTCAAAGATCTTTCCTATATGTTTTTAACCCTATTGACAGTGCGATTTCACCATTGTATTTGGTGAACAACCTTGTGTTAGGATGTTTAACAGGACAGGCGCGGGTCATCGTATAGACCATGATGGCAATTGTGTTAAGTATCTTTGGAAAATTTTTGAGGGACTTGATCATTTTGTTTAGGCAACCAAGATAGCGTCATCGAGGAACTATGATCTTTTGTTTTATTTTTGTTTTGCCAAAGTACCCAACATGCATAACATGACCCATTTTAAAGCAACAAGTGGATGTAACCCTAAGGGTGCAAGTGTGCATTGTGTATTGATTTTCATGCATTTTTGTCTTTGCATTAGGTCAAGCTACTTGTTAATTTTGGATTTTTGCATACAAACCTTAATCTCTAATCATGGCATAATTGAAAATGTAAATTACGAGAATTAAAAGTCTAAGCTATTACAACATGATTATGGGGATCGGGGTACAATCTTTGAATGGGGGTGTATTTGACTAGAAATAAAAACCCTAATTTACTATTACATCCAAATTGAATCCAATGGCATAAATATTAAATGGACAATATTTGAATAAATAAATTAAATAAATATACAACAAGTATGAATATTTTAAAAAAAGTTTTTGTTCATTTTTATGTATGGAAAAATATTTAATGTAAGAAAGAAAGAGATAAAATAAAAAGATTATATTTCTTAGGTTAAGGGTAAAACCCTAATTTTATTTAAGAAAATAAATACATTATATTATTTATATATACAATAAAATAAAATAATATATACAAAAATAAAATATATTTAGAAAAAAGTATTTTTTAAGTATATTTAATAATAAAAAATAAAAGTGTAGTATATATATATATATATATATATATATATATATATATATATATATATATATATATATATATATATATATATATATATATATATATATATATATATATATATATATATATATATATATATATATATATATATATATATATATATATATATATATATTAATTATATTAAATATGTACAATAAAATATATACAAAAATATAAATATATCTAGAATAATATTTAGTGTGAATAAGAATAAAGGATAAAAATAAAAGTATAATTTATATATTATTTTTAAGTATTCAATAAATAAAATAAAAGTATATAATCAATAAATTAATTTTATGTTAGTAAAATGAAAATAAAATACAAAATAAATGTGAAAATTTTATAAAAAATATTTTTGAGTATTTTTTATATTTGGAAATTAAAAAAATAAAATCAGAAATGAAAATAAAACACAAAAATATAAAATATAAAGAAATTGGGCCAAGGGGTGCAAAAAGTAAAAGGGGGGTGTCAATAGTTAGCCAGGACCAAGCCCATCCCACCACTTCATCTTCAACCTCTGTCCTTCACAAAACGCGCGCGCCTGTTACCAAACCTGGACATTCTGTATACGAGCTCTATTGCAAAAACACATAACATCAAAGTTGTAGAGCATTTCAAGACGAATCTAACCATATAAAAAACTAATCCTAACTCTCAAAGACCAGAGAGAATTTATCTGGCCCTAAAATCTAACCTAATTTTTTCAGTATGTTCATGGATCAAATTCTCTTAGCATGCTTAATATAAATGAAAACTGAGAATATGTACAGCTTCATGGAAATGAATACTACATTTCTTATTCACAAACCTAAGGCTAAATGTTCCTAAATAGAGAGATAGGAAGTTGACAAAAACCTGTTTCAGGTGACTTCGTGTAGGGCAATGTGGAGCTTTTTAACAAGGCTTGAGATATCTGGGAGCTTGCTTGAACTTCACTTGACCTTCTCCAATGTCTAGCTTGCCTTGAATGTACTTGAATCAGCCTACAGAACTCAACCTGCACAAGCTCAAAATGAAAATGGAAAACCCTGTAAATGGAGTTACAGTTAGTGTTTGAGGTTTGGGATAGTTTGGATGGATTGAACGGAAGGTGTTTGAACCAACTTGGGGAAAAACGCACGAGCAAAATGTGCTATGGAGGTCAAGTTGCAGGTTCTGCCCTGTTTTGCCAATGGAAGGTGATTTTTGGATATGGGATGTTTGAGGGCTTAAGAGGTCGTGTTTCTGGCTCAGAGGTATGTGGGAAAGATGTTTCAAAAGCTTGCACAAGTTTTTTTGGCTGATGTTCAAGTTCTCATGTTTTGGACATGATTCTTGTTTTTGAAGCAAAATGTGGGAAGTGATTGAAACAGGCTTGTACAAGCTATCCTTATGCTTGCACACTTTGCCTTTGGCCCCTCCAACTTGTAGATTTAATTTTCTGTATGAGATATGGACCAATGCTCAAGGGATTCAGTTTTGACATAAAGCACATTTAAGCAAAAATGGAAATGTACCTTTTTCTACTTAGGGATTAATTTTGTGTACAATGTCCTAATGAACAAAACAATGCCTTAGACCAATGGATTTGAATTAAATTATGGAGTGTGAAATGGTTTAGAGTCCTGTAAACTAGTGCAAAGCATTCTGACTTAAAATTGTAACTTGTATGAACATGAACATGCCATGGATGAAAAGTGAGTTTTTTCCAACTTCAAGCCTTCGATTCTCCCTAACCACAAATGCGTTTGGGGAGTTTTTTGACATTTTATAAAGCTTGCAAAATTATCTACAATCCATCTTTGAAATGAAACTTGAGATTCCAAGTGTAACTATGTGAAAAATGGCCATGAAGATAGGTCAAAATCCTGCCTAAACGAGGGCAAGATTTCACTAAGTTAAAAGTTTAAGGGACCCTTGTTCCAAAAATCATAACTTGAGATACAAGCTTCTTTTGAGAAAACTTTGTGAATAAAAGTTGTATAATTTGTGGAGGAATACAACTTTCATGTTGGAAGTTTTGTTTGAATCCAATTGCAACTTGGTGAAAATGTTGGGAAAAGTTAGGAAAAATCAAGAAAATTTCATAACTTAGAAAAATTTCAACTTTAAACCCTAATTTGCAAAAATGGGTTTCTTGATGAACAAGTTTCATTTTTTGCCACATCTTGATGAAAAATGACCCTTGGCACTTGATTTTGACCAAAAAGTCAAAGTTTGACTTTTTAGTGTACAGTCAAATTTTGATCAGTTGACTGAAAAATTCATCTGTCAATCCAATGCAATTGAGATATTTTGAACTTGTTGAATAGGTCAAGATGATGACATTGAGTCCTTGAGTCCATAGTTGAACCCAATTTGCCATTGGCTAGGTCAAAAATCAGAAATTGCCTTTGTACAGTCAAAACCCTAAAATGACCATTTTGCCCTTTTGGTGATCTGATCAAATTTCTTATGGAGTTGTGGTCCAAACTTGATAAAATGGTTCATATGAGTTCATAATGTTGATGTGGGTCAAAATTCATGAGGTTTGACTGTAAATTGGCCACAGTTGACTTTTCCCTAATACAATTGATTTCTAGGTCAATTATCCAATTGACTGGGCAAAAATTTGATTCAAGGCTTGAAACTTTGTATGGTTAAACTTATGAGTCCAACACGAAGTATGAAAGTCACTTTGAGCATTAGAAGTCCAAAATTCTCTGTGAAAACTCAAACCCTAATTTAGGTCAATAGTGCAAGGAGATGTCTTGAGCAGAGCAAACCCTAGCTTGGTCTTGAGTTCAAAGAGCCTTGTGATGAGAAATGTTGATAAAATGAGAGGGAAAATTTTGGGGTACAACAGTTTCCCCTATTCAATCTTCTTGAACCTGAAGAGTTAGATTGGCAAGTTTTCCTTTCGTGACTCGAAGGTAAAAGAGGATTGGACACTAGAGTGCCCGTAAGTTTGCACGCGTAAAAAATGTACCTGAGGGAATGGGCTTAAAGATGCCATCCAAAACTTGATTGTTGAAAATTAGGAGCATGATAATCATAACGGTATCCATATCTGGAACGTATCTGAGTTGTATCTGGAGATTGGATTTGTATGAGAAAAGGAATGGCGTCTGTGTCTGGAGCGTATCCAAGCTGTAACTGTATTTGATTCTCGAATGAATATCAGAATGACTTCCGTGTCTGGAGTGTATATGTATTTTATCCGAAATCTGAATGGGTGACATAGAAACATCTGTGTATGGAGCATCTCCGGGCTGGGGAATAAATTTGAATGAGTGATAGAATGGCAACCGTGTCTGACGCGTATTTGGACTGTATCTGAAATCTAGATCTGTATGAGTAGCAGAATGACTTCCATGTCTGGAGGGTATCCGTACTATAACTGGGATCTGGACAAGTGACAAAATGACTTCTGTGTCTAGAGTGTATCTGAACTTGAAGTTGATAGTTGAATCTGAATGAGAGATAGAAAGGCTTCCGTGTCTGGAGCGTATCTAGTCTGTATCTGATTGCTGAAGTCCGAATGAGTAATAGAATGACCGTCGTGTCTGGGGTGTATCCATACTGTATATGAGATATTCTAATATTTGTTAAAGATAGCTTTTAATCTTATCCTGAAAAGGGTAAAATGTTAGCTAAAACATAAAGTTATGTTGCATGACATGTATGATGCAATAAAATGTGTTCTATCAATGTTTATGATATATGAATGTAATGTATGCGCATGTAAGCTGATTAGCTGTCTTGCTGAGGAAAATAAATCCTTGATAACTGGAGACAATGAACTCTTTGACAACTGCTGGGGAAAAGAAACCATTGACTGCTGCTGGAGATTCAAAACCTTCGTTGGCTGAGACTGAGGAATCCTTTGGACTTACTGTTGGGGATTGAAAATCCTTGGTGACTTGTGGGGATTAACAAGAGCTTCGATAACTTCTGTGGGGAATTGAGAGTCCTTTATGACTTTCCTGGGGAAATGAGGACGACTCTGACAAATTCTACTGGAGAATTAAAACCTGGGAGGCTTTAACCGAAAAAATGAAAATAAGAGTCTTTGTTTTGCTGGGAAATAACTTTGTGGGGAATTGTTTATCCTGGGAGAAATTTTTGAAAGCTTGGGTTGTATGCCAATCTATTGGGGAATCGGAGGAAGTTGGATATTATTCCACCGGGGTTTAAGATTTGAAGTTTTAGACTCCGTTGGGGAAGAAAGTTTAAAGTATTATGGCTCCGCTGGGGATTGGGAGTTTAGAAACTTAACTCTGATGGGAATTTTGAAACTTAACTCCGTCGGGGATATATACTCCAAGGTTTTAGCTTTGTTGAGGATCTGAACGACATACTCTAGGGGATTTCTTCTAGAATAGCCTGAAGACATTTTCCTGTACTTTCAAACTATCAGTAATTACCCTTTCTCCTTTCATTTTATTTGTAGGCAGTGATTATATTCAAATGCATATGCTTATTTAACAAATCATTGGACGTTTTTAAATAAAACATAAGTGTAAAAAGAAAGAAAAGGCAAGAAATTTTTTGCACTTTCAAGTATCTTTGTATTAACTTTGTAAGTATTTCTGTACAAGGGAGACAATCATCCTAGTAAGAGAATGTTGTCATAAAATTGAGAAAAATTTTATACAAAGAAAGATGGCTATGTGTAACAATTCCATGGGGTTCCCATTCTACTATAGCCTTCACAACTCTGAGTATCTTGTCCATTCGTTGCTTCGTTCGCAGATGATTGGATAGATCAGAAACTTGGAGCTTGTCCGTGAAGAGATTATCCTTAAATTGATCCGACAAGACATAGTCATACGCTTTAATTCCCTAACTTTTTCCTGGACCTCCTTTTCGGGTTTTCGATCCACCAGGAAACCCTTTTTTGCCCAAGTCGCCCTTTCGGGTTTTCAACTTGCTGGGTGTACTGATTTTTTTTATTTATCCCTAATTTTTACCTGAATCGCCCTTTCGAGTTTTCGATCCACCGGGAAACCCTTTTTTGCCCAAGTCGCCTTTTCAGGTTTTCGACTTGTCGGGTCGTTTATGCGTAGTATCTTTTGACTATGTCTGCGTTTGCAGGGTGCGGCAGGTCGTCGCCGTCCATGGTGGTCAGAATCATTGCCCCACCAGAAAAGATGTTCTTGATCACAAACGATCCTTCATAAGTAGGAGTCCATTTTCCCCTGGGATCACTTTGCGGCAGGATGATTCGCTTGATTACAAGATCTCTGACTTGATACACCTGACGTATGAATTTCTTGTTGAAAGCCATGATCATCCGTTTTTGATACGTCTGACCATGATAAACAGCAGTAAGTCGCTTCTCGTCGATCAAGTTAAGTTGATCAAGCCGGGTCTGAATCCAATCGTGTTCACTTAAACCAACATCCTTCATAATTCTCAAGGAAGGAATCTAAACCTCCATAGGTAAAACAACTTCCATGCCGTATATCAAAGAAAAGGGGGTTGCCCCAGTTGAAGTGCGTGCCGTGGTACGATATCCGTGTAGAGCAAACGGTAACATCTCATGCCAGTCCTTGTAGGTGACTGTCATCTTTTGAATGATTTTCTTGATATTTCTGTTCGCAGCTTCAACAACATCGTTCATCTTTGGCCGATAGGGAGATGAATTGTGATGTTGAATCTTTAACTGCTCGCACAGAGTGGCGATCATAGTATATTTAGGTTTGTACCGTTGTCCGTGATGATCCTGTCGGAGATACCATACCGGCATATGAGGTTCTGCTTGATGAAGCGGGCAACCACATTCTTTTTAACGGAGGCGAAGGAAGCAGCTTCAACCAACTTGGTAAAGTAATGAATAGCCACCAGGATGAAGCGATGTCCATTGGATGCCGTAGGCTTGATATCTCCAATCATGTCGATTCCCCACACCGCGAATGGCCAAGGAGCTGTTAGAACGTTGAGAGGAACTGGAGGAATATGTACCTTGTCAGCATAGACTTGGCATTTGTGACAAGTATGGGAATATTGATGACAGTCAGCTTCCATGGTAGACCAGTAGTAGCCTGCCCTTAGAATCTTCTTAGCCATCGTATGTCCGCTCAAGTGGGTGCCAAATGTGCCGCTATGTATTTCAGTCATGATCAACTCAGCTTCAACTTTGTCCACACAATGAAGTAGAACACAATCATTGTTGCGCTTATATAGGATACCATTGCTCAGGAAGAAATTGGCAGAAAATCTCCTTAAGAACTTTTTGTCGTTGACTGAAGCTCCTTCGGGGTATTCTCGAGTCTTGAGATACCTTTTGATTTCATGAAACCAGGGTTGTTCCACTACTTCTTCGGTATTAATCTCATGATAGTGCGCGGGTTCGTCCATTCGCTCGATGGTGATTCGGGGAGCCTCATTATCCCAGTTGAGTTTAAACATGGAAGACATTGTAGCTAGAGCATCCGCTAGCTGATTTTTTTCTCGCGGGAAGTGCTCGAAGGTAATCTGCTCGAAATGAGGTAGCAATGTCAGGACATGTTCTTTGTATGGGATAAGATTAGGATGTTTAGTGTCCCGCTCTCCTTTGATTTGACTGATAACCAAAGCTGAGTCCCCAAATACGACCAGATATTTGATTCCCAAGTCAATAGCAGCCTTGAGACCAAAGATACAAGCTTCATATGCGGCCATGTTGTTAGCGCAGCTGAACCAGAGTCTAGCGGTGAAAAATGTATGGAAACCTTCTGGAGAAATAAGTACCGCACCGATACCGTTTCCAAGTGCATTCAAAGCACCATCAAAGTACAGGGTCCATCGAGATCCTTGTTCAGGTCTGTCATACGGTTTGTTACCTTCAATGTTGTCCAATGTCATAATGTCCTCATCCGGGAAGTCGAACCTCATAGGTTGATAATCTTTGACGACTTGATGAGCTAGATGGTCGGCTAGTACACTCCCCTTTATAGCTTTTTGGGTTGTGTATTGGATATCGTACTCAGTCAGGATCATCTGTCATCTAGCGATTCTTCCGGATAAAGCAGGCTTCTCGAAGATGTACTTGATCGGATCCATTTTGGAAATCAGCAAAGTGGTATGTGTCAACATATACTGCCTTAGCCGGCGAGCAGCCCATACCAAAGTGCAGCAAGTTTTCTCGAGCAGTGAGTAGCGAGTCTCACAGTTGGTAAACTTTTTGCTAAGGTAATAAATGGCATGCTCTTTTCGGCCAGACTCGTCATGTTCGCCCAGTACACATCCCATTGAGTTATCCAAAACAGTCAGATACATGATTAAAGGTCTTCCTTCGACGGGTGGCATCAAGATAGGAAGTTCCAGCAAATACTCCTTG
Source organism: Vicia faba (assembly GCA_948472305.1). NCBI lineage: Eukaryota > Viridiplantae > Streptophyta > Magnoliopsida > Fabales > Fabaceae > Vicia > Vicia faba. Next base: position 537,267,551 of record OX451735.1, on the reverse strand, counting down.
ATCTTATCAAAAGCAACTTGACAATCATTGTTCCATTCAACCACCTGATCTTTCTTCAATAGCTTGAAGATTGGCTCACAGGTAGATGTTAGGTGAGAGATGAACCTTGCGATATAGTTTAGGCGTCCCAAGAAACCTCTAACCTCCTTTTTAGTACGGGGGGCAGGAATTTCTTGTATAGCTTTGACTTAGGAAGGATCAATTTCGATGCCTTTGTTAATGATGATAAATCCCAAAAGTTTATCGGACCTGACTCTGAAAGTGCACTTTCTAGGGTTCAGTCTGAGTTTATATTCCTTTAACCTGGCAAACAACTTCTGCAGATGGTCGAGGTGTTCTTCTTCTGTTTGTGAACCGGCTATCATGTCGTCTACGTAGACTTTGATCTCATGATGTATCATGTCATGAAACAAAGCTACCATGGCTCGCTGATAGGTTGCCTCGGCATTCTTCAGTCCGAATGGCATCACCTTATAGCCGAAGGTACCCCACTGCGTAACAAAAGTAGTCTTCTCCATGTCTTCGGGGGCCATTTTGATCTGGTTGTACCCTGAAAATCCATCCATGAAAGAGAATACCTTATGTTGAGTTGTGTTGTCGACCAAGATGTCGATGTGTGGTAGTGGAAAATCATCTTTAGGGCTAGCCCTATTTAAGTCTCTGTAGTCCACACACATTCTGACTTTGCCTTCCTTCTTAAGCACGAGCACAATGTTAGCAACCCATTATGGATAGGAAGTAACATCCAAAAAGCCAACATTGAACTGTTTTATCACCTCAGCTTTGATCTTTTCGGACATGTTGGGCCTCATTCAGCGGACTTTTTGTTTGATTGCTGGATAGTCTTCTCTTGTAGGGAGACGGTGAACCACAATATCTGTATCTAGTCCTGGAATGTCTTCATAGGACCAGGCAAAGATTTCAACAAACTCATTCAATAGCTGAACTAAGCGCTCTTTGACACTCGGCTCTAGGTTGGCACCCACTTTAACCTCTTTCCTATCTTCCTTTGTTCCCAAATTAATAGTCTCTAACAACTCTTCATGGGGCATAATAGCCCTTTCTTCTTGTTGCAAAAGTCTAGCTAACTCTCCAGGCACTTCACAGTCTTCATCACCTTCGTACTCGACATGATTGACCAAATCTTCATAGTCACTGAAGGCCAAAGAAAAATAGTCATCCATGGAAGCCGGAGTAGATGGGTACCTGCATTTTGTGAGTGTGGGTGTGTGTAAGGGATAGCCATCCTTAAACAAAATAAAAATGTAAAAGGAAAGAAAATGAACACAAAAGTTTATAGATGAAAACGTCCATGATTCATTAAAAATGGCATATGAAAAATGAAAAATCAAAATCCTTACAAATGAACCTATGTGCCCCTGGAAAGGCACAAGACAAAAGAGTGTACGCATTGTTTAAAAGTTATTACAGACCAACATAAAATGTTCAACAAATAAATTACTGATTGATGAAAGTAATGGGAACGAAGTCTTTCGCCTCCCAGTTGTTCAGTCCTCCTTCAATGGTTGGAAAGATCCAGTCTTCAAAATTGCTTCCTTCTTCATCATCCTCTAAAGCATGAATTCCGTGATGAGTGATATTTAAGGGTGGTCCTCCAGCCCGGGAGTGACGCACAACTTTCTGGCTAGCAGCAGTGAAACCCAATCCAAACTTATCTGTCTTGTAAAGAAAATCTGGAAGTTGACCCCACACTGTACTTCCTCCTTCCTCGATTATAGCCTCCGCATCTTTAAGGGATGACATCCGGGATACAGGTTTGGTAATGATGGGCACATCATTCATTGTCTTGGCTACCGCAACTTCAGGAGAAACCTCTTCAAAGTGTTGGAAAGGTGTTTCTATGAATTCACCATCTAACTCCATGTAGCGGAAAGAGTTAAGGTGGCTTATCATATACTCCTCCTCACCATGAACTGTTATGATCTTACCCTGGACTGGGTATTTGAGCATCTGGTGTAGAGAAGAAGTGACTGCCCTAGCATTGTGGATCCATGGCCTTCCCAACAAGCATGAATATGAAGGACGGATGTCCATCACATAAAATGTATAGTTGAAAATTTTCGTTCCCACCTTGATTGGTGTGATCGGTGGATCTGGAACTGACTGTTTAACGCTGGTTCGCGAAATGTCACGGAAGCAAGAGTCGCCACCGTCTTTTATTTTCTCCAATATGGAAAGGACAAAAGCACAGAAAAATTCCTTATGAGATTATCTCTCGGTTCGGGAGGTAGATTTATAGAAAGGGAAGGTGTTAGCACCCTTTCTATCCATGGTTATCCATGGGCTCTTAGGTACATGCTCATTGTGTTTTCAAAAGTTTTTGCTTTTCAAAGTGCGAGTGAGTTTGAAAAAGTTTCGTTTAAAGATTTCAGATCGACTCTTGTATCAGTCCTCAAGAGTGTTTGAAAAGTTGTTTTGAAAGATTTTTTGCAAAGTGTCGGTGTGAAAAGAAGTTTTTGATTTGTTTTGACTTAGAGCAAGTATCTACGAGTCATCTACCTACCCTAAGGAATTAAGCTGTGTAGAAGTCCTTAAGGTAGTGCCATCCCACCATTGAGAGATAGGTAGCACCACCGTTGGAGGTGTTCGGGTCAATTCGAGTTTAGGGACAGTGTGGTCACCAGAGCAACAGTAGGACACCTTAGAAGCTACCCTTATGCCATTGATCCTTTTTTAATCCGAGGCAACTTTTCCGAGGCAACTTGTTTTGAGGCATATGGATCAACGGACATAAGGACATACTAAAACGTCCTATACTCGACGACCACGTTTCGAAGGCAAGGCAACAGTGAGGCGTACCCTAAGAGTGGTGTGTGAATTTGTGTGTTATTTTCATGTATTGTTATCTTGTACATGTATCATGGTGATCTACGCATTGTTTTTAATTTAGGCCATACATTCTTTCATGCAATTAGAATTTAAAAGTACGGAAATTTAAATGCGGAAAGTAAAATCCTACGCTATTACAAGGCGCGGGTCTATACATCGCCAAATTAACAAAGACCCGTTTTTGATAAAGATGCGAAAAGTAAAGACGGAAAGATAAACCTAATTACTATTACATCTGAGAAACAGTTACATAATGATCGAAAGAAATAATGCGTGAAAAGAATTAAAATTAGGACGTCCGAGGGTTTTGACCCTTTGCATGAAATTAAATTAAATTAAAGTCCAATTAATTATTTAATTAAAGAAAAGAAAGTGTTTTAGTATTTTTTTGTATTTATGAAAAATAAAGAACAAGAATTAAAAGGAAACCCTAAATCTAGATTATTTTAATTATTAATGAAAATATTAAAGTTAACCTAATTTACTAGTTAATTAATTTAATTACATGTTTATTTACAAAATTAATGATAATTAATAATAATGATAAATAATGATGATTAATAATTTATTTAAGAAAAAGATGAAAATGTAAAAAAAAAACCTAATTCTAGATACTTTTTACTTATTAAGAAAAAGATTAAAGTTTAAAAACCTAAATTAAACTAAGTTAATTGTTAGAGTTTATTTACAAAAAAATAGGTTAGTGATGAAATTAATAATAATTAAATATATTTGTATTTTTGATTTTTCTGTTTTTATTATAGAAAATTATTTTATGGTGAAAAAAACAATTAAAACAATTAAAAAAGAATTAGAAAAGGAAAGAAAATAAAATTAAAAAGGATGCAAACCAAGGGGGGTTTCAGGCCAAAGGGGAGGTTTTTTTGAAGTATTCTGGCCCATTAGGCAAAAAGCCTTGTTTGACTTTCTGGCATCACGTGCATGTTCATTGACTCCTGAGTACCGTGATCTGCATTCTTTGGCCATTGGATTGGGTTTCATGCATAAGTTATTCTACTTTGGCCATTTGGCTTTTGGCTTTTGGCTTTTCGCCATTTGGGTTCTGGCCTCAACGTTCCTTAATCTTCTCGGGATGTCTGTCTCGTCATGCATAAGTTGTTCTTTTTTGGCCATTTGACGTTTGGCCTCAACGTTCCTTAATGAACCTGCATGGGATCCTGTCTAAATCTGCAGTGTTGAATCTCATGAACACATTAAATAAATAAAGCCAATATATGAAGAAATTTAATGTTTAGGCACAATATGGCATGTATGAATGATTATACCCTTTTGATCATGGAGATCAAATCAATCTTACCCTTACTGGAAAATTAGTGACCTGAATGCTTTTATGCCCTTTGGATCATGGAGATCAAGCCAGCCTTATCCTTACTGAAGAAGTAGTGAGGTGTTGGTTTGTAACTGTGATGGCTTGTTTGTAGTGAGAGAGTGATTTGTAATAAGGATTTCAAGGTTTTAGGGTTCTTGAAAGAATTTGATATTCTAACAGTGTTGTGGCAAGGTTTTTTCTCTCTTTTTTCTCTTCTTTGGTTTGTGTGAAAAGAAGGTGATTATATAATGGAAATTAGGGTAAAGAAAATGGGCTTTGAATGTGCAATTGGGCCTCCAATGTTCACTTGAGTTCGTCACTTTCCAGGCTAAATCGCAGGGACTTAAGTGCAATTTTTGAAGTTGAAATGTGAAAACAAAATGTAGCCGACATTGATAACTAACTCCTGTCTGAAAATCGGCTCAATCGGATAAACGGCGAATTAGTTATGAATTTTTGAAGTTTCGGCCCAGATGAAATAATATTTAGCATTCAGGATTTTCAGCGTGTCACGCACTCTGAGCAAAAAACGAAGGCCTTTTGAATACCGTTTGAACTCAATACCTTCTGTGAAAATGTAGCCAACTCAATTTGTGAAATTTTGGCACCAGAACTAGCCATGCACTCTTGAAACTGATCTGCAGAAGTTTCTTGAGGCACGTGTGCCGTCTTCTGAAATTTGATCAAGGCTTTGGCATGAGCCTCGGAGTAGAGTAATAGAGCCAGCATAGAGATTTTTGAAGGGGTTTGCTCCAACTGTTCTACGACATCATAGTCTCTCTTCTTAATTATCTTTAAAATCTCCTCCATCTCTTTTTGGGTGGTCTCGGGGATAACCAAAGTTTGAGCCCTCGTCTTGACGGGCATTTCTTGGATCCCCTTACCTTTATCAGTGGTAACAGCAGAGGGTGCAACCCTGGGAGTAACAATTTCTTCAATTACTGGACTTTGCATAAATATCTTGGCAGGCACAGGAGCACTTGAGGGTCCAAAGAATGCCCTTGGAGGAGCAATCTCCGGAGAGAAGATTCTTCCGCTACGAGTTATCTTACTTGTCCCTGCAATATTCCATATGTCAGGAGTCTTCATCGGAATTCTCTTGGACTGATTCGATCTGCTTGACACCATGGTAGAAGATCTCTCCTCCATAATTCCATGGTATCGTCTTCTTGGACTTATATGGGATAGGCCCCGACATGGTAATCTTCAATGGTACAAGCTTTGGATCAGGCGTAATCTTAACAGGCCTTTTGCAGGTCTTGGAAATATTATCGGAAATGGTGATTATAGCAATGTCATTGATTGGCGTAACAAGGGTAACGGGAGTAACATGAGTGATAGTAGCAACAAGAGTTTTCTGAAAGAGGATCTCTTGAGTATCCATCAGGCGTTGGATGCCTGATTTCAACAGTGGGCAGTCGGATTGCAAGGTTGAACATAGGTAATAATTTTTTCCACATCCCCGGAAAATCCCGACTTTCAACAAATTCGTCTTGATCACTGGAAATGGAGTCATTAAGTCATCAACAACAGTAGCATGAAGATCTTCCACAATAGCATGGACATTATGACCATGTTTTGGCATAGGAGCGAATATCACATTATGTTTTTCGGGAGCATCAAACTCTACTTCCTTGGCATCTATCAAATCTTGGATCTTGTTTTTAAGGGCCCAACAGTTGTTGGTGTCATGCCATACACTGTCCGAATGGTATGCACATTTTGCATTTGAATGATAATAGGGAGAAGAGGTATTTGGGTTTTTCGGCGCTTCTTTCAAGTTGGTAAGGTTTAACTTTAACAGATGAAGGAGGACCTGAGCTGGTTTCATATTGATTCGGGTAAATTGCCGTCGTGGCCTTTCTATCCTTTGCTGGTTAGTTCTAGGTTGACTGCTTCGCGGTTGATCGGCTGAGGAGTTCTGGATCATCACAGCCCCCACCGCTGGTCGGCGTTCCATTCTCCCTTGATTTCTCTAGGTGTGAACAACAAAAACTTCCTTCTTGGATGGGAAGGTCTTCTTGATAGCAGTGGAAGCAGAGGCATCCTTCTGAATTTTACCACTTTTAATGCCAGCTTCGACCCTTTCACCGGTCAGAATTAATTCGGTGAACCCTACAGACGAGCTCCCAATCAAGTGATTGAAGAATGGACCTGACATAGTCCCTAAAGACATGTCAACCAGCTCTCTATCCGACAACGGTGGCTGCACCCTTCCAGCCAAATCCCGCCGCTTCTGGGCATACTCCTTAAATCCCTTATTAGAGGCCATACCCATACTCTGTAGTTGAGTACGAGTAGGCGCTAAATCTGCATTGTATTAGTATTTTCGGTAGAAAGCAGCAGCTAAATCTTCCCAGTTATGAACATCAAATCTCTCAAGTTGATAGAACCAGTCCAATTGCGTACCCGACAAACTATCTTGAAAAAAGTGGACCCACATATCCTTATCAGAAGAGTGAGGTTGGATCTTTCTGACGTAGGATCTCAGATGCATCTTTGGACAGGACAAACCATCGTATTTAGCAAATGTAGGCACTTTGAACTTGGGAGGAATGACGATCCCAGCAACCAACCCTAGTTCTTCGAAATCTAACCCAGGTACCCTTTGCACTTCCATGTCTGCTATCCGGTCTTCAAGATTCTTATACTTATCATCCGCCAGAGGGTACTGCTGTTCGGAGTAATCTTCAACCTCTTCCTCTTCTTCTTCTTCAGCTTCAGACTTGGAGGGCATTGCAACTCCCTTTCCTTTACCAACCCCTTCGTTAAATGTCGAGGGGAATTCCAGAACTCTCCTAGCCTGATGCTCAAATATTCTTCCCATAGTGGCCACACCAATTCTTTTCTTTTTCTTCTTTTATGGTTCCTTCTCTTTCTCTAACAGTTCTTTAATATCCTCTTGACCCTTTACCAAGGTTATGAGGAGTTGTTGGAATTGCGAATTCTGTGCTTGCAAATCTTTAACCGTCTGCTCTATATCCATCTTGCTGAAATAAACAGCAGAAAGATAAGGAAACCTGGTGTGAAGACCTGTTTATGCATATTATGAATGATATGTTATTCATGTAAGGCATTCAAGGATTTAGGAATTCAAATTTGTTGCAAACAAAAAGAACACACGTCATATTAATAAGAAGAAATTTGTTAGTACATAAATGCCCCATGGGCAAAATATTACAAAATTCTTAATGTAAAAATATGTTGCGCATCCTCTATGGCGCGGTGTAAGTGTTAAGAGTTTCCTCTTCGTGAAGTCGGCGGGTAAGTTCCAAAACCTTCTTCTCACTGGCATAGAAGCTGGCTTCAAAAGTGTTCCGTTCTTCCTTGAGCTGTATCCAACTCCTTTGCAATTCTTCCAATGGTGTTGGCATGTCAGGATGTAGGAGGGTGTATGGAACCTCTCCTTTCATAACAGGCTCTTTGATCACGGGGAGAATGAGAGGGTAAGGCATCATAAGACTCTGGGCGCGAGTTCATACCCACTTGAGATAAGGCTCAAGAGGGATGGAATTCTTGTGCCCCAGTGTCTTACTATCCACTTTGTTGGGCATCCTACAAGCTCGGATAAACCTTTGTCGAAGTCCTTGAGCATCGTCGTCGAAGTCAAAAACCAAGTCAGGAATCAACATATCATGAGGGCCATCCCTTCGAGCATATCCAAACTGTCTCAGAGCTAAACAGGGGTTGTAGGTAATGCCTCCCCTAATGCCAAGTAGTGTGACATTAGGGAATTCTCTGCAACGATCAATGATGATGACATTTTCTCTGGAACGAGAACACCAATGAACATCAGAATGTGTGAGGTTCATCAATCGTTATGACCACCTTAAACCCTGCTCATTCATTAAAACTGATTGGGGAAGGTGAGAAATAAACCACATTTCTAGAAGAGGAGTACAACACATGAGAACACCTATTTTCCTCGTTGTTCATGTGTAAAATGAGTATAGGATGTCCCCAAGCAATGTAGGCACAAGATTCCGAGATATGAAAATCTTGACAGCATTCACATCTACAAGCTGATCAGGGTTTGGGAACAAGACCAACCCATAGATGAGAAGTGCTACAATCTCCTCAAAAGCTTGCAGATCTAGAGAATTCCAACAGTCTTGTGCCTTCTCAAACAGAAACTTTGCCAAGAAACCCTTGACACCACTTCTGGTTTCCCAATGACCTTTGATATCAGATGGTTGCAAGTGTAATGCTTGAGCAACATCTTCAAGATTTGGTTCTCTTTTCGTACCGTTATAGGGTAGTTGATGGAGAATAGGAATCCTCAGGAGTTGAGAAAATTCCTCCAAAGTAGGTACTAGTTGGTAATCAGGGAATGTGAAACAGTGGTGTAGGGGGTCAAAGAACTGGAAGAGAACTTTCACCATGTCTTCTTCAATGTTGGAGTTGACCAAGTTGAGAAGTCTGCCATGTCTTTCACTGAAGAGAGAATTCTATGGAATCTTGGAAGCAAGCTCCTTGAGTTGAGGAGGGATTCTCACAAGGTTGACTTGAATTGTTTTCCTACGAAGAGGTTCCATGACCTACAAAACAAGAACAAAGATGAAGATCCAAACCCTTGAAATGGTTAGTGGATGCACATGATGCTTTATGATGTATATGATTTATGCACAAGCATATGTACAAACAAGTCACACAAGATCCTAGTTTCAAGCTTGCATGGGGGTTTCATAGGTAAATACCCTCTTGAAATTAGTTGGTTCAACCTGTCCTATAAATAGTAATCGGGTTCTAAGGAGCTCAATATCACTGGATTATTTTTTGTGTTCATTGTTTCAGTTTAGCCACTTAACTGGCGACCGAAATATTCCAAGAAAACAACCCTCAATGAGTGTAGTATCGAGTATCTACCAACTTCGGACTGCACCAAAGCCGGTCATCTCACTACCCCTAAAAAAAGGCCAAGATGGTCAATTAACATTCTAAGAGTTCATTAGTGCTTCATGACACCACTCAGCGGCCCCGTATTCTCTTTGATTGACTCAAAAGCTACCAGTACCCACAAATATGTCGCACTAATATAGCTATTGCTTCAACCATGTCGGTATACCCCGCACAGTTTCCATAACGTATTGCTATTTACCTATGAATGTTTCCCAAAAATCCGGGTGGAGGATTCAAACCCAAACAAGAGAACCAAATGTAAAGCAATCAAAGAAAACAAGATAAGCATGCAAAGGTGATCTAAACCCTAAGGTTACTCCACTTTAAAATTAAGTCCCCAGTAGAGTCGCCAGTTCTGTGATACGGTGGGAGAACTGACTTGAGGTTTTGCATTTGTGCTCGCAAATGTTTCGGTTTAGAAAGAGTCGCCACCGACTTTTTATTTTATCCTAAGGAAATGTCAAAAAGCACAGGAAAGACCTTTGAGATGTTTTCTTGGGTTCGGGGAGTAGATTATGAAAAGGGAAGGTGCAAGCACCCTTTTCATCCATGGTTATCCATGGGCTCTTAGTTATTTGTTTAGATCACTTGCTTTTGCTTTTCAATTGTTTGAAGTTGTGTTTTGTGTGTGGTTTTAAAAGATGTTTTGAAAAGAGGCCATCATTGTGGCAACCTTTGTAATGATTCTTGTTTGAATGTATACAAAGGTGTATTTGTCTTTTGAAAAGATTTCAATGTTTGAAAGTTTGATTTTGGGAAATGTTTTGAAATTGTGTTGTGAAGTGTGTTTGAAAATAGCAAGGATGTTTTTGCAAGCTTTGATCAAGTAACTAAAAGTTATCTACCCTATTTTACTCAAAGGTCTTTTCTATATTTTTTTTACCCTTTTGACAGTGTTATTTCACCATTGTATTTGGTGAACAACCTTGTGTTAGGATGTTTAACAGGACAGGCGCGGGTCATCGTATAGACCATGATGGCAATTGTGTTAAGTATCTTTGGCAAATTTTTGAGGGACTTGATCATTTTGTTTAAGTAACCAAGATAGCGTCATCGAGGGACTATGATCTTTTGTTTTATTTTTGTTTTGCCAAAGTACCCAACATGCATAACATGGCCCATTTTAAAGCAACAAGTGGGTGTAACCCTAAGGGTGCAAGTGTGCATTGTGTATTGATTTTCATGCATTTTTGTCTTTGCATTAGGTCAAGCTACTTGTTAATTTTGGATTTTTGCATACAAACCCTAATCTCTAATCATGGCATAATTGAAAGCGTAAAGTACGAGAATTAAAAGTCTAAGCTATTACAACATGATTATGGGGATGAGGGTACAATCTTTGAATGGGGGTGTATTTGACAAGAAATAAAAAGCCTAATTTACTATTACATCCAAATTGAATCCAATGGCATAAATATTAAATGGACAATATTTGAATAAATAAATTAAATAAATATACAACAAGTATGAATATGTAAAAAAAGTTTTTGTTCATTTCTATGTATGTAAAAATATTTAATTTTAGAAAGAAAGAGATAAAATAAAAAGATTAATTTTATTAGGTTAAGGGTAAAACCCTAATTTTCTTTAAGAAAATAAATACATTATATTATTTATATATACAATAAAATAAAATAATATATACAAAAATAAAATATATTTAGAAAAAAGTATTTTTTAAGTATATTTAATAATAAAAAATAAAAGTGTAATATTTTATATTCTTATTCTAATAAAATAAAAAGTATATGTATATATATATATATATATATATATATATATATATATATATATATATATATATATATATATATATATATATATATATATATATATATATATATATATATATATATATATATATATATATATATATATATATATATATATATATATATATGTGTGTGTGTGTGTGTGTGTGATACGGTGGGAGAACTGACTAGTGTTTTGCGTTTGTATTCGCACTTGTTCGGTTGAGCAAGAGTCGCCACCGACTTTTTATTTTATCCTAAAGGAAAGGTTAAAAAGTACAGCAAAAACCTTTTGAGATATTTCGTGGGTTCGGGGGGTAGATTATGAAAAGGGAAGGTATTAGCACCCTTTTCATCCATGGTTATCCATGGGCTCTTAGTTACTTGGTTTTTAGATCACTTGCCTTGATTTTCGATTGCTTTGAAATTGTGGTGTGTGTGTGTGTTTTGAAAATATTTTTGAAGAGATGCCTTGTTTTTAGGCAACCAATGTATTCGACTCGTGTTTGAGTGTTTTACAAAAGTGTGTATCTTTTCGAAAAGATGTTTCAAAATGTTTTTGAGAGTTTGTTTGAAAGTGTGTATGAAGTGTGGTTTTTGAAAAGAAGGCAAGTGTTTTTGCAAGTTGATCTCAAGTAACTAAGAGTTTTGTCTACCCCTATTGTACTCAAAGGTTTTCTCTATGTTTTCAACCCTTTTTAACAATTTTGTTCCACCATTGAATTTGGTGGACAATCTTGCGTTTAGGAATTTTAACGGGACAGGCGCGGGTCATCGTATGGACCATGAATGCAATGGTGCCAAGTGTCTTTGGCAATTTGCTTTGAAGGGACTATGATCATTCCATTTAGGCAACTTTCGAAAGCGTCATCGAGGGACTTATGATCATTTGAGTTTGTTTTGCCAAAGAAACTCGACGTGTAAGCATGGCCCATTTTGGAAGGCAACATCTGGGATTACCTTAGGGGGTGCAAGTGTGATTGTGTATTGATTTCATGTATTTGTCTTGTATTAGGTTATCTAGCGTTTGATTTTATGTACATGCAAACCCTAGGTCTAACCATGGTATAATTCGAAAGCGGTAAATTGCAAGAATTTAAAGTCTACGCTATTACAAATAGTATCCGGGAGTGGGGGTACAAATTTACAAATGGGGATGAGACTTTAGGAATGTAGTGTCCAATAGATTACAACCAAATCGAATCGATCAAATGTAAATGTAACGTATAGCAATGTATAGAAATAACAATTGTATGTGTATCAAGTGTATAATGTGAAATGTATTGTGTAAGGGTACGTGTAAGTGTATATGTTCATGTATGTAATTTATTTACAGGTGCGACAATGTGAATTTAAATGTGTATTATTTAAGTATTGTTTTAACTTAAATGAAAAGAATTAAATGTTTATTAATCTTTGATTTGTGATCTTGTATTTTCTTTAATATGTACAAAAAAAGAATGTTTTAATTAAATGTTTTAAATTCTAATTAAATTATGTATCTTAGAAAAATGTATTTTATTTATTATGTACAAAAAGAATATTTTAATTAAAGAAAAGAATGTTTTAAGTTTAAATTATATTATGTATAAAAGATGTATTTTCAAATATTATATACAAGTGATATTTCAAGAGTTATTCTTATGCATTTGTATTTTATTTACAAATAAAATTATTCTAATTAGGAAAAAAAAGAAATGTTTAGGGTATTCTTTAAATAGGGTATTATTTATAATTATATTATACACAAAAATCAAAATTATATTATATACCAATAATTATTGTTAATTAATAAAAAAAAGAACTAATATTGAAAAGTGTGGTTACTTAATGTGAAATATATTGATTAAAAACAATAAAAGGAAGAATTAAAAGAAAAGGGGGTGCTAATCAGAAGTTCGTTTGGGCTTTAGGTGCTTCAGAAACGTGTTAGGCCCAAGGAAAAATGATAAGCGTTTTTAGGGTTTGCAACTTTTTGTTTCATTTGGGAATTGTTTTAGGGTTTGAGGGAGCAGCACCGCTTGGGGATTCGTTCGTCTTTCGTTCATCTCTCATTCCTTTGGCCATGGCTGTTTGAGCATCACCCCTTCGCCTAAGCCATCAGCGTCTCCTTCGCCTTCTTTCCCTCTCCATGGTTGGATCAAGCTAAACAGTGGAATGGGTAACGATTTCGCTTTTGCATGATTTACTATTTTTGATTAAGTATTTTGATTTTGATTTGTTGTTGTGTTCATTATTATTTTTGTTGGAGGTACGTGAGAAGGGATGAAAGAAAATATACTACCTTTACTGAAGAGGGGAAGGAATGGTGGAGGCGCTTAGGAGGCTCGACGGTGAAGGGGTTGCGCGATGAGAGCTTGGTGCTAGCTTTCTGGTACTCAATATTCTTTGTCTCTCTTTTTCTTGTTGCCTTACTGAGATGAAGTGATGATGATGAAACACTTTTATATCTTTCTCTTTTTCTCCCTGTTGCCTCGTTGTATGCTTCTGTACACTTGTGTTGCTTTGGATGCCTTTTGCCCAGTGAGGAAAACTTTCTGAGGGCCCTCGTGATGGAATCTTTATGTTTCTGAATAGACTTCTTTATCTCCTTCTGGTTGCCTTGAATGTTTCTGTATGGTTGCCTTGAATGTTGATTTTTACGCCCAGGGATGAGGTCTTTCTGATGGCTTCTCGTATTGATACGCTTCTTTTTTCTCTTCTCCCTTTGCCTTTCTTTTGAGTTGCCTCTTGGAACACTTTCTTCTTCAACTGTCTCGTTGCCCGCTTTGCCTTATTGATTTTCCTTGAGATGCTTCTTTGGCCTGTTAATGCGTTTGCCCAATGATGGTGTTTACTGAGGGCTTTGTGATGTATGTTTTGAGTTGTTGGCTTCTTTGCTTGAGTTGGTTAAGGCTTCAGGCAGGTTTGAGTCTTGACAGGGTTTGCTTTTGGAAGGGTGAGGCTTGGCAGGCTTGTTGCCTGAGACTTGAAAGACTTATGCAGATTAGGCTTTTACTGGTTTTTGTTAGGCTAAGGTTTCAGGCCTGGTTCAGGGCTTAAGGCTTTTCTGGTTTTTGTTAGGCTTCAGGCAGGGTGAGTTATGGTGAACTTGTGGCTTTTTACTGGTTTTATGCTTGTTGTTATATTGGTTATGCTGGGGGTTTGAGAACTGGTTTTTTGGCTTATGTTTTAATGATAGGCGGGTATTAGGCGCAGGTTCTCTGAGTTTGAGCTTGTTTTGATTTTGACTGCAGGTTTATGTTTCAGCTTGGCCTTTTGGTTTTTAGTTAATGTAGGTTTTAGCTTTTTTCTTATGCTTGTAAACAAACAGGTTCAAGGTTTTTGACTGGAGGCTTATGCAGTTTTGTATATTTTTGTGTGTATTGGTTTGCCTCTCTCCTTTTACTGTACTGTGTTCAGTTTTTGTTTTTATATATCTCTTCATGCCTAAAGCCTTGTAAACCTGCTTTCTTTTTCTCTTCTCTCTCTCTTCAGTACAGTTTAGCATTAAAATAATGTTTGCATTGTACTTTATCTGAAAGGGCCACACTTTGGGAAATGATGAGAAAATATGTTGTTTGCATATCATGCTTTCTCTGCATTTTTTATCTCTTCTTTTGACAGCTTCTTATCTTTGATATCTTTTCAAATCTTCTTTTGACAGCTTCCTGTACTTTTTGTATCTTTGATATCTTCTTTTTGACAGCTTGGGTAGCCTTTTGGATAGTTTGGGATTTTTGACAGAAAGTTTGAATTTGGACTCTTAGTTTGATTTGAACTGTGCAGTTGTTGTTTGAGATTTGAACTATGCAGTTTGACAATTTGACTTGTGCATTCTTTCAAAGTTTAGCAAATAAATATTCGTCCCTCTTTGTGAACCGGGAGAAATCCCGTGATTTGCAGAGAGGGTTAACTGATCCCAATCAGTGGCCCTTAATGATGAACTGTAATTTTATCTGTCTCTTTTATTTATTTATCTGTCATTGACTTTTCTCCTTTTCTTTGCAGATGAATAATTGAATGGAGCACTGGAGCAAGGGATAGCAGATGAAGAATTGAAGATTAGGAAAATGTTTAGGATAGCTTTTTTATTTAAGTTTAAATAAATGTAAAATCATTGTTGTAAACAACAAAACAATTGTACAATTAATTTAAAAATCAATAAAAGTTTCTTTATCCAATTAATTGTTTTTTCTCCTATTGTTTATTTATTATTTATAATTCTTTAATTAAAATAATTGAAAATAAATTCCAATCATTTAATCTTAGGATAATAAATAATTTAAATAAACAATGCTTTAGCATTTGATCAGTTAAACCTGGCATTTCAACCATCCAAAGCAAAGCAACAGTTAATCAAAACAACTGATCAGGCGCATTCCCTTTTTACTGATTTTTTACCAAACACTGCAAATCCAAACTAAATGTATCCTTTGACTGGTTCAATCAAATAAACATGAATTCAATCCAAATGCATTCTTTTACTGATTAAGTCAAACAATGCGAATTCAAACCAAATTTCGGAATAACTTGCAAAGCATCGTAGAATTAAATCTTTCTGAGGAACCGCGCACGAAACCCTAATTCGTGATTAAACGCCAAAGGACGTTCGCCTGATCAAAACTGAGCCAAAATCAACCAAACTTTAAACAAACTGTTTGAACTGCCCCAGAGCCATGAAAACCAATGAAAACCCTAATTTTGTCTGACTGACGAGAAAAGTCTGTTTGACCGATTCTTGAGCCAATCTGAAAAATCAGGAAAAGCCTGAAGTTGTGATTCCTTGAGGAAAAATGCGAGGGCAAATTTTGGGGTACAACAATATATATATATATATATATATATATATATATATATATATATATATATATATATATATATATATATATATATATATATATATATATATATATATATATATATATATATATATATATATATATATATATATATATATATATATATTAATAATATTAAATATGTACAATAAAATATATACAAAAATAAAAATATATTTAGAATTATATTTAGTGTGAATAAGAATAAAGAATAAAAATAAAAGTATAATTTATATATTATTTTTAAGTATTCAATAAATAAAATAAAAGTATATAATCAATAAATTAATTTTATGTTAGTAAAATGAAAATAAAATACAAAATAAATGTGAAAATTTTATAAAAAATATTTTTGAGTATTTTTTATATTTGGAAATAAAAAAATAAAATCAGAAATGAAAATAAAACACAAAAATATAAAATATAAAGAAATTGGGCCAGGGGGTGCAAAAAGTAAAAGGAGGGTGTCAATAGTGAGCCAGGACCAAGGCCAGCCCACCACTTCATCTTCAACCTCTGTCCTTCACAAAACGCGCGCGCCTGTTACCAAACCTGGACATCCTGTATACGAGCTCTATTGCAAAAACACATAACATCAAAGTTGTAGAGCATTTCAAGACGAATCTAACCATATATAAAACTAATCCTAACTCTCAAAGACCTGAGAGAATTTCTCTGGCCCTAAAATCTAACCTAATTTTTTCAGTATGTTCATGGATCAAATTCTCTTAGCATGCTTAATATAAATGAAAACTGAGCATATGTACAGCTTCATGGAAATGAATACTACATTTCTTATTCACAAACCTAAGTCTAAATGTTCTTAAATAGAGAGATAGGAAGTTGACAAAAACCTATTTCAGCTGACTTCGTGTAGGGCAATATGGAGCTTTTCAACAAGGCTTGAGATATCTGGGAGCTTGCTTGAACTTCACTTGACCTTCTCCAATGTCTAGCTTGCCTTGAATGTATTTGAATCAGCCTACAGAACTCAACCTGCACAAGCTCAAAATGAAAATGGCAAACCCTGTAAATGGAGTTACAGTTGGTGTTTGAGGTTTGGGATAGTTTGGGTGGATTGAATGGAAGGTGTTTGAACCAACTTGGGGAAAAACGCACGAGCAAAATGTGCTATGGAGGTCAAGTTGCAGGTTCTGCCCTGTTTTGCCAATGGAAGGTGATTTCTGGCTATGGGATGTTTGAGGGCTTAAGAGGCCGTGTTTCTGGCTCAGAGGGATGTGAGAAAGATGTTTCAAAAGCTTGCACAAGTTTTTTTTGGCTGATGTTCAAGTTCTCATGTTTTGGACATGTTTCTTATTTTTGAAGCAAAATGTGGGAAGTGATTGAAACAGGCCTGTACAGGCTATCCTTATGCTTGCACACTTTGCCTTTGGCCCCTCCAACTTGTAGTTTGATTTGCTGTATGAGGTATGGACCATTGCTCAAGGGATTCAGTTTTGACATAAAGCACATTTAAGCAAAAATGGAAATGTACCTTTTTCTACTTAGGGATTAATTTTTTGTAAAATGTCCTAATGACCAAAACAATGCCTTAGACCAATGGATTTTCATTAAATTATTGAGTGTGAAATGGTTTAGATGCCATGGATGAAAAGTGAGTTTTTACCAACTTCAAACCTTCGATTCTCCCTAACCACAAATGAGTTTGGTGAGTTCTTGGACATTTTGGAAAGCTTGCAACATGCTCTACAATCCATCTTTTAAATGAAACTTGATATTCCAAGTGGAACTATGTGAAAAATGGCCATGAAGATAGCTCAAAGTCCTGCCTAAACTAGGGCAAGATTTCACTAAGTTAAAAGTTTTAGGGACCCTTGTTCCAAAAATCATAACTTGAGATCCAAGCTTCTTTTGAGAAAACTTTGTGAATAAAAGTTGTATACTTTGTGGAGGAATAAAACTTTCATGTTGGAAGTTTTGTTTGAATCCAATTGAAACATGGTGAAAATGTTGGGCAAAGTTAGGAAAAATTAAGAAAATTTCATAACTTAGAAAAATTCTAAGTTATGAAAACTTTCAACTTTAAACCCTAATTTGAAAAAATGGGTTTCTTGATGAACAATTTTCATGTTTTGACACATCTTGATGAAAAATGACCCTTGGCACTTGATTTTGACCAAAAAGTCAAAGTTTGACTTTTCAGTGTACAGTCAAATTTTGATCAGTTGACTGAAAAATTCATCTGTCAATCCAATGCAATTGAGATCTTTTGAACTTGTTGAATAGGTCAAGATGATGCCATTGAGTCCTTTAGTACATGGTTGAAGCCAATTTGCCATTGGCTAGGTAAAAAATCAGAAATTGCCTTTGTACAGTCAAAACCCTAAAAATGACCATTTTGCCCTTTTGGTGATCTAATCAAATTTTTAGTGTGGAGTTGTGGTCCAAACTTGATCAAATGGTTCATATGAGTTCATAATGTTGATGTGGGTCAAAATTCATGAGGTTTGACTATAAATTGGCAACAGTTGACTTTTTCCCCAATACAACTGATTTCTAGGTCAATTGTCCAATTGACTGGGCAAAAATTTGATTCAAGGCTTGAAAGTTGGTATGGTCAATCTTATGAGTCCAACATGAAGTATGAAAGTCACTTTGAGCATTAGAAATCCAAAATTCTTTGTGCAAACTCAAACCCTAATTTAGGTCAATAGTGCAAGGAGATGTCTTGAGCAGAGCAAACCCTAGCTTGGTCTTGAGTTCAAAGAGACTTGTGATGAGAAATGTTGATAAAATGAGAGGGCAAATTTTGGGGTACAACACTATGCTTATGAGGACTCTGAGTTGTTATGGCTGCGTGGGTGCTATCAGATGATACCTTGTAGATGTTTCTTGTTCCGAGAGGTGTTAAGTGGGTAATTATCTTTGAATGCCTAGGGTGGAACTAATGTGTGATCATCGTGTCCTGGCCAGTACAAAGTATCACTATTCCTTAACGTTGGCAACCAATGTTAGAATAGATACATTATATCTTGGGTTAGACCAATGAGAGATGTGTCTAAAGGAGTATCTATAGATTCTCAAAAGTGAAGCAATGTCAATCTCGGTAAGCAAAGACACGTTGGCTTTGGAGTGATGAAAAATTTCAAAATGGAATGTTCGAGGCATGGAGTATTCTTCTTTGAATCGCAGTTTCTGATTTTAGAGACTTTGAGTTAAGGTGTGAATTTTTTGTAAATTTTGAGTTTGTGATTTAGAAGAAGCAGTTGAAAGAATTAGTTTAGAAAATTTCTATGTTTGGGAGATAAGAGTTGAAATTTTGAGATTATATTAGTTTATAAAATTCTATTTTTGGAATGGAAAAGTAAAAAGTTGAAAAAAATTACAACTTCTTATAAAAATTATAAACATAACTTAAAACTATATCCGAACAGTTTATGTATTTTTTCTTTTATTGAATATAGGAGAACGGTTTTAAATATATAATTATATTAAAATAATTTAAAATTATATAAGAATGACTTTTATTTATTATTAAAAAAGAGAATAAAAAATATTTTTCTTTATCATCTACAAGAATGTTTTTCAGCCATTGCATATCATTTGCCAAAAATATTTATCCTCCTGCAATGAAATATTAAATTTTCGTCTATTACATTTACAAGAACAATTTTTTTACCTCACAAAAATTAAGTGTTGTCGTAGAGTCAAATATTATAGCCTAATGGGTTTATATTGAAGGTAACTTAAAGTTTTAAAATCATTTGCTCGTAAAGTATTCCAGCAGTTTAGATATCTCTTCAATAAGTTTTGACTGGATACAATATTTACTTTTATGTCGGGTACAAAACCGAGCTTAAAATTTAATCTTTTCTGACTTAATAAGTGTTTTTTATACTAGTGTCGCCTCCATTGAGCTAAGTTTTTTGTCTATCCATTATCAAGATTCTCGATAATGGTGATCTTTGCATTACAAAAATGAAGACTACAAAATTATTAGCATGCAGTCGGAGGATTTACATAGTTGAGAGATACTTGAAATATGATAGCCATTGGAGGGAGTCTCCCTTCTCCTTTTTTCCTTCCCTTTTTCACGTTCATTCTATGCTTTTGAGAGGAACGGAAAACTTTTGAGAATGTCGGTCATTAAAATAACAAGGCTTAAAAAATATAAGCAATTACAATGAAATTTCCTTTCATTAAACAAATAAGAAGTTACCAAAATAACCTTGCTATTAAACCATATTACCAATGTAGGCCCTTTTGCTCAAATAGTGGATTTTGGAACTTTCTAAGTATACTTTCGACTCTATTAAATCTTGATTCAACTCAATTTATAGTATAAGATTAATGGGGATTTATCCAAATATCGATCATTTTATCCTTGATTCTATAATTCTATAAATTTTGAAGAATAGACGGGTTTCAATTCAATTTTTCATACGGGGATATTACAAATTATTTTTTCTTGTAGGAGATCATCTACTTTCTTCCATAATTTCTTTTGCACTATTAATAAACTAAGGCATAGGTATCATAATTGATTCAATGGTATACCATAGTTCTATAATATTTGTTTAATGTTTTTCATGATAATATTTTCAAAAAATTTCTCTGTTAAATTTAATGTAAAAGCTATTGCAACAAGAATCAAGTAAATATATGGGTGAGAGTGTGTTGTAATTGAAGCCATTGAGAACACACACCTTGAACTGATTAACAGTGGCTTATATTTTCTCATCCATTTGATTGAATGATCAATAAAATTCAAAGGTAAAATCTCCATTAATGTCAACGATTTATGATAAGTATTTTCACACGCATATCATAAATTGAGGAGATTGGTTTCAATGATTTTAAGACACTAAAATCACGGAAACTTCATGTAATTAATTGATCAATGGAAAATTATCTCCTTTCATGGAAAATAAAAACAACGTTACATGTGATAGTTAAAATTGAGATCGATGTAAAATTACTAAATGCATTTATTTTTAATTTTTATTGATAGAAGCCAAAATGATAATAATATCCGTACATTAACTTGTATAGAGGTATAAGGCTACATTAGAGTGTATTTATTTGACAACAACATAGATGTCCTTGACAACTGCCACTTTTCAAACCTCGTCGTCCACATCTCTGTAAACAACTTTCATTAGATAATGGACATTATGGTGTGTCAAAACAATCAGTCGTGATATCATCACTCATAATTTCTTCATATCTTCTTGCACCACCTACAATCAATACAAATTTTTTTATATTGAGAAGGTGTTGTGGCATCAATTATTTTTATAAAATATTATATAGAGAATAAATAAGTATATTACCTGGATGCAAAACTAAAGCAATAGAAAGAATTGCAAGGAAAAAATATACTCGGTTGATAGCCATGTTTTCTGAAAAGATGAATGGACAAACAACACCCGTAAAGTAATTATTTGTTGAATCTTCTACAGATATTTATATAACAATTATGTTTGACTGTAATAAATAAAATATATGAAACAAAGAATATATTTTAAAAAAATGAATTTACTTGATAATAAAGAATAAGTTTGTTTTGGTCTTGAAAAACAATTTTTTTCTTTGTATTTTTAAAATGATTTTAATAAAAATTTCATTTAAAATACTAAAAAAAATATTTAAAATGGTTTTTTAATTCAAATAATTAATTTTAATATTATATAACATAAATTTATATTATATAATAATACTAATAGATAAAATCACAAAAAATTGTGTCTTAAAAACCATTTCTTCAAAAAGTTATTCAAAACAGCTTAAAAATTAGGCTTGTAAAAAAATATTTTCTTTGTATTTTTAAAATGATTTTAATGAAAAATTTATTTAAAATACAAAACAATTTTTTTTTGTAACATTTCATTTTGTCTAAGCTTGTATGTGTATATATTTGGAATACTAAGAAAAATTAGTAGCTAGTTAGAACTAAAGGAATTACTTAGAATATGACTAGATGACAAATTTATGAATATCACTTAGTTGAAGAACACTTTAAACATTAAGCATCTTGCATGCAATTATATGGCCTTGTTTGGTAAATGGATATTCAAAATCATATTTGATAGTAGAGTAGAGAGAGAAGGAGGAGAAGCTTATGTTCGTCATCTCCTTTTCCATTTCCACACACTTTGGAAAGTATCCACTAAGCAGGTAATATCTGTTTACTCATAACTTTATTTGAGTTGATTCCAGACTTTTTGAAAATCTTACAAAATTCATTACGTTTTGCATATATATTTTTCATTATGGATGTTTGTGATCAAGGAGATAAATGAGTTTGATGTTTGAGAATTCTTGCTGAAATGAGGAAAAATGGTGTTACAGAATTGATGGTGATTGAAGTAGAACTTTGATTAAGATAGGAGTTCAATGGAAGCATATTCATCTTCCTAATCTACTTTGGTGCAAGGTGAGTTCCATTATATAGGAACTTGGGGTAGGAATTGGGAATAATAAATGTTGGGATAAAGGGTTTTGATGAGAATGCCATGAAATTGCCTCTAATGCATGAATATGATCCCCTTGTAGTACTTGTATGCATATGTACCCTTATTCCGTTCAATATGTTGTTGATTACTGCTTGCTTATGAAAAAATTGGAGTTTTGGAACCAAAAGTACATAATATGCGTTTTCTGGTTTTCTTAAAAAATCATAGGTCGCGCTTAACGCGCAGAATGGCTCTTAACGCTCTTTATCAGAAATTGAGAAAAATAAAAGCTACAGGTTATGCTTATCGTGAAAAATGCTGCCTCGTGATTTTGAACTTATTCAGGGAGTGTAGTACCATCCTGCAACGATTATCGGACGTATCCTTAATCTTCTATGACTTCTATGATCATGGTATGAGCGAAAAAGGCCTTAGAGAAGCCACTTAATTCTACACTATTAATATGAGTTACATTGGAAACATATGAAATGATAAATGAAAAGCATATATATATATATATATATATATATATATATATATATATATATATATATATATATATATATATATATATATATATATATGTATTTGTGTCCATATATGTTGTGTTATTATCCCTATGTCAATTATAAGATTATGTACGAATGATAAATGTCACATATTCATAATACATGTTATGACCCCTTATGTCACTTGTGTGATTATTCGTGCTTAAGAAATGCATTATGTAGGGTGCTATGTTGTGATCATTCAGTTACATGCTTAATGAAAATGAATGATAATACATGTATATGATGAAAATGTATTATTTAATAAATGATATTGTGTGATTATTTGTTAGTTCCCATTTTTTTCCGGTTGAACGTTCATAAGTAATTGCTATGTGGCTTGATATGCCGTGTTTATTATACCGTGTTATTTGATCTCGATAATCTACCGTGATGTGTGATCTCAGTAGATATATGCTTGAATCGAAGTAGGCCGACTACCAAGACGTAAATCACTTATGACCTCGACTAATATTGTGTGATGTTTATTTTGTGCCATGATATGTAGTCTGGGATACCTTGTTATGTGGTCTGGATATGTCATACACACTTGAGATACTATTGTGATGCGCTTGTGTGAGTCCATAAGGTGTTTCCACAAGTAGTTAATAACATCGTGTGCTTGGTATGGTGGGATTGTGATGCCATGTAGGAAATATGACTTTGTGGATTTCTAATTCACCTCTAATGGTGCCACATAGGCAAAACTATTAGGCTTTCAGCAGGTGGGCTCGTGTTTTCAAGATCGCGTTTTTGTACCGGAGGATTTTAATCACATGTATTTTGATGATTGACTGGGTTGTGACGCCACATAGGCAATGTCACTGTGTTAACTCGTCACGGATGGAATTCCATTTAGGAATAATCTGATTCATTGTGTTGTGAGTGGTGCAAGTCTCCTAACACGATGCATGGGTGTAACTCACCGAGGGTGTGCTAATGTAACCTGGTTAGGGGCATTAACATACTTTTGAATTCCTCATATATGAGTATGTGTCTGCATACTTGATTGTATTTGGCTATGTGTTTGCTTAATCTCATTGGGATGTCAAGGAACTACCAATGGAAATTTTCCCCTTTTCTGTACTTGCACCTAGCCGTTAGGCAACCCCTGATTCGCAATGAATCCATTTTGATGCATGCACCTTTTAGAAATGAGTGAACTCTTAAGATAGGGGAACTCACTGAGATTTAGTAATCTCACCCCAACCCTCTTATTATTTTCAGGAACATATTATAGGTAGAAGATTTACTAGATGGTCAGTTTTAAAGACTACGGGCGAGTAGATGGCACGAAGGCCTCATCAGATTTTATCTTTCTTCTGTGCATTGTTGAGGACAAGTTGATTTTATAGATTATGATATTCGAGTTGTGTTGTATATGATTTTAAATTTCTTGTCTTTTTCCAGCTTTTGTAGATGTTTCTATGTACCATTTTTAGCATTGCTGCATATTATTCTAGACATATATGTACAACGTGTTACAATTAGTATCAGAGCAGGTCGATTCTTGTCCATGCAATGAAACATCACTAGTAATTCTCTTCTCCATCATATGTTTGTGTGTTGCTAGCCCGACTTCTACTATTTTAGTATTCGGTCATTGAGCCTGATCACGTCACTGACTGCATATTCGATGGATAGGATCAAGGTGGAGCCACCACGAGGATGCGTAAGACCCAAAGAAACTCAAGTTAATGTATTAGAAGAAGGTTGAATTGGGATAATGTTGGGTCTGTTGAGCAAAGATGGATCGTTTGACGCAAAATTATTGACAACCTAACTTTCATGAAGAGATTTAAGACAGCTGGAATTCCCAAAGCTTTGATTGGACGAAGTGAACTTCCTTTAGGTCCCTGTAGCAGTGGAGGAAATTCATGAGGCACTTTAGTAGAATTGTAATAAGGGAATTTTGTAATGGAGTGAAGTTTGAAACTATTAAAAATTCACGACTTAACCCTGGTTGCCAGTGATGTGTACGACTTGAGAAACAGCTGAATATAAAAGCTTTTGAGAATTTAAACAGGGAAGTCAAATCTTTCTAATTACTCTAGTCTTGGTATTAGTTGGATGGACAAGGTGTAAGATTCTGACTTTCTTTGGTGTACCCTAAGTGGTGAATAGTCACTAGTAAAGGATTGAAAGAACGAGTGGAAGTGATAATCTCCAATTGAAAAAATCTTGGATGCCCGATTAGTGAAGGGACTACTCTATATCCATTCTTGCCAACCTGTGATTGAGCCATAAAACTACGCTTGGCTTTGGGTAGTTAGATGTATAGAAGCTATTGTCAATCTGGAACTTCAGTGGGATGAACACAGTTGTGCCAGTTGTTTGGAACCATGGTATTCCTATATGGTGGAATTACCTTTAAAATCTCTTATGCATGTAATGTATGGGTAATTACGCGCATGGCATAATTATTCGAGCTGAATTCTTACCCAGTTGTATTTGGCTTGTTGCCCTCAGAGTAAGTGGTGATCTGATGCCATGTAGGGAATATCACTTCGTGGATTTCTAACTCACCTCTAATGGTGCCACATAAGCAAAACCATTAACCTTTCGGCATGTGGGCTTGTGTTATCAAGATGACATTTTTGCACCAGAGGATTTTAATCACGTGTGTTTTGATGATTGATGGGGCCATGACGCCATATAGGAAATGTCACCATGTTAACTTCAATTTAGGAACGATCCAATTCTTCGTGTTGTGACTGGTGCAAGTCTCTTGATGTGATGCACGAGTGTAACTCACTAAGGGTGTAATAGTGTAACCTAGTTAGGGGAATTAACGTACTTCTGGGTTCCTCATATACGGGTACGGGTCTGCATACTGGATTTTATTTGGATATGTGTTTTCTTAATCTCATTGGGATGTCAAGGGACTACAAATGGAGATTTCCCCCTTTTGTGTACTTGCACCTAGCAATGAGGAAACCCCAGATTCATAGTGAATTTGTTTTGATTCATGCACCTTGTAGAATTGAGTGAACTCTTAAGATAAGGGAACTCACTGAGATTTAGTAATCTCACCCCAATCCTCTTATTATTTTTTAAGAACAAGTTATATGTAGAATAATTTATTGATGGTCGGTTTTGAAGACTGTAGGCGAGCAGATGGCAGGAAGAACTCATCATATTTTATCTTTCTACTATGCATTGATGAAGACAAGTTGATTGTATACATTATGATATTCAAGTTGTGTTGTATACGATTTTAAATTTCTTGTCTTTTTCCATCTTTTGTAGATTCTTCTATGTACCATTTTTAACATCGCTACATATTATTCTAAACATATATGTATGAGGTGTTACAATTGGTATTAGAGCATGTCGGTTGTTGTCCCTGCAATGAAACATCACTAGAAATTCTCTTCTCCCTCGTTTGTGTGTGTGTTACTAACTTGATTTCTACTATCGTAGTATTTGATCGTTGAGTTTGATCACCTCACTGACTGTATATGTGATGGTTTTGATCACGGTGGAGCCACCACAAGAATGCGTAAGATCCAAAGTAACTCGTGTTGAGGTAGTAGAAGCCGATTGAATTGGGAGAATGTTGGGTTTATTGAGCATAAATGTAACATTTGACGCAGAATGATTGACAACCTAACTTTCATGGAGAGATTCAAGACAAGTGTGTAATTGCAAGCTTCTCAAGTCATGTTTAAAGCATTTGTTTTGATGAAGACACATGGATATCAACATTCAAAGGATGTGCAAAAAGCTTATCAATATCATATACAAGTCTTGAAGATTAGAAGAAGAATTATTAAAGAATCAACAAATGTCAAATGGTATAAATAATTCTTAAACTTGAATATAGATGTTCACAAATATGCATTCATAATCATATACATATCCCACATTTTTAATGTTAAGAAAAACCTTGTTTGAAATCTTTTTCAAAAAGAATTTTTGGAAATAAACTTTCAGGAACCGGTTCCTACCTAACAGGGAACCGGGTTCCAAACTTGTTCAAAAAACACCTCCCTGGAATTTGTACCAGGAACCGGGTTGTACCAATAGGGGAACCGGTTCCTGCGTGTTATTTTTGAATTCTGAGTTATAACATTCACTAAGAACCGGGTTCTGCCTGTGTCGGAACCGGTTCCCAGCGAACCAGTGCAGCTTTTCTTTTGGTTTTTGAACATATTTCAAATGGTATTCTTTCATGAATGCATTGCATCTTTTCATATCAAATGGCATGAATGAAGAGGTACTTGTGACATTATAAATGTGCAGATTTTCAGATTTAAAATAACCTTCTTCAATTAATAATTTTTCATCATTCAAATTTGCATACAAACTTTCAAGTGTTCATAAATTTTGTGAAACTTGACATATACATTTTCATTAAGAAATCATTACAAGTTTCATACATACATTGTGAACATTTATAATCATTGCTTGAGAATTGTTTCTATCTTGAAGAAGAAGATCAATTGAAGATTGATAGTGCTCTCCATCTATTTCAAATAAATCATTGTATTACAAAAATAAAGTATTCCCTTACTATCCAGGATTGTTGGAAGTAAGTGTTGTGATTTGAAGAGGATTGTTCTTCATTCACATTAGTGTTTGTTTGATCTTAAAGGTGTTAAGAACCTTTGGTCACCCTATAGGTTAGATAGTAAGCATAGGTTGTACAATCATTCTAACTATAGTGAAATCTCTTTCGTGTTGGAAAGGGGACTGAAGTACTCTCGGATTGTGAGGGGAACCAAGATATATCGCCGTGTTCTTTACTTTTCCGCTTTTATCGCTTTCATCACCATAATCAAGAAAAGATAAGATATAACCAAAACCTTCAAACACTTAACCAAAAATTACTACAAGTATTCTCATAAAACTGAATAAATTTTTATATACCTAATTCACCCCCCCTCTTAGGCACTCTTAGACTTACAATTGGCATCAGAGCAAGTTATAGGTAACTTGTTCCTAAAGATCCAGAATGGCTTCCGCAAATCCAAATCTGGTTTTCAAAGATGGTGGTAGTAACAACAAGCCTCCATTGTTTTGTGGTGAATAATTTGACTTTTGGAAAATTCGCATGAAGGCTCATCTTGAAGCGCAAGGAGAAGAAATATGGAATACTGTTGAGAATGGTGTTGGGTCATCAAAGCCTAAAGCATCATGGGATGACGATGACAAGAAAAAAGTTCTCTTTGACAAAAAGGAAATCAATATTGTGATCGGTGGATCTGGAACTGACTGTTTAACGCTGGTTCGCGAAATGTCGCGGAAGAAAGAGTCGCCACCGTCTTTTATTTTCTCCAACATGGACAGGACAAAAGCACAGCAAAATTCCTTATGAGATTGTCTCTCGGTTCGGGAGGTAGATTTATAGAAAGGGAAGGTGTTAGCACCCTTTCTATCCATGATTATCCATGGGCTCTTAGATACTTGCTCATTGTGTTTTCAAAAGTGTTTGCTTTTCAAAGTGTGAGTGGGTTTGAGAAAAGTTTCGTTTAAAGATTTCAGATCGACTCTTGTATCAGTCCTCAAGAGTGTTTGAAAAATTGTTTTGAAAGCTTTTTGAAAGTGTCGGTGTGAAAAGAGTTTTTGATTTGTTTTGAATAGAGCAAGTATCTACGAGTCATCTACCTACCCTTAAGGAATTAGGCTGTGTAAATGTCCTTAAGGTAGTGTCATCCCACCATTGAGAGGTAGGTAGCACCACCGTTGGAGGTGTTCGGGTCAATTCATTTGTAGGGACAGTGTGGTCACCAGAGCAACAGTAAGACACCTTAGAAGCTACCCTTATGCCATTGATCCTTTTTGATTATGAGGCAACCGTTTCGAGGCAACTGGATCATGTTAAGGACATAAGGACTTACTAAAACGTCCTATACTCGACGACCACGTTTCGAGGGCAAGGCAACAGTGAGGCGTACCCTAAGAGTGGTGTGTGAATTTGTATGTTATTTTCATGTTTAGCAATTATCTTTGGTCATGACATGGTGAGCTACGCATTGTTTTTAATTTGCCATACATTCTTTCATGCAATTAGAATTTAAAAGTGCGGAGATTTAAATGCGGAAAGATAAATCCTACGCTATTACAAGGCGCGGGTCTATACATCGCCAAATTACAAAGACCCATTTTTGATAAAGATGCGGAAAGTAAAGACGGAAAGATAAACCTAATTACTATTACATCTGAGAAACAGTTACATAATGATCGAAAGAAATAATGCGTGAAAAGAATTAAAATTAGGACGTCCGAGGGTTTTGACCCTTTGCATGAAATTAAACTAAATTAAAATCCAATTAATTATTTAATTAAAGAAAAGAAAGTGCTTTAGTGTTTTTTTTTTGTATTTATGAAAAATAAAGAACAAGAATTAAAAGGAAACCTTAAATCTAGATTATTTTAATTATTAATGAAAATATTAAAGTTAACCTAATTTACTAGTTAATAAATTTATTTACATATTTATTTACAAAATTAATGATAATTTATAATAATGATAAATAATGATGATTAATAATTTATTTAAGAAAAAGATGAATATGTCAAAAAAACCTAATTCTAGATACTTTTTACTTATTAAGAAAAAGATTAAAGTTTAAAAACCTAAATTAAACTAAGTTAATTGTTAGAGTTTATTTACAAAAAATAGGTTAGTGATGAAATTAACAATAATTAAATATATTTGTATTTTTGTTTTTTCTGTTTTTATTATAGAAAATTATTTTATGGTGAAAAAAACAATTAAAACAATTAAAAAAGAATTAGAAAAGAAAAGAAAATAAAATTAAAAAGGATCCAAACCAAGGGGGGTTTCAGGCCCAAGGGGAGGTTTTTTTGAAGTATTCTGGCCCATTAGACAAAAAGTCTTGTTTGACTTTCTGGCATCACGTGCGTGTTCATTGACTCCTGAGTACCGTGGTCTGCATTCTTTGGCCATTGGATTGAGTTTAATGGCCATTTGTGTTCTGGCTGTTGGCCATTTGTGTTCTGGCCTCAACGTTCCTTAATCTTCTCAGGATGTCTGTCTCGCCATGTATTGGTGTCATGCATAAGTTGTTCTTTTGGCCATTTGGCTTTTGACTTTTGGCTTTTGGCCATTTGGCTTTTGGCTTTTGGCCATTTGACTTTTGGCCTCAACGTTCCTTAATGAACCTGCATGGGATCCTGTCTAAATCTGCAGTGTTGAATCTCATGAACACATTAAATAAAATCATAAAATGCAAATAAAGCCAATATATGAAGAAATTTAATGTTTAGGCACAATATGGCATGTATGAAAGATTATACCCTTTTGATCATGGAGATCAAATCCATCTTATCCTTACTGGAAAAGTAGTGACATGAATGCTTTTATGCCCTTTTGATCATGGAGATCAAGCTAGCCTTACCCTTACTGAAGAAGTAGTGAGATGTTGGTTTGTAACTGTGATGGCTTGTTTGTAGTGAGAGAGGGATTTGTAATAAGGATTTCAAGGTTTTAGGGTTCTTGAAAGAATTTGATATTCTAACAGTGTTGTGGCAAGGTTTTTTTTCTCTCCCTTTCTCCTCTCCGGTTTGTGTGAAAAGAAGGTGATTATATAATGGAAATTAGGATAAAGAAAATGGGCTTTGAATGTGCAATTGGGCCTTCAATGTTCACTTGAGTTCGTCACTTTCCAGTCTAAATCGCAGAGACTTAAGTGCAATTTTTGAAGTTGAAATGTGAAAACAAAATGTAGCCGACATCAAGAACTAACTCCTGTCCGAAAATCGGCTCAATCGGATAAAGGGTGAATTAGTTATGAATTTTTGAAGTTTCAGCTCAGACAAACTTATTTTGGACTCCAGTGTCGACTCTGACACGTTCTTCAATAAAAAGCTGGTATTGATCGGTGCATAATTTGGTCTCGACTTTTGAAGCAAAGTTGTAGATCTTGTGTAAAAATATGAGTCCAATCCGATAAAAATTGACCGAGTTATGAATTTTCGAAGTTTCGGCCCAGATGAAATAATATTCAGCATTCAGGATTTTCGGCGTATCACACACTCTGAGCAAAAAAAGAAGGCCTTTTGAACACCGTTCGAACTCGATACCTCCTGTGAAAATGTAGCCAACTCAATTTGTGAATTTTGGCGCCGGAACCAGCTCGATACGATGAAAATCGACCAAGTTATGATTTTCTGAACATGACGCAAATAAACTTCTGTCACAAATTTTCTGTGCGAAAATACTTGATAAATCCACATTTTTGAAGACCTTCTGATTGAAATTGGCTTCTAGCCGTGAGAGATGAAAACGTAGATAATGTCAAGACGGAATTTTGGCCACCGGAACGGGTTCAAAACGAGTTACGATCTTCAAGTTATGAATTTTTTAGCGCGTAAAAACTGCACTTTCAGCACACTTTTTTACCATATTTCTTCGAAAAAACTCACACATTCGGATACCTTCTTTAAAGAATTGACTCTTGAGCTGAACCTAAATTTGAGAATACGTTATCAGAGATATCTTGGCGAAAGAATACCTGAATATGATGCGCCGGGTTGGACTTGTGAATTTTCCTTGAAATATTTTGAGAAATATGAGAGGGCAAATTTTGGGGTACAACAGTTGCCCCTGTTCAATCTTCTTAGACCTGAGGATGTAGATTGGCTGGCGTGCCTTTCATAATCCGAAGGTGGAAGATGATTGAACACTATAGTGCCCAGAAATTTGCACTCACATAGTAGAATGTTAGCAGTGATGATGTCGGGAATGGGCTTACAGATGCCATTTGGAGATATGACAGAACCTTGTCGAGAATGGGCTTATAGATGCCATTTGGAACTGTAATGGTAGTTGTGGAGATGGACTTATAGATGCCATCGGGAGGTTGTCGATCGCGTAAGAGATTCCTTAGCGAGAACTTGCGTACCTGAGAAAGAAAATAATTACCTGGCCTGTTACAGGAGTTGATCTTCAAACTCTTTATGTAGATGTACCCTGGCTGGATACAGGTATCGAATCTTAAAACTCTTCAGACGTGCCCTGGCAAGATACAGGAATCGAGTCCGGAGAATATAGTCGTCCACAGATACACCCTGGCGAGATACATGAATTGGATCTTCAAACTCTTCAAACGTGCCCTGGCAAGATACAGGAATCGAGTCTGGTAATGTTAGTCGTCAACAGATACACCCTGGTGAGATACAGGAATCGGATCTTCAAACTCTTCAGAGGTGCCCTGGCAAGATACAGGAATCGAGTCTGGAATTCAGAAAGGTTGGTGAGTTGTCTCTACTGACAGGTTATTTCCATGGACGGGTGGTCTTTAACGACGAGTGTCTATAACGATGGATGTCTATAACGACGAGTGTCTATAACGACGAGTATCTATAACGACGAGTGTCTATAACGACGAGTGTCTATAACGACGAGTGTCTATAACGACGAGTGTCTATGACGACGAGTGTCTATGACGACGGGTGTCTATGACGACGAGTGTCTATAACGACGAGTGTCTATAACGACGAGTGTATATGACGACGAGTGTCTATAACGACGAGTGTCTATGGAGACGAGTGTCTATAACGACGAGTGTCTATAACAACGAGTGTCTATAATGACGAGTGTCTATAACGACGGGCGTCTATAACGACGGGCGTCTATGACGACGGGTGTCTATGACGACGGGTGTCTATGACGACGGGTGTCTATAACGACGAGTGTCTATAACGACGAGTGTCTATGACGACGAGTGTCTATAACGACGGGTGTCTATGACGACGGGTGTCTATGACGATGGGTGTCTATAACGACGAGTGTCTATGACGACGAGTGTCTATAACGACGAGTGTCTATAACAACGAGTGTCTATGACGACGGGTGTCTATGACGATGGGTGTCTATGACAACGAGTGTCTATGACGACGAGTGTCTATAACGACGAGTGTCTATAACAACGAGTGTCTATGACGACGAGTGTCTATAACGACGAGTGTCTATGACGACGAGTGTCTATGACGACGAGTGTCTATAACGACGAGTGTCTATAACGACGAGTGTCTATAACGACGAGTGTCTATAACAACGAGTGTCTATAACGACGAGTGTCTATAACGACGAGTGTCTATAACGACGAGTGTCTATGACGACGAGTGTCTATGACGATGAGTGTCTACAACGACGAGTGTCTATAACTACGAGTGTCTATAACTACGAGTGTCTATAACGACGAGTGTCTATAACGACGAGTTGTATCAGAGAAATCTTTAGGCATTGATTTAACTGGATTTGTATTCTTTGACTGGGTTGGTCTCTTTTGATTGTATTCGTCTACATAGCTGATCATTTAATTGTATCCTTCCTGAAAGGTAAAGGTCAGTCATATGCAATGCATGATATGAATCAAGCAATGATGTTCTCAACACATGAGATTGTATGATATGATGCGTATATGCATGTATCACGATGTATAACAATGTGATGTTTATGAATGTATTGTCGTTTGGGAAAATAGATCCTTGACGGATGCCGGGAAGTTACATCCTGGGCTGATGTTGAAGAGTGAGATTCTTCGTTTCTGTTGGGGATGATGATTGCAAGAATACCGGCAGGAGAAGATGACTCCGTTGGGGAATAAACTTGGCGACTAGATTACTCTGCGGGGAGATGCACTGTGGGGAGAGAGAAGTACTTTGCTGAGGTTGATGAAGATAACTCCGCTGGGGATAGGAAGATAAGTTATGTTGGGAGATTTGATGAACTCCGCTGGGGATAGGAAGAACTTCACTGAGGACGATCTTTCCGTGGCTTTTAGCTGAGGATAACCCAGTTATAAGCTCTGGTGGAGAAATGGAGGTAACTTGGTCATGTTCTTCAGCTGAACTTACCTTGGTACCTCGGTGGACAGAGCAACCAGATTGCTTAGACAATTCTTATTGCCCCAGTTTCTGTGGGAGAAGGTACCTGTGGAGGTGCTGATAACTGTCGATTGACAAATCTTCTTCTGGTAGGCAAGTGACGAGATGATGGAACATAGTCGTACGCTTTTGATCCCTAACTTTTGCCTGGACCGCCCTTTCGGGTTTTCAGTCCACCGGGATACCCATTTTTGCCCAAGCCGCCTTTTCAGGTTTTCGACTTGCCGAGTGTACAGATTTTTTCATTTCATCCCTTATTTTTGCCCGAACCCTTTTGGTTCGCCGGGAAGCCCTTATTTTTGCCTAGGTGTGTCAACCTAGCGGGTCTTTGATTGAGCGTAGTATTTTTTGACTATGTCCGTGCTCTTAGGATCCAGGAAGTTGTCACTGTCAGTAGTGCAGTGTTACCATACCACCCGAAGATCTTCGTTTGATCGTCCAATGCCCCAAGTGATCCGGATGGAGGTTTGCCCCAAGCTGGTTGGCCTTTTGAGAGATTCTCTGAATCTTGACCTAACTGCCCCAAATGGTGGACAACGATTATGCCATGCCCCTTGATTGGAAGTGTTTCTTCCACTTGAGATGACCTTCTTGTTGAGAAGATTTTTGTTCACTGGATATTCATCGTGCGAATTTCTCTGCTGTTTGAACAAAATAGTCATATGCAAACAACGTTATATCAGAAATGCAAAGCTTATGACTGTCTTGAAGTTTTTTGAAAATGCATTTTTTTGTAAAACAAGCAATTTTTTTGTAACATGTGATGTCAACTCGTTATTTTACCGCAAGCCTTAGGCAGTCAGGATACCTTTCGTAACAGTATGCTTTCGAACTAACTCATGCTTCAGCTAGGACTTTTAAGGGTTATAACGTGGCCTGGTTCATGGTTTAAGAAACAAAGGATAAAGGCTCAAATTATTTGTACCCACCCGCTCTTCGTGATGTTCTTCAATCCTAAACTCAGGTGATCGTGCGTTAGACCTTATTTGAGTTTTTGTCCTGATATTCCCGTGATGGTTCAGATGTTGATAGTTTATTTTGAACAGGCAGTCATTCCCTTTTTTGTTGAGGGTTTGTAGAACCTCTTTCTTTTTTTTTTTTGATTTTGTTGTCCCTGTTTTTTGCCTGAGTTGTTTCCTTTTTGGAATTACAGTCAGCGGGATACCCCAGTTTTGTAAGTCTCCTTCATAGGTTTTGACTTAATGGGTTTTTATTTTGAGAAGTAATGACTGCCTGTCTTTATGATTGTTCGGGACCATCCCTGTCTTTCTTTGTTTTGTAAGGACCTCTTTGGTGTCATTCGTTATGCACTTGGATCAACTGAGAGAACTACCCTGCCCCAGATTATGATTAAGGGTTTTAATTTTCGAAAAGAAAAAACTCCTACTTCTTTGGCTCAGAGGGGTTGACGAGGGATTATCTTCCTTATAACTCCAGTGTTTAGGGATTGAAACAATGCCTGTACCTCATCAGCGGGGTCTATTCAAAAGCATACTGTAATGATCGCGGTATCGTTTTCGTCATCCTCCCTCAAGAGGCTCAGAATTATTAATTGAGAGTTGACATAAAAAAAAAATGGAAGCAGTTTGAATATAGCGAATGCGAATATATTGATTCAAAACAGACATGTGTAATGCATTAATGAAATAACAACGTTTAGCATGAATAAATGTTTGAACAATCAAAAGGAAATTACAAACTGAACATTCGAATGAACAAAAAGTTTCCAATCCTAGCCATATTTTGGCAGGAGAGCAGTGATCACATTCGGAGTCTCTGGAGAGTCGAACTGGACTTCCTTCGCGTCGATCAGATCCTGAACCTTGTTTCTCAAAGTCCAACAGTCATCTGTAGCATGCCCCGGGCTGTCAGAATGATAGGCGCAGCGATCATTGGGGTTGTACCTTGAAGGTGTCCTGTTAGGATTCTTTGGAGGGTCCATGAGAGTTACCAACTTGGTTTCCAGCAACTGTGGCAATATCTGTGACAAGGTCATGCCGAGGGGAGTGAATTGCCTTTTGGGTCTCTCTTCCCTTTGCTGATTGTGACGCTGAGGAGCGTCGGCCAATTTTGCAATAACCACCGCGTTGACGTCTTGGCGGTGTTCGGACCTATTCTGCCCTCTTGAGCCATAGACAGCACTAGATTCTCTCTTGGATGGTTTCTTGTTAGTGTTCGAGGAATCACCATTATGTATTTTCCCCGACTTGATGCCAGCTTCTATTCTTTCCCCGGTCAAGATCAAATCCGTAAACCCAGCAGCAGAATTCCCAATCAGGTGGTTGAAGAATGGACCAGACAGGGTCCCCAAGAACATGTCGACGAGCTCGCGGTCAGTCAGAGGTGGTTGTACCCTTCCAGCAAGGTCCCTCCATTTTTGAGCATATTCTTTGAAGCCTTCGCCTGTACCCATAGACATCCCTTGAAGCTAAGTACGCGTGGGAGCAAGGTCGGCATTATACTGGTATTGCTTGTAGAATGCAGTGGCCAAGTCCTCCCAGCTGCGGATGTTGGCTTCATTCAGTTGATAGAACCAGTCGAGTTGAGTTCCTGACAGACTATCCTGAAAAAAGTGAATCCACAAATTCTTGTCACCCGTGTAGGGTTGGATCCTCCTTGTGTAAGACCTGAGATGCAGCTTAGGACAGGATACCCCGTCGTACTTGGCAAAGGCAGGTGCCTTGAATTTGTGCGGGATTACTACCCCAGAAGACACACCTAGATCTTCGAATTCCAGGCTGGGCACTTTTTGTATCTCCATGGAACTTAGTCGGTCTTCCAACTGTTTATACCGGTCTTCAGCTGGAGGGTACTGCTCATCATTGTAATCGGTCTCGTTGTCGGAGACCACTGGACTAGGAACCTCCCTTTCTTGGGGACTGTCTTTCCCAACAAATGGGGTGGTCTTCTCAACTTCATTTTGTGATCCATTCCCAGATTTGCGTCTAGGGTTGAACAACACCGTCCTCTTCTTCTTCTTTTTCAAAAGTAGGGTCTTCAGATCTTGTTGCCCCTGGGCCAAACTCATGATCAACTCTTGGAACTGGGCGTTCTGAGCCTGGAGAGCCTTGATGGATTGCTCAGTAGATGATTCAGGATTCATGATGGCGAGCTGAAATAAACAGCGAAGAAGGTAAGCAACCTGTAAAAGGGATACCTGTAATGCAATGATATGTATGTATGCATGCAATGTTTTCAAGAATCTCGCGGGGTAAACAAGAAACCGTTAGAGTTTGAATTTTGTAGCTTGATTGAAGGAACTTCATGTTGTTGAGAGTCCTTCTTCAAGTGTCAACAATACTCAGCAAAAGGGTACTCTCTCCGAGCAGAGTTGGTCTCCAATCAGCCCCGAAAAGGCACAGTATCCCCAGCAGAGTCGCCAGTTCTGTGATCGGTGGATCTGGAACTGACTGTTTAACGCTGGTTCGCGAAATGTTGCGGAAGCAAGAGTCGCCACCGTCTTTTATTTTCTCCAACATGGACAGGACAAAAGCACAGCAAAATTCCTTATAGAAAGGGAAGGTGTTAGCACCCTTTCTATCCATGATTATCCATGGGCTCTTAGATACTTGCTCATTGTGTTTTCAAAAGTGTTTGCTTTTCAAAGTGTGAGTGGGTTTGAGAAAAGTTTCGTTTAAAGATTTCAGATCGACTCTTGTATCAGTCCTCAAGAGTGTTTGAAAAATTGTTTTGAAAGCTTTTTGAAAGTGTCGGTGTGAAAAGAGTTTTTGATTTGTTTTGAATAGAGCAAGTATCTACGAGTCATCTACCTACCCTTAAGGAATTAGGCTGTGTAAATGTCCTTAAGGTAGTGCCATCCCACCATTGAGAGGTAGGTAGCACCACCGTTGGCGGTGTTCGGGTCAATTCGTTTGTAGGGACAATGTGGTCACCAGAGCAACAGTAGGACACCTTAGAAGCTACCCTTATGCCATTGATCCTTTTTGATTCCGAGGCAACCGTTTCGAGGCAACTGGATCATATTATGGACATAAGGACTTACTAAAACGTCCTATACTCGACGACCACGTTTCGAGGGCAAGGCAACAGTGAGGCGTACCCTAAGAGTGGTGTGTGAATTTGTGTGTTATTTTCATGTTTAGCAATTATCTTTGATCATGACATGGTGAGCTACGTATTGTTTTTAATTAGCCATACATTCTTTCATGCAATTAGAATTTAAAAGTGCGGAGATTTAAATGCGGAAAGATAAATCCTACGCTATTACAAGGCGCGGGTCTATACATCGCCAAATTACAAAGACCCGTTTTTGATAAAGATGCGGAAAGTAAAGACGGAAAAATAAACCTAATTACTATTACATCTGAGAAACAGTTACATAATGATCGAAAGAAATAATGCGTGAAAAGAATTAAAATTAGGACGTCCGAGGGTTTTGACCCTTTGCATGAAATTAAACTAAATTAAAATCCAATTAATTATTTAATTAAAGAAAAGAAAGTGCTTTAGTGTTTTTTTTTTGTATTTATGAAAAATAAAGAACAAGAATTAAAAGGAAACCCTAAATCTAGATTATTTTAATTATTAATGAAAATATTAAAGTTAACCTAATTTACTAGTTAATTAATTTATTTACATATTTATTTACAAAATTAATGATAATTTATAATAATGATAAATAATGATGTTTAATAATTTATTTAAGAAAAAGATGAATATGTCAAAAAAACCTAATTCTAGATACTTTTTACTTATTAAGAAAAAGATTAAAGTTTAAAAACCTAAATTAAACTAAGTTAATTGTTAGAGTTTATTTACAAAATATAGGTTAGTGATGAAATTAACAATAATTAAATATATTTGTATTTTTGATTTTTATGTTTTTATTATAGAAAATTATTTTATGGTGAAAAAAACAATTAAAACAATTAAAAAAGAATTAGAAAAGAAAAGAAAATAAAATTAAAAAGGATGCAAACCAAGGGGGGTTTCAGGCCTAAGGGGAGGTTTTTTTGTAGTATTCTGGCCCATTAGACAAAAAGCCTTGTTTGACTTTCTGGCATCACGTGCGTGTTCATTGACTCTTGAGTACCGTGGTCTGCATTCTTTGGCCATTGGATTGGGTTTAATGGCCATTTGTGTTCTGGCTGTTGGCCATTTGTGTTCTGGCCTCAACGTTCCTTAATCTTCTCAGGATGTCTGTCTCGCCATGTATTGGTGTCATGCATAAGTTGTTCTTTTGGCCATTTGGCTTTTGACTTTTGGCTTTTGGCCATTTGGCTTTTGGCCATTTGACTTTTGGCCTCAACGTTCCTTAATGAACCTGCATGGGATCCTGTCTAAATCTGCAGTGTTGAATCTCATGAACACATTAAATAAAATCATAAAATGCAAATAAAGCCAATATATGAAGAAATTTAATGTTTAGGCACAATATGGCATGTATGAATGATTATACCCTTTTGATCATGGAGATCAAATCCATCTTATCCTTACTGGAAAAGTAGTGACATAAATGCGTTTATGCCCTTTTGATCATGGAGATCAAGCCAGCCTTACCCTTACTGAAGAAGTAGTGAGGTGTTGGTTTGTAACTGTGATGGCTTGTTTGTAGTGAGAGAGGGATTTGTAAGAAGGATTTCAAGGTTTTAGGGTTCTTGAAAGAATTTGATATTCTAACAGTGTTGTGGCAAGGTTTTTTTTTTCTCCCTTTCTCCTCTCCGGTTTGTGTGAAAAGAAGGTGATTATATAATGGAAATTAGGGTAAAGAAAATGGGCTTTGAATGTGCAATTGGGCATTCAATGTTCACTTGAGTTCGTCACTTTCCAGGATAAATCGCAGGGACTTAAGTGCAATTTTTGAAGTTGAAATGTGAAAACAAAATGTAGCCGACATCAAGAACTAACTCCTGTCCGAAAATCGGCTCAATCCGATAAACGGTGAATTAGTTATGAATTTTTGAAGTTTCAGCTCAGACAAACTTATTTTGGACTCCAGTGTCGACTCTGACACGTTCTTCAATAAAAAACTGGTATTGATCGGTGTATAATTTGGTCTCGACTTTTGAAGCAAAGTTGTAGATCTATGAGTCAGTGACCTTGTGTAAAAATATGAGTCCAATCCGATAAAAATTGACCGAGTTATGAATTTTCGAAGTTTCGGCCCAGATGAAATAGTATTCAGCATTCAGGATTTTCGGCGTATCACACACTCTGAGCAACAAATGAAGGCCTTTTGAACACCGTTCGAACTCGATACCTCCTGTGAAAATGTAGCCAACTCAATTTGTGAAATTTTGGCGCTGGAACCAGCTCGATACGATGAAAATCGACCAAGTTATGATTTTCTGAACATGACGCAAATAAACTTCTGTCACAAATTTTCTGTGCGTAAATACTTGATAAATCCACATTTTTGAAGACCTTCTGTTCGAAATTGGCTTCCAGCCGTGAGAGATGAAAACGTAGATAATGTCAAGACGGAATTTTGGCCACCGGAACGGGTTCAAAACGAGTCACGATCTTCAAGTTATGAATTTTTTAGCGCGTAAAAACTGCACTTTCAGCACACTTTTTTACCATATTTCTTCGAAAAAACTCACACATTCGGATACCTTCTTTAAAGAATTGACTCTTGAGTCGAACCTGAATTTGAGAATACGTTATCAGAGATATCTTGGCGAAAGAATACCTGAATATGACGCGCCGGGTTGGACTTGTGAATTTTTCTTGAAATATTTTGAGAAATATGGGGGGGCAAATTTTGGGGTACAACAAATATTCTCCAAAGTGATCTTAGTATGGATGAATTTTTCCGAGTATCGGCATGTACAACGGCAAAGGAAATTTGGGATACTCTTGTAGAAATTCATGAAGGAACCGCCGAAGTCAAAAGGTCTAGATTGAACACTTTGATTCAAGAATATGAATTATTCAGAATGCTGCCCGGAGAATCCATCCTTGACTTGCAAAAGAGATTCGTTCACTTGACAAACCATTTGAAGGCACTCGGTAAGACTTTAACTAACGATGAATTAAATCTTAAAGTGCTTAGATCTTTAACTAGGGAATGGAAACCAAAAGTGACGGCAATATCCGAAAAGAAAAGCCTAGCAACTATGATTTCCGCAACACTTTTCGGAAAGCTTCAAGAATATGAGACGGAACTTGGAAGGCTTGAAAAATATGAGAATCATGAGAAGAAATCCAAAGGCATTTCTTTGAAAGTTGATTCAAAAGAAAGTCAAGATAAAGATGCATCGGAGGAAGATGAAAATCTCTTGCTTCTTGTAAAAAGGTTAGGAAAATATTTTGGTCATAAAAATAATCTTCATAATGCTAACTTTGTCAAAAGAAAGAAATTCTATAAGCATAAAGATAAAGAAGCCTCCACATCAACACAAGATGTCACATGTTATGAATGTGGAAAGCAAGGTCACATAAAGCCGGATTGTCCAAAACTCTCCAAGAAAAATGGATTCAAAGGCAAAAAGGAGTTCAAGAACAAAAGGGCTTATGTTGCATGGGAAGATAATGAGATAAGTTCTTCATCCGATTCGGAAAGCGAAGAATGTGCAAATCTAGCATTGATGGCTGCACATCACTCCGACAATGAAGAAGAGGTTAGTAATGAATTTAATCAGTTTGATGATGATGTTCAAGGTGCTATTGATGAACTCTTGGAAGAATGCAAAAGTTTATACAAAAAGGTGTCAAATCAAGAAAAAGAACTTCTAATTTTTCTAGAAAAAATTGACACCATGACAAAAGATTTTGATCTTCAAAAACAAAATTATATTAAAGAAAAGGAAAACTTTGCATGCTCCAAGTGTGAATCAAATGTCTTTCA
Source organism: Vicia faba (assembly GCA_948472305.1). NCBI lineage: Eukaryota > Viridiplantae > Streptophyta > Magnoliopsida > Fabales > Fabaceae > Vicia > Vicia faba. The sequence goes on along the minus strand of OX451735.1, from coordinate 537,226,267 downwards.
AATTGTTCAATTGAAAAGAGTCATTGAACGATATGAAAAGGGACAAATAGGATTGGAAGGATTACTAAGCCAACAACGTTATCCAAATGATAAAAGAGGTCTTGGTTATGTAAATACTAAGAAACCAAGTAACAATCCCACTATTTTTGTAAAGGCTAGTAATAGTTCAAATCCCAAGAAAGTAGAAAAGAAGCAAGTTGTTCATAATCATCAAAAGAAAAAGGCTAATATATCCAAAAAGAAAACATTTCCTAAGAAGAAATCTTATCCTTCTAGATATAGAAGTAACTTTGAACCTACTTGTTTTTATTGTGGTATTAAAGGCCATACACCTAATGCTTGCTATGTTAGAAACTTTAGTATGGCAAGTGGGCATTATGTGTGGGTGAAAAAGGGAACTAACTATGAAGGACCCAAGGCAACTTGGGTACCTAACGAGAAATAATTTGTTTTTGTAGGTATGCTTGAAATCCACATCAAATGTTTGGTATCTTGATAGTGGATGTTCAAAGCATATGACAGGAGATGTACACCAATTTTCATATCTAGTACATAAAGCCAAAGGGTATGTCACATATGGAGACAACACCAAAGGAAAGATACTTGGCGTTAGAATAGTTGGCACACCTCCATCCATTCAAATTGAGGATGTTATCTATGTTTAAGGATTAAAGCACAACCTTCTTAGCATAAGTCAACTTTGCGATAGAGGGTTCAAGATCAAATTCAACAAAGAAGAATGCCTTATTATGGATGAGGCAACAAATGAGGTAAAACTCAAAGGTATAAGATCTAACAATATTTTTATGATTACTTTAGATGATTTATCTATGAAGGTACAATGTCTTATGGTAAACAACAATGACGCTTGGTTATGGCACAAGAGGATTGCTCACATTCACAAGGAGCACTTGAACAAATTGGTTAAGCATGACTTAGTTATGAGTCTACCAAAGATGAAGTTCATCAAAGACAAATTATGTAACGCATGCCAAAAGGGCAAACAGACCAAATCAACTTTAAAATCTAAGAATATGGTGTCTACTACAAGGCCACTACAATTGTTACACATGGATCTCTTTTGGTCCATCAAGAACAAAAAGCTTCGGAGGTAATGTATACGCTTTGGTTATTATTGATGATTTTTCTAGATATTCTTGGACTTTGTTTCTCGTGCAGAAAAGTGATGCTTTTAAAGGTTTTAAGAAGTATGCTAAGCAAATCTAAAATGAAAAATCACTAAAGATTGTATCCATAAGAAGTGATCATGGTGGAGAATTCCAAAATGCACAATTTGAAGAATTTTGTGAAGAACATGGTATCTCTCATAATTTTTCAGCACCTAGAACTCCACAATAAAATGGAGTAGTTGAAAAAAAGAATAGGTTTCTAGTGGAACTTGCAAGAACAATGCTTAGTGATGCAAATCTTCCTAAATATTTTTGGGCGGATGCGGTTAGTACGACATGTTATGTTGGAAATCGAGTTATCATTAGACCTATAATAAAGAAGACTCCATATGAACTCTTCAAAGGAAGAAAGCCAAATATTGCTCACTTCCACATTTTTGGATGCACGTGTTTTGTTCTTAACAATGACAAAGACAATCTCGGTAAGTTTGACGAGAAATCCGATGAAGGTATATTTCTTGGTTATTCTCTTTCTAGTAAAGCATATAGAATTTATAATAAAAGAACTTTAACTTTTGAAGACAATCTCGGTAAGTTCTTCAAAAAACTTTTTTGTTTCAGTACACTCTGCTTCTACTCCTTCTTTTATATGTTTTTACGTCTTAATTTTTAAATGAATTTGTTTCACTCTTTTTCCCCATCCTTTTTGATGTTAACAAAGGGGGAGAATAATATGCATATGTGTTGTTTTGTTTCAAAGAAATTGCAGGCACTCACTCCAAAATTCAAAGAATCATGGACTTAGGGGGAGCATACAATTTAGGGGGAGCCTTGCATTTGCTTAACATGTTTGCTACACAAAACAACATAAACATTTCAAGAATTGTTTTCAAGACTTGGTTGTCATCATCAAAAAGGGGGAGAATGTAATTGCAAGCTTCTCAAGTCATGTTTAAAGCATTTGTTTTGATGAAGATAACATGGATATCAACATTCAAAGGATGTGCAAAAAGCTTATCAATATCATATACAAGTCTTGAAGATTAGAAGAAGAATTATTAAAGAATCAACAAATGTCAAATGGTATAAATAATTCTTAAACTTGAATATAGATGTTCACAAATATGCATTCACAATCATATACATATCCCACATTTTTAATGTTAAGAAAAACCTTGTTTGAAATCATTTTCAAAAAGAATTTTTGGAAATAAACTTTCAGGAATCCGTTCCTACCTAACAGGGAACCGGGTTCCAAACTTGTTCAAAAAACACCTCCCTGGAATTTGTACCAGGAACCGGGTTGTACCAATAGGGGAACCAGTTCCTGCGTGTTATTTTTGAATTCTGAGTTATAACGTTCACTAAGAACCGGGTTCTGCCTGTGTCGGAACCGGTTCCCAACGAACCAGTGCAACTTTTCTTTTGGTTTTTGAACATATTTCAAATGGTATTCTTTCATGAATGCATTGCATCTTTTCATATCAAATGGCATGAATGAAGAGGTACTTGTGACATTATAAATGTGCAGATTTTCATATTTAAAATAACCTTCTTCAATTAACAATTTTTCATCATTCAAATTTGCATAAAAAACTTTCAAGTGTTCATAAATTTTGTGAAACTTGACATGTACATTTTCATTAAGAAATCATTACAAGTTTCATACATACATTGTGAACATTTATAATCATTCCTTGAGAATTGTTTCTATATTGAAGAAGAAGATCAATTGAAGATTGATAGTGCTCTCCATCTATTTCCAATAAATCATTGTATTACAAAAAGAAAGTATTCCCTTACTATCCAGGATTGTTGGAAGTAAGTGTTGTGATTTGAAGAGGATTGTTCTTCATTCACATTAGTGTTTGTTTGATCTTAAAGGTGTTAAGAACCTTTGGTCACCCTATAGGTTAGATAGTAAGCATAGGCTGTACAATCATTCTAACTATAGTGAAATCTCTTTCGTGTTGGAAAGGGGAATGGAGTACTCTCGGATTGTGAGGGGAACCAGGATATATCGCCGTGTTCTTTACTTTTCCGCTTTTATCGCTTTCATCACCATAATCAAGAAAAGATAAGATATAACCAAAACCTTCAAACACTTAACCAAAAATTACTACAAGTATTCTCATAAAATTGAATAAATTTTTATATACCTAATTCACCCCCCCCCCCTCTTAGGCACTCTTAGACTTACAAGGTGGAATTCCAAAAGCTTTGATTGGACGAAGTGAACTTCCTTTAGGTCCCTGTAGCAATGGGGGAATTTCATGAGGCACTTGAGTAGAACTTTAATAAGGGGTTTCTGCGATGGAGCAGAGCTTGAAACTATTAGAAATTCACTACTTAACCCTGGTTTCCAATGACGGGTACGACTTGAGAACCGGTTGGATAAAAAGGCTTTTGCAAATATAAATAGAGAAGTCAAATCTTTCCGGTTACTTTGGCTTTGGTAGTAGTTGGATGTATAAGGTGTAAGATTCTCACTTGTTTTGGTATACCCTAAGTTGTGAGTAGTAGTAAAGGATTGAAAGAATGAGTGGAAGTGATAATCTTAAATTGGGTAAATCTTGGATGCCCGATTAGTGAAGGGACTACTTTATCTCCATTCTTGCCTACCTGTGATTGAGCCATAGAACTAAGCTTGGCATTGGGTAATTAAATGAATAGAAGCTAGTGTCTATCCGGAACATCACCGGGATGACCGCAGTTGTTCCAGTTGTTCGGAACCATGGTATTCCTATCTAGAAGAATTACCTTTATAATCTCTTATGCATGAACCGTTCGAGATGAATTCTTAACCAGTTGTATATGGCTTGTTGCCTTCGGAGTAAGTGAACCATAAATGTGTGGCACTCTTAGGTTTTAGCATTCTAAGAAGCATGGATGAAGGGTTTTGAGGAACGAAGACCTCAGTGGAGACCTATTCAGACATCTGACGGTTGTGACTATAGGATACGGGTAGAGATCGTTATACGCTACTAGGTACGTTACTTGAGATCATGGCCTCGGAGTTGGACCACCATGTTGGTACTACTAGATAGGTATAACGCCATAATATCGCTATCGTGCATGAGTTACGAAGGTCGTCCTTCCCGATGGATGTGGAACAATGTTAATCTAGAACTCAAGGTAGAATTATGATTTGGTAGTCGTGGGATGCGGATCTAGATTCTCATAAGGTAGGCGTGATAAGAATCCATATGTCACGCTCGATAGTAGAGAATTATCCAAGGAGGCGATAGTGGGATAGTTTAAGTTTCGATACTATGTGTGATACGGTGGGAGAACTGACTTGAGGTTTTGCGTTTGTGCTCGCAAATGTTTCAGTTTAGCAAGAGTCGCCACCGACTTTTTATTTTATCCTAAGGAAAGGTCAAAAAGCACAGGAAATACCTTTGAGATGTTTTCTTGGGTTCGGGGAGTAGATTATGAAAAGGGAAGGTTCAAGCACCCTTTTCATCCATGGTTATCCATGGGCTCTTAGTTACTTGTTTAGATCACATGTTTTTGCTTTTCAATTGTTTGAAATGGTGCTTTGCGTGTGGTTTTAAAAGATGTTTTGAAAAGAGGCCATCATTGTGGAAACCTTTGTAATGATTCTTGTTTGAATGTATACAAAGGTGTATTTGTCTTTTGAAAAGATTTCAATGTTTGAAACTTTGATTTTGGGAAATGTTTTGAAATTGTGTTGTGAAGTGTGTTTGAAAATAGCAAGGATGTTTTTGCAAGCTTTGATCAAGTAACTAAGAGTTATCTACCCTATTTTACTCAAAGATCTTTCCTATATGTTTTTAACCCTTTTGACAGTGTTATTTCACCATTGTATTTGGTGAACAACCTTGTGTTAGGATGTTTAACGGGACAGACGCGGGTCATCGTATAGACCATGATGGCAATTGTGTTAAGTATCTTTGGCAAATTTTTGAGGGACTTGATCATTTTGTTTAGGAAACCAAGATAGCGTCATCGAGGGACTATGATATTTTGTTTTATTTTTGTTTTACCAAAGTACCCAACATGCATAACATGGCCCATTTTAAAGCAACAAGTGGATGTAACCCTAAGGATGCAAGTGTGCATTGTGTATTAATTTTCATGCATTTTTGTCTTTGCATTAGGTCAAGCTACTTGTTAATTTTGGATTTTTGCATACAAACCCTAATCTCTAATCATGGCATAATTGAAAGCGTAAAGTACGAGAATTAAAAGTCTAAGCTATTACAGCATGATTATGGGGATGGGGGTACAATCTTTGAATGGGGGTGTATTTGACAAGAAATAAAAACCCTAATTTACTATTACATCCAAATTGAATCCAATGACATAAATATTAAATAGACAAAATTTGAATAAATAAATTAAATAAATATACAACAAGTATGAATATGTAAAAAAAGTTTTTGTTCATTTCTATGTATGTAAAAATATTTAACGTAAGAAAGAAAGAGATAAAATAAAAAGATTATATTTATTAGGTTAAGGGTAAAACCCTAATTTTCTTTAAGAAAATAAATACATTATATTATTTATATATACAATAAAATAAAATAATATATACAAAAATAAAATATATTTAGAAAAAAGTATTTTTTAAGTATATTTAATAATAAAAAATAAAAGTATAATATTTTATATTCTTATTCTAATAAAATAAAAAGTATATATATATATATATATATATATATATATATATATATATATATATATATATATATATATATATATATATATATATATATATATATATATATAC